>OZ037741.1:2500-602500 GCA_964035505.1 Watsonalla cultraria | reverse complement strand
CGCGGAGGCTAATCTCAACGGCCATTACCCATCTGCGCAGGAGATATTATAGTGCAGGCGTGTGTGCAAACACAGGTCACTGTTTATTGGCTCACTCTCATAGTCGGGCTAGGAATCGATATTGGGGTTTTCTGTCAAGACATTGAGTTTGTAAGTTGTGTGTGTTTCCACCCCCGTGGGTCGGAGCACGTTGCGCCGTTGGTCCCACGCCTGATCTCTCTCCGGTCGTGTCGGATTGCCTCCCATCCCACTATGAGAGTGAGGGAATAAAGAGTGCACCTGTGTTTGCACACACTTGTGCACTATAATATCTCCTGCGTACATGGCTAATGCCCGTTGAGATTAGCCGCCGTAACCGAAATTCTGTAGATCATTATTATTATTATTAAATAGAATAACTACTTTATTCTACATGTTTCATAGAAGTTTTCACATTTATTAAATAGCATTATGTTTTTGTGTATTCCTTACTAGCTGTGGCCCGCGCTTTCACACGCGAAAATGTTCATGGGTGGCCCGCGGAGACCGTATGCTTTTCTTAAATAAATGTAACCAATTTTACTCCTTGTAACATTAACTATCTGCCAGTGAAAGTCCCGGAAACAAACAGACAGACAGAGACAATTCAATAATATTGTTTGTTCTGTTCTATGTCAGTAGCGTGTATACGTTCATATGCATTTAGAGAAAAGTTGTTAATTTTTATTTTTGAAAGAAACAGACACAAATATTTCATTTATCTGTATAGAAACGAAGAAAATAATTACTTGTATGGATACAGAAAATGTATGGAGACTTGACGGGGCATTGCTTTGGTTATATTGTAATTCTTCTCCGCGTACATGTCTAAGAATTTCTGAAGAAAAGCGCTGAATATTCCCACGCCATGTTCTCTCACGTAAGAGTTTAGCTCATTGGCCATTGAAGGTGGTGACTGGGGCTCCATGGGTGGGATTGCTGTAAGTAATGACGATGGCATGAAAGGCTTACTTTTGGAAACGGTAGTAAATTAACTTAAGTTAGCGTAAGAGAAACGTTCAATAAGTGTTCCAAGTGTCCCTTATGTTGAATAAAACTTTTTGATTTGATTTGATTTGATGGTTTCACCGATTTATACATAATAGTTAAATTCCAAAAAAAAACCGTCTTATTCACTAAGGTTCTTCAGCGTCGCACTCGTCGTCTAGTGTAATTACGTCTAGTGTAGCTCCAACTGTTCTAGTTGGACACTTGCATATATACTGTGTGGAGAGCGAGTGATCAGTGTCATCCCCAGCAAAGACAAGATCTTCCATTGAGGCGGGTGTCATGTCTGGGGAACACCGGCTCCAACTGTTCTAGTTGGACACTTGTATATATACTGTGTGGAGAGCGAGTGATCAGCGCCATCCCCAGCAAAGACAAGATCTTCCATTGAGGCGGGTGTCATGTCTGGGGAACACCGGCTCCAACCGTTCTAGTTGGACACTTGTATATATACTGTGTGGAGAGCGAGTGATCAGTGTCATCCCCAGCAAAGACAAGATGTTCCTTTAAGGCGGGTGTCATGTCTGGGGAACACCGGCTCCAACTGTTCTAGCTGGACACTTGCATATATACTGCAATGCGCTCCAAAACTCTTATTGTGCGATTTAGGTTCTCGTGTATTTGTACTCAAACTTCGCTATTGATAACGAGTAGCGCCATCTATGTAGCGAGTGGAGCAACGCTGCTATGTACGTACGATCAAACACAATATTATCAGGCATAGTCGAGGGTGAAGCATCGTTGTAGACCCAATCCTTCCCCAACATCCCCAACCCGTCCTTGGTGATGACAGCATGCTCTTCATCATTCACCTCCGCGTCCAACTCCAGCAGGGGAACCTCTGTAGTCACTGTTGATGGTACTGATAGGATGTATAAGATCTGGAAAGGAGTCGGTGAAAGTCCCGTTAAAATCAGTCCTGCCGTTTCGGAGATTACCCGGTACCAACTGACAGCCAGACAGACATACAGACAGACAGACAGACAGAGAAAAATTTTAAAACTTGGTTTTTTAGTGTGTGACAGTGATTTTTTTAATATTGTGAAATCCAGTTATTTTGCATTTACAAACAGACACTTCAATTAATCCATATGTATGTTTACAATTTTGATCGATACAATAATAATAAAATACTTTGCCTGCTCTGTGGTACTCTGTCCTCCAGGTTCAGCGTCCGGATATCCGGGGAAGTCGTCAACTGTGGCTGGTGTCACTGTCACTGATGGTGACGCTAGTGTGACAAAACGGAATATTTGTTAAAATAATTGCGAATATTTTGCGAAACATATATGAAATAAAAATATAGCATTACTGGGTGTTGTTTTTCATTGGTGTCATATTTACTTATAGCCTACAAGCAAACAAACAAACTCTTCAGCTTTATATATATATAGACTAGCTGTGCCCACTAACGGAACAAATAGACAGAAAGAAAAAAAAATATATTCAAAATTGGTATTTTTATGTCAATACATATATTGATATGCATTTAGTGAAAAGCTGTTAATTTGGGATTACAAACAGACACTTCAATTTTATTTATCTGTATAGATAGTACAGATGCTGGGCTTAGCCCACCAAAAAATGTGTGTAGTGACAGCTCTTACAATCCCTACTAATATTATAAATGCGAAAGTAACACTGTCTGTCTGTTCTGTTACGCTTTCCCGCTTAAACCTCTTAACCGATTTTGGTGAAATTTGGCACAGACAATCTTTAGACCCTGAGAAAGGACATAGGCTACCTTTTATTTATTTAAAATATTAGGTTTCCGTGGCGATAAGGCTGAAACTAAATCTACGCGGGTGAAACCGCGGGGAACAGCTAGTACAATAAGTAACTACTTACGCGTTATAATTGATTTCGTATATTCCACAGTCGTAATGTTAGCAGTTACAACCTCAAGGACATTACTGGCAGTCCCACTGGTCACACTGTCACTTGTATTCCCGTTGGTCACACTATCGCTTTTATTCCCTTTGACCACACTGTCACTAATTTTCCCGTCGGTCACACTGTCACTTAAATTCCCGTTACTTAAACTGTCATTTACAGACCCGTTGGTTGGGTTGTCACTTGTAAACGGAACGGTATTTGATGGTAATTGTCCCCCAACTGTGTCCCCTATGTTGGGGACAGGGCTGACCGATCCTGTTGGAACTTGATCTGTTACAGAACTTTCAGTGGAAACTGACAAGTTTGCAAAAACGTGGTAGTTATTAGTAATAGGGGTTTCTGAAAAAAACTTAATTATATATACAAGGAACAGTACTTAGTTCCTTCCCAAACTCGGTATCAAACATCCACTTCAAAGTAAAAAGGTTATTTTTCTCTTTTTGAAGGCGGTTTTTTTACTTCTTACTAAAAAAAACATAAAACAGACAAATTGGAAACCTGTTCCTTTTTTGGCGGTTTTTGAAGCAAAATAACCGCGGGGCACAGTAATATAAAAAGTCCTTACCATTACGTAACGCTACTGATACAAAAAAAAAACAAGATTTAAATTTATTCTCTGTCTGTCTGTTTGTTCCGAGTAAACTCTAAAACGGCTGGACCGATTTTAACGGGACTTTCACTGGCATGTACCTGATGTTTCAAGCAGTAACTTAGGCTACTTTTATTTATTAAAAATATTAGGGTTCCGCGACAAAAAGGATGAAACTAAATCTACGTGGGGCACAACTTAACTTAAATTCCTTACCATTAATGATTTGTTGTTCATCCACTTCAGGTCCAATGCGAAAATAAGTCGGAGTGATGGAATAATTAAATAGAGTTCGGAAATAGTCATAATTTGGATCATTTACATGTATCAATGGTGAAGTGAAGTCTGTGACTAATGTCGATGTCATGGGACCCCAGAGATACTCTTGCAGTTTCCCTCTCTCTTCGCTATCTTTTGGCAGGCCCAGAATATCAGGTACAAACTGGCCTAGCTTATTTGAGTACAGCCAATACGGGTCCATTAATTTTAGGTGTGCTGAAAACAATCCACTAATTACTTAATTATATATCTATACAGATACAGATAAATAAAATTGAAGTGTCTGTTTGTAATTCCAAAATAACAGCTATTCACTAAATGCATATGAAAGTATACACGGTACTGAAGTAGAAAATACAATTTTTTTAAAAAAATCTCCTGTGTGTGTTTTTTCCGGGTAATCTCCGAAACGGCTGGACCGATTTAACCGGGACATTCACTGGCAGATAGCTGATGTTCCAAGGAATAAAAATAATAAGGTTCAGGCAGCTAGTTATATATAAAAGTACTTAAAACTAATTACAATTAGAAAACTTGTCCCTCACGGTGTCTCTGGGGATCGTGCCAAGAAAGCTGGCAGCATTGCCACGTTGAATAGCTATGCTGATTCTCTGAGCGAAGTAACTTCTGAGGTGAGGGAAAACATCGTGAGGACAGGCACTTAATCATCTTGTGTGAAAAGTGTGTATTGTTATTACAACACCTCTGCCTACACTCGAAGGGAATACAGGCGTGAGCATATGTATGTATAAATACAGTTAAAATATTACATTTTTCTTCGTCAGTCAAGTGATATCGATTCAAAATAGCAGCGAATGTTTCGTATCTATTGTTAGGTCGACTTGGTTCGACCATTTCTGATAGTATGATGTCGACCAGTCTCGGTGGAAGTGTTGGGGCTATCAACTCATAATCAGTATCATTGACTGCTTCTGTAGTTATATCTCTAGGAATCTCTATTTTATTTATTTCTGCATCCTTATAGTCTGTAATTATATTAAATTTAAATCTGAAATCTTTATTCGATTAGACTTTTAACACAGTACTTTCAATTCGCCAGAATAGCACAGGATTATACATGCTACCGCCAGGTTCGGAAGGTTGCTTTTACTCAGAAGAACCTGGCAAGAAACTCAGTAATTACTCTTTACAAAAATATTTTTACAATATAAGCCCATGGACACAGTTCCAATGCACCAAAGTCGATAGAAAAATATAAAAACAAAATGAAGGTACTACGTATAATAGTGTAGCTTGAGATGACCAGCCCCCACAAGCACCTGTTCACAAGTATGACGAGAATGCCAGCCATATACAGGATGTTGGGGAAAATAGGACAGCTGTTAAAATATGTGATAGGGTATAATTTTATGAAGCAAATACAATTATTATTACAAAAATATCTTCTTCCGTTTTCGAGTAATTGACGTTCAAAGTTGACCATATCAAGACATTATTTTCGCATAAAAATCAGCTGTAACGTAGAGTTATTCACGTGAAATCTAACAAAGTTTTCTTTTTTTTTTTTCTCCCACTAATAAATCCTGAAATAATCCCATAAAACCATTTTTCGAAACCATTAACCTTCCCCTTAATTTAACAAGTGTAATAACCGCGTACGTAATGTAGGTAAACGCGGGCGCGCGTTCATTCAATCGCTTAAGGCCGCGAGCTCTTCGGCCCTTAGCAACCATAGCCTATAACTACGTTATCGTTGGAGCTAGATATTTTACGACTTCAACATAGTGATATATTCATACAACTTCTAGAAGACAACTGTTCCTTTTTCTCCGACACCCTGCAACAAGGGTGCATGACGGGATTATAAAATTGAAAGATTTGTATGTATGTAGGTATGTTTGTAACGAGTTGGCTCAAAAAGCACTGGACCGACATTAAAAATCTTTCACCATTTGAATGCTACATTATCACTGATTAACATAGGCTATATTTTATCCCCGTACTCCCACGGGAACGGGAACTACGCGGGTGAAACCGCGTGACGTCCGCTAGTCGTTAATACATGATGTAGGTACCTTTTGGAAAATCAGGAAAATGTGCTAATATTAATGTGAGCCGATAAACCAAACACACTATAAAATACATATTTCCATAGAATATAAAATTTAAACCTCTACATTTGTATTGTATTTACTTATATTGTAAACTAGCTGTGCCCCGCGGTTTCACCCGCGTAGATTAAGTTTCATGCTTCATGTCGCGGAACCCTAATATTTTTGATAAATGAAAGTAGCCTAAGTTACTCCTTGAAACATCAGCTATCTAGTGAAAGTCCTGTTTAAATCGGTCCAGCCGTTTCAGAGATTACCCGGAACAAACAGACAGACAGAGAAAAATTTAAATAATATTTTTTCATGTCAGTACCGTATTTACTTTCAGATGCATTTAGTGAAAAGCTGTTATTTTGGAATTACAAACAGACACTTCAATTTTATTTATCTGTATAGATGTATAGATATAGATTGGAAAGTATGTCTGTAGCATACCTTGATAGCATCACGCCTGTATTCCCCGAAGGGGTAGGCAGAAATGTACTTATAATACACCCACATTCCACCAGTTATAAATCCCATGTAATAGAGGGCGAGCCTACTGCCATTAACCGGTCACTAATACAGACTCCGGGCTGCTACTGAGCTACCATCAGCTTGTAAGTTGTCAAAACCTTGTTTCTTATGAATAATGATCTCCTACCGAATTTCGGTTACGGCGGTTAATCTCAACGGCCATTAGCCATCTGCGCAGGAGATATTATAGTGCAGGAGTGTGTGCAAACACAGGTGCACTGTTTATGGTCTCACTTTCATAGTGGGATGGGAGGCAATCCCACACGACCGGAGAGAGATCAGGCGTAGGACCAACGGCTTAACGTGCTTTCCGAGGCACGGGGGTGTAAACACCGCCAACTTCCAAACTCCGGGCATTTTATTGTGAATTTCTTGACCCAACCCAATATCTGTTATCCCGACCCGGGAATTGAACCCGGGACCTCGTGATCGGCAGGCGAACCTACTAACCACTAGACCAACGACGCAGTTAAAGTTTCTTAGGTACACGAGCAAAGTCGAATGCAGCAGCAATATTACGCTTAGATTTGGAAATGTTGATTGTAATAAAAATTATCGTATTCACATAACAATCATATTTTTATTTCCTATTGAAATGAATCGCGTTAAAATGCAAGTTGAATGTAAAATGAAGGCGGGCATTTTTATATTTATTTTGCAATACTTTGGTAAGTTTCAAATTTTGGTCTTATCCTAGTGATATATTACTAAAATATTTACTAAATACACACCACATAAATATACTAGGTGTGCCCGTAGAGTTAATTTTGCAGCCCTTTTTTTTAAAATACAATTAACCTAAAACACTCCTTGAAACATTAGCTATCTGCCAGTGAAAGTCCCGTTAGAATCCATCCAGCCGTTTACGCGTGATGCCGTGACCAAGGGAAATGGGGATTCGTTTTTATATATAAGAGAAGAAGATAGAAGAAGACCTACACAAGAGTTCCACTATAGTTAGCACTGTGACGCCACCCCTGGAGACCTCGCTGTGGTCGGCACCTTCCCGGGCCCGCGGCTCGGTGGTCAAAGCTCCCACCCCGACCACCGCCAGCAGGCCCTCCGGCCCCCTTTTAGTCGCCTCTTACGACAGGCAGGGGATACCATAGCCAAATTCTTAGACCCTGGCTATTAGGTGGTGTGAACACAACACTACTCTAAGGTACAGCCTCCAGTCGGGCAGCTCTGGTATACGAACGGGAGATCACGTTATGTCCTACCCCTTTTAAACTTCTTATGACCGATATTACATTATCCTCACGTCTGTATTCCCCTCGGGTGTAGGCAGAGGTGTTGTAATAACAACACACACTTTTCACACAAGATGTGACTGTTTAAGTGCCAACGTGACAGATGGTGAGTCCACCGTCTCAGCCACTATACATACGTGTTTGAATTAATTCTCAGACATATGCAGGTTTCCTCATGATGTTTTCCTTCGCCGTAAAGCACGTGGGGTCAAATCGCACATAAGTTTTTAGAAAAACTCATTGGTACAGGCCCCGATATTATTTTCAGTAATTATCAAGTGCTCGAAGCCGAAAAGCGTAAATCTAGCTCTAGAAACCGTTTTGGAGTTTAATCGGAAAGAGAATTCTGGCGACGTCACTTTGATTGATCAGGTACAGGAATTTCTGGATAAAGTAAAGAAAGTTATAAGTCTCAACCATAGTTACCGTAGAAATTTAGACGCTGGGAGGTTAACATTCACAGATTTCCTCTCAAACGCATTTGAAATACTCTCTTCATACGATAATGACGCCTTGGAAGACGTTCTCAATGTTATTGATGATGAAATCCGAAAATACCATTACAAAGGATGTAAATTCTATGAGATTTTAGAGAATAATGATGTCAGGCGATTCGTGGCTGAAAATCTAGACTCTCTTAAACTGAAATCTATAAATAAGATAAGAAAAGCTTTGAAAACTGGAGCAGATGCACTGAGAAAAGGTAATGTTAGTGAAAAAAGTAAGAAATTACTAGGATATATAAACTCTTTGTACCCCAAAGATGCAGAAATGAAATTCCTTGATGTTTTAAAGAATTTGAAAGCGTATTCTAATAAGTTTAGAAGGAGTAATCTTGATTTGATAAAGATTGTGCGTGATTGTGTAAGGACTGTTATATTTGATCATTATTCCGACTTGAATATCAATGCTAGAAGGGATTTAAATATGAAACTTGATGGAATTTGGAATAATTACAAAGATCCTTTAAGGATAAGCTATAGTGTTTGGACTAATCCTGCTACAATCGCTACAAAGCCATCTTTAATAGCTACATTAGGGAAGCTTTTAACGAATGCTAACCCTGATATCCTTAAAGATAAGTTTTTGAGTAATCACGTGTACGCTGGGGATAATTACAACTCTATACAAGTAGATAAACCTAAGAAAGAAGCTACATTTATTGCCTCGGATGATCTGAAAAGCATTGACAACCATAAAGCAGGAAAGGTTAAGAAAAATAAAAAAAAACTAACACCCAAAAATAGTGACTCGTCGTTAGAAGCTGACATATCTAGAATAAATAATGAATATCATAAAAAGAAAACTAAAATGGATTTAAGTCGAGACAAGGCAAGATCTATAAAGCATGATACTGAAAGGAAAAGGCATAGAAATCATAAGAAACATAAGTCTAGCAAACCTACAGAAGAGAAACAGCGTATACATAAACCTAGGAAGAAGAAAGAGTATAAGAGTAAGACGATGATAGCTTACTCCGATGATGAAGAACCGGAAGGTAGGCAGACAACTTCTCGACTGAATCTCGCGACTTTATGGACGGAAAAGATGAAAACTAAGATGCCTAAATTCAAGTTACACAGAGCTGAACCGGCGTATAAATACCAAAGCGAAGTAGACGATAGACGCCTGATGAAAAATGGGAGACTTAAACCTAGGTATATTAGATTTTATTTATGACACAAATGCTTTACAGTCTAAAATACTTAGATATGCAATTGTTTAATTCTTTGTCGTAAAATGTATTCACAACAGTTTACATATTACATGATAATCGATTAAAAAATATAGTACTAACACTAAAAACCATCATCTCATCTCCCTGGCCTTATCCCAAATATTGTTGGGGTCGGCACTTGATTGAACCCGATATGGCTGATCACCTGATTTTTATACGGAGCGACTGCCATCTGACCCTTTAACGAGGAAAATCAGTGATCTGGGTTAAATCTGTTGTCAGACTATTTGAGGCCTCCGACTGACCTGTAACGATTGCCAAAGATGATAAATTGGCAACCACAATTAACACAACCATAAAATTAAAATATATTATTAAAGAGAGTCCCTGTAGGCAAGGTTCCGAAGATACTGGCAGCATTCCCCCTTTGGATGGCTGCACTAATTCTTTGTCCGAGGTAGCTGCCATCTCTTCGGTCTCCGGTGATGTCGACTAACCTTCTCGTTTTGCTAGCTTTAGCCTTCTCCGCCGCTTCACATACCGCACCAACTCTGTTGTTGGTTCCATGTCCAGCGTGTCTGAATAGGTTGCCTGTCAATGAATGTCCCGTTAAAATCGGTCCACGACGGTGACGTTTTAGAGATTAGCCTGAACAGACAGATAGACGGACAGACAGACAGGTTTCTAATGTCAGTACCGTATATGCTTTCATATGCATTTAGTGAAAAGCTGTTATTTTTGAATTACAAACATACTTCAATTGTATTTATCTGGAAGGATATAACTTCTGAGTTAGGATTCGCAGACCAAAAGACAAGAGGTAGGATCACGAGTAGCTCAGTTGGAAGAGCAACTGCACGGATTGCAGAGGTCGTGGGTTTAATTCCCGCCTCGTGTTCGTATTTTTCCTACACTTTAAGAAATTAGGGTACCTACTATCCTATTAAGTTAGGCTTTAAAATTTTCGGCAAGAGGCCTAATGGCTTCAGTTATCCTAAAGTTCAGTATTTCTTTTCAGATTTGAACACCAAGCTCTGTCAACTGAAAACTTGCGTCGGAAAAACGCTGCAGGTTTGATAAATACACCCACTTCTGCTGAAGGAATGTCTATAGAAAGCTCAGGGTTCCCTAAAGAATCCTTGAGGAAATCTGGCAACTCCACGGAATTCCCCAAAGAAAATATCACAGACACTCTAAAGAAACTTGAGTTATTGGAGAAAGAACTGAAATATATTAAGGAGAAAATTAAGGTGACTGCAACAACTTTTGATAAACTTGACTATTGGATATCTACTGCTGATGAAGTAACCAGAACAGCTGACGTAAGCAGGACTAATGAAGCCGACACAACTTTTATAAATAACATTACAACCATTGCTAGCCCTAAAATGACAGCTATCACTAAAGTGGATACAAAAGCAGAAATGCATTTTAGAAGCGAAGTTAACGTCTCGATTGCACCTGAAATTAATAATGTTACAAGTGTAAATGAATTGGAAAAGGTTATTCCATTCGATGCAACAATTAATGATAGCAAAGTTGAGTCGAAAGATCCTGTGATTGTTTTAAGGGCTAATGATGATCTTACTGTGAATCAACATGATGTAATACATGCAAATGATAGTATGAGAGAGACGATCAGTCAAAGTCAAGCGACAGCAGTAGTTAATAATGTCACAGAAGTAGAAGTAACGTCTTCAAAAGCGATTATTTCAACAGCATTGGTTTCAACAAGTGATAGTACTACTCCTGATATGGGGTTTGAAGCAGATGACACATTAGATTTTTTGTAAATCTATACAGATAAATAAAATTGAAGTGTCTGTTTGTAATTTCAATATAACAGCTTTTCGCTAATAGCATATGAAAGTATACACGCTACTGATACTGAAAAATCAAGTTCTAAATTTTTTTTCTCTCTGTCTGTCTGTCCGTCTGTCTGTTTGTTCCGGGTAATCTCTGAAACGGCTGGACCGATTTTACGGGACTTTCACTGGCAGGTAGCTGATGTTACAAGTTTTAACTTAGGTATCTTTAAGTTATTAAAAATATTAGGGTTACGCGACAATAAGGATAGAACTAAATATACGCGGGTGAAACCGCGGGGCACAGCTAGTGTATTAATAAAGTGTTTCTTGTTTCAATTTGACCTTTTTTGAACTTTTTCTGACGTAGGTTTTAAGCAAATATGGAGCACTCGTTACCGAAGGAAGCGTATAAAGAGGTGCATGAATGTGGATTGGCACTGTACTTTTGCTACAATTCATTGAGGAGCTCGTGGCACAGTTGCTATTGCGCATATCATTCGATCAGCGAAGTTAAGCAACCATACGCCTAGCCATAAGTTGGATGGGTGACCGCCCGAGTTCCCTCCGTGCCTCGGAGAGCACGTTAAGCCGTCGGTCCCGGTTGCCAATTTAACATCTTTGGCAATCGTTACAGGTGAGTCGGAGGCCTAAAAATAATCTGACAACTGGTTTAACCCAGATCACAGATTTTCCTGCTAAATGGGGTTGCGAAGGTCAGATGGCAGTCGCTTCGTATAAAAATCAGGTGATCAGCCACATCGGGTTGAATCAAGTGCCGACCCCAACTATGTTTGGGATAAGGCCAGGGATGATGATTTTGCTACAATTCATTAATCTTAATTTTGCTTTGACTGGCTGGAATTTGCCATGCTCACATATTTTTGTAATATTTTTTTAATTTTTATTTTTGAAAATTGAGCATTGGAACTTTTTCCATGGGCTTAGTGTTGCTTGAGTGATTTATTTTGTATTTTTAAAACTGTATAATATTCTTTAAAATAGTAATTACTGAGTTTCTTGCCAGACGAAATTAATGACATCAAAAATAACAGCTTTTCACTAAATGCATATGAAAGTATACACGCTGCTGACTTAAAAAAAAAAAACTCTGTCTGTCGGTTTGTTCCGGTTAATCTCCGAAACGGCTGGATTGACTTTAACGGGACTTTTACTGGCAGATAGCTGATGTTTCAAGGAGTAACTTAGGCTACTTTTATTTATTAAAAATATTAAGGTTCCGCGACAATAAGGATGAAACTAAATCTACGCGGGTGAAACCGCGGGGCACAGCTAGTTATCTAATACAGTGCTTGATATTCGGACAATGTACATGTTTGTCTAATTATCGGAAAGATATCATTACATGATTATCTCCGATTCAATTAAAACCTGCCGACCTTGTCCTGCCAGCGAAGGTCGAGAAAGCTAAAGGGTAAGTAGTTAACCGACTTTAAGCAAGAGGAGTCGGTTATAAATATGTCTACACTACAGATAAATTAAATTGAAGTGTCCGTTTGTAATTCCAAAACTAGCTGTGCCCCGCGGTTTCACCCACGTAGATTTAGTTTCTTCCTTATTGTCGCGGAACCCTAATATTTTCAATGAATAAAAATTGCCTAAGTTACTCCTTGAAATATCAGCTACCTACCAGTGAAAGTCCCGTTAAAATCCGTCCAGCCGTTTCAGAGATTACCCGGAACAAACAGACAGACAAACAGAGAAAAATTTTGAATTTGGTTTTTAGTGTCAGTAGCGTGTATACTTTCATATGCATTTAGTGAAAAGCTGTTATTTTGGAATTACAAACAGATACTTCAATTTTATTTATCTGTATAGATGTATAGATGTATAGATAACAGCTTTTCACTAAATACATTTGAAAGTATATACGATACTGACATCGAAAAATAATTTTTTTCTCCGTCTGAAATTGCTGGACCGATTTTACGGGATTAGATAGATAATGTACAAGGAGTAACTTAGGCTACTTTTATATAAAAAACAACATTAGAATCCAGTTACAGGCACAGTTAGTCTATATCTATACTAACTAATAATTATAATAAGGAGATAGAGGTGTCTTTTCACACAAGATGATTAAGTGCCAACGTGACAGATGGTGAGTCTATCGCCGTCTCAGCCACTATACATACGTGTTTGAATTACTTCTCAGACATATGCAGGTTTCCTCACGATGTTTTCCTTCACCGTAAAGCATGTGGTGTGAAATCACTGTACATAAGTTTTTAGAAACACATAGGTACAGGCCCCGCTGGGATTCGAACTTGCGTCGCTTGCGTAGCTGGCGACTGCTCTAACCCCGAGCCCACCACGGCTAGATTATACGTGCTACCGCCGGGTTCGGAAGGTTACAGTTAAGTACTCTTATTCGGTTTAAAGGAAATAAAATCTTGTTTTTGTATTGTAATTCACGCAATTAGAAACGGGCGGGGAATTAAAATTATGAATTTTTACAACGCATCATTTGTGCTCGAATGCTAGGCAAAACATGATGTTATTTTTGCTCTTGTGTTGTGTTTATTTGTCGGAAGCTGCGTTTTATGATACTTTTACCGGAAAAGTTATTGATAGAGACAGATTTGAGCAGTTCCAACAGGTAGCTTTGGTACCGTAAGTAGATTTTAATACGATTACATATACAGATAAATAAAATTGAAGTGTCTGTTTGTAATTTCAAAATAACAGCTTTTCACTAAATGCATATGAAAGTATACACGCTACTGACACTAAAAAACCAAGTTTTTTTATTTTTCTCTGTCTGTCTGTTTTTGCGGGTATCTCTGAAACGGCTGGACCGATTTTAGGTGACTGGCAGATAGCTAATGTTACAAGGAATAACTTAGGCTACTTTTATATAACAAAAAATATTAGAATCCCGCAGGTCACATATAAAATGAACTCCACACTACACTTATCACACAAGATGATTAAGTGCCAACGTGACAGATGATGAGTCCATCGCCGTCTCAGCCACTATACATACGTGTTTGAACTTCTCAGACATATGCAGGTTTCCTCACGATGTTTTCCTTCACCGTAAAGCACGTGGTGTGAAATCACTGCACTTAAGTTTTTAGAAAAACTCATTGGTACAGGCACTGCTGGATTTCCTACCTGCGTCGCTTGCGTAATAGGCGACTGTTCTAACTTCGCATCTCTACCCACAGATTTTGCGCCGTAGAAATCCAAGAATGCAACCCCAACGAGTACCGGAGAATGGACCTTTCTTGCAACAACCTCCGCTATCCAGCCCGAGGGATACCTCTCACGCCTTACTCTCGGATGCTCCCCCCTGCCTTCGGAGCCAACTGGACCCACGCCTCTGCTAAATCCGGCAGACTTCTTCCCTCTGTCAGGAAACTTAGAGTCGACTTAATACCAGATGGGAGAAAAGAACACGAGAAATTCACGCAATTAGTTACCCACACCCACTTGTTCATCACCGCTGATGTTACTGCTGTACAGGATACTGTGAATTACGTAGCAGTTACTCGTACCTGCTGCAATCCTGGATTCGAAGCTGATAGCAGGTGTATTTCTATACGTGTGCCTGACAATGATTTGCATTTGAGAAGAAGTAACGTTAGGTGTCTGAATTTGACAGCTCCGATTACGTATCAGACCCTGGGATGTGTTAGTGATATTGTTCCACCTGAGAGAGTGAGTTTTACTGATTTTTTTTGGAACTATATCCATGGTGTATCCTGTGCTTACATTTCTCAAGTGATTAATTAAACTGTATAACATTTTTGAAAAGAGTAATTACTGAGTTTCTTGCCAGGTTGTTCTCAGTAAAAGCAACCTTCCGAACCTGGCGGTAGCATGTATAATCTATATCTATACAGATAAATAAAATTGAAGTGTCTGTTTTTAATTTCAAAATAACAGCTTTTCGCTAATAGCATATGAAAGTATACACGCTACTGATACTGAAAAATCAAGGTCTAAATTTTTTCTCTGTCTGTCTGTCCGTCTGTCTGTCTGTCTGTCTGTCTGTTTGTTCCGGGTAATCTCTGAAACGGCTGGACCGATTTTACGGGACTTTCACTTTCAGCTGATGTTTCAAGCTGTAACTTAGGTATCTTTAAGTTATTAAAAATATTAGGATTCCGCGACAATAAGGATAAAACTAAATATACGCGAGTGAAACCGCGGGGCACAGCTAGTACTGCATAATTATGTCGTTCTGACGATTTGAAAGCACTTTGTAACATGTTAATTGAATAAGGATATTTTTGACTTTGACTTTCAGCTGAACACAGCGGCTCCAATGCTGGAGTTATCAGCTGTTTATGGTCATGATGGGACCAGCGCTGGGAGGGCTCGGGAGGGCCGAGGTGGGCGGCTGAGGGCTGAGCAGATTAGGGGGAGGGAGTGGCCTCTCAGCGGAGGGAATGTTTGTGTTAATAACCAACCGCCTTTGGAGACCAGGTGTCATGGTTTACGTGAGTATATACTAGAATTTATTTATTCATCTTTAATTACATACTAGCAGACGTCACGCGGTTTCACCCTCATAGTTCCCATTCCCGTGGGAGTACGGGGATAAAATATAGCCTATGTTACTCGCTAATGATGTAGCTATCCATTGCTGAAAGAATTCTCAAGATCGGTCAAGTAGTTTCAGCGCCTATTCAATGCAAACAAACAATCAAATATTTCCTCTTTGTAATATTAGTGTAGATAAATATAATTTAAGAAGAAACAGACAGAGTTTTTTTCATAATACAAGTAGACAGACAGACAGCTTTTTATGTAAGTAGGTAAGCATATTTTTTTTAAATATGTAGGGAGAGCGAGTGATCATGCTCATCCCCAGCAAAGGGAACATCTTCCAGCCAGGCGGGTGTCATGTCTGGGGAACCGCGGCTCCAACTGTTCTAGTTGGAAACTTGTATATATACTGCAATGCGCTTGAAAACTCTTCTGGCGCGATTTAGGTTCTCGTGTATTTGTACTCAAACTTCGCATTTGTTAGCGAGTAGCGCCATCTATGAGCGAGTGGAGAAACGCTGCTACAAATAATTGATTAAGAAATATCTTTAGAATTGTAAGAAATACTCGTATGTTGAAATGGTTTTGACATTTGAAAAGATGAATCAACGATTAACGAAACAAATTAATAGAGCGAATGTGAGCGGAAGTGTCGGTAGAGGGCGTCCAAGGAACTACTACTATGACCATATTAATAGTATTTTGCAGAAAGGCCACATTCGGAGCACTCGTAACCGAAGAAAGTGTATGAAGAGACTTGACGTTTGACATATAATTGACAGAATGCCTGCTGCAAATATCGTTAAAGAGGATGAAAAAAAAGTAAATACCGTTTGAAAAAAAAGTTAAAAGCCGTGCCCCGCGGTTTCACCCGCGTAAATTTAGTTTCATACTAACTTTCATTCCCTATTTTATCTAGAATTAATCAAAATCCTTTCTTAGCGGATGCCTACGTCATAACATGTACCTGCATGCCAAATGTCAGCCCGATCCGTCCAGTGGTTTGGGCTGTGCGTTGATAGATCACTATGTCAGTCAGTCAGTCACCTTTGAGTACAGGATGTCGGAGAAAAAGGAACAGTTATCTTCTAGATGTTGTAGGGTTTTATGAATATATCACTGTATTGAAATCGTAAAAAATCTAGCTCCAACGATAACGTAGTTATAGGCTATGGTTGCTAAGGGCCGAAGATCTCGCGGCCTTAAGCGATTGAATGAACGCGCGCCCGCGTTTACCTACATTACGTACGCGGTCATTAAACTTTTTAAATTAAGGGGAAGGTTAATGGTTTCGAAAAATGGTTTTATGGGATTATTTCAGGATTTATTAGTGGGAGAAAAAACAAAATAAAAGTAGTTAGATTTCACGTCAATAACTCTACGTTACAGCTAATTTTTATGCGAAAATAAGGTATTGATATGGTCAACTTTGAACGTCAATTACTCGATAACGGTAGAAGATATTTTTGGCATAATAATTTTAATTGCTTCCTAAAATTATACCCTATCACATATTTTAACAGCTGTCCTGATTTCCCCGAGGTTTAAAGCTTTTTTCATTTTCACAGCGGGTCCCGGCGCCAACTCAGTCATAGGTGTAAATATGTTAATAATATGGCTGTATCGGAATCATAATTACATAGCAAGGCAGTTGGAGGCAATGAATCCATGTTGGACGGACGATGAACTCTATTACAAGGCCAGAGAGATCAATATTGCTTACCTGACACATATCATTTATCACGAACTAATGCCATTATTGGTTGGTAAGTATTTCCCGACTACGGTGCAGCAAAAATGGTTATGACTAGCTGTGCCTCGCGGTCGATTTAGTTTCATCCTTATTGTCGCGGAACCCTAACATTTTTAATAAATAAAAGTAGCCTAAGTTACTCCTTGAAACATCAGCTACCTGCCAGTGAACGTCCCGTTAAAATCCGTCTAGCCGCTTCAGAGATTACCCGGAACAAACAGACAGACAGACAGAGAAAAATTTTAAAACTTGGTTTTTTTGTGTCAGTAGCGTGTATACTTTCATATGCATTAAGTGAAAAGCTGTTATTTTGGAATTACAAACAGACACTTCAATTTTATTTATCTGTATAGATGTATGGATATAGATACACACATGTATAGATGATAGACAACGTGACAGAACGATGGTGGACGACGTGATAGACAGACGAATAAAGACGTGAAGATTATTTTATTATTTTAAGATGTTTATTTAAGTTATTATTCATTTGAAGACGAAGTAAAGAAGTCCAAACATTCGAGTTATATTTTATTTTCATCCCACATAAGATGTTGAGGTGGAATCCTCAGTCGAGCAGCTCATAATATCTCAAGATCTCGCTACGCCTTACCCTCACATAAGTGTTTAAGCCTTATTTTCTCAGGTTATGAGTATCTTCTCGATCGAGGAGTGATCTACGACACTGAAGGCCACGTGGAGGACTACCGCGAGGACTTGGAGCCGAGGGTCAGCATCGAATACGTCATCGCGACCAGGTGGTTCCACACCATACAAGAAGGAAGGACCAAGTGAGTCCGGTCGTCACACGGTTTCACCCGCGTAGTTCCCGTTCCCGTGGGAGTACGGGGATTAAATATAGCCTATGTTAATCAGTGATAATGTAGCATTCTATTTTTTGAGCCAATTCGTTACAAACGTAATACAAACAAACAAACTTAATAATATTTATAGAAAAAAAAATTTATTTTTTAAATCCTATTGTGTAACCTATGTGCGGCAATCGTATTATTAACTTTAAAACAGGCTTTCCGTTACAAAGACCCCAGATTTATTTTTATTCATCACTAGCTGTGCCCCGCGGTTTTTTAGAT
Source organism: Watsonalla cultraria (assembly GCA_964035505.1). Classification (NCBI taxonomy): domain Eukaryota; kingdom Metazoa; phylum Arthropoda; class Insecta; order Lepidoptera; family Drepanidae; genus Watsonalla; species Watsonalla cultraria. The sequence continues at coordinate 584,024 of OZ037741.1, read as the reverse complement.
TTAGTTTCATGCTTCATGTCGCGGAACCCTAATATTTATTGTAAGTAAAAGTAGCCTAAGTTACTTCTTGAAACATCAGCTACCTGCCAGTGAAAGCCCCGTTAAAATCGGTCCAGCTGTTTCAGAGATTACTCGGAACAAACAAACAGACAGAATAAACAGACAGATAGAAAATTTTAAAACTTGGTTTTTCGGTGTCAATAGTGTGTATACTTTCATATGCATTTAGTGAAAAGCTGTTATTTTGGAATTACAAACAGACACTTCAATTTTATTTATCTGTATGGATAGATGTATAGATCTGTATACATTGTACCGCCAGATTCGGAAACTTGCTTTTACTGAGAAACCACAAACCCCACGGTCACCACAGACCTTAATTTGTATTCCAGAATGTATACATCCGACGGTCGTCTGTACAATGAGATGTCGAGCGTGGACCTGACTCTCAGGACTGGCGTCCTCGCCGTCAACGGGACCCTTGAAGGGATCACCCAGGGCTCCTTCAGGCAGCCTTGCGGTCGGAATAACTATAATATTGATCCTGATGTGAGTGCTACCAAATACAAACCTGGCGGAAGATTAGGGGCCCAACCATGAGCTCTTATTGCAATGATAATTCAGTTGTGCGACAGTGACAGATGTATGCACGTCACACACATCTGTCTCATAAATGAGTGAAACTATCATGGCAATAAGAGCTCATGGTAAGGGCCCTGTGATGGTTGTCATCAACGTGGCAGCCAGATTATGCTGAGTTGGGACCAATTCGTAACAACTATAACACACTGTTACTATAATCCTTTTGGCTCTTTTGTGTATGTTGTTACGAATAAATTTATTTTCTTTCAAATTATATCTGCCTGAGTGCCTACTGCAAGTTTAGACGTAAACGCAGATTAGTATGGGCTCACAATAGTGTCATCTTTAGGCAGACAGGGGCGCTGTTCCGATCCCATACTAATCTGCGTTTACGTCGACGCGGTGACTTGTGACGGCGGCAGTGAAAAACTCGCACTAGGCACTCTGAAAGCGTTGCTGGCACGGCCTCTTTTGTTGGTGACTTCAAAAACTTATGTGGCACGTGCTTTACGGTGAAGGAAAACATCGTGAGGAAACTATATGTCTGAGAAGTAATTCAAACACGTATGTATAGTGGCTGAGACGGCGATGGACTACTGTCACGTTGGCACTTAATCTTGTTTGAAAAGTGTGTGTTGGTATTACAACACCTCTGCCTACCCCCGAGGGGAACACAGGCGTGAGCATATGTATGTATATTCTACCTCCACGTAGAGTTAAATTTCATGGGTGGCACACGGAACCATAATGATTATTTTTTTTCAAATAATCGTAGCCTAAGTTACTCCTTGTTATACTAGCTATCTACCAGTGAAAGTCAAAATAGGTCCAGTGGTTTCGGAGATTATCCCGAACAAACAGAAAGACAGTTTTTTTTTAAATTGCTTGTTTTGTGTCAGTACCGTATATCTATATATTTTTACTCTATACAGATAAATAAAATTGAAGTGTCTGTTTGTAAATCAAAAATAACAGCTTTTCACTAAATGCATATGAAAGTATACACGCTACTGACACTAAAAAAAAAAAGTTTTAAAATTTTTCTCTGTCTGTTTGTCCCGGCTAATCTCCGAAACTACTGTACCGATTTTAACGGGACTTTCACTGGCAGATACCTGATGTTAGCAGTAACATAGCTTACCTAATTTTATTTAAAAATCATTAGAGTTCCGCTCGACCCATGACAAATGAACTCTACAATAAAAACGTTGTTTGAATTGAATGCTTATATTCTAGCTAGGAGAACGTATTTTAAGCCGTCTCCAAGTCGCATCGGATGTAGTATCTAGTGATATTATGAAGGGCAGAGCCGCTGGGTTGCCACCCTACAATCAATATAGGAAGTATTGCAAGTTGCCGACGGCCCACACCTTTGACGAACTACTGCACTGGATGCCGAAAGAGGTTTTATTTTGTCTTCTCTAAAAAGTATTAATTAGTCGCTATAAACTTATTTTATCTGTGCCCTAAATATAGGATTTACTCAACATGTTTTTACTCGAACGATATTCACAACTGACATTTTTACTTTTTAATTCTGTGTTCAGTGTTCACTTATTTTTTCTTCATCTATACTCTATACATACTCTATACAGATAAATAAAATTGAAGTGTCTGTTTGTAATTCCAAAATGACAGTTTTTCACTAAATGCATATGAAAGTATACACGATACAGACACTAAAACACCAAGCTTAAATTTTTTTCTCTGTCTGTCTGTCTGTTCCGGGTAATCTCTGAAACGGCTGGACCTATTTTAACGGGACTTTCACTGACAGGTAGGTGATGTTTCGAGGAGTAACTTAGGCCACTTTTATTTATTAAAACTATTAGGGTTCCGCGACAATAAGGATGAAACTAAATCTACGCGGGTGAACCGCGGGGCACAGCTAGTGGAAGAACAAAATTATACGCAATGAATACCGGTGTCTCAAAGGTGTGTATCAAACTCGGTGTCAAACACCAACTTCAAAAGTAAGTAATTTATTGCGAACTAGCTGTGCCCCGCGGTTTCACCCGCGTAGATGTAGTTTCATCCTTACTGTCGCGGTACCCTAATATTTTTAATAAATAAAAGTACCCTTAGTTACTCCTTGAAACATAAGCTACCTACCTGTGAAAGTCCCGTTAAAATCCGTCCAGCCGTTTCAGAGATTACCCGGAACAAACAGACGGACAGACAGACAGAGAATTTTTTTAAATCTTGGTTTTTTAGTGTCAGTAGCGTATATACTTCAATTTTATTTACCTGTATGTATAGATAATTATATTTTCTCTTTTGTAGGCGGTTTGACATTTATGAGTATTTTTTTTTTATCAGTCATTGTATCATATTCCAACAGCAAGTGGAGGCGTTGTCTATGAATTACGAGTCGACAGATGACATTGAGCTTATGCCTGGGATATTAGCTGAATACCCTATGCCGAATGGCGAACTCGGCCCCACCCTAGCGTGCATCATGACAGAACAAATGCTAAGATGGCGGACGGCTGACAGATTCTGGCATGAGAACAGCGTACATCCTGGCGCTTTTACTGAAGGTTACGTTTGTGAAATCTATACAGATAAATAAAATTGAAGTGTCTGTTTGTAATTCCAAAATAACAGCTTTTCACTAAATGCATATGAAAATATACACGCTACTGACACTAAAAAACTATGTTTGAAAAATTTTCTGTCTGTCTGTTTGTTCCGGGTAATCTCTGAAACGACTGGACCGATTTTAACGGGACTTTCATGAGCAGATATAGATATGATATGTGGATAGCATATTAAAAACACTCTCGTCACTCATCTCTAACAAACATCTTAATTACAGAACAATTACGAGAAATCAAGAAAATGACGATGTCCCGTTTAATTTGTGACAATGCAGACCAAGTTGTCAAAATACAACCGAACTCTTTCATTCTGGAAGGTCCTGGGTAAGTTAGACAAAGACAAAAGCATTTATCTACGAAAAAAAAGCGGCGAGTAGTGTGACAATACTTAAAAATAAGATTCTTTGTAGGTACAAAAAAGTGCACGTAATTTTGAGTGGCAAGGGGGTATTTATTTATTTGTTTTTAGCTTCACTACATATCACAAACGGGGAGTAGGGGTAAAATAATGTTAAAAAACCATCCGTGATCAATAGACGGCTAAAATTATGGGAGTGCGCATGTATTTAATTCGCGTCGTGCCATACAGACAGACAGACATACTCACGAAATGACTAAGTTACTGCGCATTCAAAATTAGCTCTTAAAGTCGTGACGATACCTTTTTCTTGTTTTCCACAGAAACGAAATGGTGAACTGCAAATCGTTGCCAGAACCGAAATTGGACGTTTTCAGAGATGATAAATGTTGGGAGAAACATGTTTTTAAATACGCAGACAACTATGAGCCTGATCAAAGCTATTCTCAAGGTGTAGAATAAATAGCACCCTTGTAAAACATTGCTAAGATAATTGTAGTAGCATATTATTATACGTATTTATAATAAAATGGATTCGAATGTGCAATTTTTCAATTTAGATTTCTTTACTATCAACACAATTCTATTCAAATCGAAAATAAAGCTAAACATGTCTTGAATAATAAAGATTATAAATTTTTAGGCATTTTAATTAAATATTTCCTACCTTTACATTATTACTCACTATCATAGCAGCAGTGTAGACAAAGGAGCGGAATGTGGGCCCGAAGAATGGGGAAAAAATAGAGCTTGAGACACTCCACAACAATAATATTTTATTTTTTTGATATTATATATAATGATAACTCAATAATAATCAGTAATCTTGTAAGTATGGGTGAAAAAAAAACTGGCTTGCTAACTTTTAGACTTCTATTATTTTCAAGTAAAGCCACTTGAAAAACCTGTCAATAAGAATAAAAACATTTAACATAGGAAATGTTTTCTTCATAAATTTTTTTGGTTTGGTTAGGTAAAACAAAAGAGAAAAACATGTTTTTAAGGCGGGCAAGGCCATATCATTTCTGTGATTTTCCTTTTATTAACTGGCAACATTGTTAACTTCTTTGACACGCCTTGTCGATAAGTGTTGTGTTGTGGTTTTTTATCAAATTATCGTGTTATTTTGTGAGTTAATCAGCATTTTCTAACAAAAATAGTGAAATCAGTGTTTATTATTTCTTTTGTAGCCATTTGCATCGGCAAATAAGCTGTGAGAATCAGGTAAACGAAGAAATTTTTAATTAACACTAAAACATCCGACCAAATCATAGAGTAGGGTCGTGCCTTTCTAATATCAATCATCGATAGCATATTTGAATCCGTAGTATTATATAGTTAATTCTTCCGAGATTAATTTTTGTTTATTTATTTCACTGTTCTTTTGTTCTTAAGCGTTTCTAAACCAGAGATTTGAATGAAAATAACGTTATGAATACTTTGAAAGCAAAGCAAATAGTCTTAGCTTTTGAATTGATTGAACTGCAAGTACAGTTCGAGTGAGTCAGATTTTAGATCGCTAGTGAATCGTAACTAATTAGTGTATTTAACGAGAAAAGTAAAAGTTTTATCAAGAAGTAAAGTTAGTTTACTTGCTAACAGCGTCTTGTGCTGTATTTGAACGTTAAGCAACAATAAAAGGTAGGTTTTATGATGATAGGATTCAATACTTAGAATTTTTTCCACCTTTGATAACTTAACATACATTATGTTAAGTTAATATTTGAATAATAATTATTATGTTAAGTTTAATTGAATTGTAATCTGTACTAATATTATAAAAGAGAAAAGATTTGTAAGTATTTTTGTATCAAAAATTATTGGACAGATTTTAAAAATTCTTTCACCATTTGAATGCTACATTATCACTGATTAATATAGGCTATATTTTATCCCCGTACTCCCACGGGAACGGGAACTACGCGGTTGAAACTGCATAACATCTTAATATATCTTAATAACTCCATAGCAATGACAACAATGACGGACCAGTATGGGACGACGGGTTCCCTCACGTTCAAGTGGGACCCTCGAAACCTGGAGATCCGCACCATGTCCGTGGAGCGCACCCTGGAGCCCCTCGTGCTGCAGGTCACCACCCTCGTCAACAACAAGGACCGGGACGCTAAGAAGAAGAGACGTAAGTAGTATCAACTGAATTAAAAAACAAACATACCCAAGAACCACCGCAAGAAAACTGCCAAATGAAAAAACCCTCATCTAAATTGGTCCATCCGTTTCAGAGCTATTATACCAAAGACATGGCCAGATAGACACATCAAGGGGTTAACGTGTTCGCTGCAAACAACGCACCTGCACATCCAACTGTTAGAGAATTTACGAAAAAGACGAAATTTCAGCACCTTTGAGTTATATATATTAAGACGTCAGTCTTATCAGTCAGATTATTAACATCACATAATCAATTCCAGCTGGCAAATCCAAGCGAGCGAGTGCCCTAGTGGCTACCGTGGAGAGAGCGACCGAGATCTTCATCGAACGAGGCCAGATCATCGCTTATGAGAACCCCGAGATCACCCAGCAGATGCTGTCTGCTGTCGAAGAGGTGCGGAAAGCTGGTAAGTGACCGTTATAGATTTGACTAGCTGTGCCCCGCGGTTTCACCCGCATAGATTTAGTTTTATCCTTATTGTCGCGGACCCTAATATTTTTGATAAATAAAAGTAGCCTAAGTTACTCCTTGAAACATCAGCTACCTACCAGTGAAAGTCCCGTTAAAATCCGTCCAGCCGTTTCAGAGATTACCCGGAACAAACAGACAGACAGACAGAGAAAAATTTTAAAACTTGGTTTTTTTATTGTCAGTAGCGTGTATACTTTCATATGCATTTAGTGAAAAACTGATATTTTGGAATTACAAACAGACACTTCAATTTTATTTATCTGTATAGATGTATAGATTAACTTCTCATACTAAGGTAACAAACAAACAGAAACTCAAATAAACTGCCTTGAAAAAGCGAAAAATAAGATTATCTATATCTATATATCTATACACTATACAGATAAATAAAATTGAAGTGTCTGTTTGTAATTCCAAAATAACAGCTTTTCACTAAATGCATATGAAAGTATACACGCAACTGACACTAAAAAACCAAGTTTTAAATTTTATCTCTGTCTGTCTGTCTGTTTATTCCTGGTAATCTCTGAATCATTAGAGTTTTTAAGCGCATTGCAGTATATATACAAGTTTCCAACTAGAACAGTTGGAGCCGGTGTTCCCCAGACATGACACCCGCCTCAATGGAAGATCTTGTCTTTGCTGGGGATGACACTGATCACTCGCTCTCCACACAGTATATATACAAGTGTCCAACTAGAACAGTTGGAGCCGGTGTTCCCCAGACATGACACCCGCCTCAATGGAAGATCTTGTCTTTGCTGGGGATGACACTGATCACTCGCTCTCCACACAGTACATATACAAGTGTCCAACTAGAACAGTTGGAGCCGGTGTTCTCCAGACATGACACCCGCCTCAATGGAAGATCTTGTCTTTGCTGGGGATGACACTGATCACTCGCTCTCCCCACAGACTGTTAAATTCTTTCTATACAGGTGCAGCAATGAGTATAGCAGCCCGTGAGTTCTCGGAGCAGCCCTGTGCATCATCAGCCCGTTCAGGCATGGTGCGGGCCGCCCGAGCCTTGCTGTGTGCCGTGACTCGGCTGCTCATCCTCGCTGACATGGTCGATGTACACTTGTTGCTGGCCAACTTGACTACGGTGAGATATCATTTGACTGATTTCAAAAATTGGAACAAGCCCCACTGGGATTCGACTTAATGGATATGGTTAACTAGCGATCGTCACGCGGTTTCATCTGCTGTTTCCAGTGGGAGTGCGGGGATAAAATATAGCCTATGTTACTCGCTGATGATGTAGCTATCCATTGCTGAAAGAATTTTCAAAGTCGGTCAAGTAGTTTTGGAGCCTATTCAATTCTAAACAAAAAAAGAAACATTCATGCTGTTTTTTTAAAATAAAATTAGCCTAAAACACCCATTGAAACATCAGCTATCTGCCAGTGAAAGTCCCGTTAAAATCCATCCAGCCGTTTACGCGTGATGCCGTGACCAAGGGAAATGGGGATTCATTTTTATATATAAAGATAAGATTTATCTCCCCAGGTGGAGAACGACTTGGACAAGTTGAAGTCGGCGTCATCCCAGTCGGAGTTGTTGGAGTCGGCTCGTCAGTTCGGTCGTTCAGCCGGCGAGCTGGTGGCTGTGGCAGCCAGGAGGCAGGCGGAGCTGAAGGAACCGAGGCTCAAGGACTCCCTGGCCGCTGCCAGAGCTGTGCTGAAGAAACATTCCACCATGCTGCTCACTGCCTCCAAGGTATTATTGTGAAGGAACCACCTCATTTCTTAACACCTGTCATGTCCTCGTCACCTGTCATATCTGTAACTTATTCTATCATGTTTATTTCATCATCTGTCACGTCCTAGAACCTCCTCATTTCTTAGCACCTGTCATGTCCTCATCACCTGTCATGTTCATTTCATCACCTGTCACGTCCTAGAATCTCCTCATGCCTTAACACCTGTCATGTCCTTTTCGTCGCTTGTCACGTCTTAATACCTGTCACATTTCATCATCACCTGTCATGTTCGTTTCATCATCTGTCACGTCTTAGAATCTCCTCATGCCTTAGCATCTGTCATGTCCTTTTCGTCGCTTGTTACGTCTTAAAACTTGCCACACTTCATCATCACCTGTCATATCTGTATAATATCCTCTCATGTTCATTTCATCATCTGTCACATCCTAGAATCTCCTCTTGCCTTAGCACCTGTCATGTCCTTTTCATCGCTTGTCGCGTCTTAATACCTGTCACATTTCATCATCATATTCTGTCATGTTAATTTAATCATCTGTCCCGTCCTAGAATCTCCTCATGTCCTACTGATCACCTGTCATGCCTTTCATGATCACCTTATTTATCCTATTCCTGTCCTGTGTTGTCCTCTTCAGCACCTCGCTGAGCTGATGGAACCACGGCTGAAGGCCTGTCACCTGGTATGTCCTACTCATCATCGGTCACGTCCTCATCATCACCTGTCACGTCTTCATCATCACCAAATATTTCCAACTAATCACCTGTCATGTCCTACTCATCACCTGTCACGTACTCTTCATCACCAAATATTTCTTACTCAACACCTGTCACGTTCCTCTCCTATCTTAAATGTACATATCATCACCAGTCATGTCTTCATCATCACAAGATAACATGAAAGTGATTCACCGGTATGTAAACTGATTATATATCCAGGTATACGTTCGTCACCCGGAGCTGGCGGCCGCTAAAGCTAACAGGGATTATGTTTTGAGAGCTGTCTGTTCGGCTGTGGATACTATCTCATGTGTCGCCAAAGGACAGACCGTGCCTACCGGTGAGTGGACACAGAAATATCTACACCAAAATCATAAAGAAGAAGGATTTGATTGTTTGTTTGCATTGAATAGGCTCCGAAACTAATTGACCGATCTTAAAATTCTTTCAGCAATGGATAGCTACACCATCAGCGAGTAACATAGGTTTTATTTCATCCCCGTACTCCCACGGGAACGGGAACGAACGTGAAACCGCGTGACGTCCGCTAGTCTATACAGATAAATAAAATTGAAGTGTCTGTTTGTAATTCCAAAATAACAACTTTTCACTAAATGCATATGAAAGTATACACGCTACTGACACTAAAAAACCAAGTTTTTATTTTTTTCTCTGTCTGTCTGTCTGTTTGTTTGTTCCGGGTAATCTCTGAAACTGCTGGACCAATTTTAACGGGACTTTCACTGGTAGATAGGCAATGTTACAAGGAGTTAGTTAAATATATTAGGGTTGAACTGATAATTTGAGAAATTTACTCTATGATGGTAAAACCGTGAGTTACAAATAATGATTTTCTTATATTAGTAATCAGAATAGCTATGCCTGTTATTTTCATGGGAGTCACGCGGAAGCCAAATGTTTTAAAAAAAAATTAAGCCTAAGTTACTCCTTGTAACATTAGCTATCTGCCAGTGAAAGTCCCGTTAAATTCGGTCCAGCCGTTTCAGAGATTACCCGTAACAAACAGACATACAGAGAAAAAGTTTAAAACTTGTTTTTTTAGTGTCAGTAGCGTGTATACTTTCATATGCATTTAGTGAAAAGCTGTTATTTTGGAATTACAAACAGACACTTCAATTTTATTTATCTGTATATATGTATATATAGATATACAGGGTGTCGGAGAAAAAGGAACAGTTGTCTTCTAGAAGTTGTAGGGTTTTATGAATATATCACTATGTTGAAGTCGTAAAATATCTAGCTCCAACGATAACGTAGTTATAGGCTATGGTTGCTAAGGGCCGAAGAGCTCGCGGCCTTAAGCGATTGAATGAACGCGCGCCCGCGTTTACCTACATTACGTACGCGGTCATTGAACTTTTTAACTTAAGGGGAAGGTTAATGGTTTTGTAAAATGGTTTTATGGGATTATTTCAGGATTTATTAGTGGGAGAAAATAAATAAAAACGTAGTTAGATTTCACGTGAATAACTCTCCGTTACAGCAGATTTTTATGCGAAAATAAGGTCTTGATATGGTCAACTTTGAACGTCAATTACTCGAAAATGGAAGAAGATATTTTTGTCATAATAATTTTATTTGCTTCCTAAAATTATACCCTATCACATATTTTAACAGCTGCCCTGATTTCCCCGACACCCTGTATATATATATAGATTTGTTTGCGATTGTAAAGTAAACCATGTTTATTATTTGTAGGTAACAACAGGCCTGTCGAAGGTCCAGGCGAGTTGGCTCAAGCATTGGATGATTTTGATGTAAGTATATTATTAGAGTTCCGTATCCGATGCAAAAATAAACTTACAAAACCTGATCTGTCTTCCTGTCCGTCTGTGTATCTCGCGAGCTGAAAATAACACTTTTTTCGATTAGAAACATTCTTTAATTGATCTTCTTTGAACGGAACTACTCGGAAAAATCGTATTGAAAATGATTTATTCAATTTAGGCCCTGGTAAGGCACTTATGAATGTTGAAGAATTGACCACCGGTTCGGAAACTAACCTTCTGAGAACAACCGGCAAGACACTCATTTCACATTATCCATCCGACGATTTGAAAGTACTTTGTAGGAAGTCTTATTATATACTAGCTGTGCCCCGCGGTTTCACCCGCGTAGATGTAGTTTCGCTTAATTTCGCAGCACCCTAATATTTTTTATAAATAAATTATGCATGCAAAGTCTCCCGATCGGTTTAAAATTAACAAACTTTCATCTCCTATTTTATCCCCTTGGGGGTAGAATTAATCAAAATCTTTAGCGGATGCCTACGTCATAACATGTACCTGCATGCCAAATGTCAGCCCGATCCGTCCAGTGGTTTGGGCTGTGCGTTGATAGATCACTATGTCAGTCTATCGCAGTCTCAGGCACTATACATACGTGTTTGAATTACTTCTCAGACATATGCAGGTTTCCTCACGATGTTTTCCTTCACCGTAAAGCAAAGTCAAAGTCAAAGTCAAAAATATCTTTATTCGATTAGACTTTTTACAAAGTACTTTCAAATCGTCAGAACGACATGGATTATACACATGCTACTGCCAGGTTCGGAAGGTTGCTTTTACTGAGAAGAACCTGGCAAGAGACTCAGTAATTACTCTTTTAAAAATATTATACAATTTTTAAAAACAAAGTAAATCACTTGAGAAATGTAAGCCCATGGACACAGTTGCAATGCACAAATGTCGATAAAAATTAACATAAAGAAAAGTCTAGTAGTTGTACTTATATGTAAATGCGTAGCTTGAGATGAGCAGCCCCCACAAGCAGCACCTGTTCACAAGTATGACGAGAAAGCATGTGTGAAATCATATTATTTTTCAGGAACGCATGGTGATGGAACCCCTAGCTTATTCTGAAGTACGCACGCGACCTTCACTGGAAGAACGATTGGAGTCCATCATATCTGGTGCTGCTCTCATGGCTGATAGCTCTTGTACTAGGTTAGTATATTATACATACTGCAATGCGTTTGAAAACTCTCATAGCGCGATTTAGGTTCTCGTGTATTTGTACTGAAACTGTGGAATTGTTAGCGAGTAGCGCCATCTGTTCTTAAGTATGCTACTTAATCTATACAGATAAATAAAATTGAAGTGTCTGTTTGTAATTCCAAAATAACAGCTTTTCACTAAATGCATATGAAAGTATACACGCTACTGACACTAAAAAACCAAGTTTTAACATTTTTCTCTGTCTGTCTGTTTGTTCCGGTTAATCTCTGAAACGGCTGGACCGATTTTAACGGGACTTTCACTGGCACGTAGCTGATGTTTCCAGGAGTAACTTAGGCTACTTTTATTTATTGCAAATATAAAGGTTCCGCGACATGAAGCATGAATCAAAATCTACGCGGATGAAACCGCGGGGCACAACTAGTTTTTAATAAATAAAAGTAGCCTAAGTTACTCCTTGAAACATCAGCTACGTGCCAGTGAAAGTCCCGTTAAAATCGGTCCAGCCGTTTCAGAGATTAACCGGAACAAACAGACAGACAGAGAAAAATGTTAAAACTTGGTTTTTTAGTGTCAGTAGCGTGTATACTTTCATATGCATTTAGTGAAAAGCTGTAATTTTGGAATTACAAACAGACACTTCAATTTTATTTATTTGTATAGATGTATATATTATTGTATTTTGTTTCAGAGATGAGCGTCGAGAACGTATCGTAGCTGAGTGCAATGCAGTGAGGCAAGCCTTGCAGGAACTACTCCATGAATACATGACTAGTGTAAGCCACATTTATTTGTCAGTGTCGCCTCGCTGGTGTCCTACACGTGTAACAATGGGTGATGCTCACGAAGCCGTGAGTGCGATACATTGTATAATGCTAGTGTATAATGTGTCACTTCGCTGGTGTCATCTATATGTAATCCAAAAAGCTAGATAAATGTATGAATAACAAGTCGGCTGGTGTACAAAGTGTCGCCTCGCTGGTGTCCTACTCGTGTAACAATGGGTGATGCTCACGAAGCCGTGAGTGCGATACATTGTATAATGCTAGTGTATAATGTGTCGCCTCGCTGGTGTCCTCTATATGTAATCCAAAAAGCTAGATAAATGTATGAATAACAAGTCGGCTGGTGTACAAAGTGTCGCCTCGCTGGTGTCCTACTCGTGTAACAATGGGTGATGCTCACGAAGCCGTGAGTGCGATACATTGTATAATGCTAGTGTATAATGTGTCGCCTCGCTGGTGTCCTCTATATGTAATCCAAAAAGCTAGATAAATGTATGAATAACAAGTCGGCTGGTGTACAAAGTGTCGCCTCGCTGGTGTCCTACTCGTGTAACAACGGGTGATGATCACGAGGCTGTGAGTGCGATACATTGTATAATGCTAGTGTATAATGTGTCACTTCGCTGGTGTCATCTATATGTAATCCAAAAAGCTAGATAAATGTATGAATAACAAGTCGGCTGGTGTACAAAGTGTCGCCTCGCTGGTGTCCTACTCGTGTAACAACGGGTGATGATCACGAGGCTGTGAGTGCGATACATTGTATAATGCTAGTGTATAATGTGTCACTTCGCTGGTGTCATCTATATGTAATCCAAAAAGCTAGATAAATGTATGAATAACAAGTCGGCTGGTGTACAAAGTGTCGCCTCGCTGGTGTCCTACTCGTGTAACAACGGGTGATGATCACGAGGCTGTGAGTGCGATACATTGTATAATGCTAGTGTATAATGTGTCACTTCGCTGGTGTCATCTATATGTAATCCAAAAAGCTAGATAAATGTATGAATAACAAGTCGGCTGGTGTACAAAGTGTCGCCTCGCTGGTGTCCTACTCGTGTAACAACGGGTGATGATCACGAGGCTGTGAGTGCGATACATTGTATAATGCTAGTGTATAATGTGTCACTTCGCTGGTGTCATCTATATGTAATCCAAAAAGCTAGATAAATGTATGAATAACAAGTCGGCTGGTGTACAAAGTGTCGCCTCGCTGGTGTCCTACTCGTGTAACAATGGGTGATGCTCACGAAGCCGTGAGTGCGATACATTGTATAATGCTAGTGTATAATGTGTCGCCTCGCTGGTGTCCTCTATATGTAATCCAAAAAGCTAGATAAATGTATGAATAACAAGTCGGCTGGTGTACAAAGTGTCGCCTCGCTGGTGTCCTACTCGTGTAACAATGGGTGATGCTCACGAAGCCGTGAGTGCGATACATTGTATAATGCTAGTGTATAATGTGTCGCCTCGCTGGTGTCCTCTATATGTAATCCAAAAAGCTAGATAAATGTATGAATAACAAGTCGGCTGGTGTACAAAGTGTCGCCTCGCTGGTGTCCTACTCGTGTAACAACGGGTGATGATCACGAGGCTGTGAGTGCGATACATTGTATAATGCTAGTGTATAATGTGTCACTTCGCTGGTGTCATCTATATGTAATCCAAAAAGCTAGATAAATGTATGAATAACAAGTCGGCTGGTGTACAAAGTGTCGCCTCGCTGGTGTCCTACTCGTGTAACAACGGGTGATGATCACGAGGCTGTGAGTGCGATACATTGTATAATGCTAGTGTATAATGTGTCACTTCGCTGGTGTCATCTATATGTAATCCAAAAAGCTAGATAAATGTATGAATAACAAGTCGGCTGGTGTACAAAGTGTCGCCTCGCTGGTGTCCTACTCGTGTAACAACGGGTGATGATCACGAGGCTGTGAGTGCGATACATTGTATAATGCTAGTGTATAATGTGTCACTTCGCTGGTGTCATCTATATGTAATCCAAAAAGCTAGATAAATGTATGAATAACAAGTCGGCTGGTGTACAAAGTGTCGCCTCGCTGGTGTCCTACTCGTGTAACAACGGGTGATGATCACGAGGCTGTGAGTGCGATACATTGTATAATGCTAGTGTATAATGTGTCACTTCGCTGGTGTCATCTATATGTAATCCAAAAAGCTAGATAAATGTATGAATAACAAGTCGGCTGGTGTACAAAGTGTCGCCTCGCTGGTGTCCTACTCGTGTAACAATGGGTGATGCTCACGAAGCCGTGAGTGCGATACATTGTATAATGCTAGTGTATAATGTGTCGCCTCGCTGGTGTCCTCTATATGTAATCCAAAAAGCTAGATAAATGTATGAATAACAAGTCGGCTGGTGTACAAAGTGTCGCCTCGCTGGTGTCCTACTCGTGTAACAATGGGTGATGCTCACGAAGCCGTGAGTGCGATACATTGTATAATGCTAGTGTATAATGTGTCACTTCGCTGGTGTCATCTATATGTAATCCAAAAAGCTAGATAAATGTATGAATAACAAGTCGGCTGGTGTACAAAGTGTCGCCTCGCTGGTGTCCTACTCGTGTAACAACGGGTGATGATCACGAGGCTGTGAGTGCGATACATTGTATAATGCTAGTGTATAATGTGTCACTTCGCTGGTGTCATCTATATGTAATCCAAAAAGCTAGATAAATGTATGAATAACAAGTCGGCTGGTGTACAAAGTGTCGCCTCGCTGGTGTCCTACTCGTGTAACAACGGGTGATGATCACGAGGCTGTGAGTGCGATACATTGTATAATGCTAGTGTATAATGTGTCACTTCGCTGGTGTCATCTATATGTAATCCAAAAAGCTAGATAAATGTATGAATAACAAGTCGGCTGGTGTACAAAGTGTCGCCTCGCTGGTGTCCTACTCGTGTAACAACGGGTGATGATCACGAGGCTGTGAGTGCGATACATTGTATAATGCTAGTGTATAATGTGTCACTTCGCTGGTGTCATCTATATGTAATCCAAAAAGCTAGATAAATGTATGAATAACAAGTCGGCTGGTGTACAAAGTGTCGCCTCGCTGGTGTCCTACTCGTGTAACAACGGGTGATGATCACGAGGCTGTGAGTGCGATACATTGTATAATGCTAGTGTATAATGTGTCACTTCGCTGGTGTCATCTATATGTAATCCAAAAAGCTAGATAAATGTATGAATAACAAGTCGGCTGGTGTACAAAGTGTCGCCTCGCTGGTGTCCTACTCGTGTAACAACGGGTGATGATCACGAGGCTGTGAGTGCGATACATTGTATAATGCTAGTGTATAATGTGTCACTTCGCTGGTGTCATCTATATGTAATCCAAAAAGCTAGATAAATGTATGAATAACAAGTCGGCTGGTGTACAAAGTGTCGCCTCGCTGGTGTCCTACTCGTGTAACAACGGGTGATGATCACGAGGCTGTGAGTGCGATACATTGTATAATGCTAGTGTATAATGTGTCGCCTCGCTGGTGTCCTACACGTGTAACAATGGGTGATGCTCACGAAGCCGTGAGTGCGATACATTGTATAATGCTAGTGTATAATGTGTCGCCTCGCTGGTGTCCTCTATATGTAATCCAAAAAGCTAGATAAATGTATGAATAACAAGTCGGCTGGTGTACAAAGTGTCGCCTCGCTGGTGTCCTACTCGTGTAACAACGGGTGATGATCACGAGGCTGTGAGTGCGATACATTGTATAATGCTAGTGTATAATGTGTCGCCTCGCTGGTGTCATCTATATATAATCCAAAAAGCTAGATAAATGTATGAATAACAAGTCGGCTGGTGTATAATGTGTCGCCTCGCTGGTGTCCTACTCGTGTAACAACGGGTGATGATCACGAGGCTGTGAGTGCGATACATTGTATAATGCTAGTGTATAATGTGTCGCCTCGCTGGTGTCATCTATATATAATCCAAAAAGCTAGATAAATGTATGAATAACAAGTCGGCTGGTGTATAATGTGTCGCCTCGCTGGTGTCCTACTCGTGTAACAACGGGTGATGATCACGAGGCTGTGAGTGCGATACATTTAGCTGGTGTACCAAGTGTCGCCTCGCTGGTGTCCTCCATATTAAATCCATAAAGCA
The DNA here is from genome assembly GCA_964035505.1 of Watsonalla cultraria. Classification (NCBI taxonomy): domain Eukaryota; kingdom Metazoa; phylum Arthropoda; class Insecta; order Lepidoptera; family Drepanidae; genus Watsonalla; species Watsonalla cultraria. The sequence continues at coordinate 567,501 of OZ037741.1, read as the reverse complement.
TGATATATTTACGTATGAAATGTTTAGTCTCGGTGAACCGTAAATACGACTGGTATATAATGTGTCACCTCGCTGGTGTCCTCTATATGAAACCCAAAAATGATAAATGTATGTATAACAAGTCGTCTCCATGAACGTAATTCGGCTGGTGTATAATGTGTCGCCTCCCTGGTGTATAATGTGTCGCCTCCCTGGTGTACAATGTGTCGCCTCCCTGGTGTACAATGTGTCGCCTCCCTGGTGTACAATGTGTCGCCTCCCTGGTGTACAATGTGTCGCCTCCCTGGTGTACAATGTGTCGCCTCCCTGGTGTATAATGTGTCGCCTCCCTGGTGTCCAGGCGGGTAAGCAGCAGTCGGGCACGCTGGAGCGCGCCATAGAGCACATGTGCCGCAAGACCAGAGACCTTCGTCGGCAGCTGAGGAAGGCTGTCGTTGATCACGTGTCTGACAGGTGAGGGAATATATATATCTATATCTATACATAGAGGAGCTCGTAGCACTGTTGCTATTGCGCATATGATTCGATCAGCGAAGTTAACCAACCATACGCCTAGCCAGTAGTTGGATGGATGACCGCGGGAGTTCCCTCCGTGCCTCGGAGAGCACGTTAAGCCGTCGGTCTCGGTTGACTATTTAACATCTTTGGCAATCGTTACAGGTCAGTCAGAGGCCTAAGAGAGTCTGACAACTGGTTTAACCCAGATCACAGATTTTCCTCCTAAATGTGGTTGCGAAGGTAGATTGGCAGTCGCTTCGTATAAAAATCAGGTGATCAGCCACATCGGGTTGAATCAAGTGTCGACCCCAAATACATGGGATTAAGGCCAGGGAGATGATGATGATCTATACAGATAAATGAAATTGAAGTGTCTGTTTGTAATTCCAAAATAACAGCTTTTCACTAAATGCATATGAAAGTATACACGATACTGACACTAAAAAACCAAGTTTTAAATTTTTTCTCTGTCTGTCTGTCTGTTTGTTCCGGGTAATCTCTGAAACGGCTGGACCAATTTTAACAGGACTTTCACTGGCAGGTAGCTGATATATCAAGGAGTAACTTAGGCTACTTTTATTTATAAAAAATATTAGGGTTCCACGAAAATAAGGATGAAACTAAATCTACGCGTGTGAAAATTCGGGGCACAGTTAGTCATGAATAAAAAAATTTACTATTAATAGGTTTTTTTTTTAAATGCCAGTTTCTTGGAGACGAATGTTCCTCTGCTGGTTCTGATGGAAGCAGCTCGCGGTGGACACGAGAAGGAAGTAGAAGAATATGCCATTGTCTTCACAGAACACGCCAACAAGCTGGTTGAGGTATGTAATTTCAAATTTCTTAAAAAATATTCTTTATCATAATCCTCCTGTCCTTATCCCATGTTATTTGGGGTCGGCGCAATGTGTTCTTCTCTTCCATTCCTCTCTATCAGCCGTCATATCTGTATTCACTCCCTTAGCCATATCATCATAATCCTCCTGTCCTTATCCCATGTTATTTGTGGTCGGCGCAATGTGTTCTTCTCTTCCATTCCTCTCTATCAGCCGTCATATCTGTATTCACTCCCTTAGTCATATTATCATAATCCTCCTGTCCTTATCCCATGTTATTTGTGGTCGGCGCAATGTGTTCTTCTCTTCCATTCCTCTCTATCAGCCGTCATATCTGTATTCACTCCCTTAGCCATATCATCATAATCCTCCTGTCCTTATCCCATGTTATTTGTGGTCGGCGCAATGTGTTCTTCTCTTCCATTCCTCTCTATCAGCCGTCATATCTGTATTCACTCCCTTAGCCATATCATCATAATCCTCCTGCCCTTATCCCATGTTATTTGTGGTCGGCGCAATGTGTTCTTCTCTTCCATTTCCTCTATCAGCCGTCATATCTGTATTCACTCCCTTAGCCATATCATCATAATCCTCCTGTCCTTATCCCATGTTATTTGTGGTCGGCGCAATGTGTTCTTCTCTTCCATTCCTCTCTATCAGCCGTCATATCTGTATTCACTCCCTTAGCCATATCTTCATAATCCTCCTGCCCTTATCCTATGTTATTTGTGGTCGGCGCAATGTGTTCTTCTCTTCCATTCCTCTCTATCAGCCGTCATATCTGTATTCACTCCCTTAGCCATATCATCATAATCCTCCTGTCCTTATCCCATGTTATTTGTGGTCGGCGCAATGTGTTCTTCTCTTCCATTCCTCTCTATCAGCCGTCATATCTGTATTCACTCCCTTAGCCATATCTTCATAATCCTCCTGCCCTTATCCTATGTTATTTGTGGTCGGCGCAATGTGTTCTTCTCTTCCATTTCTCTCTATCAGCCGTCATATCTGTATTCACTCCCATTCTAGTCATATCATCTTTCACACAATCCATCCATCGTTTCTTAGGTCTTCCTTTCCCCTTGTAACCATCCACATTCATAAACAAAACTCTTTTGGCAACATAATCCTCATCCCTCCGCATAACATGTCCATACCATGACAAATGTTTATTCTTCAACTTGTCAGTCACTGGTGCTACTTTCAGACTTCCCCTTATAAACTCTTTCCTTACCTTGTCCAAAAAAAAAATCCTACCATTTTAAGAAATTAGAGTTGAAACATGTCTTGAATAAAAATCAAATAATTTCAAATTAACTAAATAATATTATTCTTTTAACTTATTGAAAAATATTTATTCACTTTAGGCCTTGGTAAGACACGTATGAATGTCGAAAATTTAACACCGTTTCGGAAACTAGCCTTCTGAGAAGAACCGGCAAGAAACTCAGTCAGGCATCATATCTCAAATTGTCAGTATATTAAGATTATAATTGTTGCCGGAAGGTTGCTTTTATATCTATACTAATATAGCTGTGCCCCGCGGTTTCACCCGCGTAGTTTTAGTTCCATGCTGCTTTTTTAAATAATATTAGCCTAAAACATTCCTTGAAACATCAGCTATCTGCCAGTGAAAGTCCCGTTAAAATCCATCCACCCGTTTAGGCGTGATGCCGTGACCAAGGGCAATGGGGATTCATTTTTATATATAAACAAGATTATAAAGAGGAAAGATTTGATTGTTATTTTGTTTGTTTGTTTGCATTGAATAGGCTCCGAATCTTGAAAATTCTTTCAGCAATGGATAGCTACATCATCAGCGAGTAACATAGGCTATATTTTATCTCTGTACTCCCACGGGAACGGGAACTAAGCGGGTGAAACCGCGTGACGTCCGCTAGTATCAAATCTTTTTATAAATAAAAATGAATCCCCATTTCCCTTGGTCACGGCATCTCATCTCAACGGCTGGATGGATTTTAACGGAACTTTTACTGGCAGATAGCTGATGTTTCAAGGAGTGTTCTAGGCTAATTAAAACAACATGGAACTAAATCTACGAGGGTTAAACCGCGGGGCACAGCTAGTATTGTTATAATTTGTTGCAGGTCGCTAACCTAGTGTGTTCGATGTCTAACAACGAGGATGGAGTTAAGATGGTTCGTCATGCTGCCGAGCAAATTGAGGCTCTATGCCCTCAGGTTAGTGGCTAGTTTTGTATGACACGATTAAAATATAAATTAATGAAATATTTTTGTATTAGACTACCTGTAAGACACAAATTAGGCCTGAGAGCCAGGATCAGTCGGAGCAGACCTTGGGTGGTTGGAATGAAACTCCGTAACTTGGGCAGTCCTGGTTTATTGGTTTGAGTACTTGCCTACCACAATCACACATTGAAATATATCTATACAGATAAATAAAATTGAAGTGTCTGTTTGTAATTCCAAAATAACAGACTTTTACTAAATGCATATGAAAGTATATACGCTACTGACACTCAAAAACTAAGTTTTAAATTTTTTCTCTGTCTGTCCGTCTGTCTGTCTGTCTGTTTGTTCCGGGTAATCTCCGAAATGGCTGGACCAATTTTAACGGGACTTTCACTGGCAGGTAGCTGATGTTTCAAGGAGTAACATAGGCTACTTTTATTTAGTAAAAATATTAGGGTTCCGCGACAATAAGGATGAAACTAAATCTACGCGGGTGAAACCGCGGGGCACAGCTAGTACGTAAATAAAAGGGTATCTCTACATCGAGATATAGAACAATACAGCGCCATCTTGTGAAAAGATGGCTAACTACTATATTATAAACCACGTTAAACACTAAAAAAATCATTTTTTGTCCGTTCAAATCGTCAGAATGACATAATTATACAGGATTATACATGCTACCGCCAGGTTCGGACGGTTTGTTACTGAGAAGAACCTGGCAAGGAACTCAGTCATTACTCTTTTCATGTATATCTATACAGATAAATAAAATTGAAGTGTCTGTTTGTAATTCCAAATTAACAGCTTTTTCTTTAAATGTATATGAAAATATACAGTATTAATTAAGCGGTTATTAATGGATTTCAATAAAGGTTTCCCTAGATGGCGCTACTCGCTAACAAATGTGAAGTTTGAGTACAAATACACGAGAACCTAAATCGCGCAATAACAGTTTTCAATCTGTCTTTGCTGGGGATGACACTGATCAGTCGCTCTTCCCACATATATTGTTTTATTGACAGGTAATCAATTCAGCCCTAGTGCTGGCCGCTAGAGCTCGCTCCCGCGTTGCTCAGGAGAACGCGTCCGCTTTCGCGCGCGCTTGGGAAGCGGCCGTGCGTCTGCTTACTGACGCTGTTGATGATATTACTACCATTGATGACTTCCTTGCTGTTAGCGGTATGTAGTTTTATCTTGCTGTACTTATAGTGCACCCAAATTTTTACTTGCTGTACTTATAGTACAGTTAGGTCTGCGGTTATAGTTGATTTGTGGCCCTTTTACGACAGCGTGCGGCAACTCCCGATGTACTGGTGCTAACCACAATGTTTTTTGTTTTTTTTTGTAATTTATTTTTTCTTTTCGTGGTTTTTTTCTGTTGTTGCCGTGTAACTGATGTCAATAAATACTTATTATTATTATTAAATTTCGCCTATTGTGTTAAGTCCCATGTAGGTGGCGAGCCTATCGCCATTAACCGGGTACTGATCGTGGCTAATGACTGCTACTGGGATAATACGGATGGGAAAACCCAATATCACTGCCTGACGCGGGGATCGAACCTAGAACCTCATTTCTTCGACAACGAGGCAGTGTAGTTTTAACTTACCAGTAAAATAACTTCAAATGAGTTAAAATGCTCTCTTTCTATGGTTACAATATTGCCAATGTACTTGTATAGAGCAATAATGTCGTCTAGGTAAAATATTAACATAATGGAAACTTTATGTTCAATTATGCCACGGTTGCCAATTTAACATCTTTGGCAATCGTTACAGGTCAGTCAGAGGCCTAAGAAAGTCTGACAACTGGTTTAACCCAGATTGCCGATTATCCTCGAAAAAAGGGGTTACGAAGGTAAGATGGCAGTCGTTTCGTATAAAAATCAGGTGATCAGCCACATCGGGTTGAATCAAGTGCCGACCCCAAATACATGGGATAAGGCCAGGGAGATGATGATTGGATTTTCATTCCAGAGAACCACATTCTGGAGGACGTGAACAAGTGCGTAGTGGCCTTACAGGAAGGGGACCCTGACTCCCTCGAGAGGACCGCCGGCGCCATCCGGGGACGCGCTGCCAGGTAATAACTATCTGATGGAAACCACCTTGTAGGTCGAAGGTTGGAAGTTTGTTTAAAGACTTGATTGAACGGATCGGATCTCAGTCAGGTTTAAATTTAAGGATTGCTGTGTTTGTTGTATGTACATTTCATCAACACAGCAATCATATTTAATACTGGCTGTGCCCCGCGGTTTCACCCATGTAGATTTAGTTTCATGCTTAATTTCTCGGAACCCTAATATAATTTCTAATTAAAAGTAGCCTAAGTTACTCCTTGAAACATCAGCTACCTGCCAGTGAAAGTCCCGTTAAAATCAGTCCAGCCGTTTCAGAGATTACCCGTAACAACAGACAGACAGAGAAAGATTTTTTAAATTGGATTTTCCGTGAATACTTTTTTTATGTATTTAGTCACAAAGTGTTATTTTGAAATTACAAACAGACACTTCAATTTTATTTATCTGTATGGATATATCATTTATTTATGTTTCAGAGTATGCTCTGTGGTGACTCAGGAGATGGATAATTATGAACCGTGCATTTACACCAAGCGAGTACTTGAAGCGGTCACCGTGTTGAGGGATCAAGGTAAGCTATACAAATGAAATTCTATTGTCAACTAGCTGTGCCACGCGGTTTTACTCGCGTTATTTTCTTAGGAACTCTATTTTTTTAAATGAAAGTAGCCTAAGTTACTTGTAACATCAGTCATCTGCCTGTGAAAGTCCCGTTGAAATCGGTCCAGCCGCTACGGAGATTCAGAGAACAGTCAGAAAATAAATTAGTTATTTAAGTACCGTATGTATACTTTCATAGGAGATGTTGTTAAATTGGATTTACAAACAGACACTTCAATTGTATTTATCTGTATTGTCGAAGTCAAAAATATCTTTGTTCGATTAGACTTATTACAAAGTACTTTCAAATCGTCAGAATGCCATAATTACACAGTATTATACATGCTACCGCCAGGTTCGGAAGGTTGCTTTTACTGAGAACAACCTGGCAAGGAACTCAGTAATTACTCTTTACAAAAATGGTATACAATTCTAAAAATACGTAATAGATAATTGATATAACGTCTCCCTATTTATCCCTTATGTCCAGTTATGTCAAAGTTCGCCGTTCGCGTGGACGCGGCGGTGTCCGGTCTGGGGGCGGGTTCGGGGGGATTGGACGAGAACGACTTCATTGACGCCTCCAGGCTCGTCTACGATGCCGTGAGGGAGATACGCCGCGCCGTGCTCATGAACAGGGTATGTTGCTGGATTGAGACCATATGTTGGTGGATTGAGACCATATGTTGGTGGATTGAGACCATATGTTGGTGGATTGAGACCATATGTTGGTGGATTGAGACCATATGTTGGTGGATTGAGACCTATTTATAGGCTTAGAACGTCATATTATGAAGAATCATATCATTTTGAAAGCTGACCTCCAATATATCGGGGACTGTCTCGTTGATCTAGTAGTCATTATAACTATTACGGAACACGAGGTCCTGGGTTCGATCCCCAGATTAGGCAGTGTTTTTTTTTTTCAGTTTTTTTTTCTTAACAGCAGCCCGGAGTCTGGATCAGCTCTAATTACATGGGACTTACTGGTGATATGTAGTCAATCAAGATCAAATCCATAATGTGATCGAATCCAAATTGTGATTATGTCCATATTGTGACAAAGTCCATAATCTGATCGTCTCCATATTGTGGCCACGTCAATATTATTTTGAAGTTAATGAGGCCATAATGTAAATTCAAGTTGTAATCAAGTCAAAATTTTGATCAAATCCATTATGTGATCGAATCCTTATTGTGACAAAGTCCATCTTATTATACAATCCTTTAATTAGTTTTAAGTACTGTTCCTTGACTCCTTGTATATATAATTAAGTTTTTATTGAATTACAGTCCATATTGTGACAAAGTCCATAATATGATCAAATCTGAATTGTGATCAAGTTCATCTCATTAAGAAGTCAATATAGTGATCAAGTACATATTGTGACAAAGTCCATTAATATAATCAAGTCCATATAATGACAAGTCTGTCATATGCCATCAGGAAGAGGAGGATTTGGACCCTGAGGATGTAGAGTTGGACGAGCACTATACCGTGGAGACTAGGAGTAAATGTAAGCCACACTGGCTTGGGGTCAGCATGGCTCAAGATTCATTGTCTTGCGAACATTATAAACTGGTTTAAAACTAGATATTTCACCCGTGTTGGCTTAATATCTTAGAAATAAAAAAAAAAGCCTAATTTACACCTTGTAACATTTTTTATTCATTTACTAGCTGTGCCCCGCAGTTTCACCCGCGTAGATTTAATTTCTTCCTTATTGTCGCGGAACCCCAATCTTTTTAATAAATAAAAGTAGCCTAAGTTACTCCTTGAAACATCAGCTACCTGCCAGTGAAAGTCCCGTTGAAATCCGTCCAGCCGTTTCAGAGATTACCCGGAACAAACAGACAGACAGACAGAGAAAAATTTTAAAACTTGATTTTTTAGTGTCAGTAGCGTGTATACTTATATGTATTTAGTGAAAAGCTGTTATTTTGGAATTACAAACAGACACGTCAATTTTATTTATCTGTATAGATTTTATAACTAAATGTTTAAAATTCCCTATTTAAAAAAATATTGGCATAAAATACTCCTTGTAACATCAACTATCAAGACAGACAGACAGAGAATTTTTTAGCGTATATAGATTCATATGCATTTAGTGAACAGCTGTTATTTTGGGATTACAAACAGACACGTCAATTTTATTTATCTGTATAGATTAAGTTGTTAGGTAAAATCTACATCAGTCTAGAGTCGAAACCCTATACGTATGGTGGAAAAAATTCTCGAAGTGAAGCAGGGGCGGGTCGCTAGTTCATAATAATTCGTTAAGTCGGTGACTTTTCTGTCACAAAATTATGTTCATAATATCGCAAGGCAATGAATCAATAAAGCCTATTTAATTGTGGCTTTTTGCAGATTTTAATGTTATGTCTTTCAATGTTTGTGTGAAAAAATGGATGCTGTAATTTTTTGCTAAAGTTATTTAGAAGATTGCTAAGTTTCTTGATCGAATGCTAGTTTCTTAAACCTTTGTATAATGCATATTATACAAACGCTATTATAGAAATGGGGTCTTAGGTTCGATCCCCCGGGCTGGGTAAAGTTTTATTGGGTACTGGCTGTGCCCCGCGGTTTCACCCGCGTAGATTTTAATTTCATGGTTGCCCGCGAATCACTAATGTTTAAAAAAAAACTTAGTAGCCTAAGTTACTCCTTGTAACATTAGCTATCCGTCAATGAAAGTTCCGTTAAAATCCGTCCAGCTATTTCGGAGATTACCCGGAACAAACAGACAGACGGAGAGACTCAAGTACGAATCCCAGCGGGGCCTGTACCAATGAGTTTTTCTAAAATGTGCAGTGATTTCACACCGCGTGCTTTACGGTGAAGGAAAACATCGTGAGGAAACCTGCATATGTCTGAGAAGTAATTCAAACACGTATGTATAGTGGCTGAGACGGCGATGGACTCACCATCTGTCACGTTGGCACTTAATCATCTTGTGTGAAAAGTGTGTGTTGTTATTACAACACCTCTGCCTACCCTTCTAGGATGGTGTGAGCGTTTCATCAGTAATTCCCCAGTAGCAGCCCGCAGTCTGTATTAGTGGCCGGTTAATGGCAATAGGCTCGCCCTCTATTACATGGGACTTAATATATGGTGAAATATCTCGTTCTTCGTACATTCAAAGTCAAAAATATCTTTATTCGATTAGACTTTATACAAAGTACTTTCAAATCATCAGAATGCCATAATTACACAGTATTATACATGCTACCGCCAGGTTCGGAAGGTTGCTTTTACTGAGAACAACCTGGCAAGGAACTCACATTGCTAATAATATATAAAGAAAAAATATTAATACCGGGTAATGTAGGAAGTAATTTTCGTTGGAGGAATCCAGGATTCAGAATATGTATGTACAAAAAAAATTACAGCACCCATTTTTTTTTTTAATAATTAGTATTTTTTTTATGTCGCATGGTTGGTTCAGAAGAATGTTATAATAGGGTATTGTGTTGACATCATCTCATCATTTTGTGTTGCAATATACTGGTAACATTGTGTTTTTAATCGATATCATTTACATATTGATAACTGTAGTTTTGTGTTCAAAGATACGAGTCTGAAATAGAAAGTAAGTAGCTATGGTTAACTTAAAGTAGCCTTAGTCACCCCTTGTGATATTAGCTATCTGACAGTGAAAGTCCCGTTGAAATCGGTCCAGCGGTTTCTGAGATTAGCCTGGACAAACAGACAGACAGAGAAAATATTGAAAACTAGCTGTATCACCCGCGTAGATTTTTAATAAATAAAAGTAGCCTAAGTTACTCCTTGTAACATTAGCTATCTGCCAGTGAAAGTCCCGTTAAAATCGTATCGTATCTTTGAACACTTCACTACATCATATCCAAGAAATACCTTACTTTTATATAATGAAGTAAATTATACAGGATGTTATTTTGCGTTCGTACCATATTATTAGGGGATGACATATTTGTCACAGTCAAAACTACTTTTTATTAGATTTTTTATAGCTTTTATAGCTTTACGGTGAAGGAAAACATCGTGAGGAAACCTGCATATGTCTGAGAAGTAATTCAAGCACGTATGTATAGTGGCTGAGACGGCGATGGACTCACCATCTGTCACGTTGGCACTTAATCATCTTGTGTGAAAAGTGTGTGTTGTTATTACAACACCTCTGCCTACACCCGACGGTATGGCGTAAGCATAGTTATTAAAAACTAGCTGTACCCCGCGGTTTTGCTCGCGTAATGTTAATTTCATAGTGTCCCGCGGAACCCTTATGTTTTTATAATAAAAGTAGCCTAAGCTACTCTTTTTTACAATAGCTATCTGTCAGAGAAAGTCCCGTTAAAATAGCTATTCTAGCCGTTTCGGAGATTAGCCGGAACAAACAGACAGAGATAAAATTTAGTAATTGTTTTTTCTAGGTCAGTACCGTGTATACTTTCATATGCATTTAGTGAAAAGCTGTTATTTTAGAATTACAAACAGACACTTCAATTTTATTTATCTGTATAGATTATTCAAAATTAGTTTTGACTGCAGCAACATTGATTCACTTTTTTTCTGGTACGAACAAAAGTTATTCGTGATTATATATATGTGTATTTAAAATATAAATAAAAGGTATTTGTTGCAAGATCATTAGTGGCATGTGTTGTCGCTTGTTGCATGTTAGACCAGCGACGACTTGGACACGGATACTGAGTTCGAACCCGTCGAGGACTTGACCATGGAGACTAGGAGTCGATGTGAGTACAGCCTGTCCTGGAGGTCTACTCTCTTTCTCCGAAAACGAACGATAAAGTCAAAGTCAAAGTCAAAAATATCTTTATTCGATTAGACTTTATACAAAGCACTTTCAAATCGTCAGAATGCCATAATTACACATTATTATACATGCTACCGCCAGGTTCGGAAGGTTGCTTTTACTGAGAACAACCTGGCAAGGAACTCAGTAATTACTCTTTACAAAAATATTATACAATTTAAAGAAAGAAGTGTAAGCCCATGGACACAGTTCCAATGTACAAATGTCGATAAAAAATAACATAAAGTAAAGTCTAGTAGTTGTACTTATATGTAAATGCGTAGCTTGAGATGACCAGCCCCCACAAGCAGCACCTGTTCACAAGTATGACGTTCGTTTAATACTTTTGTCAAAGTAGGATTAAGATATATAAATGTCAAAGAATGTTCTAGCAGTCCACGTTCGGACGTAATTGTAGAACGAATAAGATCCGTGGTAGTAACTTTGCGAACTTTCGGCCGTAGCTGCGTTTTTCGGAGAAAGCGAGTAGGTCTCCTGTGACTTCATTCGTTTGATTAACATCATTTATTTAAGAGCTAGGTTTTTGTCGGTGAAGCACTCGCCCTCTCTATTGTCCTAACACTGACTTCCTAGTACGACATGGACGCTGCCTTCCTTCAGCTGTTGTATGTAACTAATCCTTGGTCTCCCTCTTCTCTTCCCTTCTATCTCCTCTTCTATGATGATTGTAATGAAAGCGTCATGTCGTAATAGGTGTCAAATACCTACCTCATTGAAAAATATTGTTATACAGGTTGTCTGGGAAAATAGGACAGCTGTTAAAATATGTGATAGGGTATAATTTTAGGAAGCAATTAAAATTATTATGACAAAAATATCTTCTTCCGTTTTCGAGTAATTGACGTTCAAAGTTGACCATATCAAGACATTATTTTCGCATAAAAATCAGCTGTAATGTAGAGTTATTCACGCGAAATCTAACTACGTTTTTATATTTTTTCTCCCACTAATAATTTCTGAAATAATCCCATAAAATCATTTGTCGAAACCATTAACATTCCCCTTAATTTAACAAGTTGAATGACCGCGTACGTTATGTAGGTAAAAGCAGCCGCGCGTTCATTCAATCGCTTAAGGCCGCGAGCTCTGCGGCCCTTAGCAACCATAGCCTATAACTACGTTATCGTTGGAGCTAGATATTTTACGACTTCAACATAGTGATATATTCATAAAACCGTACAACTTCTAGAAGACAACTGTTCCTTTTTCTCCGACACCTGTATATATGTAGAGACAGATTGGGTTTGTTTAGTCCGCCTGCTTTGTCGAGATATCATTTAATAGCATATGTGTGTTGCTTGTTATATAATGAATTGGTCTTCGGCTTTAAAGAGAGAATGTTACTTTGTCTTGACCTCAGTCCCTAGTGCGAGTTTTCTTAAAATCGCCGTCTCAAGTGATCGCGTCGACGTAAACGCAGATTTGTATGGGCTCACAATAGTGTCATGTTTAGGCCGACAGAGGCGCTGTTCCGATCCTATACAAATCTGCGTTTACGTCGACGCGATGACTTGTGACGGCGGCAGTGAACAACTCGCACTAGGCACTGAATAGGCCTTTAATTATGCTTATAATATTAACAGATATTAATGCTTCGGTAAATAAAAGTCGAGTTCTTTACAATATTTTTATTTAATTATATAATAATAATATAAAATAGATATTGATCTTAAAACTATGAGCATATCTTATATTTACCGAAATATAATATAGTAAAACATTTAGAAAGAGTAGCCTGTACCAATGAATTTTTCTAAAAACTTATGTGCAGTGATGTCACACCACATGCTTTACGGTGAAGGAAAACATCGTGAGGAAACCTGCATATGTCTGAGAAGTAATTCAAACACGTATGTATAGTGGCTGAGACGGCGATGGACTCACCATCTGTCACGTTGGCACTTAATCATCTTGTGTGAAAAGTGTGTGTTGTTATTACAACATCTCTGCTTACACCCGAGGGGAATACAGGCGTGAGCGTATGTATGTATGTTAGATTCAATGTTAACATGTGTATTATCGTATACAGCAAGCGCGCACACAGGCGAACACGGTGTGGATGAATATCCTGATATCAGCGGAATTACTAACGCCAGGGTGAGTTATCTATACATCTACTAGCTGTGCCCCGCGGTTTCACCCGCGTAGATTTAGTTTCATCCATATTGTCGCAGAACCCCAAAATTTTTAATAAATAAAATTAGCCTAAGTTACTCCTTGAAACATCAGCTACCTGCCAGTGAAAGTCCCGCTAAAATCCGCCCAGCCGTTTCAGAGATTACCCGGAACAAACAGACAGACAGACAGACATCTATATAGTTCTGTATAGATATCTATACAGATAAATAAAATTGAAGTGTCTGTTTGTAATTCCAAAATAACAGCATTTCACTAAATGCATATGAAAGTATACACGATACTGACACTAAAAAACCAAGATTTAATTTTTTTTCTCTGTCTGTTTGTTCCGGGTAATCTCTGAAACGGGTGGACCGATTTTAGCGGGACTTTCACTGGCAGGTAGCTGAAGTTTCAAGGAGTGACATAGGCTACTTTTATTTATTAAAAATTTTAGGGTTCTGCGACAATAAGGATGAAACTAAATCTACGCGGGGCTAGTCTATCATACAATTGAAATGAAAATGATTTATTCAGTTTAGGCCCTGGTAAGGCACTTATGAATGTCGAGGAATTTACCACCGGTTCGGAAACTAGCCTTCTGAGAAAAACCGGCAAGAAACTCATACTAAATTACTGCCTCGTTGGTCTAGTAGGTTCGCCTGTCGATCACGAGGTCCCGGGTTCGATTCCCGGGTCGGGTCATTACAGATAATGGGGTTTTCTATCAAGAAATTCACAATAAAATGCCCGGAGTATTTATCCTAGGATTTTTTATTTGGTGTGTCAATGTTTTCAAGAAGGATCAATGAAAAGCAGGACAGACAGAGCAGTGGGTCTACGTGGACCCACTGTGGGTCAATAGCAGTGGGACCACGGTTAATATCTCGTAAAAACGCGTGAGTTTATTTTTAGGAAGCGATGCGTAAGATGACTGAGGAGGATAAACGCAAGATCTTACAACAAGTGGAACTGTTTAGACGTGAGAAGATGACTTTCGACAATGAGGTAGCAAAGTGGGATGACGCCGGAAATGACATCATCATGCTAGCCAAGCACATGTGCATGATCATGCTTGAAATGACGGATTTTACCAGGTATGTATAACTACTGTCCCGGTTACCAAATTAACATTTTTTGCTATCGTTACAGGGCAGCCAGAGGCCTAAGAAAGTCTGACAACTGGTTTAACCCAGCTTGCCGATTTTCCTCGAAAAAGGGGTTACGAAGGTCAGATGGCAGTCGCTTCGTATAAAAATCAGGTGATCAGCCACATCGGGTTGAATCAAGTGCCGACCCCAAATACATGGGATAAGGCCAGGGAGATGATATAACTACTGTATAATGGCTTTTAAACTGAGATTATTTGTTTTTAGTATGTTTGTAACGAATTGGCTCAAAATCACTGGACTGATTTAAAAAATTCTTTCACCATTTGAATGCTACATTATCACTGATTAATATAGGCTATATTTTATCCCAGTACTCCCACGGGAACGGGAACTACGCGGGTAAAACTGCGTGACGTCCTACGTTCTTAATAATATTAATATTCACAGGGGTCGCGGTCCACTGAAAACTACGATGGATGTGATCAACGCGGCTAAGAAGATCTCCGAAGCTGGCACCAAACTGGACAAGCTGACCAGGGAAATTGCTGAGCAGGTAGATATATCTCCACCCAATAGCCAGGGTCTAGGAATTTGGCTATGGTATCCCCTGCCTGTCGTAAGAGGCGACTAAAAGGGGGCCGGGGAGGTGCCTTGCACAGCGAGGTCTCCAGTCTTCTCTTCTAGAAGTTGTAGGGTTTTATGAATATATCACTATGTTGAAGTCGTAAAATATCTAGCTCCAACGATAACGTAGTTATAGGCTATGGTTGCTAAGGGCCGAAGAGCTCGCGGCCTTAAGCGATTGAATGAACGCGCGCCCGCGTTTACCTACATTACGTACGCGGTCATTTTGATAAAGATTTTTTTTTATATCTGTACCGTAATTACTTTCATACACATTTAGTGAAAGGCTATTTTGGTATTACAAACAGACACTTGAATTTTATTTATCTGTTTATATAGATTTAAATTCGATATCTACCACCTACCGATGCTTTGTGCTTAAAATACCTTTTAAACGGTAAAAAACACAAAGTTATTAATTATTTTTCTGTCTGTCTGTCCATTCTTACTAGTCCGTTTAGCTATACAGGATGTCGGGGAAACCGGGACAGCTCTTAAAATATGTGAGAGGGTATAATTTTAGGAAGCAATTAAAATTATTCTGACAAAAATATCTTCTTCCGTTTTCGAGTAATTGACGTTCAAAGTTGACCATATCAATACCTTATTTTCGCATAAAATCAGCTGTAACTTAGAGTTATTCACGTGAAACCTAACTACGTTTTTATTTGTTTTCTCCCACTAATAAATCCTGAAATTATTTCATAAAACCATTTTTCGAAACCATTAACCTTCCTCTTAATATAACAAGTTCAATGACCGCGTACGTAATGTAGGTAAACGGGGGCGCGCGTTCATTCAATCGCTTAAGGCCGCGAGCTCTTCGGCCCTTAGCAACCATACCCTATAACTACGTTATCGTTGGAGCTAGATATTTTACGACTTCAACATAGTGATATATTCATAAAACCCTACAACTTCTAGAAGACAACTGTTCCTTTTTCTCCGACACCTGTGTATAAAAAACGGAAAACTTACTTCTACGTATGTTTTTTCGTAGTGTCCGGAATCATCAACGAAGCAAGACCTGCTGGCATACTTACAGCGCATAGCTCTCTACTGCCATCAAATACAGATCACCAGTAAGGTGAAGGCTGACGTACAGAACATATCCGGGGAACTGATCGTTAGCGGGGTGAGTATTTCATCATCAGGAATCAAGGAGCCTGGTGCTCTTGTCGCCAGTGATGCGACCAAAGAATTTTTGTCAAATTTTTTGACAAAAATTCTTACCAGGTTGACCGAATTATTCTCGCTGCTCAAAAGATAAATAACTTGGAATTTTCTCATAAGAAAGGTCTGCCTACCCCCATGAGTTACAGACGTGAGTCAGGATGACGGGTCGCTCACTTCCCTCTATAATGGTTGAGGAGGGCGATGGCTGGCATTCTCGTCATACTTGTGAACAGGTGCTGCTTGTGGGGGCTGGTCATCTCAAGCTACGCATTTACATATAAGTACAACTACTAGACTTTTCTTTATGTTAATTTTTATCGACATTTGTGCATTGGAACTGTGTCCATGGGCTTACATTTCTCAAGTGATTTACTTTGTTTTTTAAAAGTGTATAATATTTTTGAATAGAGCAATTACAGAGTTCCTTGCCAGGTTGTTCTCAGTAAAAGCAACCTTCCGAACCTGGCAGTAGCATGTATAATCCATGTCGTTCTGACGATTTGAAAGTACTTTGTAAAAAGTCTAATCGAATAAAGATATTTTTGACTTTGACTTTGACTTTGAACATAATATGTATGTAATGTAGAAAAAAAAGGAAAACAAATCAAGAAAACTAGTTTCCAGGCTGAAAGTCTCACCTCTGAGCTATCATAACTTGACAGTTGCCGGCGAAATTTACTGTCGTATTGTATTGATATTTTATGAGTTTTTCAAGCATGGTTTCTGAAAATGACACTTAGCTATATGTATTCCCCTCGGGTGTAGGCAGAGGTGTTGTAATAACAACAGACACTTTTCACACAAGATGATTAAGTGCCAACGTGACAGATGGTGAGTCCATCGCCGTCTCAGCCACTATACATACGTGTTTGAATTATTTCTCAGACATATGCAGGTTTCCTCACGATGTTTTCCTTCACCGTAAAACACGTGAAGTGAAGTAAGTTAGTCATAATACGATTAATTTCAGTTGGATAGCGCTACGTCGCTGATCCAAGCAGCTAAGAACCTGATGAACGCCGTGGTGTTGACTGTCAAGTCATCGTACGTTGCCTCCACTAAATACACCAGGCAGGGAACTATTGCGGTGAGTAACCTATACTTATACTAGAGATTCCCGTGGGAGTACGGGGATAAAATATAGCCTATATTAATCAGTGATAATGTAGCATTCAAATGGTGAAAGAATTTTTTAAATCGGTCCAGTACTTTTTGAGCCAATTAATTACCAAAAATACATAAAAATCAGCTCTTTATAATATTTGTTTGTTTGTTTGCATTGAATTGGCTCCGACACTACTTGACTGATCTTGAAAATTCTTTCAGCAATGGATAGCTACATCATCAGCGAGTAACATAAGCTATATTTTATCCCCGTACTCCCACGGGAACGGGAACTACGCGGGTGAAACCGCGTGACGTCCACTAGTATTATTGTAATTTTTTGCCAGGTGTTGTGGACTTTTGGATATTCGGGGATGTGGGTGTCTGAGAATTTGAGTATTCGGGGATGTGGGTGTCTGACAATTTGAGTATTCGGGGATGTGGGTGTCTGACAATTAGAATATTCGGGGATGTGGGTGTCCGACAATTAGAATATTCGGGGATGTCAATATGTGACTTTCTAAAAATTGGTACAAGAATGGGATTGGGGTTTCTCAGAATTGGTAGAATTGTACAATCTGGGTTTCTGAAAAACAGTATATACGGGGATATTACGCTAGAATTTGTTTATTTATGGTAAGTGCGTTTCTGCGTGTTTGAATATTCGGGGATGTGGGTTTCTAAATACTGTAACATCCCGAATATATGAGTTTCTGAGAAATATAATATTGGGCTGTCAAATACTTGGCGCATTTGTATATGGCTTCTATAGTAAAAGTAGAATCGCTTAAATATTATTAATTGAATGCAAATTATATACAAGCTAAGCTTACCATATTTTAAGCTAAATGCTATCTATATCTATACAGATAAATAAAATTGAAGTGTCTGTTTGTAATTCCAAAATAACAGCTTTTCACTAAATGCATATGAAAGTATACACGCTACTGACACTAAAAAACCAAGTTTTAAATTTTTTCTCTGTCTGTCTGTTTGTTCCGGGTAATCTCCGAAATGGCTGGACGGATTTTGACGGGACTTTCACTGACGGATAGTTAATGTTACAAGGAGTAACTTAGACTACTTAGATTTTTAAAAAACATTAGGGATCCGCGGGCAATCATGAAATTAAAATCTACGCGGGTGAAACCGCGGGGCACAGCTAGTTATAAATAATAATATAATTAATAAGCTAATATTTATTTATTGCGCTACGCTTTCCGGACAGAACTACGTAAGTTTACTGTGTATTTATATATGTTTAAGACTGCCTGGGTTCGATTTCCGGGTTGGGCTGTGTTATTGTTCCCTTCTGTAATTCCCCAGTATCAGCCCGCAGTCTGTATTAGTGGCCGGTTAATGGCAATAGGCTCGCCCTCTATTACATGGGACTTATAACTGAATGAATTCTAGTGCTTCCATTATAGTATTGTGTTCGTTTTATTGACGCTATCCTGTCGCATGGCTTTATCATACCTACATATGCTCACGCCTGTATTCCCCTCGGGTGTAGGCAGAGGTGTTGTAATAACAAAACACAATTTTCACACAAGATGATTAAGTGCCAACGTGACAGATGAGTCCATCACCGTCTCAGCCACTATACATACGTGTTTGAATTACTTCTCAGACATATGCAGGTTTCCTCACGATGTTTTCCTTCACCGTAAAGCACGTGGTGTGACATCACTGCACATTTTAGAAAAACTCATTGGTACAGAGGCTCCGTTGGGATTCGAACTTGCGTCACTTGCGTAGCAGGCGTCTGCTACCCCTTCGGGGAATACAGGCGTGAGCATATGTATGTAAATATGTAGTAAAGCTCGGTTATCCAAGTAAAAACCTATGTATAATAAAACTGTATAATATTTTTGAAAAGAGTAATTACAGAGTTCCTTGCCAGGTTGTTCTCAGTAAAAGCAACCTTCCGAACCTGGCGGTAGCATGTATAATACTGAGTAATTATGTCATTCTGACGATTTGAAAGTGCTTTGTCAAAAGTCTATTTTAATTTTTGACTAGCTGTGGTTTCACCCGCGTAGATTTAGTTTCATGCTTAATATCGCGGCACCCTAATATTTCTTTATCAATAAATTATGCATGCAAAGTCTCAGCCCGATCGGTTTAAAATTGACGAAGTTAAACACAAACTGTCATCCCCTATATTATCCCCTTGGGGGTAGAATTAATCAGAATCCTTTCTTAGCGGATGCCTACGTCATAACATGTACCTGCATGCCAAATGTCAGCCCGATCCGTCCAGTGGTTTGGGCTGTGCGTTGATACATCACTATGTCAGTCAGTCAGTCACCTTTGAGTTATATATAGTTAGATTTTATCATCAACCACTTTTCAGTCCCCAATAGTGGTATGGCGTATGAAGGCTCCTGAGAAGAAGCCTCTCATTCGCCCTGAGAAGCCTGAAGAGGTCCGCGCTAAGGTTCGTCGAGGGAGTCAGAAGAAACAACCGAGCCCTATTCACGCCCTTGCTGAGTTCCAAAGCCCTGCGGACAGTGTTTAAGGTACTTATTTATGTAATACATATATACATGGTGTCGGAGAAAAAGGAACAGTTGTCTTCTAGAAGTTGTAGGGTTTTATGAATATATCACTATGTTGAAGTCGTAAAATATCTAGCTCCAACGATAACGTAGTTATAGGGTATGGTTGCTAAGGGCCGAAGAGCTCGCGGCCTTAAGCGATTGAATGAACGCGCGCCCGCGTTTACCTACATTACGTACGCGGTCATTACACTTGTTAAATTAAGGGGAAGGTTAATGGTTTCGAAAAATGGTTTTATGGGATTATTTCAAGAACTATTAGTGGGAGAAAAGAAATAAAAACGTAGTTAGATTTCACGTGAATAACTCTACGTTACAGCTGATTTTTATGCGAAAATAAGGTCTTGATATGGTCAACTTTGAACGTCAATTACTCGAAAACGGAAGAAGATATTTTGGTCATAATAATTTTATTTGCTTCCTAAAATTATACCCTATCACATATTTTAACAGGTGTCCTATTATTCCCGACACCTTGTATATATATATTAATTAACTCATGGGTGACCTACGGAATCCTAATTTTTTTTTAATAATAGTAGTCTAGAAAGTTCCGTTAATATCTGTAACTAATTATTGACACAATTTTCAATATTTTCAGGAACTCCAGTACAAAAGGACACGCAGTTATTTCTACATATTTATATTATTCGGTAGTTATATTTAAATAACAGCTCATATTAGAATTGGTAGATTTAAAAAAAAGATTGTGTTTTTTTTTTAATTTTTTAACTACGACATGTCTTTAAATTACCCTCAAATAAAGATTTTTAGAGGTATATATGGTCTAGATATTTGAAACGCAATTTTTTGTCACAGCATCGGCTGGTGTTACATATATAAAGAGATTTGTTTGTTTGTTTGTATTGAATAGGCCGAAACTACTTCACTGATCTTGAAAACTCTTTTAGCAATGGATAGCTACCTCATCAGCGAGTAACATAGGCTATATTTTATCCCTGTACTCCCACGGGAACGGGAACTACGCGGGTGAAATGAAATTAAAAAAAAAAAATTCGCAAATTTTTGTAAAATAAAAATTAAGCGACTTTATATATATTTAAACTAGCTGTGCCCCGCGGTTTCACCCGCGTAGATTTAGTTTCATCCTTATGGTCGCGGAAACCTAATATTTTTAATAAATAAAAGGTCTATGTCCTTTCTCAGGGTCTAAAGATTGTCTGTGCCAAATTTCATCAAAATCGCTTGAGAGGTTTAAGCGGGAAAGCGTAACAGACAGACAGAGTTACTTTCGCATTTATAATATTAGTGGGGATTAATATTTACCACCAACAGATACTCTGTGACAAAAAGTGCGTCCAAAAAGTGTAAACCTTATCTATACAGATAAATAAAATTGAAGTGTCTGTTTGTAATTCCAAAATTACAGCTTTTCACTAAATGCATATGAAAGTATACACGCTACTAACACTAAAAAACCAAGTTTTAAAATTTTTTTCTGTCTGTCTGTCTGTCCGTCTGTCTGTCTGTCTGTCTGTTTGTTCCGGGTAATCTCTGGAACGGCTGGACGGATTTTAACGGGACTTTCACTGATAGGTAGCTGATGTTCCAAGGAGTAACTTAGGCTACTTATATTTATCAAACATATTAGGGTTCCACGACAATAAGGATGAAACTAAATCTACGCGGGTGAAACCGCGGGGCACAGCTAGTATATTAATAATATGAGATATTAATTATGCTTTGATTCTGAATTCTTACATGAAAATAATTTATTCAGTATAGGCCCTGGTAAGGCACTTATGAATGTTGAAGAATTGACCACCGGTTCGGAAACTAGCCTTCTGAGAACAACCGGCAAGAAACTCAGTTGGTATTTTTTTTCATATTAAAATGTCTTTGATAAAATATCATATTATTCAATCAATATCATAAATAAAACACAGCTTAAATAAATAGACTATAGACAAATTTAAAAAAATATGTCAGCCAAATTTTTTAGACTATTTATAATATTAGAATTAAATATATACTCCATTATTCTGCAAGTTGTATCTTCTTATATATAAAAATGAATCCCCATTTCCCTTGGTCACGGCATCACGCCTAAACGGCTGGATGGATTTTAACGGGACTTTCACTGGCAGATAGCTGATGTTTCAAGGAGTGTTTAAGGCTAATTTTACTTAAAAAAAACAACGGTTTCTGGACTCCAATGAAATTTTAACGCGGGTGAAACTGCGGGGCACATCTAGAATGACAATAAAAATGTTGTATTGAAACGGGGATCGCTATAATATAAAACTTTCTGGGTAGAAGTCAGCTCTAACTGGCTAGAACCGGTTTTGAAACCGGTAAAATCTTGTTCAAGAATATTTATTTTAAAGATTTCTCGACGATAATATATTTTTTTTAAATAAAATTAATTGGCGTATTTCTGTTGTAAAAAAATGAAACAAAAAACTTCTAATGTAAAAAAAAACCTGTTAGAGTATAGAGAGATAGAGAATAGTTGTAACAAAACCGATATCATTTCATTTTGCGGTTTTTTATTTTTTATTACCTCCAAAAATTTAACAAATAAATATGAAAACTTGCAGAGTAATGGAATATAAGCTTTATAATCTTCAATTAAGGTAGATTTTAGACAAATATTGCAAAGTTACACTTAGAAATTGTTTTTTTAAAGTCAATTTATTGAGTTTAGTATGACTTTCAAAAATTACAAAAAAATTGTAATTTAAATACAACAGGGTGTCGGAGAAAAAGGAACAGTTGTCTTCTAGAAGTTGTAGGGTTTTATGAATATATCACTATGTTGAAGTCGTAAAATATCTAGCTCCAACGATAACGTAGTTATAGGCTATGGTTGCTAAGGGCCGAAGAGCTCGCGGCCTTAAGCGATTGAATGAACGCGCGCCCGCGTTTACCTACATTACGTACGCGGTCATTGAACTTGTTCAATTAAGGGTAAATAATAAAGGTTAATGGTTTCGAAAATGGTTTTATGGGATATACATGAATAACTCTACGTTACAGCTGATTTTTATGCGAAAATAAGGTCTTGATATGGTCAACTTTGAACGTCAATTACTCGAAAACGGAAGAAGATATTTTTGTCATAATAATTTTATTTGCTTCCTACAATTATACCCTTTCACATATTTTAACAGATGTCCTATTTTCCCCGACAACTTGTATACTAGGTCTTAGGCAATTTTATTACACGAAAAAGTATTATGACATACATTTACATACTGTTTTTGTATTTTGTATTGTTTTAAAACAAACCTGTGATGGTCAAGAGCCGTTGTGGCCTTGTGGTTTGAACAGTCACCTGTCGGGGCCTATACCAATGATTTTATCTAAAAACTTATGTGCAGTGATTTCACAACACATGCTATACGGTGAAGGAAAACATCGTGAGGAAACCTACATATGTCTGAGAAGTAATTCAAACACGTATGTATAGTGGCTGAGACGGCGATGGACTCACCATCTGTCACGTTGGCACTTAATCTTGTGTGAAAAGTGTGTGTTGTTATTACAACACCTCTGCCTACACCCGAGGGGAATACAGGCGTGAGCCTAGGTCTTTGACAATTTGCAATGAGAACTAATTCAGCAGTGACTTCTGAAAATGAAAATGATTTATTCAGTTCAGGCCCTGGTAAGGCACTTACGAATGTCGAAGAATTGACCATCGATTCGGAAACTAGCCTTCTGAGAACTACCGGCAGGATCTGTCTAAATTAGTAACCGATTTAGGGCAATAGACTCTCCCCCTATTTCATGGTACTTATAACTGGTGAAATTTGAGTGTACTATAAGTACAATTCTAAGAGTTTTCAGTGAAGCCGTAATGATATACTCACAGATGTTTTTGACGCAACAAAAAATACAAAAACAGTTAGATTTAGCAATTATACACCTTATAACTTAGTGTGTAAGACTTGTATTACATAGATATTGGCAACTATATTTAAGGTTTATATAGGGTCTTGAGTTTTTAGGCGATCTTTTTTGTCACATAGCATCAGCTGGTGGTAGCAGCCGATGCTGTGACACAAATGTGTGCCTAAAAAATCTAGACTTATTATCATTCTCCGGCAAACGTCTTTAAAGCCTGTGTGTTGTTATTACAACAACTCTGCCTACCCCTTCGGGGAATACAGGCGTGCATATGTATGTTGTTAACTTTGATAGGTAACTGAATGGCGATTTGCGAAAACAAATAAAAAAAATTATGATATCAGAGGTGTCGGAGAAAAAGGAACAGTTGTCTTCTAGAAGTTGTAGGGTTTTATGAATATATCACTATGTTGAAGTCGTAAAATATCTAGCTCCAACGATAACGTAGTTATAGGCTATGGTTGCTAAGGGCCGAAGAGCTCGCGGCCTTAAGCGATTGAATGAACGCGCGCCCGCGTTTACCTACATTACGTACGAGGTCATTAAACTTGTTAAATTAAGGGGAAGGTTAATGGTTTCGAAAAACGGTTTTATGGGATTATTTCAGAATTTATTAGTCGGAGAAAAAAAATAAAAACGTAGTTAGACTTCACGTGAATAACTCTACGTTACAGCTGATTTTTATGCGATAATAAGGTCTTGATATGGTCAACTTTGAACGTCAATTACTCGAAAACGGAAGAAGATATTTTTGTCATAATAATTTTATTTGCTTCCTAAAATTATACCCTATGACATATTTTAACAGCTGTCCTATTTTCCCCGACAACCTGCATACAGTTGCAAGAATACATAACCTGGTATATCGCCGGTTACTTTCAGTAAGTCTAAAAAGGCCACTTTGGGAGAACCATAATGTGATCCGAATATGACAAATTGGTCACTTAGATGCAGTTCATTCACGAATGATCACAATAATTTTAGATGTTAGTCCCAAACTAACTTTTTATGATTCTGCTATTTGTCAAAGTCAAAGTCATAAATATCTTTATTCGATTAGACTTTTTACAAAGCACTTTCAAATCGTCAGAATGACACAAATACACAGTATTATACATGCTACTGCCAGGTTCGGAAGGTTGCTTTTACTGAGAACAACCTGGCAAGAAACTCAGTAATTACTCTTTTAAAAAATATTATACAATTAAAAAAAATCCCTTGAGAAATGTAAGCCCATGGACACAGTTCCAATGCACAAATGTCGATAAAAATTAACATAAAGAAAAGTCTAGTAGTTGTACTTATATGTAAATGCGTAGCTTGAGATGAGCAGCCCCCACAAGCAGCACCTGTTCACAAGTATGACGAGAATGCCAGCCATCGCGCTCCTCAACCATTATAGAGGGAAGTGAGCCGTCATAAAACCGTCACAAATAATTTTGTGGACCATTTTAGGTATCTTCATAGGAAAGTGTCAAACAGGTGAATTGCACCCAAGTGACCAATTTGTCATTTAGATGAAGAATCATATTCGGATCACATTATGATTCTCCCAGTGGCCTTTTTAGAACTACTGTTGGTCGAATTTATATCTGAATTGAAATCTATTTAAAGCTTCCGCCATTTTGTTTTACTTGCCAAATGCAAAATGACCGACTTCGAACAGAAATTATTAATTTATTTACTCTTAGAATAAGAATTATGTAATCGATATTTAATCCCACATTTTCCAATTTTCTACAAAAGTAATTTAGACTGTTTTTAGTACAATAAAAATATTATAGTATAATGTTGTTTTATTTCGTACTAGCTGTGCCCTGCGATTTCACCCGCGTATTGGCGGAACCCTAATATGTTTTCTGAATAAAACTAGCCTAAAACACTCCTTGAAACATCAGCTATCTGCCAGTGAAAGTCCCGTTAAAATCCATCCAGCCGTTTACGCGTGATGCCGTGACCAAGGGAAATGGGGATTCATTTTTATATACGAGTATAAGATTATTCTTATCATCATCTCCCTGGCCTTATCCCATGTATTTGGGGTCGGCACTTGATTCAACCCGATGTGGCTGATCACCTGATTTTTATACGAAGCGACTGCCATCTGACCTTCGTAACCCCTTTTTCGAGGAAAATCGGCAATCTGGGTTAAACCAGTTGTCAGACTCTTAGGCCTCTGACTGACCTGTAACGATTGCCAAAGATGTTAAATAGTCAACCGGGACCGACGGCTTAACGTGCTCTCCGAGGCACGGAGGGAACTCCCGCGGTCACCCATCCAACTACTGGCTAGGCGTATGGTTGCTTAACTTCGCTGATCGAATGATTCGCGCAATAGCAACTGTGCCACGAGCTCCTCCTAAGAATATAAGATTATTCTTATCTATACAGATAAATAAAATTGAAGTGTTTGTAATTCCAAAATAACAGCTTTTTAATAAATAATGCATATGAAAGTATATACGTTAAGGACTTAAAAAAACAATTTTAAAATCTTTTTCCGTCTGTCTGTCTGCCCGGTTGATAGCAATAGCGAGCCTATTACAAGGGATTTAACTGCTGAAATGTAGTATACCATGTTATGAGTGTCACAGCACTAGCGATAAGTCAGATTGGCGGGAGGACATAAAAAAGACGGCGTCAGGGACTAGCACTACAACCATCTGTTATATTTAATTAACATGATAATAAAACCACATTAGTTTAATGTTATTCTTTATTTCATTCCCAGTCTACACCGACCAACACATACTATAAGTACACCTCTACCCCTACGGGGAATAAAGACGTGAGCACTTGTCTATACAGATAAATAAAATTGAAGTGTCTGTTTGTAATTCCAAAATTACAGCTTTTCACTAAATGCATATGAAAGTATACACGATACTGACACTGAAAACCTAAGTTTTAAATTTTTTCTCTGTCTGTCTGTCTGTTCCGGGTAATCTCTGAACCGGACTTTCACTGGTAGGTAGCTGATGTTTCAAGGAGTAACTTAGGCTACTTTTATTTATTAAAAATATTAGGGTTCCGCGACAATACGGATGAAACTAAATCTACGCGGGTGAAACCGCAGGGCACAGCTATTTTTCAAATAAAACTAGTTAATATATAAATCATTTATTCAACTTTTAAAAACACAGCCTTAAATTTCATACACTTTTGGAAATATAACCACAAAACAGCTTTATATACAGACAGACAGGCTTTGCTATTATATATTTATACTAGCTGTGTCCCGCAGTTGCACCCTCGTAGAGATAATTTCGTTAGTTGCTCGAGGAACCCTATTTTATTTGAAAATTTAAAAAAAGTAGTCTAAGTTACTCTTTGTAACATTAGCTATCTGCCAGTGAGTCCCGCTAAAATTGATCCAGCCATCGCGGAAACTCGCCAGAACAGACAGACAAACAAAAATATTTGTTATTTTTATGCGATTTCCTTAGCTTATGTTTCAAGAAGTAACTTAGGCTACTTTTAATTAAAAAAATAGTTTAAGTTTCCACCTTTGAAGTTAAGTCTACGCGAGTGAAACCGTAGGGCCATAGCTAGTCTATATCTATACAGATAAATAAAATTGAAGTGTCTGTTTGTAATTCCAAAATAACAGCTTTTCACTAAATGCATATGAAAGTATACAACACGATACTGACACTAAAAAACTAAGTTTTTAAAATTTTCTCTGTCTGTCTGTCTGTTTGTTCCGGGTAACCTCCGAAACGGCTGGACGGATTTTAACGGGACTTTCACTTACAGATAGCTGATGTTACATGGAGTAACTTAGGCTTACTTTTATTTATAACAAACTTTAGGGTTCCGCGACAATAAGGATGAAACTAAATCTCGGCGGGTGAAACTGCGAGGCACAGCTAATTAAAAATAAATCTAGTAAAATTTTCGGTGAAGAGTGGGTGTATTTGCACTCTTAAAATGTAATTCTAAGTCAGTATATGACGAAACGGTCAAAAACAAAATAAAACTCTTATACAATAATTTCATCACATATTTTAACTTTTTTAACTGCGATCTCATTCGCACTAACATCTTCCTCGTGTCTATCTCTTTTCAACGATCTTCTTTCGGACTCTTTATTCTCTTTCCCACTCTTCTTTCCTTTTCCCTTCCCTTTTTCGGAGTAATATTCTTCTATTTTATGACTTTTCTCACCAGAAAGCGGTTGCAATTCTAATGTATCGTCTAATTCTTTATTTTCAGGTTTTTCAAAGCCATCATTTGATTCTTCTGAACGTATTCTATTCCTTCTTGCATTAGGTTTTGAACTGCCAGCTGTAAATAAAACAGAAGTTGGTATATCTACACCCCTATAATGGTTGAGGAGCGCGATGGCTGGCATTCTCGTCATACTTGTGAACAGGTGCTGCTTGTGGGGGCTGGTCATCTCAAGCTACGCATTTACATATAAGTACAACTACTAGACTTTTCTTTATGTTAATTTTATCGACATTTGTGCATTGGAACTGTGTCCATGGGCTTACATTTCTCAAGTGATTTACATTAAAAGAGTAATTACTGAGTTCCTTGCCAGGTTGTTCTCAGTAAAAGCAACCTTCCGAACCTGGCGGTAGCATGTATAATTCTGTAAATTAATGTCATTCTGACGATTTACTTTGTATAAGTCTAATCGAATAAAGATATTTTTGACTTTGACAGGTACATATGAATTTAAAAACAGGGGCCCAACCATGAGCTCTTATTGCAATGTTAATTCAGTTGTGCGACAGTGACAGATGTATGCACGTCACATACATCTCAATAATATAATCAAGGCAATAAGAGCTCATGGTAAGGCCCCTGGTTTAATTAAAATAATGTAACGAGAATGTACGCGATAGGTTTCCGAACGTAAGCCATCATGGACTCCTCCACGCTCGCGGTCTCTGATTGGTCACGTACCCGCGTCCTTCACTCGTTAAACGTCAGTAATGTCAATTCGATAGACAGAGAGGTTGAACTACGTCACGGGAGCGAACACACGAACTTTTGATTTCACGAAACTGTTATAACTTTTCTACACCATTCTGCTTAATTTGTTTTTGTTATCACGTGGACCTAATGTGCAATAAACTTTATTACAAACTACGAACAATAGTTTTTATAATAATAATTATTTTTTTCCCACAAAGAAAATAGCTTGACTTTTCTCAAAAAATCTAGTAGAAAAAGGGACCAAAAGAAAAAATCTTAGCAGTAAACGTCAGTCTCTAGTACTCTAGTTTCGTTATCACCTCGTAAGCTGACAGCCTCACCTCTGAGCTATCATAACTTGACAGTTGTCGGCGAAATTTACTGTCGTATTGTATTGATATTTTATGAGTTTTTCTGTGCATGAAAACATGGTCAAAACGATGTTTTCTGAAAGTAAAACCTAGCTAGATCTATTTTTTGCCCCCGAAACCCCCTACATACAAAATTTCATGAAAATCGTTGCAGCCGTTCCCGAGATCCAGATTCTATATATACAAGAATTGCTTGTTTAAAGGTACAAGATAAGATGCACAGACTAGCGGGTCACCCGCGTAGTACCCGTTCCCGTGGGAGTACGGGGATAAAATATAGCCTATGTTACTCGCTGATGATGTAGCTATCCATTGCTGAAAGAATTTTCAAGATCGGTCAAGTAGTTTCGGAGGCTATTCAATGCAAACAAACAAACAGAATAACAGTCAAATCTTTTCTCTTTATAATATCAGTGTGGAAGTGTAGATAAATAAAATTGAAGTGTCTGTTTGTAATACCAAAATAACAGCTTTTCACTAAATTTATATGAAAGTACTAGCTGTGCCCTAGTTTCATCCGCGTAGATTTAGTTTCATCCTTATTGTCGCGGAACCCTAATATTTTTAATAAATAAAAGTAGCCTAAGTTACTCCTTGAAACATCAGCTACCTACCAGTGAAAGTCCCGTTAAAATCGGTCCAGCCGTTTCAGAGATTACCCGGAACAAACAGACAGACGGACAGAAAAATTTTAAAACTTGGTTTTTTCATGTCAGTATCGTATATATTTTCATATGCATTTAGTGAAAAACTTTTATTTTGGAATTACAAACAGACACTTTAATTTCATTTATCTGTATAGATGTATAGCTATACGGTACTGACTACTGACATAAAAAACAAATTTTTCTCTGTCTGTTTGTTCTAGCTAATCTTCGAAAACGAAACGGCTTGACCGATTTTAACGCTTCAATTAGTAAAACCCCACATATACAGCAGTATATATACATTCGAAAACTCTCATAGCGTGATTTAGGTTCTTGTGTATTTGTACTGAAACTTGGAATTGTTAGGGAGTAGCGCCATCTATGTAGCGACTGGAGTAACGCTGCCACAACTTACCAACTTCAATCTCATCATCAGTAGCCTCTTGTGTAGTTTCTTTCCCGATGAAGAAACTTGTGATTGGTTTCTGCCACTTGGGGGTTTCTCGTGGACAAACTGGGTTACCACCTGATGTATTCTTGGAGCCCTTGTCACTGCCTCCTGTTAAAGAGAAGATATGACTTATATTTCTTACTAGCTGTGCCCCGCGGTTTCACCCGAGTAGATTTAGTTTCATCCTTATTGTCGCGGAACCCTAATATTTTTAATAAAAGGTAGCCTATGTCCTTTCTCAGGGTCTAAAGATTGTCTGTGCCAAATTTCATCAAAATCGGTTGAGAGGTTTAAGCGGGAAAGCGTAACAGACAGAGTTACTTTCGCATTTATAATATTAGTAGGGATATTTTATAGAAGAATGTATAGCAATAGAGCCATGGCCTTGAGGTTTGAGCGGTCGCCTGCTACGCAAGTGACGCAATTCGAATCTCGGGCCTGTACCAATTAGTTTTAAAAACGATGTACAGTGCTTTACGGTGAAGGAAAACATCGTGAGGAAACCTGCATAAGTCTGAGAAGTAATTCAAACACGTATGTATAGTGGCTGAGACGGCGATGGACTCACCCTGTCAGTTAAGTGTCACTTACCAGAAGAGCCGTTACTGCTGGACGGGGGGGCTGCAGAACACCTGGCTTTGGTACTCTTACCAGAAGCCACTGAAATAAAGGAATAGTAAGTTTTATTATTATTTTATACCTCTAAGGTGGCACATGTATACAGATAAATAAAATTGAAGTGTCTGTTTGTAATTCTAAAATAACAGCTTTTCACTAAATGCATGTGAAAGTATACATGTTTCTGACACTTAAAAACCAAGTTTTAAAATTTTTCTCTGTCTGTCTGTCTGTTTGTTCCGGGTAATCTCTGAAACGGCTGGACGGATTTTAACGGGACTTTCACTGGTAGGTAGCTGATGTTTCAAGGAGTAACTTAGGCTACTTTTATTTAATAAAAATATTAGGGTTCCGCGACATGAAGCATCAAACTAAATCTATGCGGGTGAAACCGCAGGGCACAGCTAGTAATATTATAAAAGCAAAAACATGAATTCGGGAAAAGATAGTGTGAACTGTCCAAAATATAGCGATAAATCAAATCTAGCACAGACGGAGTCGCGGGTCACTAGCTAGTGAAAATTAAACATCTCATAAACTTTTTCACAGTCCAAGCAAATTATAATGTCGTGAGAACTCGCCTCTTTATACTTAAAAAATAATAGACATAAATATTCACAATAATAAAGCTGAAAACTAGCGCTAGAAGTAAGTCTATATCATATTCAGTATAAAAACTCACGATAGGCACTACGTCAATCACTTTTTATCAAAATAATCGAATACAAAAATATACGACAACTTGTAGGCTCGCATTTTGCAGTTTTTATTTACCTTTAGCACCGACAGAAGCTTTTGTGCGCGCCATCGCAGTGATTTAATCGATCGCAGCGTTATAACGTTAATTTTAACTACACAGCAAATTCACGGTAATTTACTAACAATTAACTAATTTGTTTGTTTGCAATTAATTTGCGCGAAATACGCGAAAAGGCGCGAATTATCTTGACAAGTACTTGTCATTTTGACGTTTTAAAAACATAGACATGGAATTTGACTTTAATTTTGTAATGTTATTATTACACGGATTAAATATTCAACCGAACGTTGAATTTAAGAGAAAATTATGATCTCAATAAACTGTGTTACATTTATAATATTAAGAAAGTAATAAGTGAAATATGTTTAATTAATTAATATTGTTATTTATGGATATATAATATGATATAGATGATAGAAATAAAAACTAGAAAGTATATAATAATATAATGTTAAGTAGGTAATGCCTCTAACATTGCTGCGCCCTAACAGGGTTTATGTTGGTTACACATAAATGTAACAATTATAATTAAGTTTATGTTGTATCATGTTACTAACTAATTGCAATAAATATATGAATATGAATATAATATTATTTTGGTAATTTTTATCTCTACCTCAATACACTAATGTTATGAAGACTTAAAGTATGTTTGTATAAGCTAGTACAGATTATACTGTTCCTTTTAGTTCTCCCGCTAGCTGTGGACAACTGCCGGCAAACAATATGTACTTTGTATTTACATGAGACATCTACGAACGGAGTATAATGATTTAGTCCAATTATTTGAATTACGCCAAAATTATAAAACAAAGTAGTTTTATCAAATATGTAATAAATTTAGTTTTATATAGTCGATTATAAACATTAGTAATATTCTGTGGTTAATTGAGGCTGAATAACAACTGCACTGTACTCAAAAAAGTAACGGATACCCAAAAAAAGTGAAAGGTATTCTCATCTCTCTCAATCAAATTAATTTTACTTTGCTTTCAAGAAATACTTTTTACCGTATTTGATTAATTTGTATTTTATAAGATGAAGCAATTGTGTTTTATACGTTTGCATTAAATAGTTTTTACGGACCTCATTTAGTTAATCCTTTAAGAATAAATATAATTGTCTATCGTCGTAACAGGTTAGTATCGCAAGATCATGTAAACATTGCGTAAAATTACAAGAATGCCCTAATATAGCTATTACAGAGGCTTTAAAAGTAAAAATTATACATATCTTTGAGCTTTGCTTGATTTAATTTAAGATTGATTGATGATTCGCGCCATAATATCAAATTATCGAAATGTTGGGGGTTGGTGCACGCATTTCATCCGTTTATCCATTGATGTACAGAATTTTCAAAGAATTTAGGTCACAAGCAGGTCTCTATAGAAATAAGGAGTTGCTGGAGTTGACCGTAGGTCCATATTTAAAAAAAATCAAGTCTAAACAAATCAAAAATTTCTTTATTATCTTAGACTTTAAACAAAGTACTTTCAAATCGTCAGAATGACATAATTACACAGGATTATACATGCTACCGCCAGGTTCGGAAGGTTGCTTTTACTGAGAACAACCTGGCAAGAAACTCAGTCATTACCTAAAGGTAGCAGAGTTGTATTTATAGTATACCCACATTTCACCAGTTATAAGTCCCATGTAAAAGAGGGCGAGCCTATTGCTATTAACCGGCCACTAATACAGACTGCGGGCTGATACTGGGGAATAACTGACCCCTTTTCTACTCTAATATTATAAACAGGATTTGTTTGTTTGTTTGCATTGAATAGGCTCCGAAACTACTTGACCGATGGATAGCTACATCATCAGCGAGTAACATAGGCTATATTTCATGACCGTACTGCCACGGGAACGGCAACTACGCGGGTGAAACCGCGTGACAGCCGTAAGTTCTCTAAATAAGGTTGCATATAATTACCTCATATAAATATGTTCATACATACCTGTATTCTGCGTATGTGTGGACAGAGGTGTACTTACATATGTAATAGTGGAAGAGCCTATTAGATATTAGATTAGATATAAGTTCAACTACTAGACTTTTCTTTATGTTAATTTTTATCGACATTTGTGCATTGGAACTGTGTCCATGGGCTTACATTGCTCAAGTGGTTTACTTTGTTTTTTAAAATTGTATAATATTTTTGAAAAGAGTAATTACTGAGTTTCTTGCCAGGTTGTTCTCAGTGAAAGCAACCTTCCGAACCTGGCAGTAGCATGTATAATCCATGTCGTTCTGACGATTTGAAAGTACTTTGTATAAAGTCTAATCGAATAAAGATATTTTTGACTTTGACTTATTACAATTCACTGCTGAAATTACATCTTTGTAAATCCTCTAACAGTTGGACGCACAGGTGCGTTAGCAGTGAACACGTTAACTGAACTACTGGAATGTTCAGATTTCTTTCTAATCTGTGAATGTTTATCTTCCAGAACCAATGGACACGATGGAAGACGACATAGACATAGAAGAACATGACGTCCTGGACAACCCTCAGATCAGAGACATGTTCCTTGACATCAATCAGATCAAAGTTGAAGCTGTTGATGATGAGGGTATGTTACACATTCATATTTATTTAATCTGTACTCTATACCAGGGGTAGGCATAAACAAGAAGTAGGCAGGTAGGCAGGTTAAGTACATACCTATGTGACGCGGCGTAGGTACAGACGTTTTGGTAAAGACGCACACACAACACAAGTGTATTCAGTGATCACAAATTGTAACTTCTGCTTACCTGCTTATATGCAATGCACGCCACTGATCTATACAGATAAATAAAATTGAAGTGTCTGTGTGTAATTCCAAAATTACAGCTTTACATTGCATATAAAAGTATACACGGTAGTGACATAGACAATTTTTTTTTTTATATTTGTCTGTCTGTCTGTCTGTCTGTTTGTTCCGGCTTATCTCTGAAACGGGTTTTCACTGGCAGATAGCTAATGTTACAAGGAGTACTTAGGCTACATTTAATGTAAGCCACCATTGGAACCAAGTCTATGTGGGTGAAACCGCAGGACACAGCTCTACATTTATGTCATTTGCTAGGGAGCTAACCTTTTTGGAGGCGATGGACTCAACATCTGTCATGTTGGTAATTAATCACTATTATGGATAATTTTATATGAATTTTATTGTAATGAGAGCAGGGGCGTGCATTGGATTTTCAGAGGGGTAGGCAAAAACAATAAGTAGGCAGGTAGGCAGTTTAAGTACATACCTATGTGTCGCGGCGTAGGTACATACGTTTTGGTAAAGACGCACACACGATCATAAACACACACACACGACACGAGTGTATTCAGTGATCACAAATTGTTACTTCTGCTTACCTGCTTATATGCAATGCACGCCACTGAATGAGAGCCGTGGTGACCTCGGGGTTAGAGCAGTCGCCTGCTACGCCAGCAACGCAAGTTCGAATCCCAGCAGGGCCTGTACCTATGAGTTTTTCTAAAAACTTATGTGCAGTGACTTCACACCACGTGCTTTATGGTGAAGGAAAACATCGTGAGGAAACCGACATACGTCTGAGAAATAATTCAAAGACGTATGTATTGTGCCTGAGACGGCGATGGATAATATGATTAACCAACATGACAGAGGGTGACTCTGTCATATTCGGTGAAATGTGGGTGTTGAAAATTACAACACCTCTGCCTACCCCTTCGGGGAATACAGGCGTGAGCATAATATGTATGTATGTATGTTTATTGTAATTAATCTTTAATTACTACGTAATGAAATATATATGATGCCAGTTGAGTTTCCAAACCTGTGGTCAATTCTTCAACATTCATAAGTGCCTTACCAGGGCCTAAACTGAATAAATCATTTTCATTTTCAATCTTATTCATTATATATCCGAAACCAGAGGACTACAAGCTCTTCCCCATGGGCAAGATCTGCCGGCTTGTTCAGGGAGTATTTGAGGAGTCAGGTACGAAGAGCATATGGGCAAGGGCGGCACAAAAGATCCCAAGGGTCGACGTGCTTCCGGGCAACCGGACCCAATAACGCCACAAACAAGATAAGATAAGATAAGACCTTATTCATTGAATTTTGTGTTGTTACAACACCTCTGCTTACCCTTTCGGGGACTCTTCAGGAATGGCATGTTTAAACATTCATTTTTATTATCAATTGTTTCAGATCCAACGATAGAGTTTGAAGACTACCCTCAAATCGACACCAATGGTGCCTACGGTACCGTACACGAAAATGGACCAGAAATATACTACGAAGACGATCTACCAGAGTTTTTAACGAAGATTACACTCGGATCTAAACCGAATAAGGAAAAAATAGACCCTGAAATACTTTATGAAGAAGCTCTGCACTCTGAAACATACGTAGCTTTAGAAGATTGGGGACAGATATTACTAAACAGTCCGTGTTACTGTAACGAATGTAAAATATTATTTGCAACGAGAAATGCTTTAGATTCACATAACATGTCTACCCATTCCTTTTTGGTCGAAGTTGAGAATACAAGGAACGTGGCTAGGAAAAGTACATGTGATAAGATGAAAAACTGCCACCATTGCAATAAAATGTTTGCAGACGACACTGCTTTGATCAAACATCTATATGAATTATTACCATTGAGGGATTCACAAACAGATTTGAAGCTACAAGGGTATCAATGTCCCACTTGTTCCTGCTGTTATATTGATGTAAGGGAAATCACAACTCATATGAAACTTAACCACGGTATTGATAAGAAACCTGAAGTGACCATGATAAATTTCCACTGCCCTTTCTGCGGTATCAATTCTAACTCTCTCAAATTCTACAATATGCACGTAGCTAAGATGCACCGACCGACATTCTGTAAGAAGATCGAAAAAGACAATAGAAAAAGGCCTTTCTGTCTTGATAGCACTGTGAAAGTGAAAACGGAGGCTGATTCTGAAGGCAGTCCTAGACGAAAGATAGTTAAATCTGATTTATATTATCGTTGCAGCTTGTTTCTTCTCAGAAACACTCCGGTACCAAAATCAGTGTTGTTTGTGTGCGAGAAATGCTCTGTGCACTTCGTATCGGCCTATTTCGCGTTAAAGCACCTGTTTCAATGTAAGAATTCAAAATCGCAGCAGTGTAAGGAGTGTAAGAGAAAGATACGATTGTTTGACCTCAGTATTCATTATGCTCAACACAAAATACAGACAATGAAGATAAAAACTTATAAAATTAGCACGGAATTGTACAAAAAAGTGTTATGCAAGTGTCCTCAATGCGAAATTTGTTTCCCAGACAACAGCTTTTGGTCGCATTTTCCTGAATGTGGTAGCATTGACTCGGTTGTTTGTGAAAAGTGTGATTTAGCTATATCAGATCCAGAACACTCGTTGAAACACTGGAAAATTAAATCGTTCTTCGTTATACAATATGTTTTGTTGAACGATCAACCCACAGAACTGATACCAACGAGTAAAGCTGTTGGGAAATCAGAGAAATTGCAGAACAGATCGGTGATACGGAAGAAAGGGTTTGCCCAAACGCTGAAAAGGGAGAATGCTTTAGCATTGATAAAGAGCATTGGAATGCCATTAAAGATTGAGAATGGTGTGAAGAGAAATGACGTTAATAAGTTGAAAAATTCAGTACATATGAGATCAGAAGGATCAAAGATTTTGCATCCAAAAATTAAAACGGAACCACAAGCATTTATTCAAAAACGCGATGGTAGTACTACGTTGTTCTACTGTTCTAAATGCGATTGCTGCTTCGGTCTCCTACGACATGGGAGACACACTTCCAAAGAGGGAGGGTGTACAAACGATAAGAAAAAAGTATGCCGGCTTTGTGGTTTATATATATCTAGAATGGCGCCTCATATCAAACTGCATAAGACAATGAACCTAACGTTACACGATTTTAACTTCGTTACAGCTCAGGCCGACGGCGCTAGAGTGCCTACGTTACCGAAAATACCAGATTATTATCGTTGTAACAAATGTGATGTTCGTTACATATCGGAAGATGAGGCCAGAGAGCATAGCTGCGAGACGGAGTTAAAAATAGCTCAGATTTGTTCCTGTGGCAAGAAATTTAACCACAGAGCATACACACTGCATAATCAGTTCCATTTATACCATAATCAAGCGACTGATAGTAAAATAATGCCAAAATTACTCGTACAATATGAACTTATGGCGGATATGTGGAACATATTATTCTATTGTCCGTATTGTAAAGTTTGCACAAACTCCTATGATAAAGTAGTTGAGCACGCCCAGAAACACTTGAACAACTTAAAAAGCTTTGACAAAATTCGCATTTGCAAACCTTGTGGGTTAAATTTTGAATGTGAATCATTTGAAAAACATAAAATTCTACACAAAGGAAGTGTGACTAAGCATTCATTTAAGTTACTCTCGTTTGATTACACAGAGCTACTTCACAAGGAATGGTTTGACATGTTCAAAGATATAACGTTAGAGCAACAGGATTATATATTGTCAAAGAGCATTTATAAAAGGGTGCGGAATGTCAAAATGGATTGCATTAAAATAGGTCTACATGACTCTGTAACGGAATACCATTGTGCTCAATGCAAACAGAACATACATGAAAATGATATATACACACATGCACACGCTAAGACTTGTGACAAACAGACAGTTAGCAAGAATAGTGGGATCAATAGTAGAATTGTGATTTTCAAGGATGCAAGTGACCAAGAATTTAATAAACGGCTTAAAGTTGAATTGAAACAAGAGAAGAAATATAATTTATACAGATGCAGTAAATGCACTCTTTGTATCTTAAGCAAATATAATACAAAGTACCATAAGTGCAGTTTCGTAGATAATAAACGTAAATATTGCAAGTTATGTGGACAATATTTCGCATACACATCGCATCACCATAAATCGCACGACAAATACAAGACTTTACACAAACGAAATATTAATATAATAAGTTTCAAGCCTAAAGCTACGAATAAGTTAAAACCGCCAGAGAAGTGTACGAAAATTCGCAAATATGTAGTGAGTGTTAAGAATAAGTTGGCGTCTCAGAAAGTTATGATTCACAAATGCAAGTGCGGCTTACATTTCACTTCGAAGCTGACTTTGAAGAAACATGCGAGTGTGTGCGGTGAAGCTGTGTCTTCGGAAAAATGCAGCAAATGTGGCTTGCTGTTCCCCACTGACATCTTAGTATCACATCTATGTATGCATCATAGAAAAAAAGTGAAATTCGTTGTTGAAAATTCTCATTCTAAAGTGTATCGTTGTCCGGACTGTGAATTGTTGTTCACAAATAAAAAAATTATGTCTCTTCACAAGTGTTCGCCAAAAAACGGTGTCGAGTGCAAAGTGTGTAACTTAGTCTTCCATAAAACCATGATTAGGAAGCATAAATGTGATTCCGTTAACATTATTGAAGATCCGTCAATGGAGTCTATTGTCTATGCTTGTAAACCTTGCAATTTGAATTTTAATAATCATTATGGATTTACAAGACATAAGTGTAGACCAAATAAGATGAAAATTAAAGCAAAACCATGTGATTTGTGCGGGCTGAGGTTTTCAAGGCAATCCGGTGCGTTAGCTGTTCACAAGATAAGGTACCATGCGCGTAAGGATTATAACTTCATCCTACTAGACCCTGTTACGGCAGAAAGGGTTATTATTAGCGGTAACAGTGATGAATCTTATGATATGGCATCCGTTAACGAGTCTGGGGAAGAATGAATACGATAGCGTAAATCAAACAGGGTCTACACGGGTTTGCAACCGTTTTTCTAATCTATACACGCTAACGTCTCCGTCGAACATTTGTATGAGACATTGTACAGCGCCTCCAAGCGGTGACGTGAAGAACTAACATATGTCATACAAATACTATCGGAGACGCTAGCGAGTGCAGATTAGGAAAACGTGGCTAACTCGTGATAGGGGTACCGAGTGCCTAGTGCGAGTTTTCTTAAAATCGCCGTCACAAGTCGGATCGGAGCAGCGCCTCTGTCGGCCTAAATATGAACCTATTGTGAGCCCATACAAATCTGCGTTAACTTTGACGCGGTGACTTGTGACGGCGGCAGTGAAAAACTCGCACTAAGCACTCTGTAAGCTAGTAGAAACGATACAAAATGTACGGGAATGACATATGTCACGTGACTGATTTATGTCATTGTCATACATTTTGTATCGTTTCTATTAGCGCAAACGCTTCGGAGTAATTGATAAATACATGTAAGACATGACAACGTCTCTCGGGTCAGCTAGTTGTATTATATAAATACTCAAAATCGCAAATACGAATATCCTACCGATGGTTTTATTGTAAGTTTACTTTTTGTAAGTTTTTGATTGGTTTAAATATTGTAATGATATAAAAAAGTGTTTTCTTTAACCCTTCATGAATCAAATCAAATCATTTATTCATAAATACAAATCTATACAGATAAATAAAATTGAAGTGTCTGTTCGTAATTCCAAAATAAAAGCTTTTCACTAAATGCATATGAAAGTAGACACTAAAAAACCAAGTTTTAAATTTTTTCTCTTTCTAGCGTGTATACTTTCATATGCATTTAGTGAAAAGCTGTTATTTTGGAATTACAAACAGACACTTCAATTTTATTTATCTGTATAGTTTATTATGTAACTGAAGTCAAAGTCAAAGTCAATAATATCTTTATTCGATTAGACTTTATACAAAGTACTTTCAAATCGTCAGAATGCCATAATTACACAGTATTATACATGCTACCGCCAGGTTCGGAAGGTTGCTGTTACTGAGAACAACCTGGCAAGAAACTTTTTTTCAGAGAATACCGTTCTCTGAAAAATAACTGATAGCAATTCACCAGTAGCCCTAGACAAATTAGCATTCTCTCGCGCTTGCGCTAATAGAAACGATACAAGTATGGCAATGACATAAATCAGTCACGTGACATATGTCATTCCCGTACATTTTGTATCGTTTCTACTAGCGAAGCGTGGGGATAATGTCACTTTGTCTATAGACCGAAACGTCGATAGGTTAAGGTAGGCCACATACGCACCACCCAATAGCCAGGGTCCAAGAATATGGCTATGGTATCCCCTGCCTGTCGTAAGAGGCGACTAAAAGGGGGCCGGAGGGCCTGCTGGCGGTCGGGGTGGGAACTTTGACCACCGAGCCGCAGGCCTGGGAGGTGCCGACCACAGCGAGGTCTCCAGGGCGGCGATACAGCTGCCCCGGGGATGTGCCCCAGCAAAGTGTGGGGGGACACCGGTGCGATCTATCAGAGTACCCAGAGTCCCCCCCGAGCACTGAGGATGGCCACCGGGGGGGTTTTAGTGCGGTAACAATCCCACATACCCCGATCTGCCTCTCCCAGGCCACATACCCAGATAAAACGTAGTGTATCGAATAGGTACGAGAAATGAAACAAAACTGTTTGTCAAATATTTATTAGTTTTAATATAATAAAGCAAAAACTTCGTATTTTCACAACTCTGAAGTATAATTCAAATTGTATCTAAATGGGTAAATATAACTCAATACAATTTAACTTGACATACACACTAATCAGGTACTAATGTTTCTGAAGAAAAAAAACGCTTTTAGCCGACTTCAAAGAAGAAGGCGTTGGATACAGGTTTGGTGCTACATTTGACAACTTCAAAAGTAAGTAATTTATTTAACATTAGTTTATTTTTCTCTTCTTGAAGGCGGTTTCCATATTTATAATTTTTTTCCAAACTTTGACTGTTAACAATACGTGTTATTATTGTTTTAAATGTCTTTAAAGCTAAACAAACAAAAAATGTACATTATTCGTGTTGGCAAACTTTTTTGCTGAACTTTTATTAGATTATTTTTTTAAATACAGAAGGATTTTAAAAAAAATGTTTTGTTTTTTCATATTTGCTATATCAACACTGAATACGTCAAAAACTAAATTAAATAATAAGAACTAGGCATAATACCTCACGCACTTTAAGCTTTCAGAATGTAATTCTAAAAAAAATTTAGCATTCATCGATAAAAGGCTTTTGAAACACGAAAAAAAAAGCATTTCAAACAATGTCCTTTGGTCAAATCACATAAGTTTACTGATAACCTATAAATTATGATATAACTTTTTTCAGAACTGAAATAAATTAAAGGGTGTCCTTCCTTTATACTGATATGTAATTACTCTGAAAAATAATCCGAAAACTACAGCGCGCCATTATTAAGAACTAGCTGTGCCCCGCGCTTTCATCCGCGTAGATTTAGTTTCATCCTTATTGTCGCAGAACCATAATATTTTTAATAAATAAAAGTAGCCTAAGTTACTCCTTGAAATATCAGCTGCCTGCCAGTGAATGTCCCGATAAAGTCGGTCCAGAGATTACCCGGAACAAACAAACAAACAGACAGACAGAAAATTTTAAAATTTGGTTTTTTAGTGTCAATGGCGTGTATACTCCACTACTCATATGCATTTAGTGAAAAGATGTTATTTTGTAATTACAAACAGACACGCGCAGACTATCAGACAATCATGTTTCTTTTAAATCTATACAGATAAATAAAATTGAAATGTCTGTTTGTAATTCCAAAATAACAGCTTTTCACTAAATGCATATGAAAGTATACACGCTCCTGACACAAAAAAAATAAGTTTTAAAATTTTTCTCTGTCTGTCTATATGTCCGTCCGTCTGTCTGTCTGTTTGTTCCGGGTAATCTCTGAAACGGCTAGACGGATTTTAACGGGACTTGCACTGGTAGTTAGCTGATATTTCAAGGAGTAACTTAGGCTACTTTTATTTATTAAAAATATTAGGGTTCCGCAACATGGAGCATCAAACTAAATCTACGCGGGTGAAACCGCAGGGCACAGCTAGTAGTTAGTATTTTTCAAAGCAATAAATTTAATATAACTACTCCGTTTTTTTGTTGCAAGCTGACTCCATAGTAAATAATGCGTAATTTTAAATACGTGTTGAAAAAAAAAATTTTAGTGGTATTCAAAAAATTTGCTAGTGTTACTATAATTAGATTTAGGTGCAAATATTTCGTCTAAAAATCGTGTAATTTAACTGTAGTGAATATAATGTCATTATTATTTAATTATCAACTATAAAATGATCTTAGTTTCGTGCTAGACTGCTTACCTAGTTTTTGTACAACACACTGACCATTCAAATATAATCATTTAAGCGCCTTATAATATGGACAAAGCTAGTATCACAAAAACTTATCTTAATTCGAAAAAAAAGTTAGTAAGTACTTACTTAATTAAAAAAAAGAAATAATTTTTTTATTATCCTCATCCGAATATGGTGAGAAAATGAATTTCACATATATTTGATTGAGTTGACAATATCATCTCTCAAATGACAATGTCATTATGACAGCTGTCACAGATCCAAAAGATTATTCAAAGTAAACATTTTTTTTGTAGGAAAATACATTCCATTAAATACAACAAACAGAAAAACAAGGTATATTTTGCTATAATACGCGAATACATCAATATTTGAAAATAGTATAAATACCAAGTACTCAGGGGCGTGCATTGGATTTTCATCAGGGTAGGCATAAACAATAAGTAGGTAGGTAGGCAGGTTAAGTACATACCTGTGTGACGCGGCGTAGGTACGTACGTCTTGGTAAAGATACACATACGAACATAAACACACACACACGAGTGTATTCAGTGATCACAAATTGTAACTTCTGCTTACCTGCTTATATGCAATGCACGCCACTGCAAGTACTTTGCTTATATTCTCTAAACTGATGTAAGGAAAAGTTGCTGAACTACTCATTTGCAGAAATCTCACTCAAAAACGTGATTTAAAGTTGAAAAACAATTTCTTGAGACTCAAAAATATTTTTGGTACTCCAACCGAAGCCAGTACTAGGATGGGTGACCGCCATGCCTTGGAGAGCACGTTAAGCCGTCGGTCCCGGTTGATAATTAACATCTTTGGCAATCGTTACAGTGCTTTAGTCCAGATTTCCTCGTAAAGGTTACGAAGGTCAGATGGCAGTCGCTTCGTATAACAATCAAGTGATCAGCCACATCGGGTTGAATCAAGTGCCGGCCCCAAAAATGTATGGGATAAGGCCAGGGAGATGATGATATGGTACACGAAGTACCAGGCGCACATAACGGACAAGGAGTTAATAAGTTGATTGTGACTAACATGGAGCCACATCGGGTT
Source organism: Watsonalla cultraria (assembly GCA_964035505.1). Taxonomy (NCBI): domain Eukaryota; kingdom Metazoa; phylum Arthropoda; class Insecta; order Lepidoptera; family Drepanidae; genus Watsonalla; species Watsonalla cultraria. Next base: position 523,929 of record OZ037741.1, on the reverse strand, counting down.
GAATCAAGTGCCGACCCCAACAATGTATGGGATAAGGCCAGGGAGATGATGATATGGTACACGAAGTACCAGGCGCACATAACGGACAAGGAGTTAATAAGTTGATTGTGACTAACATGGAGCCACATCGGGTTGAATCAAGTGCCGACCCCAACAATGTATGGGATAAGGCCAGGGAGATGATGATATGGTACACGAAGTACCAGGCGCACATAACGGACAAGGAGTTAATAAGTTGATTGTGACTAACATGGAGCCACATTTTATTGTCCCCAAAGGGGTCTAAGTCCAAAACAGGACAGAAAAATAGACTCTACATTTATTTAGTTACAATTTCAAGGATAATAGGGGAAAGTCTGCGTCACCCGACCAGTAGCCCTGAAAAAAAATTTATTAAAAATATTACCTTGGAACACACTTTTCACACAAGATGATTAAGTGCCAACGTGACAGATAATGAGTCCATCGCCGTCTCAGCCACTATACATACGTGTTTGAATTACTTCTCAGACATATGCAGGTTTCCTCACGATGTTTTCCTTCACTGCACTAGAATTTTCTCGAATTTATAAGGTTAACATTTTTGTCAAAGGGCATTGATTAATTAAAAAATATATAAAACTAGCGTTCTTCACGCGGTTTCACGTAGTTCCCGTTCCCGTGGGAGTACGGGGATAAAATAAAGCCTATGTTACTCGCTGATGATGTAGCTATCCATTGCTGAAAGAATTTTCAAGATCGGTCTAGTAGTTTCGGAGCCTATTTAATGCAAACAAACAAGCAAATCTTTCCTCTTTATATTACCTGGTCCCCAATCCAGCTGTGAATAGCAATCTTCTGCCTGAAACTAGATATTCAGGGCATCTGACGAATCGAAACAGGACTGATGCAGTCTCGCCTGATCTTAGGAGACTATTGCGAGACATTATACCCTGAAATATAAGGAAGCACTGCCATTAACCATTTTTGAATGTATATTTTGCAATATTCATAGTTTTTTTCTGACGTGTTTTTTGTCATCTATACAGATAAATAAAATTGAACTGTGTGTTTGTAATTCCAATATTACAGCTTTTCACTAAATGTATATGAAAGTATATACGGTACTGATATAAAAAAACAATTTGCAAAAATGTCTCGTTAAAATCGGTCCAGCCTTTTCAGAGCCGCAACAAACAGACGGACAGGCAGATATAATTTTTTTAATTATTTTATTGTGTTGTATTAAGACTGTATTCAAAGTGAATACTTCTTTGTCACATATCATATAAATATAATTTAAAAAATCCTATTATATAAAAATTAACACATTAATAACATTTTTAAACTAGCTTTGCCCCGCGGTTGATCGTTCCAGCCGTTTCAGAGATTAAAGAACAAACAGACGCACAGACTGAGAAAAAAAAATTTTTTTTTTCCTATTAAGTACCGTATATACTTTCATTTGCATTTAGCGATAAGTTGTTACTTTGGAATAACAAAAAGACATTTATATTTTATTTATCAGTAATGTATGTAGCAGCGTTTCTCCACTCGCTCATAGATGGCGCTACTCGCTAACAAATGCGAAGTTTGAGTACAAATACAAGAGAACCTAAATCGCGCCAGAAGAGTTTTCAAGCGCATTGCAGTATATATACAAGTTTCCAAATAGAACAGTTGGAGCCGGTGTTCCCCAGACATGACACCCGCCTCAATGGAAGATCTTGTCTTTGCTGGGGATGACACTGATCACTCGCTCTCCACACAGTATATATACAAGTGTCCAACTAGAACAGTTGGAGCCGGTGTTCCCCAGACATGACACCCGCCCCAATGGAAGATCTTGTCTTTGCTGGGGATGACACTGATCACTCGCTCTCCACACAGTATATATACAAGTGTCCAACTAGAACAGTTGGAGCCGGTGTTCCCCAGACATGACACCCGCCCCAATGGAAGATCTTGTCTTTGCTGGGGATGACACTGATCACTCGCTCTCCCCACATGTATATAACATGTATATATAAATACCTCAATAATGGCAGTTTGTCGTACATTCCCGACGTGCACGGTGCATTGAAAGCCGGGATATATGGCTGTAGCGTGCCTCAGCACTTGTACTGACGCCTGAAACAAATATATTGATCAAAATAATTATATGTATCGAGGAAAATAGGACAGCTGTTAAAATATATGATAGGGTATAACTTTAGGAAGCAAATGAAATTATTATGACAAAAATATCTTCTTCTGTTTTCGAGTAATTGACGTTCAAAGTTGACCATATCAAGACCTTATTTTCACATTAAAATCAGCTGTAACGGAGAGTTATTCACGTGAAATCTAACTAAGTTTTTATTTTTTTTTCTCCCACTAATAAATCCTGAAATAATCCCATAAAACCATTTTTCGAAACCATTAACCTTCCCCTTAATTGAACAAGTGTAATGACCGCGTACGTAATGTAGGTAAACGCGGGCGCGCGTTCATTCAATCGCTTAAGGCCGCGAGCTCTTCGGCCCTTAGCAACCATAGCCTATAACTACGTTATCGTTGGAGCTAGATATTTTACGACTTCAACATAGTGATATATTCACAAAATCCTACAACTTCTAGAAGACAACTGTTCCATTTTCTCCGACATATTTATAGACAATATATAGGTAAAGTACACTCTTTACCTGAAAGTATATACATCCCCGTGGATTGCTAGGGTCTTCAAGCATCACTTTATCAGCGCAAACACACTCTCCATCGTACGAGCTATCGTCTTCCTTCATATCTTCAACTAGAAGATTCTTATTCTTTCTCTTCTCACTCTTATTTAAAGATGACTTGTCTATCGCTTGCAATTCTTTTATATTCTGGAAAAAAAAGGGTTGTTGAAGGAGATCAGCCGTGTCCCGCGGTTTCACTCGCGTAGTCGTCTAAGTTACTCTTAACATCAGTCCAGCCATTTCTGAGATTAGCCGGAACAAACATACAGACAGAATCGGCAATCGGTCTGTGCAAAAAATTTTTGGCTAAGTCAAAAATATCTTTATTCGATTAGACTTTTACAAAGTACTTTCAAATCATCAGAATGCCATAATTACACAGTATTATACATGCTACCGCCAGGTTCGGAAGGTTGCTTTTACTGAGAACAACCTGGCAAGAAACTCAGTAATTACTCTTTTCAAAAATAATATACAATTTTAAAAACAAAGTAAATCACTTGAGAAATGTAAGCCCATGGACACAGTTCCAATGCACAAATGTCGATAAAAATTAACATAAAGAAAAGTCTAGTAGTTGTACTTATATGTAAATGCGTAGCTTGAGATGAGCAGCCCCCACAAGCAGCACCTGTTCACAAGTATGACGAGAATGCCAGCCATCGCCCTCCTCAACCATTATAGAGGGAAGTGAGCGACCCGTCATCCTGACGCCGCCGCAAGCAAAGGCATTTTAGTGAGCATGACAACTCAAGCCAGTCAAGACAAAGATCAAAAGTAATATTAAAAAGAAATTGTAGCATAAGTACAGTGTCGTCGTACTCGCGTAGCCGTTTAAGTCACTCTTAACAGCAGCCCAGCCATTTTTGAGATTAGCCGGAACAAACATGCAGGCAGGTTGCCAATTTATCATCTTTGGCAATCGTTATAGGTCAGTCAGTGGCCTCAAATAGTCTGACAGCTGGTTTAACCCAGATCACTGATTTTCCTCGTTAAAAGGGGTTGCGAAGGTCAGATGGCAGTCGCTTCGTATAAAAATCAGGTGATCAGCCACATCGGGTTGAATCAAGTGCCGACCCCAAATATATGGGACAAGGCCAGGGAGATGATGATGAAACATGCAGGCAGAATCGGCAATCGGTCTGAAAAGTGCAGAGTCAATATCCAACCTGGTCCTTGGAGCAGCAGGAGTGCGGCGGGCAGGCGGAGAAGGGCCGGGGCCGGGGCCGTGGGGGGGCGGCGGGGGCGGGGCGGCCCAGGAGGGCCATCCCCGCGCGGGGCACAGCCCCGGGCCGCAGCCCCAGCGAGGCGCAGTGCCCCGCGCGGGCGTGGCCGCACTCCACTCTGTTGCGGTACACGCTGCGCACTGTGGCCGGGACGAACGACCCACACTCTAATGGGCCTGCGGTGAGGAAGTCATCGTTTAAATACAAAAGATATATATAAATCAAGTAGGGAAATCAATCTCGATCTCGCGAGATCTCGGCTCTTTTTTAGCGAGATTGATCTCGGACGAAAAAAGGGCGAGATTTCGCGAGTTTATCGAGTTTACACTCGAGCATAAAAACGTCTTATTCGAAGCACAAAAACATTTTTTTTTATATACTAAGAGTAGACTGGTCGTTTATTTCATTTGTTATTTGATAAATTGATAATACGTATGTCAGAGTCTATTAATTATATATAATAATAATCATAGAAAACAAATAATGTCGATGGCAAAACTTCGTGAAATTTTTATTATTTTTTTCTTAATTCATTCATATATCGTGATTATTTAAAAAAACACAATTAACTACCAATCTCACGATATCTCGAAATTGGAGAGATCTCGCTTATATATTAGATAGTAGAGCCCCAATCTCGCGAGATTTGCATTCACTAAAATCAAGTGATCAGCCACATCAAATCAATTTTTGATCATCATTACATCGGGTTGAATTTACATATATTAAAAGAATTTACATTAATAAAATTGCTACGTTAGAGAGAAAACATAGTAATTAATATTTATTTACATCACTCAAATAAAAAAATCGAAAAATTAAAAAATTACGTACTTCTAAAAAAACAAAAAATTTTTTTTGAGATAATTTTTTTGATAGTAAAATTACAAAATACGGCTCATTCACATACAATACTTATTCTATTCTCTTTAAAAAATACTCAGCAAACAATTGAAAAAAACATTCAATTAATTAAAAAATGAATCATGTGTAAATGAATAAAATCTAAGCTATGGACTCACCATCTGTCACGTTGGCACTTAATCACCTTCTGCAAAATGTGAGGAGCTCGTGGCACAGTTACTATTGCGCATATCATTCGATCAGCGAAGTCAAGCAACCCTAGCCCTAGCCAGTAATTGGATGGGTGACCGCGGGAGTTCCCTCCGTGCCTCGGAGAACACATTAAGCCGTCGGTCCCGGTTGACTATTTAATATCTTTGGCAATCGTTACAGGTCAGTCAGAGGCCTCATATAGTCAGACAACTGGTTTAACCCAGATCACAGATTTTCCTCGTTAAAGGGGTTGCGAAGGTCAGATGGCAGTCGCTCCGTATAAAAATCAGGTGATCAGCCACATCGGGTTGAATCAAGTGCCGACCAGGCCAAGGAGATGATGATGCAAAATGTGTGTTGTTATTACAACACCTCTGCCTACCCCTTCGGGGACCCTTCTGGGAAGACTTACCGATGAGTAGTTGATCTCCCTCCCGAATCTGTCCCTTGGTGACCAAGCCCCCCACCACGGGACCCGATCCGTCCCCCACGTGGAATATCTCATCTATTTGAAATTCGCACGGATCCTATAGAAAAACATAATTTGTTTTTAGCCAACTTCCGAATATGAAAGTATATACGATACTGACATAAAAATCCAATTTCTAAAAACTTATGTGCAGTGATTTCACACCACGTGCTTTACGGTGAAGGAAAACATCGTGAGGAAACCTGCATATGTCTGAGAAGTAATTCAAACACGTATGTATAGTGGCTGAGACGGCGATGGACTCATCATCTGTCACGTTGGCACTTAATCATCTTGTGTGGACACAATGTATACATAAATCTATACAGATAAATAAAATTTAAGTGTCTGTTTGTAATTCCAAAATAACAGCATTTCACTAAATGCATTTGAACGTTTATACGATACAGACATTAAAAAAATCTATTTTCTCTCTCTGTCTGTCTGCTTGTTTCGGCTAATCTCCGAAACAGCTGGACAGATTTTAACGAGACTTTCACTGGCAGATAGCTGATGTTCCAAGGAGTAACTTAGGCTACTTTTATTTATAGTTCATTTAGTTTCATACAAACTTACGTCTCCTATTTTATCCCCTTGGGGGTAGAATTAATCAAAATCCTTTGTTAGCGGATGCCTACGTCATAACATGTACCTGCATGCCAAATGTCAGCCCGATCCGTGCAGTGGTTTGGGCTGTGCGTTGATAGATCACTATGTCAGTCAGTCAGTCACCTTTGACTTATATACATTTAGACATATTAGGATTCCGCGACATGAAGCATGAATCTACGCGGGTGAAACCGCGGGACAAATCTAATCTTATATATAAAAATGAATCCCCATTTCCCTTGGTCACGGCATCACGCGTAAACGGCTGGATGGATTCTAACGGGACTTTTACTGGCAGATAGCTGAAGTTTCAAGGAGTTTTTTAAGCAAATTTTATTTAAAAAAAATAGCACGTAACTAAATCTACGCGGGTGAAACCGCAGGGCACATCTAATTAAGTATATAAATCACTCACCTCATCATTGCTGTGTGCATCATGCTCCTTCGGCTGCAAAGCGAGTAGGTACGCGTGTAACGCATTCAAACCCAACCCCTTCACGCTGCTAACCGGGAACACCGGGATCTGATCCATCGAGGTACTGTATTGGGTAAAAAATGTAGGTCTCTAAACGGGTCCATTAATTACTATAGGATTTTTTGAAATTACGTAAAAATATTCATTTGAAAAAAAAAAATATTCACAATTTTTGACAAAAAAAAATATTTGTAAATTTTTTCGGTGGTTTTTTTTACCGCTCATTTTTTTTGTCTTAACTCACATATCGGTAACGTAATAATGAAACGACTATAGTGAAATAAATTATGTGTCTATATTAACTGGATCGGTAAAATATTAATAAAAACACAAATTATACCACATATTTTGTAAATGTAATTTCAATCGCGTAACGGTTACTTAAAAAAAAGCCGACTTTCGTCTGTAGTGTATGTTCGCACATAGATAAATATACCTAAATACCAAACAAACATTTTTTTTTTTGAGGAAAACAACACAAAAAAAATAACAAAAAATTTTTTTTCAAAAAATTTTTTTTAACAAAAAAAAAAATTCTTATACTCACGTATTATCATCTTCGTGGTGTTCATCCTTGTCTATGGAGTCCAATATTCTCTGAGGAGGAGCAACGCAATTCCTCGCCATGTTCTCATCCGTGATCAACACTGGTTTCTTAAACAAAACAATTTATTCAACATAGCGGACGCGGTTTCACCCGCGTAGGTCCCGTTCCCGTGGGAGTACTGGGATAAAATATAGCCTATGTTACTCACTGATGATGTAGCTATCCATTGCTGTAAGAATTTTCAAGATCGGTCAAGTAGTTTCGGAGCCTATTCAATGCAAACAAACAAACAAAAATAACAATCAAATCTTTCCTCCTTATAATATTAGTGTTTATAGATGACCAGCCCCCACAAGCAGCACCTGTTCACAAATATGACGCGATTGCCGAGTTCAAATACTATTACTCACCTTGTTAGCAGGCTTCAAGACAGCAGTGAGTCTGTCCATGAGAGCAGGCAAGGCAGACGGAGCCAGTTCCAGTTTGCTGACGACTGCAAAGAAAGGCAGCTCCAACGCGCTCAGAACCGCTATGTGTTCCTCTGTTATACTTGTTATGCCGCTTGTGGCTGATATCTGAGCGGAAAACATGTACATACATACATATTCATCTTATACCTTTAAACGAGCAATTCTTGTATATACAGGGTGTCGGAGAAAAAGGAACAGTTGTCTTCTAGAAGTTGTAGGGTTTTATGAATATATCACTATGTTGAAGTCGTAAAATATCTAGCTCCAACGATAACGTAGTTATAGGCTATGGTTGCTAAGGGCCGAAGAGCTCGCGGCCTTAAGCGATTCAATGAACGCGCGCCCGCGTTTACCTACATTACGTACGCGGTCATTACACTTGTTAAATTAAGGGGAAGGTTAATGGTTTCGAAAAATGGTTTTATGGGATTATATCAGGAACTATTAGTGGGAGAAAAAAATTAAAACGTACTTAGACTTCACGTAAATAACTCTACGTTACAGCTGATTTTTATACGAAAATAAGGTATTGTTATGGTATGGTATTAATATAATATATCCCGTTGGTACAACCAGTTGTACCAGCGGGAATTTTCGCAAAAACGTGAGCTAGTGAGAAATAAAAGATAAAATTACTCACCACCAACATAGCTGAGTGGGGCGAGTACCCAGTGAGGCCGTGCAGTGTGGTTCTCTGATACTTGCTGTGACCAGCCAAGTCCAGGAAGGATACTAGCTTGGCGCTCCTCTCGCCTATACGCTGGGCGGTCATCAGTTCTGAACACCCGTAGTTCACTACGTTACCCTGTGGAGAACGTGGAGACTTGAGAAAGTCAAAGTCAAAGTCAAGTCAAAGTCAAAAATATCTTTATTCGATTAGACTTTTTACAAAGTACTTTCAAATCGTCAGAACGACATGGATTATACATGCTACTGCCAGGTTCGGAAGGTTGCTTTTACTGAGAAGAACCTGGCAAGAAACTCAGTAATTACTCCTTTAAAAATATTATACAATTTAAAAAAACAAAGTAAATCACTTGAGAAATGTAAGCCCATGGACACAGTTGCAATGCACAAATGTCGATAAAAATTAACATAAAGAAAAGTCTAGTAGTTGTACTTATATGTAAATGCGTAGCTTGAGATGACCAGCCCCCACAAGCAGCACCTGTTCACAAGTATGACGAGAATGACGAGAAAGTTGAACAATTGCCACTAAAAAGGCTCTAAGTAGGTAATTTTCTTTTAGTTAATCCGGACACCCATAGTTCACTACGTTACCCTGTGGAGAACGTGGAGACTTGAGAAAGTTCAAAAATTGCCACAAAAAGGCTCTAACTAAAAGACTTGTCGGTGAAGCAATCGCCAACCTCCTGTCCTAACACTTTGACTTCCTTGTACGACATGACGACTAATTCTTCTGCATTCTCGTCATACTTGTGAACAGGTGCTGCTTGTGGGGGCTGGTCATCTCAAGCTACGCATTTACATATAAGTACAACTACTAGACTTTAAAATTAAATTATTATTGTAACTTAAATTTATTTCTAACATATATCTGTATCAATATATCTATACATCTATACAGATAAATAAAATTGAAGTGTCTGTTTGTAATTCCAAAATAACAGCTTTTCACTAAATGCATATGAAAGTATACACGCTACTGACACTAAAAAAACAAGTTTTAATTCTTTTCTCTGTCTGTTTGTTCCGGGTAATCTCCGAAACGGCTGGACGGATTTTAACGGGACTTTCACTGGCAGGTAGCTGATATATCAAGGAGCATGGTTCCGCGAAATGAAGCATGAAACTAAATCTACGCGGGTGAAACCGCGGGGCACAGCTAGTATTAAATATTAAATTGTTACCTGAGCATCGAACCCCAATATCTCGTGGCTCAGTGACGAAGTACGTCCACTCTTCACCTCGTGCAGATGTCGGAACATATTCAGGCGAGCACTGCCTCTACCGTTGTCTAGTTCACCTAATGAAGATTATTGCACATATATCAACTAAAAACACGCTTTATATGGTGTCAGGATTATCATTTCGATAATATCTTAAAAACCAACGCTCTTTTTTAAATAAAATACAAAAATAAGAGCCGTGGTGTCCTCGGGGTTAGAGCAGTCCCCTGCTACGCAAGCGACGCAAGTTCGAATCCCAGCGGGGCCTGTACATATGAGTTTTTCTAAAAACTTATGTACAGTGATTTCACACACAGCTTTACGGTGAAGGAAAACATCGTGAGGAAACCTGCATATGTCTGAGAAATAATTCAAACACGTATGTATAGTGGCTGAGACAGCGATAGACTCACCATCTGTCACGTTGGCACTTAATCATATTGTGTGAAATGTGGGTGTTGTTATTACAACACCTCTGCCTACCCCTTCGGGGAATACAGGCGTGAATATGTATGAATGTACAAAAAAAATAATCAAAATTCATTTTAAGGATGATTTTATATAAAGCTTGTTTTTTTTAAGTATTTTTTCAACTATTATTTATCTTGTTCTTTTGAGTAAAATTTTGTATTGGGATATCTATACAGATAATTAAAATTGAAGTGTCTGTTTGTAATTCCAAAATAACAGCTTTTCACTAAATGCATATGAAAGTATACACGCTACTGACATTAAAAAACCAAGTTTTAAAATTGTCTGTCTGTCTGTCTGTCTGTCTGTTTGTTCCGGGTAATCTCCGAAACGGCTGGACGGATTTTAACGGGACTTTCACTGACAGGTAGCTGATGTTTCAAGGAGTAACTTACTTTTATTTTAAAAAACATTTAGGGTTCCGCGGGAATAAAACTAAAACTATGCGGGTGAAACCGCAGGGCACAGCTAGTAATCTTATCAAATTAGTGTATTGACACTGGTCCCCGATAAATTGGGTGATAGAAGTTACAGAGTTTGGACAAGGATACGAGATTGGAGAAGAAGACGAGATTGGACAAGGTGAGGAATGAGTTTATAAGGGGAAGTCTGAAAGTAGCACCAGTGACTGAGAAGTTGAAGAATAAACATTTGTCGTTGTATGGACATGTTATGCGGAGGGATGAGGATAATGTTGCCAAAAAAGTTTTGTTTATGAATGTGGATGGTTACAAGGGGAGAGGAAGACCTAAGAAACGATGGATGGATTGTGTGAAAGATGATATGACTAGAATGGGAGTGAATACAGATATGACGGCTGATAGAGAGGAATGGAAGAGAAGAACACATTGCGCCGACCACAAATAACATGGGATAAGGACAGGAGGATTATGAGAAGTTACAGAGTTTGGACGTAAGTTACCTTGCGTTAACACCCCAATAAGGGTGGATTTCCCTGCTTCGTTCGCTCCCATCACAGCTACCCTTAGCTCCACACTCTGTTTGGGGTCGGCTAGCTACAAAACAAAGAGAAATCTATACAGATAAATAAAATTGAAGTGTCTGTTTGTAATTCCAAAATAACAGTTTTTCACTAAATGCAAAAAATATGTAAGTATACACGCTACTGATAATAAAAAACCAATTTTGAAACTTTTTCTCTGTCTGTCTGTCTGTTTGTTTGTTCCGGGTAATCTCCGAAACGGCTGGACCGATTTTAACGGGACTTTCACTGGTAGGTAGCTGATGTTTCAAGGAGTAACTTAGGCTACTTTTATTTATCAAAAATTTTAGGGTTCCGCGACAATAAGTATGAAACACACACTTACAGTAGTAACTGATTTAATTGTTTCTTTAAATTTGTCATTGCCATCTCAGGCACTTCACAAACGTCTTGAATTACCTATCAAACATGTAGGTTTCTTCACGATGTTTTCCTTCACCGTAAAATTGGTATTATGAAAATGCATTGGAACAGAGATGTAGATCGATGAGATTCAAACTTGCGTCGCTTGTGTAGCAGGCTACTACCGAAACCATGTCAGATTGTAATCGAACCGGTGGTAAATTCCTCGACATTCATAAGTGCCTTACCAGGGCCTAAACTGAATAAATCATTTTCATTTTCAGATTACACTTTGATAAAATGACATATGTTCCTGAGCCTATTGGTGACTCACTTTCTTAATGTAAATGAAAATGATTTATTTAGTTTAGGCCCTGGTAAGGCGCTTATTTATCACCTAAAATTTACCACCGGTTCGGAAACTAGCCTTCTGAGAAGAACCGCCTGTTTGGCTCACCTTCCTAATGTAGACCTCACCTTACTAAAGTAGAACTCACCTTTTCAATGTAGAACTGACCTTCCTAACGTGTGGCTCACCTTCCTAATGTAGAACTCGGCCACGGCCCGGTGCGGGGCGAGCCTGCGGGCCGTGACGTGTGTGAGCAGCGCGCCGAGCGCGGCGGCCATGCGGCGCAGGGCTCCCAGCGAGCCCCGCAGCGCCCGTGTGGCTCACCTTCCTAATGTAGACCTCGGCCACGGCCCGGTGCGGGGCGAGCCTGCGGGCCGTGACGTGTGTGAGCAGCGCGCCGAGCGCGGCGGCCATGCGGCGCAGGGCTCCCAGCGAGCCCCGCAGCGCCCGTGTGGCTCACCTTCCTAATGTAGACCTCGGCCACGGCCCGGTGCGGGGCGAGCCTGCGGGCCGTGACGTGTGTGAGCAGCGCGCCGAGCGCGGCGGCCATGCGGCGCAGGGCTCCCAGCGAGCCCCGCAGCGCCCGTGTGGCTCACCTTCCTAATGTAGACCTCGGCCACGGCCCGGTGCGGGGCGAGCCTGCGGGCCGTGACGTGTGTGAGCAGCGCGCCGAGCGCGGCGGCCATGCGGCGCAGGGCTCCCAGCGAGCCCCGCAGCGCCCGTGTGGCTCACCTTCCTAATGTAGACCTCGGCCACGGCCCGGTGCGGGGCGAGCCTGCGGGCCGTGACGTGTGTGAGCAGCGCGCCGAGCGCGGCGGCCATGCGGCGCAGGGCTCCCAGCGAGCCCCGCAGCGCCCGTGTGGCTCACCTTCCTAATGTAGACCTCGGCCACGGCCCGGTGCGGGGCGAGCCTGCGGGCCGTGACGTGTGTGAGCAGCGCGCCGAGCGCGGCGGCCATGCGGCGCAGGGCTCCCAGCGAGCCCCGCAGCGCCGCGCCGCGCAGCCCCACCAGCGCGCCGCAGTCCCTCACCCCCAGCACGTACACGCAGCTGCCGCCGCCCGAGATCAGCCGCCACTTCAGCTGCAACCACGCCTCTACGCTCAGCGGTGCCACTTACACCGATGATGACCGGCCCGATCATATTAGAGGCACGAATAAGTTACATGTGCAGCTTGTCACATATCGCATAAGTGGTCCGATCATCTGTGATTTTATAGACTAGCAATGTTGCAAAATATATTGTTTATGAATGTCGATGGTTCCGAGGAGAGGGGAAGACCTAAGAAACGACGACTGGATTGTGTCGTTACAGGTCAGTCGGAGGCCTTAGAAAATTTGAAAACTGGTTCGACCCAGAATGCCGATTTTCCTTGAAAAAAGGGTTACGAAGGTCAGATGGCAGTCACTTCGTATAAAGGTGAGTTGAATCAAGTGCTGACCCCAAACATATGGGATAAGGCCAGGGAGATGATGATGATGTTTTTATGCGGAGGCTAACAAATATGACAAATAAAGTATTTTTTATGAATGTGGATGGTTCCAAGGATAGAGGAAGACCTAAGAAACGATGGATGCATGGTGTGAAAGATGAGGTGAAAGGAGTGAATACAGATATGACGGCTGATAGAGAGGAATGGAAGAGAAGAACACATTGTGCCGACCACAAATAACATGGGATAAGGACAGGAGGATTATGATGATATGGCTAAGGGAGTGAATACAGATATGACGGCTGATAGAGAGGAATGGAAGAGAAGAACACATTGTGCCGACCACAAATAACATGGGATAAGGACAGGAGGATTATGATGATATGGCTAAGGGAGTGAATACAGATATGACGGCTGATAGAGAGGAATGGTAGAGAAGAACACATTGCGCCGACCACAAATAACATGGGATAAGGGCAGGAGGATGATGATGATATGGCTAAGGGAGTGAATACAGATATGACGGGAAAACGGGATAAGGGCAGGAGGGTGATGAATAAGTTACATACCTGAGTGACTAGATGCTGAAACCGCCGTTCACATAACGATACCAACTGTAACTTATACTCCACATTTCCAAACCTTGGCTCCGGAGGTAGTCTTCCATATACCTCATCCCCTGAATCTTCAGGTTCTGATGCACTGGAAAATAGTAATCTTCTATACATATATATCTATACAGATAAATAAAATTGAAGTGTCTGTTTGTAATTCCAAAATTACAGCTTTTCACCAAATGCATATGAAAGTATACACGATACTGACACCAAAAAACCAAGTTTTAAAACTTTTCTCTGTCTGTCTGTTCCGGGTAGTCTCTGAAACGGCTGGACGGATTTTAACGGGACTTTGGTACTGGCAGGTAGCTGATGTTTTAAGGAGTAACTTAGGCTATTTTATTTATTAAAAATATTTGGGTTCCGTCATATAAAGCGCGCTACGCATCTACGCGGCTGAAACCGCAGGAAACAGCTAGTGTTGAATAAAACTTTTTGATTTGATTTGATTTGATTTTGGTTATTTAATACTCACGAATCGCCGTAATCATCAAAGTCATCAGAACTGCAAAATCCGTCAGTATCCAATACATCTTGATCAAAGTCCCCTGCTAGATATATATCATCTTTCAAGCTGACTTTCTCCAACTTATCAATAACATTATACCCAGAGAAACCAATCTCATTAAAATTATTCTCTTTTTTGCCCAAATCGTTAACATTTTTGCCAATATTATCGTCTACATTCTTCTGTACGTAGTAAAAGTTATTCCAAGTGCTCTGTGTGTTGACTTCTTTAGGAGGAGAGGTTTTATTCTTTTTCCTTCTAGATTTACGATTGGAGTTCCTCCTTCTTGGTTTTTTGTCAATCTCTTTTTGGTCTGAAATAAAGAAATTAAGTTCAAAACTTACCATTTACTCTTTAATTGCTTCCGCGTGGTCAAACTGATGTGACTACGAGGAATAATATTTCCTTCTAATCAAATGTGTTTCCTAGCTACGAATATACATAATTTTGGCAGTAAATAATTGTTTTTTTAGTATGACAACCTTCCTGCTCAATAAAGCAAATCTATACTTTATACAAATAAATAAAATTGAAGTGTCAGTTTGTAAAAAAAAATAACAGTTTTTCACTAAATTGATATAAAAGTATACACAGTACTGACATAGAAAAATTATTTGCAAAAAAATCTCTGTCTGTCTGCTTGGTCCGGGTAATCTCCGAAACGGCTGGACGGATTTTAACGGGACTTTCACGGACGGATAGCTAATGTTACAAGGAGTAACTTAGGCTACTTAGATTTTTTAAAAACATGAGGGATCCGTTTTGGAGATTAGCCGGAACAAACAGACAGACAGAGAAAAATTTTAGAAATTGGTTTTTCTGTGTCAGTACCGTGTAATATGCATTTAGTGAAAGACTATTATTTTGGAATTACAAACAGACACTTAAATTTTATTTATCTGTATAGATTTACATGAAAAATTTAAATAAAGCATACCATCTTTCTTGTTCGCTTCAAAATAGTTTTCTATATAACTGACATCCTTAACTAGTATCTCAGTACTAAGATCAGGTTCGCAGAGAAACGAGGATTCCTCTGGCAGTGTCTCATTCTTGCCTGCTGACCTTCGGCCTCTTCTTCTACCTGGTAGGAGAAAGAGCGATATATATACAAGGTGTCGGGGAAAATAGGACAGCTGTTAAAATATGTGATAGGGTATAATTGTAGGAAGCAAATAAAATTATTATGACAAAAATATCTTCTTCCGTTTTCGAGTAATTGACGTTCAAAGTTGACCATATCAAGACCTTATTCTCGCATAAGAATCAGCTGTAACGTAGAGTTATTCACGTGAAATCTAACTACGTTCTTATTTTTTTTTCTCCCACTTATAAATTCTGAAATAATCCCATAAAACCATTTTTCGAAACCATTAACCTTCCTCTTAATTTAACAAGTTTAATGACCGCGTAAGTAATGTAGGTAAACGCGGTCGCGCGTTCATTCAATCGCTTAAGGCCGCGAGCTCTTCGGCCTTTAGCAACCATAGCCTATAACTACGTTATAGTTGGAGCTAGATATTTTACGACTTCAACATAGTGATATATTCATAAAACCCTACAACTTCTAGAAGACAACTGTTCCTTTTCCTCCGACACCCTGTCGGAGAAATACAAAACATCAATCAGATAAATATGTGTGGAGAGCGAGTGATCAGTGTCATCTCCAGCAAAGACAAGATGTTCCATTGAGGCGGGTGTCATGTCTGGGGAACACCGGCTCCAACTGTTCTAGTTGGACACTTGTATATATACTGTGTGGAGAGCGAGTGATCAGTGTCATCCCCAGCAAAGACAAGATCTTCCATTGAGGCGGGTGTCATGTCTGGGGAACACCGGCTCCAACTGTTCTAGTTGAAAACTTGTATATATACTGAAATGCGCTCGAAAACTCTCATAGCGCGATTTAGGTTCTCGTGTATTTGTACTGAAACCTCGCAATTGTTAGCGAGTAGCGCCATCTATGTAGTGAGCAGAGAAACGATACTTAACTTAATTAACAGCTTTTCAAAAAATGAATTTATACTATGAGCCGATGGTCTGTGACAAAAAAGTTCGTCTATATAAAGTCAAAGTCAAAGTCAAAAATATCTTTATTCGATTAGACTTTTTACAAAGCACTTTCAAATCGTCAGAATGACACAATTTACAGGATTATACATGCTACCGCCAGGTTCGGAAGGTTGCTTTTACTGAGAACAACCTGGCAAGAAACTCAGTCATTACTCTTTACAAAAATATTATACATATTTAAAAAAAAACTAAATAAATCCCTTGAGCAATGTTAGTCCATGTTGCAATGCACACATGTCGATAAAAAATAACATAAAGTAAAGTCTAGTAGTTGTACTTATATGTAAATGCGTAGCTTGAGATGAGCAGCCCCCACAAGCAGCACCTGTTCACAAGTATGACGATAATGCCAGCCATCGCGCTCCTCAACCATTATAGAGGGAAGTGAGCGACCCGTCACCCTGACGCCGCAAGCAAAGGCATTTTAGTGAGCATGACAACTCAAGCCAGTCAAAACAAAGATCAAAAGTAATATTAAAAAGAATTGTAGCATAAGTACAGTGTATAGTTTAGAAGATATCGGCATACCTTTGGTAGTTTCTGTTTTCTTCTTAACATTGTCCTGGTCGGGGGGCGGAGGTTTATATCTCTTCTTGGTACTCTGTTTGTTCTGCCCCTCACTGGGGTCGAACAGGCTGCAGAATGAATCCATCGCTCCCTGCTCCTGAGGGATACACAAAAACATAAAGGCTAGTTTCCGAACCGGTGGTAAATTCCTCGACATTCATAAGTGCCTTACCAGGGCCTAAACTGAATAAATCATTTTCATCATCTTCATCATCATACAGGTTAATGAAAATGGATTTTTTTTAATTCCTAATTATTAAAAAACAGCTTTTAATTAAATGTTCTAGCTGTTCCCCGAGTCGAGGTCCTAATTTAAAAAAAAAATGCCTAGTTACGCCCTGTAACATTAGCTACCTGTCAGTGAAAGTCCCGCTAAAATCGGTCCAACCGTTTCGGAGATTACTTAGCTGGAACGAACAGACAGAGAGATAGTGAAAATTACTGAATTAATGAAATACAAACAGACACTTCAATTTTATTTATCTGTATTGATATATGTAGATGAGGTGATATAATATGATCACGCTAAGACCAATCGCCGGTTAAAGTTAGCTTCAGCCAAAGGTAACTATTCACGCAGACGAAGTCGCGGGACTTGCCCAGTGCGAGTTTTCCACTGCCGCCGTCACAAGTCACCGCGTCGACGTAAACGCAGATTTGTATAGGATCGGAACAGCGCCTCTGTCGGCCTAAACATGACACTATTGAGAGCCCATACAAATCTGCGTTTACGTCGACGCGATCACTTGTGACGGCGGTTTTAAGAAAACTCGCACTAGGCACTCTGTTGGATGGGTGACCGCCCGAGCTTCAGAAAGCACGTTGCACCGTTGGTCCTACGCGTGATCTCTCTCCGGTCGAGTGGGATTGCCTCCCATCCCACTATGAGAGTGAGACCATAAACAGGGGCCCAACCATGAGCTCTTATTGCAATGTTAATTCAGTTGTGCGACAGTAACAGATGTATGCACGTCACATACATCTGTCTCATAAATGAGTGAAACTATCATGGCAATAAGAGCTCATGGTAAGGCCCCAGTGCACCTGTGTTTACACATACACCTGCACTATCATATCTCCTGCGCAGATGGCTAATGTCCGATGAGATTAGCCGCCGTAACAGGAATTCGGTAGAAAATTATCATAGAATCATTGATGACGTCATCATTGTCATCAGCTGATTTGCGTCATGTCAACGACCGCGTATAACAACATTCTAAGCAATGACATTGGCCAACGCCATTAGCAGTATAAATACAAACATTTTTGGCACAACGAACGCTAAATAATTCTATCTATGCGAGTAAACATGATATTATTAGATCCGCTAGCGAATTTTTATTACGTTGCTTGCTTGTTCATATGACAACGTATATTTTTAGAGGTTATATGTGGAAGAACAGGATATCTCGTTCGTATATAGCTGACTGAAGACGTATCTTACAGAAGATACCAGGTAAATTCTTCGACATTCACAAGTGCCTTAGCAGGGCCTAAACTGGATAAATCATTTTCATTTTCACATCACGAATAACGTTGCCTTTAAGCCTTCACCATCATCGCCCTGGCGTGCTCTTGGCATTTATTGTGAACTAGCTGTGGTCCGCGGTTTCACCCGCGTAGATTTAGTTTCATCCTTTTTGTTGCGGAACCCTAATATTTTTAATATATAAAAGTAGCCTAAGTTACTCCTTGAAACATCAGCTACCTGCCAGTGAAAGTCCCGTTAAAATCGGTCCAGCCGTTTCGAAGATTACCCGGAACAAACAGACAGACAGACAGACAGACGGACAGACAGACAGACAGACAGAGAAAAATTTTATAACTTGGTTTTTTTGTGTCAGTATCGTGTATACTTTCAGATGCATTTAGTGAAAAATTGTTATTTTGGATTTACAAACAGACACTTCAATTTTATTTATCTGTATAGATGTATAGATAAATAAATGTTTAGGCTACTTTAGTACATTTTGTATCGTAGAAGATACTGCCTCGTAGGTTTAGTGGTTAGCAAGTTCGCCTGCCGATCACCTGTTTTTCTGTCAAGAAATCTATACATCTATACTTACAGATGAATAAAATTTAAGTGTCTGTTTGTAATTCCAAAACTAACAGCTTTTCACTAAATCCATATGAAAGTATACATGCTACTGACATAAAAAATAAACTATTTTGTTTATCTGTCCGTTTGTTTGTTCCTGATTATCTCAGAAACGGGTGGACCAATTTTAGCAGGACTTTCACAGGCAGATAGCTAATGTTTTAAGGGGTAAAGTTTAGTTAAAAAAAGTTAAAGGTACCGCTGCACACCCACGTAATTCACCTAAGCGGGTGAAACCCCAGGGTACAGCTAGTAAGATATAATTCTCAGATAAAAATTTTTATTTCCCAAAACTGATTATGATAAGTAACTAATTCCTTTATTGTAGCTAAATTACGTAGTTTTATGTAAGCAATAAAATAATCAACAAGGTGAACTATTGTTTTTATAACCGACTACGGAGTGGCATAAATGAGGTTATGATTTTGACCGCTAAATATGTATGTATAGCTGTGTCGGGTTGAATCAAGTGACCGGGATTCCGCACAGCACACGCTGGAGCAGTGCCCAGCGTGGAGCTCTGAACGGCGAATCCTGGTCACCAGGATCGGGCAGGACCTCTCTCAGCCACGCGTAGTGACGGCTATGCAGGCAGACAGAGAGGCATGGAGGGCCGTAGTCTCCTTCTGCGAGACAGTAATGTCCCAGAAGGAGGCCTCCGAGCGGGATCGGGAGAGAGCCGATCCCTCTCGGAGACGACGACGACGGCGGGGCGGAGGCAACGCACGCCCCGGACCGTCCACCCAATAGCCAGGGTCTAAGAATTTGGCTATGGTATCCCCTGCCTGTCGTAAGAGGCGACTAAAAGGGGGCCGGAGGGCCTGCTGGCGGTGGTCGGGGTGGGAGCTTTGACCACCGAGCCGCGGGCCCGGGGAGGTGGCAGCGCGATGTGGCTCGCGCTGCCGACCACAGCGAGGTCTCCAGGGGCGGCGACTCAGCTGCCCCGAGGATGTGCCCCGGCAAAGTGTGGGGGGACACCGGTGCGATCTATCAGAGTATCCGGAGTCCCCCCTGAGCACTGAGGATGGCCACCGGGGGGGTTTTAGTGCGGTAAAATTCCCACATACCCCGATCAGCCTCTCCCAGGGCGGTCGGGGACCTTTTGAAGGTTTCCCCCTCGTCAATAAAAAAAAAAAAATAAAATGCCGTCCCCATCAATGTATGGGATAAGGCCAGGGAGATGATGATATGGTACACGAAGTACCAGGCGCACATAACGGACAAGGAGTTAATAAGTTGATTGTGACTAACATGGAGCCACATCGGGTTGAATCAAGTGCCGACCCCAACAATGTATGGGATAAGGCCAGGGAGATGATGATATGGTACACGAAGTACCAGGCGCACATAGCGGACAAGGAGTTAATAAGTTGATTGTGACTAACATGGAGCCACATCGGGTTGAATCAAGTGCCGACCCCAACAATGTATGGGATAAGGCCAGGGAGATGATGTTTGGCGCGAGCGCGAGGTCTCTTCACTATTTTATCTAAACGCTCAATACTCATGACGGCATCTGTACTAAAGTGACCGTACCTTGTCTCACGGTTTTATCTTCGCGTCAGTCTTATTTTTTTTTATTTTAGCCCGTTTTTTTCGTCATTTACGCATTACAACATAAAATCGCGCCAAAAATATGTCACTCGCTAGATCATTGCCAAATGTCTAACGTGTGTATGTATGTACGTAGATACACAGTCAGATTTATTTATATTGTAGCCTAGATGTGCCCTGCGGTATCACCCGCGTAGATTTAGTTTCATCCTTATTGTCGCGGAACCGTAATATTTTTAATAAATAAAAGTAGCCTAATTTACTCCTTGAAACATCAGCTACCTGACAGTGAAAGTCCCGTTAAAATCCGTCCAGCCGTTTCAGACAGACAGCTAGAGAAAAAATTTAAAGCTTGGTTTTTTAGTGTCAGTAGCGTGTATACTTTCATATGCATTTAGTGAAAAGCTGTTATTTTGGAATTACAAACAGACACTTCAATTTTATTTATCTGTATAGACATAGATAATATTTCTTTATAGAAAACCATAAATGTGTATAATGACACAAACAATTCGTAAATTATGATGTAAATATGATGTAATCAACATTACAACATTATGTGATATAGATACATAATAGCTGCACTAATGCTTGCAATCATTACCACATTTACACACTGGCAATATTATTACAAAATTTGTCTATGATTTTTTTATCAATAACAAACTGTGCACTGCAATTTCAGTCCCATAGACTTACTTAATTTAATGTGTTTTATTTTGCAGTAGGTCTAAAACCGCCACTTTGGGAGAATCATAATGTGATCCGAATATGATTCAGGAATGATTCATATTTCACAATTCACCTGTTTGACACTTTCCTATGAAAATATCTAAATGGGCCACAAAATATGAATTGCTTTTGTGACAAATAGCAGAACCATAACAAGTAACATAGGGACTAACATCTACAATTATTGTAATCATTCGTGAATCATAAATATGAATTGCACTTAAGTGACCATTTTGTCATGTCGGTGATGAATCATATTCGGATCACATTATGATTCTCCCAAAGTGGCCTTTTTAGACCTACAGAACCTAATCTATACATCTATACAGATAAATAAAATTGAAGTGTCTGTTTGTAATTACAAAATAACAGCTTTTCACTAAATGCATATGAAAGTATACACGCTACTGACACTGAAAAACCATGTTTTAAAAATTTTCTCTGTCTGTCTGTCTGTTTGTTCCGGGTAATCTCTGAAACGGCTGGACCGATTTTAACGGAACTTTCACTGGTAGGTAGCTGATGTTTCAAGGAGTAATTTAGGCTACTTTTATTTATTAAAAATAGGAGGGTTCAGCGACAAAAAGGATGAAACTAAATCTATGCGGGTGAAACCGCAGGGCACAGCTAGTCTAAACATAAAATTCATAAGCCTGACTGACTTAATTCAATGCACAGTTTTTTTTACAATCGGTCCAGGCGTTTCAGAGATTACCCGGAACAAACAGACAGACAGACAGACAGACAGAGAAAAATTTTAAAACTTAGTTTTTTAGTGTCAGGAGCGTGTATACTTTCATATGCATTTGGTCAAAAGCTGTTATTTTGGAATTACAAACAGACACTTCAATTTTATTTATCTGTATAGATATTGTTTACCATGTATAAAATGTCTCATCTATAATATAATAAATGGTGGGGACTTTATTAACAACTTCTAAGCAATCTATGTGTATTGTTGAAAAATTAAAGAACTTTTTTTTAAATTTCGTTTTTATTATTCAGTTATGTATGAAGCTGGTCTGTATAATGTTATAATTAAGTACAAAAAAAGTTTCAGCTATTAAGCAATAACTTGCAATGAATTGTTTTCCAAAACCTTTCGCTGTGGACAAAGAAATTTCACTAAAACACTTTTATGAAGACTATATGTGATTATCTGAGGTGAATATTAAGATAATTGTTTGTTAAGTGTAAAATTTTCGAAGTAAAAGGCATCTTACATATTAGAAAGGCGCGAAATTAATTACGACGTTTTTTTTTCTATTTTTCATTTTATTAACTAGATAGTGTTACTTGTGCTAATAAAGAGTTAAATTAATAAAAAGTTTTTACTTCTTAATTCTAAGTAATGGATTTTGGCCAAGGATACTCACTCGCAAACAGCTGGTGTTCCCTCCAAGGTCAAATTGTATAAGTAACTGTCGGTTGTTGCCACCGTGATGTTTGAAGCTGTTGTGAGTCAACAAACGAACGTAACACAAACGAGCGGCCAAATTAAAACATATATGACGTAAATTTCGTAAACCTATCTCACCACAACTGAATAAACAATAATAGAATGATAAGTCAAACAAGCTTGTTCACTGCACTGCACAGTAACCGATCTCTACGTTACACCGTAGAGTGTTTATTTTTCAATTCAATTATAATTTTGAAACAGTTTTCAATAGAATTTCATCATATTTCGTATTGCACGAAATTTTTTTGATTGATTGTAGACCCTCGGTCGGTAAGTCAGTAATTTTTGACTTCAATAAAGCAGTATTGCCATTTTTAGTTTCCCAAATCTTTTTTTAGATTCATACCACAGATTATTGCTTGAGTTTTGACTGCTGGGAGAAACCAAAGATGTTTTACTTCTTCCAAGAAAGAAGAAGTAATTTTCTTTTATTTGTTTAATGGTGGCGAACTTGAGTACAGCTATTCCGCCAAAGTCAATTTACTTAGTTTATCTTATAATTTTATTTAGTTTAAGTTATTTGCTTTGTTTTTATTTATTTTTCGACGGCCACGCCTAGCTATGATATGCGAATAAAAAATGTTTATTTATCTGATGTGAATCGACTAAATTCTTAGTTTTCTGTGGCATTTTGGTTCCGAAAGACGTAAACCACAGATGCTTAATCGCAAGCGAATGTTTTTCTTTATCTATGCCACAGACAGACGAAAAAGTAAACAAACAAACAAATTTAAAGTTTAAAGATCAAACAAGTAGCAATCTGATCCTCTCTCAGATTCAAGAAAACCATGAAAACAGCGGGATATTAATTGCCAATATTTTCTAACACGAGGGATTTCAAGTATAAGGAACGTTAGCAAAATATTTCGCAATGTCCATTCAGGTTGAGAACAATTTGAAAAATACAGAAAATAAAGATGTGTTCGAGCAGAAAGCGCATTACATACCTTGTAAAATAGAGGCAGACGGACCGGCTAACGTGGAGAAGTATTTCGGAACGTATATCACAGAGACTGATAGCGGTGGTAAGATTATTAAACTGTTATAACCGCTCTGTGAAATGTGAAATATTAAAATAATTATTGATTTTTGGCCCTGCTAAGGCACTTATGAATGTCGAAAATTTACCACGGGTTCGGAAACTAGCCTTCTGAGAACAACCGGCAAGAAACTTAAGCATCATGTACATTTCATAGGTATAATATTAATCAGTGATCCGCGGTTTCACACGCGTAGGCTTTACTTGATGGTATGGTACAATACGTGCGTGTGTGCACATCGCACTTGGTCGGTTTTATTGAAAAACATCCCTTGTAATTTTAATCTTCAAAATATCGATTTGATTAGGCTTCTTGTATAGTACTTTCAAATCGTCACAATGACATAATTACACAGTATTATACATGCTACCGCCAGGTTCGGAAGGTTGCTTTTACTGAGAACAACCTGGCAAGGAACTCAGTAATTACTCTTTTCAATAATATTTTGAAATTTGTACTGGGAATAATTTCAGAACCATGGTGGCCATGGGGTTTGAGTAATAACAATGCTAGTTCGAATCCCAGCAGAGCCTGAACCAATGAGTTTTTCTAAAATTGCGCATTGATTTCACTCCACTTGCTTTACGGTGAAGGAAAACATCGTGAGGAAACCTGCATATGTCTGAGAAGTAATTCAAACACGTATGTATAGTGGCTGAGACCGCGATGGACTCATCACCTGTCACGTTGGCACTTAATCATCTTGTGTGAAAAGTGTGTGTTGTTATTACAACACCTCTGCCTACCCCTTTGTGTATGTAACAATAATTTCAGATCTCTCAGCAACATTCCGCGGTCACCCATTAGACGGCACTAGGGTTATCTTACCTGAAGGTTACAGAGCTGTGATGGTCACCGAAGCCAAGAGGCCTCTGGCTGAAGACGCCGAGAGGAAGTTCCAGGTGACCGGAGGCTTCAAAGACTTCATTCTTTGGAACTGGGACAAGAAACCTTCCAAGAATGACGGCATGATCAAAGCCAGCGAATGGATTAATATATCTGATGCGGTAAGTTTATTAGAATTATCCCTACTAATATTATAAATGTGAAAGTAACCCTGTCTGTCTGTTACACTTTCCCGCTTAAACCTCAACTGATTTTGATGAAATTTGGCACAGACAATCTTTAGACCCTGAGAAAGGACATAGGCTACCTTTTATTAAAAATATTAGGGTTCCACGACCATAAGGATGAAACTAAATCTACGCGGGTAAAACCGTGGGGCACAGCTAGTATTATTATACAGGGTGTCGGTTAATTCCGGTCAGCTCTTAAAATGTGTGATAGGGTATAATTTTAGGAAGCATTTAAAATAATTACGACAAAAATATCTTCTTCCGTTTTCGAGTAATTGACGTTCAAACTTCACCATTTCAATACCTTATTTTCGCATAAAAGTCAGCTGTAACGTAAAGTTATTCACCTGAAATCTAACTACGTTTTCATTTTTTTTCTCCAACGAATAGTTCCTGAAATAACCCCATGAAACCTGTTTTCGAAACTATTTATCTACTTCTTAAAATTTTTATGATTTTTGAGGTCATCGTTACAGTTCATACTCCTGTGAACTCTGATAACCTCTAACGGGTTCAATTGAATTAGGTAAAAGACAGACCGATGATTTACAAAGAAATGCCGCCACAAGAATCAAAGTTACTGCCGGCTTTTCGGTACGATATCAAAGACACCGCGCGGCATCATTAAAAGAGCGCGGTGTCTTTGAGTTCAGGCGGCACGTGCAAATAAACAGATATCGCGGCGACTTTCGGCAGCGCGCGGCACGCTTTGTGTTTATTAGTGTGTGTGTGTTTATTCGTGTGTGTGTTTATTAGTGGTGGGATTATTTTTATCGATCACTCGATTAAAAGAAAAAGTACCTAATGCTTCCATTAGTAGTAAATACCAATTCATTGTTCGCATAGACTAAGTGAAAAACCTAGGTACTTACGTTATTGTAGTAATTGGATAGTAGAACTTTTGTAGGTAAATGTAATGTAGTTAGGTAGAGTATTTCTAATTCTCAATACAATTTGTGATTTTATAGGATTCTGATATTAAATAAACTACTTACCTTAATTATCATCTGACTACAGATTCAATAATTTACTCTTGTAGTAGAGCACTCACTTAAAGACAACACAATTTTAAACAAGAATACCCGAGATATCTTTTAATATCACGTACTATGTAAATTGTACCTACATAATAACGTAACTTTATTAAATCGGTTCTGTAATTTGTTTTTATTATCCGTATTCAGTAATTTAATTTATGTTTCGATAAGTCTATCGATAATAGCGTCCCATCCCATCCCTATTTCGTACGTGCCCTCGCGCCGCGCCGCTATGATAGAACTGTATTAGGGCTGTCGAACATGGTCTATTTACTCTACTTGTTCCACGAACCCTCTTCGGATTTATTAAATTAATTCACGCTCTTAATTTATTTTAATTTTATTCTTAACGTGAATAAATAAAAAGAAAGAATGAATTTGAAAAATGTTTATTTTTACAAAACATCGTCTAAACCATTCTACGGAACTTCTCAGAAAGCTAGTTTCCGAACTGGTGGTAAATTATTCGACATTCATAAGTGCCTTACCAGGGCCTAAACAGAATAAATCATTTTCATTTTCACTAGACCAAACTCTGACTAAAATTATGTCCATCCCTTTTGATATCTGTATCACAAAAAGAGATAGCACTACTTTTAATTAAACCAAGGGGAAATGGGTAATGTTTTGATACCGGGATTAGAACCGGCACGTCTACGCTTGATAAGCGATGTCTAATCCACATATTGTGTTACCAGTCGGAGTCAAAACTAAATCAAAATAATTCGTATGTTAAAAGTTGTATCTTGAAAAAAGTGTGTGACACCCCTATTTCATTCGCACTTTTATGATTTAGTACCTATTTATTTGTTTCAAAATCAGTCTAATTCGGATAATGGTCGCGGGCGTGTGCTTCTAAGCAAAGTTTTTTGTTTCCGTCGTGACCTTGTTACTTTCATTTTCTCGTTAGTTTGTTAGGTACTTAGTACCTACTTAATTAGTATTATCATGCCGAACTTTCAGTACTCAGATGTTCAGTATACCGACATGGTTTTGGCCTATGCAATAGCAAGCTGCAAGGGGTAATACTGGTGAAGCGTTGCGTTTTTATTTGGACTTTTACGGTCATCGAAGTGATGAGTGCGTGCCCTCTTCAGGTAGAGTGCTTATGAGAGTTGTGCAACGGCTGAGGGATAACGGAAGTCCAAGCTCAGGCTTGTTTGGATGTGCAAGGGCGCAATTTCGAACACTTGCCCATTTAGAAGTTGACTGAACTAGCGGTAATAATGCTTTCAGTGATAACAATGTTTTGTATGTGAGTGAAGTGATATGGTCCAGACTAAGGTGTATCCTGTCATAAATAAGGTCAGTTAACTAATTGATTTGAAGTAGGTACCTACCTATACTTACGTAGATTATCACCGCGTACGTAATGTAGGTGAACGCGGCCGCGCGTAAATGCAACCCGGCTTAAGGCCGCGAGCTCTTCGACTATAGCTTATAACTACGTTATCGTTGGAGCTAGATATTTAAGACTTCAACATAGTGCTATATTCATATAACCCTACAACTTCTATAAGACTACTGTTTCGAATTCTCCGACACCCTGTATAAATAATTATACATTAATAAGAAGGAGCAATTCTTGTTTATGTGAACATCAATTCTTACATACTTTTAGATTATTAAATACACATTTTGTTTTGTTACAGATCCATGGGGATTAATATCACTTGTAAACTTCAACAAATATGGATGACTAGCTGTAGCGGTTTCACCCGCGTAGATTTAGTTTCGACGTGATACCTTAATATTTTTAAGAAATAAAAGTAGCCTAAGTTACTCCTTGAAACATCAGTTACCTGCCAGTGAAAGCCCCGTTAAAATCGGCCCAGCCGTTTCAGACAGATAGACAAACAGACAGAAAAAAATTAAAACTTAGTTTTTTTGTGTCAGTAGCGTGTATACTTTCATATGCATTTAGTGAAATCTGTTATTTTGGAATTACAAACAGACACTTCAATTTTATTTATCTGTGGTGAGTCCATCGCCGTCTCAGCCATTATACATACGTGTTTGAATTACTTCTCAGATATATGCAGGTTTCCTCACGATGTTTTCCTTCACCGTAAAGCATGTATAGGCCCCGCTGGGATTCAAATTGCGTCGCTTGCGTAGCAGGCGACTTCTTGTAACTTTCTCACATAAATATTATAGTCATGGTAGAATTGTGGTTTTATTTAAATAAGTATAAATAAAAATACGCAAGTAACAAATAATAGTTTTATTTTAGAATTCAAAGGAACAATTATACACGGTGTCGGAGAAAAAGGAACAGTAGTCTTCTAGAAGTTGTAGGGTTTTATGAATACATCACTATGTTGAAGTCGTAAAATATCTAGCTCCAACGATAACGTAGTTATAGGCTATGGTTGCTAAGGGCCGAAGAGCTCGCGGCCTTAAGCCATTGAATGAACGCGCGCCCGCGTTTACCTACATTACGTACGCGGTCATTACACTTGTTAAATTAAGGGGAAGGTTTAAAAAGGAGAAAAAAAACGTAGTTAGATTTCACGTGAATAATTCTACGTTACAGCTGATTTTTATGCGAAAATAAGGTCTTGATATGGTCAACTTTGAACGTCAATTACTCGAAAACGGATGAAGATATTTTTGTCATAATAATTTTATTTGCTTCCTACAATAATACCCTATCACATATTTTAACAGCTGTCCTGTTTTCCCCGACATCCTGTAGATAATTCTAAGTTTTCATGAACATAAACATTTTGTCATGGTCTTGCAATGTTACCATACCTATGCCTCGCGGTTTTACCCGTATTAACAATAAAAACTATGTTACTTAATGATCTGTGTACCCCTCGGGTGTAGGCAGAGGTGTTGTAATAACAACACACACTTTTCAAACAAGATGATTAAGTGCCAACGTGTCTGTGAGTCTATCGTCGTCTCAGCCACTATACATACGTGTTTGAATTACTTCTCAGACATATGCAGGTTTCCTTACGATGTTTTCCTTCACCGTAAAGCACGTGGTGTGTTTGTCACATACGTTTTTAGAAAAACTCATTGGTACAGGCCCTGTTGGGATTCGAATCTTCATTTATTAGATACTAGCTGTGCCCTGCGGTTTCACCCGCGTAGATTTAGTTTCATCCTTATTGCGGCGGAACCCTAATATTTTTAAGAAATAAAAGTAGCCTAAGTTAGTCCTTGAAACATCACCGACCTGCCAGTGAAAGTCCCGTTAAAATCGGTCCAGCCGTTTTAGAGATTACCCGGAACAAACAGACAGACAGACAGAGAAACATTTTAAAACTTGGTTTTTTAGTGTCAGTAGCGTGTATACTTTCATATGCATTTAGTGAAAAGCTGTTATTTTGGGAATTACAAACAGACACTTCAATTTTATTTATCTGTATGTATAGATGTATAGATATTATCCCGCATTCGTTTTATGATAGCCAATCTCTTTAAATGATCTGTTTTACTTATCATTATGGTTCTAGTAAATTTATTTTTAGCTTTCTTTATCTTTTTATCTAACAGTAAGTTCCCGCCACTCCCCGAAGGGGTAGGCAGAGGTAATTCATTAGATATAACATTATTTTTAATCTTATGCATACCAAAATCGGTTCTACTTTCCAATGTTTGAAAATCGTTAACATTTTCTCGACTCATTTTGTTACAAATCTTCAAAAACTGCCAAAATTCTATATCTCCACCTTTTACGTTATTTTTATAAAATTCTTTCAACTCTTCCTCGCACTTATGATTGTTTACAATCGGTTTTGGATCAGAGAATCGGTTTCCGTTCGCTCTCATCATCTTACCGGTTTTTTGGTCGATTCTGACACTTTTGACGTTTACGGTTTTTTGAATTTTCCCGGTTTTTTTTATATTACCGGTTTTTTTTATATTACCGGTTTTTTGTTCTTTGTGCTTCCATATCTTCTTTTTAAAAGGTTTCGGATTAGATTGATGTTTCCGACTATGTAACTTTAAAGCGCTTAGGGTTAGGCATATTTTTTCGCAACCGTCACACGGAAAAAGTAACTTCGACCCCCTCTTCTTGGCAATTAAGCTTAAATTCTTCAACCTGTCGAAATATGAATCTGTCAATTTGACATTGACATCACTTTCTGTCACTTTTGACAGTAGAAAGTCGTTGTTTATGTCAACTTTGTGTTTCTCTACCACCCATTCTTTACCCTTTTTCACTAACTTAGTTTTTTCTATTGATTTTATTTTGTTAAGTTGGGATTTCTTGTCAATCTTAATGTACGCTTGTTTGTTTAAGAGTTTAACACTCGGTATGATTTCTAAATTATCAATTTTATGTGAATTGATTTTATAATAATACCTAGAGCCGTTGTCGTTGTCTTTTTTATCGTTAATTTTCGTGTATGGCAACTTTATTTTTAAATCATGTGCTTTTATTAAGTGTTTTGTGATTGTTGATTCTGTTACGTAGTTGCAAATAGGACATTTTTTTAGAGTTATCTTATTGCAAATATCAAAATGGTCTTTGCAATGGTTTATTAGGGCTTCCTTTGTTGAGAACAGCTGTAATAGAAAAATACTTATTAATACCTAAATATATATAAGTCAAAGGTGACTGACTGACTGACATAGTGATCTATCAACGCACAGCCCAAACCACTGGACGGATCGGGCTGACATTTGGCATGCAGGTACATGTTATGACGTAGGCATCCGCTAACAAAGGATTTTGATTAATTCTACCCCCAAGGGGATAAAATAGAGGATGAAAGTTTGTTAATTTTAAACCGATCGGGCTGAGACTGCATGCATAATTTATTTATAAACTAGCTGTGCTCTGCGGTTTCACCCGCATAGATTTAGTTTTATTCCCGCGGAACCCTAAATGTTTTTTTTTAAATAAAAGTAGCCTAAGTTACTTCTTGGAACATCAGCTACCTACCAGTGAAAGTCCCGTTGAAATCCGTCCAGAACAAACAGACAGACAGACAGAGAAACATTTAAAAATTTGGTCTTTTAGTGTCAGTAGCGTGTATACTTTCATATGCATTTAGTGAAAAGCTGTTATTTTGGAATTACAAACAGACACTTCAATTTTATTTATCTGTGTAGATAATATTAGGTTTCCGCGACCATAAGGATGAAACTAAATCCACGCGGGTGAAACCGCGGGGCACAGCTAGTATAATTATTCTTCTTACCTTAAAGCAAATGTAACATTGATGAGAATTCAAATGTATTTTTCTATTTGGTTTATTTCTGGCATCAAAGTCTTCATCTTCATCTATATGTTCACCATTGTCTTCACCAGCCTTAGTTTCATCATTCACATCATCTTCGACGTCATTCTCGTGAACAGAATCATTGTTAGTATGACTTATATCATTTTCTGTTCGTGTTTCGTTAACATTATTTTTTGTGTTTTCAAAGTATGTTATTTTTACTTTATCTGAAAGGATAATATTAATTAATTAATTTAATACATACATAGAAGCGACGCAAGTTCGAATCCCAGCGGGACCTGTACATATGAGTGTTTCTAAAAACGTATGTGCAGTGATTTCACACCACGTGCTTTACGGTGAAGGAAAACATCGTGAGGAAACCTGCATATGTCTGAGAAGTAATTCAAACACGTATGTATAGTGGCTGAGACGGCGATGGACTCACCATCTGTCACGTTGGCACTTAATCATCTTGTGTGAGAAGTGTGTGTTGTTATTACAACACCTCTGCCTACACCCGAGGGGATACAGGCGTGAGTATATGTATGTTCTAAGGACTTATAACATATTTTCTTGTGACTCACCTTGTATCCTGTTACCAACAGCTTTTATTCTCTCATTGTAAACTTGCCGCAGTTCTTCCAAGTCCTGGACCTTCCTCCTCCTCCTGGCTTTCACCAGCAGCTGTTCCAGGTGTCTCTTCGCGTACTCCTGTTCACCTCGGATCACGTTCTTCTGGACTTCTGGAAATTATTCTGGACTTACAGAACTACCATCTACACTTGTATAAATCTTTTCTCTTTATAATATATGTATATAACATATATTATAAAGAGAAAAGATTGTTTTGTTTGCATTGAATAGGCTCCGAAACTACTTGACCGATCTTGAAAATTCTTTCAGCAATGGATAGCTACATCATCAGCGAGTAACATAGGCTAGATTTTATCCCTGTACTCCCAAAAACCGCGTAACGTCCGCTATGTAAAATATTTTTGAAAAGAGTAATTACTGAGTTCCTTGCCAGGTTGTTCTCAGTAAAAGCAACCTTCCGAACCTGGCGGTAACATGTATAATCCTATATATAAAAATGAATCCCCATTTCCCTTGGTCACGGCATCACGCGTAAACGGCTGGATGGATTTTAACGGGACTTTCACTGGCAGATAGCTGATGTTTCAAGGAGTAACTTAGGCTAATTTTATTCAGATAACATACTAGGGTTCCGCGAAACACAGGCGTGAGCATATGTATGTATGTAATTACATTATTAACAAACATTACGCGTAAGTTTAGCTACATGCAAACTTTCATCCCCTATTTTATCCCCTTGGGGGTAGAATTAATCAAAATCCTTTGTTAGGATGCCTACGTCATAACATCTACCTGCATGCCAAATGTCAGCCCGATCCGTCCAGTGGTTTGGGCTGTGCGTTGATAGATCACTATGTCAGTCAGTCAGTCACCTTTGACTTATATATATTAAGATGATTAACAACTAGCTGTGCCCCGCGTTTTCACCCGCGTAGATTTAGTTTCATCCATATTGTCGCGGAACCCTAATATTTTTAATAAATAGAAGTAGCCTTAGTTACTCCTTGAAACATCAGCTACCTGCCAGTAAAAGTCCCGTTAAAATCTGCCCAGCCGTTTCAGATTTAACCCGGAACAAACAGACAGACAGATACAAAATGTAAAACTTGATTTGTTAATGTCAGTAGCGTGTATACTTTCATATGCATTTAGTGAAAAACTGTTATTTTGGAATTACAAACAGACACTTCAATAAGGTTGCCAATTTAACATCTTTGGCAATCGTTACAGGTCAGTCAGAGGCCTAAGAGAGTCTGACAACTGGTTTAACCCAAATTGCCGATTTTCCTCGAAAAAGGGGTTGCGAAGGTCAGATGGCAGTCGCTTCGTATAAAAATCAGGTGATCAGCCACATCGGGTTGAATCAAGTGCCGACCCCAAATACATGGGATAAGGCCAGGGAGATGAAAGAGACACTTCAATTTTATTTATCTGTATAGATAAACAACTTACTTTTCCCTTTATCTTCATATTTAACCTCGATATGTTTAGAGAATATATTATCAAAGCGATTGTCACACAGATTTTCAGGATACCCTGGTATCTTTTCAGGTATAATCTCTGGTATTTCAATCGATTCAGTTATATTATTCGTAGTTTCCTGAGGTTTACTTATATTTTCAGTTATTTCTTTAGTTTCTGGAAAACCTAAAAGAATTCAATAGAACAAAATTATTAAAAAACCAAGCTATGTTAATAACATTATGTTAACTTTGAACAGTACATTGTGCAGTATACAACTAATTGTGAAGAATATAATCAATTATGCAGTATACAATGAATTGTACGACATACAATGAAGTGGGCAGTATACAATGAATGGTGCATATATAATGAATTGTATGGTATACAATTAATTGCTCATTATACAATGAACTGCGCAGTATCCAATGAATTGTGAAGTATACAATTAATTGTAAAGTATTAAATTAACGGTATACCGTTAATTTAATGTATTGCACAGTATACAATGAATTGTACGACATACAATAAATGATGCAATATACAATGAATTGCTCAGTATGCAATGAATTGTGAAGTATACAATTAATTGTACGGTATGCAATGAATTGTAAAGTATACCGTTAATTTAATTAATTGCACAGTATACAATGAATTGTACGATATAAAATGAATGGTGCAGTATACAATGAATTGCTCAGTATACAATGAACTGGTCAGTATACAATGAATTGGTCAGTATACAATGAATGGTGCTGTATACAATAAATTGTACGGTATGCAATGAATTGTAAAGTATACCGTTAATTTAATTAATTGCACAGTATACAATGAATTGTACGATATACAATGAACGATGCAGTATGCAATACTCACCTATAAATTCTTCCTTCTCAATGTCCAACAGATCTAAGTTGTCTAGAGTAGCCTCCTCCACATCAGACAGATCTGGTAACTCTTCCTTTATTTTTATATCTTCACTATCTTCTGTCGATGGTTCTCGTGCTTTCCTTCAGTAATTGTGGACAAGTCATTATAAAAAGGTTAATTTATTCCTTAATTAAGCTTAGTAATATATATATACAGTCACCTGCTACGCAAGCGACGAAAGTTCGAATCCCAGCGGGGCCTGTACCAATGAGTTTTTCTAAAAACTTATGTGCATTGATTTCACACCACGTGCTTTAAGGTGAAGGAAAACATCGTGAGGAAACCTGCATATGTCTGAGAAGTAATTCAAACACGTATGTATTGTGGCTGAGACGGCGATGGACTCGCTGACACGTTGGCACTTAATCATCTTGTGTGAAAAGTGTGTTTTGTTATTACAACACCTCTGCCTACACCCGAGGGGGATACAGGAGTGAGCATATGTATGTATGTAACTATTATTTATCATCACTTACTTTCGTTTCTTCATCTTGTACCTAATATTATGAGTTTTCAAATAATGCATTTTCAAATACATGTGTTTCTTGTAAATAGTGTGACAAATCCTGCATTCTCTGTCCTAAAACAAAAGGTATTCATATTTGATACAACACACATCATAAGAAAAGATAAAATTACAAGCAAAAACGCCATCATCATCTCCCTGTCCTTATCCTATGATAGGATAGTAACTTAGTCAAGGGCCACCCATGATATGAACTCTACGCGGGGCACAGTTACTATATGCTAGCGGACGTCACGCGGTTTCACCCGCGTAGTTCCCGTTCCCGTGGGAGTACGGGGATAAAATATAGCCTATGTTACTCGCTGATGATGTAGCTATTCATTGCTGTAAGAATTTTCAAGATAGGTCAAGTAGTTTCGGAGCCTATTCAATGCAAACAAACAAAAAAACAATCAAATCTTTCCTCTTTATAATATTATTGAAGATAAATACTCACATTATCAGAGCCATGTCCATGTTTGATATGCATAACAATACTAGGTTTGTTTGTAGTGACAAATTGACATATATCACATTCGTAGCGCTGTTTCTTATCGCCGTGTTTCCTTTGTATATGAGTCGACAGGTAGTTCTTATTGTAGAATCTGTTGGGAATTGTTTAACGTACAACGAATTGTTCCGGCAAGAAACTCAGCAATTACTTGTATACTTGTTTTATACAATTAATTGCTGAGTTTCTTACCGGATTGTTTTCAAGTTACACGAATAGAGTATATAAATAAAATTGAAGTGTCTGTTTGTAATTCCAAAATAACAGCTTTTCACTAAATGCACATGAAAGTATACACGCTACTGACACTAAAAAAACAAGTTAAAACTTTTTTTTCTGTCATTCTGTCTGTTTGTTTTCAACTGGTAGGTAGCTGATGTTTCAAGGAGTAAGTTAGGCTTCTTGTATTTAAAAAAAGCTTGTATATTTCCGAGGAAATCAAATGAATTCTACGCGGGTGAAACCGCGGGGCACAGCTATTAAATAAACAAATTGTATCAGCATGCATGTGTAAAAAATCTATTCATCTATACAGATAAATAAAATTGAAGTGTCTGTTTGTAATTCCAAAATTACAGCTTTTCACTAAATGCATATGAAAGTGTACACGGTACTGACGTAAAAATACGATTTGTAAAGTTTTTCTCTGTCTGTCTGTCTGTTTGTTTGTTCCGGCTAATCTCCGAAACGGCTGGACCGATCTTAACGGGACTTTCACTGGCAGGTAGCTAATATTACAAGGAGGCTATTTTTATTTTTAAAAAATCATTAGAGTTCCGCGGGATCCCATAAAAACTTTACGCGGTAGCTAGTAATAATTATAATTAAATACTCACTTGACCCCACAATAGTCACATATGACACACTTGACATGTGGTGTGTGTGTCGCCATATGTCGCTGTAGCCTGATCCGACGAGTGAACCGTCGTGCACAGACCTCACAAGACAACTGACGCTCCGGGTAGTGGATCAGACGGTGACGTTTGACAGTCTCCTGACAGTGACAGTTGACATTTTTACCCGACTAGCAAAAAGGAGGGTTATGATTTGACCGTTCATCTGTTCCCACAGAACTCCGCAACCTACATACATATGCTCACGTCTGTATTCCCTTCGGGGTAGGCAGAGGGGTTGTAATAACAACACACACTTTTCACACAAGATGATTAAGTGCCAACGTGACAGATGGTGAGTCCATCGCCGTCTCAGCCACTATACATACGTGTTTGAATTACTTCTCAGACATATGCAGGTAGACTATATACCTTATCCTTAAATCTCTTGTCGCATTGTTTGAACCCGCACTTGTAAGGCCTAGCGTCGACGTGTGTC
This sequence comes from Watsonalla cultraria, assembly GCA_964035505.1. NCBI lineage: Eukaryota > Metazoa > Arthropoda > Insecta > Lepidoptera > Drepanidae > Watsonalla > Watsonalla cultraria. The sequence continues at coordinate 487,583 of OZ037741.1, read as the reverse complement.
ATCATGTGAGCGCGGAGGTTGCCGCGGTGTGACACATGGTGACCGCATATCTCGCATTGGACGCGGGACGACTTGTCGTGGACTGTTTTCTGAAAAAAAAAAAATAAAAAAAAATATTTTTTGACAATTTGACAGTTGAATATTTTCCCGGTTGCCAATTTAACATCTTTGGCAATCGTTACAGGTCAGTCGGAGGCCTTAAATAATCTGACAACTGGTTTAACCCAGATCACAGATTTTCCTCCTAAATGGGGTTGCGAAGGTCAGATGGCAGTCGCTTCGTATAAAATCAGATGATCAACCACATCGGGTTGAATCAAGTGCCGACCCCAACAATGTATGGGATAAGGCCAGGGAGATGATGATATGGTACACGAAGTACCAGGCGCACATAACGGACAAGGAGTTAATAAGTTGATTGTGACTAACATGGAGCCACATCGGGTTGAATCAAGTGCCGACCCCAACAATGTATGGGATAAGGCCAGGGAGATGATGATATGGTACACGAAGTACCAGGCGCACATAACGGACAAGGAGTTAATAAGTTGATTGTGACTAACATGGAGCCACATCGGGTTGAATCAAGTGCCGACCCCAACAATGTATGGGATAAGGCCAGGGAGATGATGACAGTTGAATATTTTGACATTATAAAGTTTGGACGATGACAGTTTGATTATTGTAACATTCTTTCTTTTGTTTTTATTTAATGGCGACGAGCTTGAGTAGCTATTCCGCTAATGTCAAGTGATCGTGAGAAAAAAATCTTGTAAATTGTTTACAATGTGGTGGAAAATATGGGATCCTCAAGAAAAACAAACATAAAGAGTATTATAACATTTTTGACACATGAAGGTTTGGACATTCTTATCAATGGGCAATTTGACATATCAAAGTTTGGACAATTTGACGTTAGAAAGTTTGGACGATGACAATTTGATTACTACAATTTTTATTGAATCCTGAAAGATTTGACATTTTTTGACACTTCAAAGTTGGGACATTCTCATCAATGGGCAATTTGACATACCAAAGTTTGGACAATTTGACAATTGGACCCAATACCTACCAACAAAATGTCATATAACTCACAATATGATGAGCCAGGGTAGCTTTAGTCTTATACAACCCCTTGCAGATGGTACATTCGTGTCGCTTCATGTCTAAGTCCAAATGCTCTTCAGCCACATGAACCTTCAACCTGGCCTTAGATTTGTACCTGAAAATTATAGTTCTGATTATCTATATCTATACAGATAAATAAAATTGGAGTGTCTGTTTGTAATTCCAAAATTACAGCTTTTCACTAAATGCATATGAAAGTATACACGCTACTGACACTGATAAACCAAGTTTTAAAATTTTTCTCTGTCTGTCTGTCCGTCTGTCTGCCTGTCTGTCTGTCTGTTTGTTTGTTCCGGGTAATCTCTGAAACGGCTGGGCCGATTTTAAAGGGACTCACTGGCAGGTAGCTGATCTTTCAAGGAGTAACTTAGGCTACTTTTATTTATTAAAATATTAGGTTTCCGTGACATGAAGCATGAAACTAAATCTACGCGGGTGAAACTGCAGGGCACAGCTAGTTACTATTATAATTATATAGATTTGAAAATAGGTGATAAATACTTACTTCTTAGGACACATTTTGCAGTGGAACATTTTCTGAATGGCCGCGTGTCTCGCCTCGTGTTTGCGAAGTGTAGAGTTATCACGACATGCGTACGCACAGAACGAACACTGATAAGGTTTCTCGTCTGAAAACAATTTCTTTATAATAATCCGTACTAGTCCCTACTAATCCCTACTAATATTATAGTCAAAGTCAAAGTCAAAGTCAAAAATATCTTTATTCGATTAGACTTTTACAAAGTACTTTCAAATCGTCAGAACGACATGGATTATACATGCTACTGCCAGGTTCGGAAGGTTGCTTTTACTGAGAAGAACCTGGCAAGAAACTCAGTAATTACTCTTTTAAAAAAATATTATACAATTTTTAAAAACAAAGTAAATCACTTGAGAAATGTAAGCCCATGGACACAGTTCCAATGCGAAAGTAACTCTGTCTGTCTGTTACGCTTTCCCGCTTAAACCTCTCAACCGATTTTGATAAAATTTGGCACAGACAATCTTTAGACCCTGAGAAAGGACATAGGCTACCTTTTATTTATTAAAAATATTAGGTTTCCGCGACCATAAGGATGAAACTAAATCTACGCGGGTGAAACCGCAGGGCACAGCTAGTAATAATAATAAGGATCACAATATTATCAAAGTAAAGTATGGCGTAGTTATTACTACCTAATGAAAGTCAGTGGTTGTAAATGTAATGAATAATTTATTAGGAAAACACACGATATCTAAAGATATATAAGTTAAAGGTGACTGACTGACTGACATAGTGATCTGTCAACGCACAGCCCAAACCACTGGACGGATCGGGCTGAAATTTGGCATGCAGGTACATGTTATGACGTAGGCATCCGCTAACAAAGGATTTTGATTAATTCTACCCCCAAGGGGATAAAATAGGTATGAATGTGTGTATGAAACTAAATTTACGCAGGTGAAACCGCGGGGCACAGCTAAGTCACAAATAAAATTATTGACTTACTTGTATGAATGTAGCGGTGTGAAGTCAGGGAGTGGCTTGCTGTGAATTCTTTACCGCAATAATCACATTGGTATGGTTTCTTGCCTAAAAATAATGATTTGTTAGATCACTTGCTCTCCACACAGTATATATACAAGTGTCCAACTAGAACAGTTGGAGCCGGTGTTCCCCAGACATGACACCCGCTTCAATGGAAGATCTTGTCTTTGCTGGGGATGACACTGATCACTCGCTCTCCACACAGTATGTATACAAGTGTCCAACTAGAACAGTTGGAGCCGGTGCTCCCCAGACATGACACCCGCCTCATTGGAAGATCTTGTCTTTGCTGGGGATGACACTGATCACTCGCTTTCCACAAAGACCTTATAAGAATATATACAGGGTGTCGGGGAAACCGGGACAGCTCTTAAAATATGTGATAGGGTATAACTTTAGGAAGCAAATAAAATAATTATGACAAAAATATCTTTTTCCGTTTTCGAGTAATTGACGTTCAAAGTTGACCATATCAAGACCTTATTTTCGCATAAAAATCAGATGTAACGTAGAGTTATTCACGTGAAATCTAACTACGTTTTTATTTTTTTTCTCCTAATAAATCCTGGAATAATCCCATAAAACCATTTTTCGAATCCATTAACCTTCCCCTTAATTTAAAAAGTTTAACTACCGCGTACGTAATGTAGGTAAACGCGGCCGCGCGTTCATTCAATCGCTTAAGGCCGCGAGCTCTTCGGCCCTTAGCAACCATAGCCTATAACTACGTTATCGTTGGAGCTAGATATTTTACGACTTCAACATCGTGATATATTCATAAAACCCTACAACTTCTAGAAGACAACTGTTCCTTTTTCTCCGACACACTGTATACGTACCGTTATGCACCATCATATGCCTGACTAGATAGTGCTTCAGTTTACACTCGTAGGGACACGAGGGACACTTGAATTCCTTCTCAGGACAATGCACCTTCTCATGGCGCCACAGGTTAGCTTTGTTGTTGAACTCCTGAAACAAAATTATAAATATCTACACATCTATATCTATCTAAACAGATAAATAAGATTGAAGTGTCTGTTTGTAATTCCAAAATGGCTTACATTTGGAAACGGTGGTAAAGTTTAAAGTTAGCGTAAGAGAAATGTTCAATAAGTGTTCCAAGTGTCCCTTATCTATACATCTATACAGATAAATAAAATTGAAGTGTCTGTTTGTAATTCCAAAATAACAGCTTTTCAGTAAATGCATATGAAAGTATACACGCTACTGACACAAATAAACCAAGTTTTAAAATTCTTTTTTCTGTCTGTCTGTTTGTTCTGGGTAATCTCCGAAACGGCTGGACGGATTCTAATGGGACTTTCACTGACACATAGCTAATGTTACAAGGAGTAGGCTACTTTTATTTATTAAAAATATTAGAGTTCCGCGACATGACGCATGAAACTAAATCTATGTGGGTGAAACCGCGGGTCACAGCTACTTAATAATAAAATTTAAGTAATTAGTCTACAAACATACCTTCTTACAGATGCTGCAATTAAATAATCCATATTTGCGATCTCTCTTCTGATTTTTCGGTTTCATGGTTCTTGTTTTACTGTAAACAAAAATATGGAGGGAGTCTTACTGTTTGCTCCGTAAGTTAGGCTACTTTGTTTCATTTTTTTATTTGGGATCCGCGGGTACCATGAATTGTTACAGGTCAGTCAGAGGCCTAAGAAAGTCTGACAACTGGTTTAACCCAGATTGCCGATTTTCTTCGAAAAAGGGGTTACGAAGGTCAGATGGCAGTCGCTTCGTATAAAAATCAGGTGATCAGCCACATCGGGTTGAATCAAGTGCTGACCCCAAATACATGGGATAAGGCCAGGGAGATGATGGCTACCATGAAATTAAAATCTACGCGGGTGGAGCCGTAGGGTACAGCTAGTAAATAAATAAACATCACGTTGGCATTCCCCGAAACGGTAGGCAGTACGGAATCTGGTTTTAGGACACAGCCAATGACTAATGGGTAGACATAACTGGCGAAATGTGGCTGCATTTATAAGAACACCTCTGCCTACCCATTCGGGCAATAGAAATAAATAGCTCAGCTTACCCAGTTCAAATACAGTAGCTACCTACTCGTATTATTCAATGAAAAGATCTTGAAGTGGTAAGAATTGTTATTAGTAGAAGTACCCACATCGTTTATTTAAATTCAGATTTGTTCCCGAAATAATGAATGTGCGGACGGACAAAAGAAAAATACAATCACAGAAAGAAACCCCACAAATTTAATTTAATTTGTGTTAGATATCAGCGTAGTATGCAGTGTAGGGATGGCGATCTGAGATCGATTAATCGAAGAATCGATTTTTCGAGCCTAATAAATCGATTTTATAAATCGATATGTAACACTGAATCGATTCAGTGAATCGATATTTCACCCTAGAGAATCGACACTCGATTTTTTCTATTCACAACACGATTTTAATCTATTCAGTAGTTTTAGAATTAAAATTTGAAATCAGTATTTTTTTTGTTAAAATTATTCCTTAATATAACAAATACATTTAGAAAGTAGAATGATGTCTTCTTTTTTACCTGATACTTTCATATTATTATAAAAATGATTGATATCATCGAATTTCTTGAACTAAAAAAATCCCTGATTTTAATACTAAGTGATCGCTTATTATGGTATCTTGTTTTTCATAAAATGGATTTTTTCCAAAATGACAAAAATCGATTTTTTAGAAATCGATCTTTTTGACCTCGATTTTTTTATGAATCGATTCATCAAGTTACGATTTGAATCGATTTAAAAATCGATCTTTTTTGGAGAGAATCGCCATCCCTAATGCAGTGTAGGGGACTCGCTCTAGGGGATCTGTCAATGACAGAAAAATGTAAATTTTTAAATATTTTTTAGTCTTAGTAGAAGCAAATGGAACGTTGCATATACAACATTATTATGATTGTTAATTGAATGACACACAGTATAATTTCTGAGCTGAGCCTAAAACAGAAGAGCACGATTAAAAAATAAAATACACAACAATAAAGTATTACTTTTTATTAAATAATATGTAATAGACAATAACTTCGAAAATTACGGAAATTTATAGACATAAAAACGTCACGGCAAAATAAATGACGTTTGTTAAATAAAACCTCCCCACTTCAATACTGAATTGGACGCGGTTAATTCGATTTCCGTATTTTTCAATACATTTATTTACACAATTGTGGGAAAATAAATAGCGAAAAGAACGTAGCGTTACGTTTCTTGCGATATCGTGCTACAGATGTGACAAAACTTGCAGAAAATATCGATCGTAAAGTATTAACCTTCAAAATATTTATTACGATAACATGCAATAAGATTTATCCGTAAGTAACCATTAGCTGTTTTTATACATTTATTACGTTATTCGCGCGCTTTGCTTGTGTTTCGTAAAGTCTAACAGTAGTGTAACATTTCCTAAATAAAAATAATCAAAAGTTTATAGGTTAGTATTATGTCATAATATTGCATTTATCAACAGGAAAAATATATTTTCCTTAATTGTATTTTGCTATAAATAAACTATTCCGCTCAATTTCATCTGTATACATACAGACAAATAAAATTGAAATGTCTGTTTGTAATTCCAAAATAATAGCTTTTCACTAAATTTCATCTTTTTCACCCGCGGCTCCCTTATGTTTTTAAAAATCTAAGTAGCCGTAGAAGTTACTCCTTGCATCATTAGCTATCCGTCAGTGAAAGTCCCATTAAAATTGGTCGAGTCATTTCGGAAATTACCCAGAACAAACAGACAGACAGATAAAAATTTAAAACTCGGTTTTTTTGTGTCAGTATCGTGTATACTTTCACATGCATTTAGTGAAAAGCTGTTATTTTGGAATTACAAACAGACACTTCAATTTTATTTATCTGTATAGATATAGAGCTTTTAGATTATATGTAAATTACTTCCTTTACCCACTGACCTTGCGTACTCACCTTGATCATGTCTTAGAAATAATCACCTTACATTACAATAACTGGTTTTTCATTGTTAGTAACTATTACATAAGATAAAATAAAAACTGTTTGGAAAGTTATAAACAGGGAGACTGGTAGAAATAAAACTAAAGAGCAAGTAAGTAAGCTTAAAATCAATGATAGTATTATATCGGATAAGTTAGAGGTCGCAACTGCTTTTGAGAATTTTTTCGCTAACATTCCCACAGAGACTACCAAACATCTTAACTCTAGTCCGAATACAGCTGAAAGCTTATTGAAACAATCGTTACGAAAAAGCTTCCCAGATTTTAGTTTTAAACATGTACGTCCTATTGATATCATGAAGGCATTTAAATCGCTTAATATTAAAAATACGGAGGACTTATGGGGACTCTCAATTAAAAGTATCCAATCTATTATAATAACGATTGCTCCCGCATTAGCTTCTATTTTCAATTTATGTATAGATCAAGGTATATTTCCTGATATTATGAAATATAGCAAAGTAATACCGATATTTAAAGCAGGCTCTAAAGAAGATCCTTCTGATTATAGACCTATATCGATTCTTCCCGCGCTTAGCAAAATATTTGAAAAAATTCTGCTTAATCAGATGTTAGCTCACTTTAACGTACATAACATCTTGCACGATCACCAATTTGGCTTCACTAAAGGTAGATCAACAACGGACGCGGCAGCAAAATTAATAAAACACATTTTTGAGGCTTGGGAGGGCGCCTATGACGCAGTAGGAGTCTTCTGTGACCTTTCTAAAGCTTTTGACTGTGTGGATCATCGTACGCTACTTCTTAAGCTAAACTATTATGGAATTCGCGGAAATGCTCTCGACCTTTTATCCTCGTACCTATCAAATCGTCATCAGAAAGTTGGCGTCGGTGGTGTAACATCCAAGGGGTCAATAATCAAAACAGGCGTGCCGCAAGGCTCCATACTAGGCCCATTCCTGTTTCTAGCGTATATCAATGACCTACCACTTTTTGTAGAAAATATCTGTGATATTGTTCTATTTGCAGATGATACATCTTTAGTTTTCAAAGTGAGTAGAAAAGACAACGATCTTAAGGCACTAAATGAAACTCTAACATCTGTTTCAAAATGGTTTGATGCCAATAATCTCGTTTTAAATTCTAAAAAAACAAAATGTATCCGATTTTCACCACCTAATACATCGCAAATAGATACAAATATATCATTAGTTGGGAGTCAATTGGAGTTGGTCGAAAGCACAGTATTCTTAGGTCTTACCTTAGATTCAAAATTACAATGGGGCGCCCATATTGAAGCATTGTCAAAAAAGCTTAGTTCAGCTGCGTTTGCGGTTAGAAAAATTAAACAAATGACGGATATTGATACTGCTAGATTAGTCTACTACGCTTACTTTCATAGTGTCATGTCATATGGCGTATTGTTATGGGGTTCCGCAACAGACTTAGATTCAATTTTTATACTTCAAAAGAGAGCCATCAAGGCAATATACTCGCTGGACCCCCGAGATTCTCTTAGAGATAAATTTAAAGAAATAAATATTCTCACCCTACCGTCACTGTACATTTATGAGAATTTGCTATACATGAAAAAAAATATTCATCTATTCAATTTAAACTCGGACATTCATTCAATTTCAACACGAAATAAACACAAAATTGTAGCTCCTAGATTCAGGTTAGCAAAGGTAAATAAATCATTCATGGGGAATTGTGTTCGTTTCTACAATAAAATCCCACAGTCAATAAACGCGTTAAATTATGATAAATTTAAGACACACATTAAAACTGTACTGATGAAGAAAGCTTATTATACAATTTCGGATTACATAAATGATAAAGACATATGGAATTAAAACTCTGCACAAGTAGCTCCTGGCAATGACATGGTATGCAAACATGATATGTAAATCATTTGGTATTGTTTTTACGTTTTTAATTATTATTTTTTACACATGCATGCTGATACAATTTTCACTATTGTGAATAATTTATGATGTTTTTTTTTTTTGTAATTATTATTATTTTACTGTGTAATGAAATGTACATGATGCCAGCTGAGTTTCTTGCCGGTTCTTCTCAGAAGGCTAGTTTCCGAACCGGTGGTAGATTCCTCGACGTTCATAAGTGCCTTACCAGGGCCTAAACTGAATAAATCATTTTCATTTTCACATACCTACATATGCTCACGCCTGTATTCCCCTCGGGTGTAGGCAGAGGTGTTGTAATAACAACACACACTTTTCACACAAGATGATTAAGTGCCGACGTGACAGATGGTGAGTCCATCGCCGTCTCAGCCACTATACATACGTGTTTGAATTACTTCTCAGACATATGCAGGTTTCCTCACGATGTTTTCCTCACCGTGGTGTTGAATCACTGCACATAAGTTTTTAGAAAAACATATAGTACAGGCCTCGATGGGATTGGAACTTGAGTCGCTTGCGTAGCAGGCAACTGCTCTAACCCTAAGACCACGACTCTTAGTGACTAGTAATCCGTCCTTTGTCTGTCTAAAGTAGGGTTGCCAACTTTTTTCCCAAGCAATAAAGTATATTCAGGTCTGTGAAGAATATTAAACAGAATTTTAGAAAAATTAACAATATTTTATTTATTTACTAGCTGTGCCTCGTGGTTGCACCTGCATAGATTTTAATTTCATGGTTGCTAGCGGATCCCTAATATTTTTAATAAATAAAAGTAGCCTAAGTTACTCCATGAAACATCAGTTACCTGCCAGTGAAAGTCCCGTTAAAATCGGTCTAGCTGTTTCAGAGATTACCCAGAACAAATAGACATACAGACAGAGAAAAAAATTAAAACTTGTTATTTTAGTGTCAGTAGCGTGTATACTTTCATATGCATTTAGTGAAAAGCTGTTATTTTGGAATTACAAACAGACACTTCAATTTTATATATATCTATATGAATTAATTTCAGATGTAATACCCAACCAACAAAATGCTGAACACGACGATAAAGACATACAAAGTGTTAAACTACAATAAGTTACTGCAAATTTATGGCAAGTTTACAGCCGTGCCGACATGCAATATAAACCAAAGATTAATCAGAGTGCATTCAACACAGAGTGACCAGCATAGACAAAAGGTTGTCATAGAGACAACTTCCCCAAAGATAGTCATAGACAAACTCAGGCTTGAGAAAGTGTTGCCAGCTGAGAAAATAGACGTACAGGATTTTTGGCGAGATAAAATTGAACCTTATGTCAAATTAGCGCGATGGGATAAGCCTATAGGTAATTTATATATAAGTCTATACGAATACTAGCTGTGCCCCGCGGTATCACCCGCATAGATTTAGTTTCATCCTTATTGTCGCGGAACCCTAATATTTTTAATAAATAAAAGTAGCCTAAGTTACTCCTTGAAACATCAGCTACCTGCCAGTGAAAGTCCCGTTAAAATCGGTCCAGCCGTTTCAGAGATTACCCGGAACAAACAGACAGACAAAGACCGCGGGAGTTCCCTCCGTTCCTCGGAGGGCACGTTATGCCGTCGGTCCCAGTTACCAATTTAACATCTTTGGCAATCGTTACAGGTCACTCGGAGGCCTAAGAACGTCTGACAACTGGCTTAACCCAGATTGCCGATTATCCTCGAAAAAGGGGTTACGTAGGTCAGATGGCAGTCGCTTCGTATAAAAATCAGGTGATCAGCCACATCGGGTTGAATCAAGTGCCGACCCCAACAATGTATGGGATAAGGCCAGGGAGATGATGATATGGTACACGAAGTACCAGGCGCACATAACGGACAAGGAGTTAATAAGTTGATTGTGACTAACATGGAGCCACATCGGGTTGAATCAAGTGCCGACCCCAACAATGTATGGGATAAGGCCAGGGAGATGATGATTGAAATATCTAACATAACTTACTTTTTTATTTCTAGGTGTATACCTACTTTATTGGCCGTGTTCATGGTCGATAGCCCTAGGGTCCCTTCCGGGGAATGTGTCCCCTTTGGAGACTTTACAAATGGCTGGACTGTTCCTAGTTGGGGCTGGACTCATGAGAGGGGCTGGATGTACCATTAATGACCTTTGGGACAGAAAGGTTGATGCTCAGGTAACTACTTAAGGTTGAGTGATCAGTGTCATCCCCAGCAAACACAAGATCTTCCATTGAGGCGGGTGTCATGTCTGGGGAACACCGGCTCCAACTGTTCTAGTTGGACACGTGTATATATACTGTGTGGAGAGCGAGTGATCAGTGTCATCCCCAGCAAAGACAAGATGTTCCATTGAGGCGGGTGTCATGTCTGGGGAACACCGGCTCCAACTGTTCTAGTTGGACACTTGTATATATACTGTGTGGAGAGCGAGTGATCAGTGTCATCCCCAGCAAAGACAAGATGTTCCATTGAGGCGGGTGTCATGTCTGGGGGACACCGGCTCCAACTGTTCTAGTTGGACACTTGTATATATACTGTGTGGAGAGCGAGTGATCAGTGTCATCCCCAGCAAAGACAAGATGTTCCATTGAGGCGGGTGTCATGTCTGGGGAACACCGGCTCCAACTGTTCTAGTTGGACACTTGTATATATACTGTGTGGAGAGCGAGTGATCAGTGTCATCCCCAGCAAAGACAAGATGTTCCATTGAGGCGGGTGTCATGTCTGGGGGACACCGGCTCCAACTGTTCTAGTTGGACACTTTTATATATACACTATATATACGTACTGCAATGCGCTTGAAAACTCTCATAACGCGATTTAGGTTCTCGTGTATTTGTACTGAAACTTTGCAATTGTTAGCGAGTAGCGCCATCTATGTAGCCAGTGGAGAAACTCTCTTTTATACAGGCCCTACTGGGATTCGAACCACAACTCTTTTTTTAAAGAAAATATTATATCATGTGCAGTGATTTCACACCACGTGCTTTACGGTGAAGGAAAACATCGTGAGGAAACCTGCATATATCTGAGAAGTAATTCAAACACGTATGTATAGTGGCTGAGACGGCGATGGACTCACTGACACGTTGGCACTTAATCATCTTGTGTGAAAAGTGTGTGTTGTTATTTAGGGACCCTTCTGGGATGGCTTGAGTATATTTTTATTATATTATTCCAGGTGGAAAGGACAAAGTCCCGTCCATTAGTCTCTGGAGCGATATCCCAGCGACAAGCGATAGGATTCCTCGCCGTACAACTAACGTTAGCATTAGGAATACTTCTCAATTTGAACTGTTACAGTGTGGTTTTAGGAGCCAGTAGTATGGGTGAGTTTGCATATATACCGCACTTAGATCATCATCATCTCCCTGGCCTTATCCCATGTATATGGGGTCGGCACTTGATTCAACCCGATGTGGCTGATCACCTGATTTTTATACGAAGCGACTGCCATCTGACCTTCGCAACCCCTTTTTCGAGGAAAATCGGCAATCTGGGTTAAACCAGTTGTCAGATTATTTTTAGGCCTCTGACTGACCTGTAACGATTGCCAAAGATGTTAAATTGGCAACTGGGACCGACGGCTTAACGTGCTCTCCGAGGCACGGAGGGAACTCCCGCGGTCATCCATCCAACTACTGACTAGGCGTATGGTTGCTTAACTTCGCTGATCGAATGATATGCGCAATAGCAACTGTGCCACGAGCTCCTCGCACTTAGAACTATAGGGGTTCAATTCCAAATATTGCGAAAATTTATTAAGATTATAGACTTAAAAAAATATGTTGTTAATAAAATTGATATTTTTCCAAAAACACAACTTAGACTTTACTATTTATATCAATACTAGCTGAGTTATAGGCTATGGCCGAAGAGCTTGCGGCCTTAAGCGATTGAATGAACGCGCGGCTGCTTTTACCTACATAACGTACACTGTAATTCAACTTTTTAAATTAAGGGGTAGGTTAATGGTTTCGAAAAATGGTTTTATGGGATTATTTCAGGATTTATTAGTGGGAGAAAAAAAATAGTTAGATTTCACGCGAATAACTCTACGTTACAGCTGATTTATGCGAAAATAAGGTCTTGATATGGTCAACTTTGAACGTCAATTACTCGAAAACGGAAGAAGATATTTTTGTCATAATAATTTTGTTTGCTTCCTACAATTATACCCTATCACATATTTTAACAGCTGTCCTATTTTCCCCGACATCCTGTATAAACGGTACTATCTTCTAAGCCTCATAATTCTTCTAGTGTTGGTAGTAACCTACCCATTAGCGAAGCGGTTCACCAACTACCCACAGCTGTTCCTCGGAGCCACCTTCAACTGGGGAGCCTTGCTCGGGTACTCAGCTCTCCAGGGACACATCTCCCCAGTGTGCCTGCCACTATACTTCAGCGCCCTTGCTTGGACTGTACTTTATGATACTATTTACGCACATCAGGTGAGTGATATTTTATACACCAGTCGCTCCAAGTAGCTGGGAGCTGATATTTTTATTGTGAACTAGCTGTGCCTCGCGGTTTCACCCGCGTAGATTTTGTTTCATCCTTATTGTCGCGAAACCCTAATATTTTTAATAAATAAAAGTAGCCTAAGTTACTCCTTGTAAAATTTGCTATCCGTCAGTGAAAGTCCCGTTGAAATCCGTCCAGCGGTTACGGAGATTACCCGGAACAAACAGACCGACAGACAGAGAGACAGAGAAAAATTTTAAAACTTGGTCTTCTAGTGTCAGTAGCGTGTATACTTTCATATGCATTTAGTGAAAAGCTGTTATTTTGGAATTACAAACAGACACTTCAATTTTATTTATCTGTATAGATGTATAGATAGGAAAGTTTTGATTGTTTGTTTGTTTGTTTGCATTGAATAGGCTCCGAAACTACTTGACCGATCTTGAAAATTCTTTCAGCAATAGATAGCTACATCATCAGCGAGTAACATAGGCTATATTTTATCCCCGTATTCCCACGGGAACGGGAACTACGCGGGTGAAACCGAGTTCGTACTGAATAAATCATTTTCATTTTCTTCGTGACTATGACACACCCTTATTTCTATTCAAGGATAAAACCGACGACGCTCGAATAGGAATGAAATCAACAGCCCTAACATTTGGGTCACATACCAAGCCGGCCCTAACCCTTACCCTAGCCCTGAGTATAGCGGGGTTGGGGCTGACTGGGGCCGAAGCGGGGTTAGGGTTCCTGCACTACGCTGCTATTGGTGCTTACGCTATACACGCTGGAAGACAGGTTATAGTTTTGTTATTACTTTAGCATGTTTTAGTTTCGTTATTTATTACAAGATGGCGTTAGTTGTGAATTAAATCGCGCTATTGAAAGGTGTATCGTATCTATATAATACCTGGCCTTATCCCATACATTGTTGGGGTCGGCACTTGATTCAACCCGATGTGGCTCCATGTTAGTCACAATCAACTTATTAACTCCTTGTCCGTTATGTGCGTCTGGTACTTCGTGTACCATATCATCATCTCCCTGGCCTTATCCCATACATTGTTGGGGTCGGCACTTGATTCAACCCGATGTGGCTCCATGTTAGTCGCAATCAACTTATTAACTCCTTGTCCGTTATGTGCGCCTGGTACTTCGTGTACCATATCATCATCTCCCTGGCCTTATCCCATACATTGTTGGGGTCGGCACTTGATTCAACCCGATGTGGCTCCATGTTAGTCACAATCAACTTATTAACTCCTTGTCCGTTATGTGCGCCTGGTACTTCGTGTACCATATCATCATCTCCCTGGCCTTATCCCATACATTGTTGGGGTCGGCACTTGATTCAACCCGATGTGGCTCCATGTTAGTCACAATCAACTTATTAACTCCTTGTCCGTTATGTGCGCCTGGTACTTCGTGTACCATATCATCATCTCCCTGGCCTTATCCCATACATTGTTGGGGTCGGCACTTGATTCAACCCGATGTGGCTCCATGTTAGTCACAATCAACTTATTAACTCCTTGTCCGTTATGTGCGCCTGGTACTTCGTGTACCATATCATCATCTCCCTGGAGTTTTTCTAAAAACTTGTGTGCAGTGATGTCACACCACGTGCTTTACGGTGAAGGAAAACATCGTGAGGAAACCTGCATATGTCTGAGAAGTAATTCAAACACGTATGTATAGTGGCTGAGACGGCGATGGACTCACCATCTGTCACGTTGGCACTTAATCATCTTGTGTGAAAAGTGTGTGTTGTTATTACAACACCTCTGCCTACACCCGAGGGGAATACAGGCGTGAGCATATGTTATTGATAAGTGTAATTTTTGTTTCAGATTTACACCCTCAATCCGGATAATCCGGATGATTGTGCAGCTAAGTTCAAATCTAATTCGTACGTAGGACTTATTATACTCTTAGGAATCCTAGGAGGCGGGTATAGACAATATATAGACAATAGAAAAAAAAATATAGGCAAAGATAATTCTAAAATTATTAAAAGCTGTGTATTTAGCTAATTAAGGTAAATTACTTATTCAGTTAAGGCTCTGTAGACAAAGTAATATTATCCCCACGCTTTGCTAGTAGAAACGATACAAAATGTACGGGAATGACATATGTCACGTGACTGATTTATGTCATTGTCATACTTGTATCGTTTCTATTAGCGCAAGCGCGAGAGAGTAATTTTGGCCTGCAAATTATTTATTCAGTTTAGGCCCTGGTAAGGGGGCGTCCATAAATTACGTGAGATGATTTAGGGGGGGAGGGGGGGTCGAGTCAAATCACTTATAATCTCACGTTAGGGAGAGGGATGGTCTCGACAAATATCACGCAAATTTTGTTCTGATTGAAACAAAAAAAATACTATTTTGGTCCATTCAATCCAAATTTTTATTACATTTATAACTCTCAGCAATATTGATTATTAGTATTAACTAGTCTATACATCTATACAGATAAATAAAATTGAAGTGTCTGTTTGTAATTCCAAAATAACAGCTTTTCACTAAATGCATATGAAAGTATATACGGAGTACTCACATAAAAAACAAAACGTATTTAATTATTTTTCTGAGTCTGTCTGTCTGTTTGTTCCGGCTAATTGCCGAATAGATTGGACCGATTCTAACGGGACTTTCACTGGCAAATAGCTAATGTTACAAGGGGTAACTTAGGCTACTTTGGGAGTCAGTCCCAAGTTGGGAGCAAGTCAGTCCAGCCGTTTCGGAGATTAGTCGCAACAAACAGACAGACAGTCAAAGAAAACAATTAAAACTTGGTTTTTTAGTGTCAGTAGCGTGTATACTTTCATATGCATTTAGTGAAATGCTGTTATTTTGGAATTACAAACAGACACTTCAATTTTATTTATCTGTATAGATAAATTAACATCTCTCTATAATTAGTTTGTCGGTGTAAGGCAGTGTGGTTTATTGTGAGAAAAATATAATGTTATTGTGTTGTGTCATATTATACAGATTTATATATATACAGGAGTCGGGGAAACCGGGACAGCTCTTAAAATATGTGATAGGGTATAATTTTAGGAAGCAATTAAAATTATTATGACAAAATTATTTTCTACCGTTTTCGAGTAATTGACGTTCAAAATTGACCATATCAAGACATTATTTCTGCTGTAACGTAGAGTTATTCACGTGAAATCTAACTACGTTTTTATTTTTTTTCTCCCACTAATAAATCCTGAAATAATCACATAAAACCATTTTTCGAAACCAGTAACCTTCCCCTTAATTTAACAAGTGTAATGACCTCGTACGTAATGTAGGTAAACGCGGGCGCGCGTTCATTCAATCGCTTAAGGCCGCGAGCTCTTCGACTTTTAGCAACCATAGCCTATAACTACGTTATCGTTGGAGCTAGATATTTTACGACTTCAACATAGTGATATATTCATAAAACCCTACAACTTCTAGAAGACAACTGTTCCTTTTTCTCCGACACCTTGTATACAAGGTTTTAATGTCACTGCAATATGTTAAGGGGTTATAAAAACACCTGCTACGCAAACGACGCAAGTTCGAATCCCAGCGGGGCCTGTACCAATGAGTTTTTCTAAAAACTTATGTGCAGTGATTTCATAACACGTGCTTTACGGTGAAGGAAAACTTAAGAAACCTGCATATGTCTGAGAAGTAATTCAAACATGTTTGTATAGTGACTGAGACGGCGATGGACTCACCATCTGTCACGTTGGCACAGCGAGCATATATTTATTTTTGAAATTGAAAATGATTTATTCAGTTTAGGCCCTGGTAAGGCACTTATGAATGTCGAAGAATTTACCACTGGTTCGGAAACTAGCCTTCTGAGAACAACCGGCAAGAAACTCAGCTATGAAATTATTCGCAATAGTGAATAATAATAATTACGCAAATGATCCCTTATAGCCCCTAAGATAATATAAAAAATGAACTTTTGTAAAAAAAAAACAGTGCACCAGTCACCTAGGTGTAAAGTTCTCATCAATACGAATGAATCAAGCCCAAACACTAGGTACTTGCTGTAAATCGTTGACGAGTTCCTTCGACTGTCTTTCGGCTCCATCATCAGATCGACTCCACACCTTCATTAAAATGTAGTGCTTCAAATACTCAATTCAAATAATTAACAAACGCACTAGTCTTATCCCATCATCTCCCTGGCCTTATCCCATACATTGTTGGGGTCGGCACTTGATTCAACCCGATGTGGCTCCATGTTAGTCGCAATCAACTTATTAACTCCTTGTCCGTTATGTGCGCCTGGTACTTCGTGTACCATATCATCATCTCCCTGGCCTTATCCCATACATTGTTGGGGTCGGCCCTTGATTCAACCCGATGTGGCTCCATGTTAGTCGCAATCAACTTATTAACTCCTTGTCCGTTATGTGCGCCTGGTACTTCGTGTACCATATCATCATCTCCCTGGCCTTATCCCATACATTGTTGGGGTCGGCACTTGATTCAACCCGATGTGGCTCCATGTTAGTCACAATCAACTTATTAACTCCTTGTCCGTTATGTGCGCCTGGTACTTCGTGTACCATATCATCATCTCCCTGGCCTTATCCCATACATTGTTGGGGTCGGCCCTTGATTCAACCCGATGTGGCTCCATGTTAGTCGCAATCAACTTATTAACTCCTTGTCCGTTATGTGCGCCTGGTACTTCGTGTACCATATCATCATCTCCCTGGCCTTATCCCATACATTGTTGGGGTCGGCCCTTGATTCAACCCGATGTGGCTCCATGTTAGTCACAATCAACTTATTAACTCCTTGTCCGTTATGTGCGCCTGGTACTTCGTGTACCATATCATCATCTCCCTGGCCTTATCCCATACATTGTTGGGGTCGGCCCTTGATTCAACCCGATGTGGCTCCATGTTAGTCACAATCAACTTATTAACTCCTTGTCCGTTATGTGCGCCTGGTACTTCGTGTACCATATCATCATCTCCCTGGCCTTATCCCATACATTGTTGGGGTCGGCACTTGATTCAACCCGATGTGGCTCCATGTTAGTCACAATCAACTTATTAACTCCTTGTCCGTTATGTGCGCCTGGTACTTCGTGCACCATATCATCATCTCCCTGGCCTTATCCCATACATTGTTGGGGTCGGCCCTTGATTCAACCCGATGTGGCTCCATGTTAGTCACAATCAACTTATTAACTCCTTGTCCGTTATGTGCGCCTGGTACTTCGTGTACCATATCATCATCTCCCTGGCCTTATCCCATACATTGTTGGGGTCGGCCCTTGATTCAACCCGATGTGGCTCCATGTTAGTCACAATCAACTTATTAACTCCTTGTCCGTTATGTGCGCCTGGTACTTCGTGTACCATATCATCATCTCCCTGGCCTTATCCCATACATTGTTGGGGTCGGCCCTTGATTCAACCCGATGTGGCTCCATGTTAGTCACAATCAACTTATTAACTCCTTGTCCGTTATGTGCGCCTGGTACTTCGTGTACCATATCATCATCTCCCTGGCCTTATCCCATACATTGTTGGGGTCGGCCCTTGATTCAACCCGATGTGGCTCCATGTTAGTCACAATCAACTTATTAACTCCTTGTCCGTTATGTGCGCCTGGTACTTCGTGTACCATATCATCATCTCCCTGGCCTTATCCCATACATTGTTGGGGTCGGCCCTTGATTCAACCCGATGTGGCTCCATGTTAGTCACAATCAACTTATTAACTCCTTGTCCGTTATGTGCGCCGGGTACTTCGTGCACCATATCATCATCTCCCTGGCCTTATCCCATACATTGTTGGGGTTGGCACTTGATTCAACCCGATGTGGCTGATCACCTGATTTTTATACGAAGCGACTGCCATCTGACCTTCGTAACCCCTTTTTCGAGAAAAATCGGCAATCTGGGTTAAACCAGTTGCCAGACTTTCTTAGGCCTCTGACTGACCTGTAACGATGCCAAAGATGTTAAATTGGCAACCAACAAACGCACTAGTCGCCAGTAAGATTTTCGAAGGTTCCCCTCGATTTCTCATGGATTCCACCATCAGAACTGAACCACTTTAAAATGAGATCACTTGGGAAGTATCACCTTTCAAATAAAATAACTCCTCCTTTTATAGAAATCGGTTAAAAACTTGAAAAGATTTAGTCAATGTCAAAGTCAGAAATATCTTTATTCGATTAGACTTTATACAAAGCACTTTCAAATCGTCAGAATGACACAATTACACAGTATTATACATGCTACCGAGAACAACCTGGCAAGGAACTCAGTCATTACTCTTTACAAAAATATTATACAATTAAATAAAAACAAAATAAATCACTTGAGAAATGTAAGCCCATGGACACAGTTGCAATGCACAAATGTCGATAAAAATTAACATAAAGAAAAGTCTAGTAGTTGTACTTATATGTAAATGCGTAGCTTGAGATGACCAGCCCCCACAAGCAGCACCTGGGGCCTTACCATGAGCTCTTATTGCCATGATAGTTTCACTCATTTATGAGACAGATGTATGTGACGTGTATACATCTGTCACTGTCGCACAACTGAATTATCATTGCAATAAGAGCTCATGGTTGGGCCCCTGTTCACAAGTATGACAAGAATGCCAGCCATCGCCCTCCTCGACCATTATAGAGGGTATCTTTTACATTTTAATACATCCCTTATATCCCCGCAATAAATTGTCGTGACATTACAAATAACTATATGTATATATAAGATTACTATTTAAGGCGCTGTGATTAGTATAAAGATTATTAATATACTTTAATTAATAAAAATATATATTTATTGTATTGAATTTCTTTACTAACTAGCTGTGCCCGGAGGTTT
Source organism: Watsonalla cultraria (assembly GCA_964035505.1). Lineage (NCBI taxonomy): Eukaryota > Metazoa > Arthropoda > Insecta > Lepidoptera > Drepanidae > Watsonalla > Watsonalla cultraria. The sequence continues at coordinate 467,713 of OZ037741.1, read as the reverse complement.
CACCCGCGTAGATTTAGTTTCATCCTTATTGTCGCGGGAACTTAATATTTTTAATAAATAAAAGTAACCTAAGTTACTCCTTGTAATATTACCTACCCGTCAGTGAAAGTCCCGTTAAAATCGGTCCAGCCGTTTCAGAGATTACCCGGAACAAACAGACAGAGAAAATTTTTAAATCTTGGTTTTTTTGTGTCAGTAGCGTGTATACTTTCATATGCATTTAGTGAAAAGCTGTTATTTTGGAATTACAAACAGACACTTCAATTTTATTTATCTGTATAGATGTATAGATATAATAAAGAGGAAAGATTTGTATGTATGTTTGTAACGAATTGGCTCAAAAAGTACTGGACCGACTTTAGAAATTCTTTCACCATTTGAATGCTACATTATCACTGATTAATATAGGCTATATTTTATCCCCGTACTCCCACGGGAACGGGAACTACGCGGGTGAAACCACGTGACGTCCGCTAGTTACTTATATTAGTGTGGTAAAGTGTAGTTGTTAGAGGTTACTAAAGGTTCGATGCTTATATTTTTAAAAAGCTAAGTTATCAATACAGATAAATAAAATTAAGTGTCTGTTTGTAATTCCAAAATAACAGCTTTTCACTAAATGCATATGAAAGTATACACGCTACTGACACTAAAAAACCAAGTTAAAATTTTTTTCTCTGTCTGTCTGTCTGTCTGTTTGTTCCGGGTAATCTCTGAAACGGCTGAACAGATTTTAACGGGACTTTTACTGGCAAGTTGCTGATGTTTCAAGGAGTAACTTAGGCTACTTTTATTTATTAAAAATATTAGCGTTCCGCGACATGAAGCATGAAATCTAAGCGGGTGAAACCGCGGGGCACAGCTAGTTATTTATAAATTTACTTAACAATTATTACATGGGACTTAATGAAAGTGGGTGTACTATAAGTACACCATACAAGCGTGAGTGAATGTAACTTACATGGTCGTCTATATTATAATTGTTATTGAACCAAATAATAAAATAATGTATTTGTGGTATTTAGATATAATATATAGATGTTAAAATAATAAAAGGTCTTGCCATGTGTCAAGTGTTTTATTTTCAACCTTATTCATCTTCTTCTTATACATATAACCAGTGCATAAATTGCAAGTGAAACCATTAGAATATAGGTAAGAAATAAATTAATTTACGAATATTTACTAATTAGCCTTGAAGAATACAAATAACATCTTTTGTTATTATCAAAATGTTACTTGCTGCATTGCATACTTTGAATTATGGTTAGGTAATACACGAACACGATTCGGGACTCGAATCCACGACATCCGAGTGCCTAGTGCGAGCATATGCTCAGCCATCCCAGAAGGGTCCCCGAAGGGGTAAGCAGAGGTGATGTAAAAACACCCACATTTCACCGAATATGATTAAGTACCTAGTGCGAGTTTTGTTAAAAATCGCCGTCACAAGTGATCGCGTCGACGTAAACGCAGATTAGTATGGGCTCACAATAGTGTCATGTTTAGGCCGACAGAGGCGCTGTTCCGATCCTATACAAATCTGCGTTTACGTCGACGCGGTAACTTGTGACGGCGGCAGTGAAAAACTCGCACTAGGCACTCAGATGTCATGGATTCGAGTTCCGCCTCGTGTTCGTGTATTATCTTACCATAATACATAAGTTGTAAACCGGTTGCCAGACTTTCTTAGGTCTCTGACTGACCTGTAACGATTGCCAAAGATGTTAAATTGTCAACCGGGACCGACGGCTTAACGTGCTCTTCGAGGCACGGAGGGAACCGCGGTCACCCATCCAAGCTAGGCGTTTGGTTGCTTATCTTCGCTGATCGAATCATATGCGCAATAGCAACTGAGCCACGAGCTCCTCTATATGCATGTAACAATGTATTTATTAAAATAAAAACCTTGTAGCGTTTTTTCGGGTTTTATTTTCCTGTCATTTTATGCTTCGAGATTGACCACGAAAAATGAGGCGAGATCTCAGATGATCGGGATCCGATAGAAGACAGGAGATCACACTGTGTCTTCGGTAGCACAGCGCCTCGACTCCCACTCCTCCCCTCCATGTATGAGTGGCGACATAACTCACGTTGTGAACACAACACGTTTTTTTTTATTGACGAGGGGGAACCTTCAAAAGGTCCCCGACCGCCCTGGAGAGGCAGATCGGGGTATGTGGGATTTTACCGCACTAAAACCCCCCCGGTGGCCATCCTCAGTGCTCAGGGGGGACGGTGGGTACTCTGATAGACCGCACCGGTGTCCCGGCACATCCCCGGGGCAGCTGTGTCGCCGCCCCTGGAGACTTCGCTGCGCAAGGCACCTCCCTGGGCCCGCGGCTCCCACCCCGACCACTGGCTCCTAGTCGCCTCTTACGACAGGCAGGGGATACCATAGCCAAATTCTTAGACCCTGTGTGGATGAACACAACACTACTCTAAGGTACCATTATTTGTGTGGTATCTTCTGCAACGTGGACGGTACAGGTACCAGAAAGACGCACAGACAAACAAGAAGAAACCTACTCAATTTCAAACCAGCTGTGATAATAATAGTTGGTAAGTTGGTAAGTACTTAAACACTGAATAATATAAAAGAAATATAATACCTATATGAGAAGCAAAAACATACCACGTGCTTAATGGTGAAGTAACACGTGGGGAAACCTGCATAATCTAAATATATATAAGTCAAAGGTGACTGACTGACTGACATAGTGATCTATCAACGCACAGCCCAAACCACTGGACGGATCGGGCTGACATTTGGCATGCAGGTACATGTTATGACGTAGGCATCCGCTACAAAGGATTTTGATTCTACCTCCAAGGGGATAAAATAGGCGATGACAGTTTGTAAGAAACTAAATTTACGCGGGTTAAAATTACAAACAGACACTTCAATTTTATTTATCTGTATATATTATGTACTATTTCGCCCTAATATTTTTAACAAATAAATGTAGCCTAAGCTACTCCTTGAAACATCAGCTACCTGCCAGTGAAAGTCCCGTTAAAATCCGTCCAGCCGTTTCAGAGATTACATACTGTCTGTTCCGACAGACAGACAGACAGAGAAAATTTTTAAAACTTGGTTTTTGTTTCATATGAATTTAGTGAAAAGCTGTTATTTTGGAATTACAAACAGACACTTCAATTTTATTTATCTGTATAAATGTATTGACTAGCGGACGTCACGCGGCGTGGGAGTACGGGGATAAAATATAGCCTATATTAATCAGTGATAATGTAGCATTCAAATGGTGAAAGAATTTTTAAAATCGATCCCGTACTTTTTTAATCAATTGGTTACAAACATACTTACATACAAATCTTTGCTCTTTATAATATAAGTATATAGAAAAAAACATTAGGATTCCGCCATCCATGAAATTAAATGACAAAACCGCGGGGAACAGCTAGTGACAGAAACAACTTAAAAACTTATTTGTCTGTCTGTCTATGAATTATGAACCCGCGACACCTGCAGCGTAGGTTACGTATATAAACCACTGGACCAACGGTGTCAGTATATGTCTGGGAAGTAATTCAAAGACGTATGTATCTTATCTTAGCTTATCTTGTCTGTGGCGTTATTGGGTTCGGTTGCCCGGAAGCACGTCGACCCTTGGGATCTTTTGTGCCGCCCTTGCCCTTATGCTCTACGTACCTGACTCCTCAAATACTCCCTGAACAAGCCGGCAGATCCTGCCCATGGGGAAGCGCTTGTAGTCCTCTGGTTTCGGATACGCCTTACTCAGTAGATCCATTCGCCATTTGGCCAGTGCGTCGCAAGTGCATATTAGGTGACTCATGGTCTCGGCTTCTGATTGACAGTACCTACATACGCACTACATACACGTCGTTAGATAAGTTTATCTTATGAAGATGTTATTTTGTCCCGTACTGACCTGTTAGTGCCCCCGTGAGTAGCCGTATAAAAAGACGTACCTATATAAATAATGTGCCTGAGATGGTGGACTCACCATCTGTCATGTTGGCACTTAATCATCTTGTGTGAAAAGTGTGTGTTGTTATTACAACACCTCTGCTTACACCCGAGGGGAATACAGGCGTGAGCTTATATATTTACATTTTTATTAATCACTAGCTGTGCCCCGCGGTTTCCCCCGCGTAGATTTAATTTCATGCTGTTTTTTAGTAAAATTAGCCTAAAACACTCCTTTAAACTTTAGCTATCTGCCAGTAAAAGTCCCGTTAAAGTCCATCCAGCCGTTTACGCGTGATGCCGTGACCAAGGGAAATGGGGATTCATTTTTATATAATAGATTCCAAATACTCATTACATTGTCGAATCTCATTATAACTGACATTAACCATCAACATTCGTTGAAAGCAACGCGCAAAATTTCATAAAATTATCCAAAATATTATTTCTGGACGCGGTGCAGGCTTATAATCAATATTTACCGCCATTTTGCGTATCATGTACGATTACATACCACCTAAGTAGAACCAGATTGGTGCAGAACAGCTCTTTATATCCATTGAATAAGGTTTAAAGTCGAATGGTAATAGCCAGCGAGGTGTCAAGACGTAATACGCAAAATTTTATATATTGGTTTTAATTATTTAAATAGCACTTAATGTGTTTCTGGTGAAAATGCAGACTTCAGCTGAAAAAATACATTGTGCTTGTGTCAATAAAAAATATCCAAGCGCGATCTAGATTATAGAATTAAAAAGATTATATATTTTTTCAGTTTCAGTGCTCGTGGTACAGTTGCAAAAGGTCCGACCGCTCTGGGAGAGGCAGGTCGGGGTATGTGGGATTTTTACCGCACTAAAACCCCCCCGGTGGCCATCCTCAGTGCTCGGGGGGACAGTGGGTACTCTGATAGATCGCACCGGTGTCCCCCCACACTTTGCCGGGGCAGCTGTATCGCCGCCCCTGGAGACCTCGCAGTGCAAGGCACCTCCCCGGGCCCGCGGCTCGGTGGTCAATGCTCTTACCCTGACAGCATCCAGCAGGCCCTCCGGCCCTCTTTTAGAAGCCTTTTACGACAGGCAGGGGATACCATAGCCAAATTCTTAGACCCTGGCTATTGGGTGACACTTGCAACCCTAACCCAAACCAGTTGGATCGGTGACCGCGGGAGTTCCCACCGTGCCTCGGAGAGCACGTTAAGCCGTCGGTCCCGGTTGACAACTTAACATCTTTGGCAATCGTTACAGGTCAGTCAGAGGCCTAAGAGAGTCTGACAACTGGTTTAACCTAAATTAAAGCTTTTCCCCGTAAAAGGGCTGCGAAGGTCAGATGGCAGTCTCTTCGTATATAAATCAGGTGAACAGCACATGATGATGATATTTTTTAGTAATACATACCTTAAAAATACAACTCCCACTTTTCACCGAGTATTAAGTGCCAACGTGACTGATGGTGAGTCCATCGCCGTCTCAGCCACTATACATACGTGTTTGAATTACTTCTCAGACATATGCAGGTTTCCTCACGATGTTTTCCTTCACCGTAAAGCACGTGGTGCGATAAAACTTTAGTTTTTTAGAAAAAAATATTTTACTACCTTATACTCGTAAATAACTAGCAGATGTCACGCGGTTTCACCAGCGTAGTTCCCGTTCCCGTGGGAGTGAATCAGTGGTAATGTAGCATTCAAATGGTGAAAGAATTTTTAAAATCGAACCAGTACTTTTTGAGCCAATTCTGTACAAACATACATACAAATATATCTTTATAATATTAGTTTAGATACCTGGGGCCCAACCATGAGCTCTTATTGCAATGTTAATTCAGTTGTGCGACAGTGATAGATGTATGCACGTCACATACATCTGTCTCGTAAATGAGTGAAACTATTATGGCAATAAGAGCTCATGGTAAGGCCCCAATGGTAAGCTACTGCAATATTATGAGTCTGTTGGTAACATTAATATGTCATATACACAAATATTATAAAGAGGAAAATTTTATTGCTTTTTGTTTGCATTGAATAGGCTCCGAAACTACTTGACCGATCTTGAAAATTCTTTCAGCAATGGATAGCTACATCATCAGCGAGTAACATAGGCTATATTTTATCCCCGTACTCCCACGGGAACGGGAACTACGCGGGTGAAACCGCGTGACGTCCGCCAGTGCTAAATAAATTCATTGCTGGCATTCTCGTCATACTTGTGAACAGGTGCTGCTTGTGGAGGCTGCTCATCTCAAGCTACGCATTTACATATAAGTACAACTACTGGACTTTTCTTCATGTTAATTTTTATCGACATTTGTGCATTGGAACTGTGTCCATGGGCTTACATTTCTCAAGTGTTTTTTTTTGTTTTTTTTTTTATTGTAAAATATTTTTGGAAAGAGTAATGACTGAGTTCCTTGCCAGGTTGTTCTCAGTAAAAGCAACCTTCCGAACCTGGCGGTAGCATGTATAATGCTGTGTAATTTTGTCATTCTGACGATTTGAAAGTACTTTGTAAAAGTCTAATCGAATAAAGATATTTTTGACTTTGACTTTGACTGTACGCTGTAAAAAGTCTTCCAAATTAAGTTATTTTGAAATTTAATTTGAGTAGCCTCTATTTCGTGAAGTCGGTTAAGTAGCGTATGGTTTTCAGTGCATACTTATTGCGTATCCCTATTTTTCAGCCGCAGTTGGTGTATAAAAGGAGATGTATTATATTATATTGTATAGTCTTCGTTAAACAGTGAGTGACTTTTCATTGTATCGCGAAGATGCGTATTATATATATATTTTCAATACTATTTATTGTAAGTAACTATTTACATTATAACTCGTGGCACAGTTGCTTTTGAAATTAAAACCGACTTCAATTAAGGAAGTATAATATACCCTATCTATACAGATAAATAAAATTGAAGTGTCTGTTTGTAATTCCAAAATAATTTTACTAATTGCATATGAAAGTGTACACGCTACTGACACTAAAAAACCAAGTTTTTTATTTTTTCTCTGTCTATATGTCTGTTTGTTCCGGATAATCTCTGACGCGGGTGAAACGGCGGGCTAGTTGCCCGCCGTTTCTATTCTATAACTAGCTGTGAACCGCGGTTTCACCCCCGTAGATTTAGTTTCATCCTTATTGTCGCGGAACCCTAATATTTTTAATAAATAAAAGTAGCCTAAGTTCTCCTTGAAACATCAGCTACCTGACAGTGAAAGTCCCGTTAAAAATCGGTCCAGCCGTTTCGGAGATTACCCGGAACAAACAGACAGACAGAGAACATTTTTAAAACTTGGTTTTCTTTTGGCTGTAGCGTGTATACTTTCATATGCATTTAGTGAAAAGCTGTTATTTTGGAATTACAAACAGACACTTCAATTTTATTTATCTGTATAGATTATATTAGAAGCCGTGGTGGCCGGGGTTTCAGCATTACCCTGCTACCTAAGCGATGCAAGTCAGCCCAGCGGGGCCTGTACCAATGAGTTTATCTAAAACTTATGTGCAGTGATTTCACACCACGTGCTTTACGGTGAAGGAAAACATCGTGAGGAAACCTGCATATGTCTGAGAAGTAATTCAAACACGTATGTATAGTGGCTGAGACGGCGATGGACTCACCATTTGTCACGTTGGCACTTAATCATCTTGTGTGTTGTTATTACAACACCTCTGCCTACCCCTTCGGGAACAATTCTGAGATGGCGTGATAATTTTAATTTCTGCTAGCTTTCGTTCGCAGCTCCGCCTCCGTCAGTAAGAATTCACATACAAATTTTCAACCCGTATTTCACCTCCTTAGGGGATGAATTTTGAGAAATCCTTCCTTAGGATGACACGTCTGTGAAATCTAGCCCTAATGATTTGTTCTTTGCGTTGACACATGATTTTTTACTTTTTAACCGACTTTAAAAAACAAGGAGGTTCTCAATGCGACTTGTAATATTTTTTTGTCTGCTTATATTGAAAGTGATCCCATTATCACTGTACTTTTGCTAATATTAATTAATTTTTCATCCAACCATCTCGGAAAGAGTATTTTTAATCTTCAATATCTGAGTGGAAAAGCCGTTTTTATTCTCTAGAGGATAAAGTAAATTTAATTTAGTACATCGTGTGCACTAAGTTTGTGAATTAAAAAGATTATTCTGTAATACTTACCTGTCATAATGTAGTAATTAATACCTAAACTGAAATAAAAGTGTCCTATCTTGTGATTGTAAAAGTTTTTTTTTTGCATTTAGTCATTTCCGCGCTGAGGTGGAATGAAAAGTTACGTGTTGCACTCGAGTGCAAAGATTTTTCACCTCGTGCTCTTTTGATTCCCTCGCTAACTCTCAGGATTCTAATTTTAGAATCCTTCGCTTGCTCGGTCATCAAAATTGAACACGCGGTTAAAAAGTAACTTTGCACTCTTGTATAACAAATAACTATTCTTTGACTGTCTGGAATTTGCAATGCTGGCTAATATTTTAAATTCTTGATTTTTTTTTTGCAATCTACAATTGAGCATTGGAACTGTTTCCATGGACTTATATTCATGTAACCATTCATTTTAAAATTATAATAGATTTCTAAAAGTATTTTTGTAAAGAGTAATTACTGAGTTTCTTGCCAGGTTGTTCGCAGTAAAAGCAACCTTCCGAACCTGGCGGTAGCATGTATAATTATATCTATACAGATAAATACAATTGAAGTGTCTGTTTGTAACTGTAAAATAACAGTTTTTCACTAAATGCATATGAAAGTATACACGGTACTGACACAGAAAAACCAATTTTTTAAATTTTTCTCTGTCTGTCTGTCTGTTTGATTGTTCCGGGTAATCTCCGAAACGGCTGGACGGATTTTGACGGGACTTTCACTGACGGATAGCTAATATAATACTAGCTGTGCCCCGCGGTTTCACCCGCGTAGATTAGTTTCATCCTTATTGTCGCGGAACCTTAATATTTTTGATAAATAAAAGTCTAAGCTACTCCTTAAAACATTGGCTACCTACCAGTGAAAGTCCCGTTAAAATCCGTCCAGCCGTTGCAGAGATTACCCGGAACAAACAGACAGACAGACGGAGAAAAATTTTAAGACATGGTTTTTTAGTGTCGGTAGCGTGTATACTTTCAAATGCATTTAGTGAAAAGCTGTTGTTTTTGAATTACAAACAGACACTTCAATTTTAATTATCTGTATAGATTCTAACGATTTGAAACTTTGTGAGAGGTCTAAACATATAAAGAAATTATTTTTGACTGTTTTTTTTTTGATAATTCACTTTTTCGAAGTATATCTAAATGTATATAAGTCAAAGGTGACTGACTGACTGACATAGTGATCTATCAACGCACAGCCCAAATCACTGGACGGATCGGGCTGACATTTGGCATGCAGGTACATGTTATGACGTAGGCATCCGCTAACAAAGGATTTTGATTAATTCTACCCCCAAGGGGATAAAATAGGTGATGAAAGTTTGTATGAAACTTTAAACCGATCGGTCTGAGACTTTGCATGCATAATTTATTTATAAAAAATATTAGGGTTCCGCGAAATTATGCATGAAACTAAATTCACGCGGGTGAAACGCGGGACACAGCTATTAATATGATATAATCCGTCTGCTGCTGCTCAGCATTGGTCAAGGTACATATTTTCTTTGTTTGCGGTTGAAACTGAGGCCTTGGGGTCCGGATGATCAACTGTTTAAAGACGCACGTCGTCTGGTAGAAGCCTCTCGTGCCAAGCGCGCTGGGGTTACCTCGCTCAGAGAATCAGCATTGCTATTCAACGTGGCAATGCCAGCCTTCTTGGCACGATCCCTAGAGACGCCGTGAGGGACAAGTCTACTTTTAATTAGTTTTAAGTACTGTTCCTTGTATATATAATTGAAGTATTAATATAATATTTATTTCTAGTTATTGTCAGTTGGATTCGAAGCTGAGGGTGGAGCAATCGGTAAGTATTTACAAGTTAATTAATTTAAACATCTTCTCAGTAAAAGCAACCTTCCGAACCTGGCGGTAGCATGTATAATACTGTGTAATTGTGTCATTCTGACGATTTGAAAGTACTTTGTATAATCAAGTAAGTCTAATCGAATAAAGATATATTTGAATTTAAACAGATTTTGAATCTAATACATTTTAAAAGCGTTAAGACTAGTATTTGCGTTAAGAATTATATTGTTAAACTAGCTGTGCCCCGCGGTTTCACCCGCGTAGATTTAGTTTCATCCTTATTGTCGCGGAACCTTAATATTTTTGATAAATAAAAGTAGCCTAAGTTACTCCTTAAAACATTGGCTACCTACCAGTGAAAGTCCCGTTAAAATCCGTCCAGCCGTTGCAGAGATTACCTGGAACAAACAGACAGACAGACAGAGAAAAAATTAAAAACTTGGTTTTTTATTGTCAGTAGCATGTATACTTTCATATGCATTTAGTGAAAAGCTGTTATTTTGGAATTACAAACAGACACTTCAATTTTATTTATCTGTATAGATGTATAGATTAGCTACCTGCCAGTGAAAGTCCCGTTAAAATTCGTCCAGCCATTTCGGAGACAAACAGACAAACAGACAGAGAAAAAAATAAAAAAATGATTTTTTCTTATCAATTCAATTCAATTCAATTCAAATATATCTTTATTCGATTAGACTTTATACAAAGCACTTTCAAATCGTCAGAATGCCATAATTACACAGTATTATACATGCTACCGCCAGGTTCGGAAGGTTGCTTTTACTGAGAACAACCTGGCAAGGAACTCAGTAATTACTCTTTTAAAGAATATTATACAGTTTTAAAAAATACAAAATATATCACTCAAGCAACTATAAGCCCATGGACACAGTTCCAATGCTCAATTGTCAAAAATAAAAACTAAAAAAATATTACAAATATATGTGAGAATATCAAATTCCAGCCAGTCAAAGCAAAAATTAAGATTAATTAATTGTAGCAAAAGTGCAGTGCCAATGGGATTATTTACAAAAATTATCAGACAAAGGTACATCCCAGGCTTCACAAATATAATCACTTACAGTATAATATCCTTTTACAAGCAAAACTGATTTAATTGTTTCTTTAAATTTGTTGAAGGGCAAGATTACAATTTTGGTTGGTAATTTATTATAGAAGCGTGTGCTCTGTCCTAAAAATGAGCCATGCACTTTTTGTAGGCGATGCGCAGGCACTACAATTTTTACTATCACTATCGTGTATACTTTCATTTAATGAAAAGCTGTTATTTTAAAATTACAAACAGACACTTCAATTTTATTAATCTGTATAGATTGATATAAATATACCACCAGCAGATGCTCTGTGCCCATACATCTAAGTCATAGTTTAAATTTTATGTTTCTAACAGCCACACTCACACAGACGCATCTACGAGACAATAAGAGCAATAGTCGTAATGACAGTAAGGTGTCACGTCGTGTGTTTTACAGACAATTTTCTAAACTTCATAATGACTGTAAATTTACATTAATTTGACACTAAATAGATACTTTCCCACTGTCACGATATCGTCCGCCGATACTTGACTACAACGACACAGTGTGAAAGCGTTCAGTAGTAATTGTATCAAACTACTAGTCCGACGATATCGTCCGCCGATACTTGACTACAACGACACAGTGTGAAAGCGTTCAGTAGTAATTGTATCAAACTACTAGTCCGACGATATTGTATTGGTACTCTTATCGTTCAATGTGAAAGCACTCAATGAGTTTTTATAAAAAACTTAAGGACAATAATTTCACCCCACGTGCTTTACGGTGAAGGAAAACATCCTGAGGAAACCTGCATATGTCTGAGAAGTAATTAGCAAACACGTATGTATAGTGGCTGAGACGGCGATAGACTCACCATCTGTCACGTTGGCACTTAATCATCTTGTGTGAAAAGTGTGTATTTTTACAAGTCTTCTAGGACCCTTCGGAAACGGCGTGAGCATATTCATTTATTAATATTTTTTATTAACAGGAAGATTGCAGGAACCTGGAGATGACATTGAAGCAAACGATCTTTTTACTGCCTCTTTAGACTTTGAAGTTGAGAATGAATACACAAAGGATGATGGAAAAACCAATGATGACGTCATTCTCAATGACGATTTGAATGGCAATGATGATCCTCCAGATGACTCTAATAACCCAACAGACAAGGAATCTAAAAATACTTCCAATGATGAAGTTATCAATGATGAAAAAGATACGACATCTTCACGAAAAGACAAGGATATATCATCACTCATTTCAGATACGGCTCAATCTTTGCTGTCCGCTTTTACTGATGTAAACGTTGAAGTAGAAGCAAATGAAGAAAAAACTGTTACTCATTCTGATGACACTGATGATGATGTAAATGAGTCTGAAAAAGACTCGAACGATGATGATAACGAAAACTCTGATACCAAAACTACAAGAACCACTTATGATAGTGAACTATCTGTGAATATTGGAAAAGATGAATTTAAATTCTCAAGTGAAACTGATATGTCAACAAAAACATCTGACACATCAAATGATTCATATAAACATTCAGAAACAGAGGTTGAAGATAATGAATTTGAAGGATCTGGTAATGTTGAAAAAGTAATCACTAGTGCTGATGAAGAAGATAACAGCAAAGCTGTTGACGACTCTAATGATGGAAAAAATAAAGACAGAGCCGACAAATCATCTGATGCCATTAGTAAAACGACTTTCAACGAAGATTCTAAATCTATTAAAAAGAAAGATACTAAAGTAAATACTAAAAAAAATGATGAAATCAAAAAAGTAAATTCTGAAAGTTCTGAAAAGAAATCCGAGAATACGAATAAAGTAAAAGAAACAAAGTCTGTCGATAAAAAAGCTATAAAATCCGAAAAAGTGGACAAGGCAAAATCAATATCTGAAGAAAAGGATAACATTGATGAGAAAATGCCAAAGAAAGTCAACGATGGTCCGTCTGTAAAGCCTAAATTGATTGCTGAAACTACACAGCACTTCAAGAACAAGGAAGAATTGACAAAGTATCTCGACGATTTTATACTAAAAACAGAAAAAACAGAAGGATTTAAAAGCGAAGACACTGACATTGAATTTTCTGATTCTGCTAAGAAGATGGTGAAGGAAGATGACGAGAATTTAAATCATCACAAGAAAAACGCTAAATTAGTTATAAACGTTGTCACGCAAGAAGATTTTGAACAAGATAAATCGATACAAAATGAAAAGATAACCAAGAAAGACACACAACAAATCGTATTAGAATCAAAAGAATTTTCTTCCGAAAACTCACAAAAAACATATCAAAAAGACTCTTTTGAAAGAGATGAAAAAAATACGAAAACAAAAGCGACTGATATAGAAGCAAAACAAAATTACAAGAAAAATCGTGAAACTAGCGTCAGTGAGATTAAAAGTAAAACTGCGAAAAAAGATGAAGGATCATCAACAAACAAAGAAGTTATAAGATCAGATGACAATATGTCAGAAAAAAATAAAAATACTGACAAATTACAAACACACACAGACACAACAGTAGATTACATTTATTCAAGAATGAAAACAGACCAATCATCAGAAACAAATGTAAAGCGAACTGCTGACGAAGATTCAAGTGGATATTTACAAGAAGAAAAGAGTGCCACAGAGACTGATTATAAAACAAGCTACAACAAGCACACTTCATCAACTGGCTCTGAATCGTCATCCACTACTGGCACTGAAACAGAAACAAGTGAATCCAGTGACACTGCCACTTCGGATTATACTGAGATAACGGCCACAGAAACTGAAAGTGAATCAACCTCTACCAGTGACAACGCATCAACTGAATCCGAATCGTCATCCACTACTGGCACTGAAACAGAAACAAGTGAATCCAGTGACACTGCCACATCGGATTATACTGAGATAACGGCCACAGAAACTGAAAGTGAATCAACCTCTACCAGTGACAACGCATCAACTGTCTCCGATTCGTCATCCACTACTGGCACTGAAACAGAAACAAGTGAATCCAGTGACAGTAAGACATCGGAGTCCACTGATACAACGACTTCAGTGACTGTTATTGAATCAACCTCTACCAGTGACAACTCATCAACTGTCTCCGATTCGACATCCAGTACTGGCACTGAAACAGAAACAAGTGAATCCAGTGACACTAAGACATCGGAGTCCACTGATACAACGACTTCAGTGACTGTTATTGAATCAACCTCTACCAGTGACAACTCATCAACTGTCTCCGATTCGTCATCCACTACTGGCACTAAAACAGAAGCAAGTGCATCCAGTGACACTGCCACTTCGGATTATACTGAGATAACGGCCACAGAAACTGAAAGTGAATCAACCTCTACCAGTGACAACTCATCAACTGTCTCCGAATCGTCATCCACTACTGGCACTGAAACAGAAACAAGTGAATCCAGTGACACTGCCACTTCGGATTATACTGAGATAACGGCCACAGAAACTGAAAGTGAATCAACCTCTACCAGTGACAACTCATCAACTGTCTCCGAATCGTCATCCAATACTGGCACTGAAACAGAAACAAGTGAATCCAGTGACACTAAGACATCGGAGTCCACTGATACAACGACTTCAGTGACTGTTATTGAATCAACCTCTACCAGTGACAACTCATCAACTGTCTCCGATTCGTCATCCACTACTGGCACTGAAACAGAAACAAGTGAATCCAGTGACACTGCCACTTTGGATTATACTGAGATAACGGCCACAGAAACTGAAAGTGAATCAACCTCTACCAGTGACAACTCATCAACTGTCTCCGAATCGTCATCCAGTACTGGCACTGAAACAGAAACAAGTGAATCCAGTGACACTGCCACTTCGGATTATACTGAGATAACGGCCACAGAATCTGAAAGTGAATCAACCTCTACCAGTGACAACTCATCAACTGTCTCCGATTCGACATCCACTACTGGCACTAAAACAGAAACAAGTGAATCCAGTGACACTAAGACATCGGAGTCCACTGATACAACGACTTCAGTGACTGTTACTGAATCAACCTCTACCAGTGACAACTCATCAACTGTCTCCGATTCGTCATCCACTACTGGCACTAAAACAGAAGCAAGTGCATCCAGTGACACTGCCACTTCGGATTATACTGAGATAACGGCCACAGAAACTGAAAGTGAATCAACCTCTACCAGTGACAACTCATCAACTGTCTCCGAATCGTCATCCACTACTGGCACTGAAACAGAAACAAGTGAATCCAGTGACACTGCCACTTCGGATTATACTGAGATAACGGCCACAGAAACTGAAAGTGAATCAACCTCTACCAGTGACAACTCATCAACTGTCTCCGAATCGTCATCCACTACTGGCACTGAAACAGAAACAAGTGAATCCAGTGACACTGCCACTTCGGATTATACTGAGATAACGGCCACAGAAACTGAAAGTGAATCAACCTCTTCCAGTGACAACTCATCAACTGTCTCCGAATCGTCATCCACTACTGGCACTGAAACAGAAACAAGTGAATCCAGTGACAGTAAGACATCGGAGTCCACTGATACAACGACTTCAGTGACTGTTATTGAATCAACCTCTACCAGTGACAACTCATCAACTGTCTCCGATTCGTCATCCACTACTGGCACTGAAACAGAAGCAAGTGCATCCAGTGACACTGCCACTTCGGATTATACTGAGATAACGGCCACAGAAACTGAAAGTGAATCAACCTCTACCAGTGACAACTCATCAACTGTCTCCGATTCGTCATCCACTACTGGCACTGAAACAGAAACAAGTGAATCCAGTGACACTGCCACTTCGGATTATACTGAGATAACGGCCATAGAAACTGAAAGTGAATCAACCTCTACCAGTGACAACTCATCAACTGTCTCCGAATCGTCATCCAGTACTGGCACTGAAACAGAAACAAGTGAATCCAGTAACACTGCCACTTCGGATTATACCGAGATAACGGCCACAGAAACTGAAAGTGAATCAACCTCTTCCAGTGACAACTCATCAACTGTCTCCGAATCGTCATCCACTACTGGCACTGAAACAGAAACAAGTGAATCCAGTGACAGTAAGACATCGGAGTCCACTGATACAACGACTTCAGTGACTGTTATTGAATCAACCTCTACCAGTGACAACTCATCAACTGTCTCCGATTCGTCATCCACTACTGGCACTGAAACAGAAGCAAGTGCATCCAGTGACACTGCCACTTCGGATTATACTGAGATAACGGCCACAGAAACTGAAAGTGAATCAACCTCTACCAGTGACAACACATCAACTGTCTCCGAAAAGTCATCCACTACTGGCACTGAAACAGAAACAAGTGAATCCAGTGACACTGCCACTTCGGATTATACTGAGATAACGGCCACAGAAACTGAAAGTGAATCAACCTCTACCAGTGACAACTCATCAACTGTCTCCGATTCGTCATCCACTACTGGCACTGAAACAGAAACAAGTGAATCCAGTGACACTGCCACTTCGGATTATACTGAGATAACGGCCACAGAAACTGAAAGTGAATCAACCTCTACCAGTGACAACTCATCAACTGTCTCCGAATCGTCATCCACTACTGGCACTGAAACAGAAACAAGTGAATCCAGTGACACTGCCACTTCGGATTATACTGAGATAAAGGCCACAGAATCTGAAAGTGAATCAACCTCTACCAGTGACAACTCATCAACTGTCTCCGAATCGTCATCCACTACTGGCACTGAAACAGAAACAAGTGAATCCAGTGACAGTAAGACATCGGAGTCCACTGATACAACGACTTCAGTGACTGTTATTGAATCAACCTCTACCAGTGACAACTCATCAACTGTCTCCGATTCGTCATCCACTACTGGCACTGAAACAGAAGCAAGTGCATCCAGTGACACTGCCACTTCGGATTATACTGAGATAACGGCCACAGAAACTGAAAGTGAATCAACCTCTACCAGTGACAACTCATCAACTGTCTCCGAATCGTCATCCACTACTGGCACTGAAACAGAAACAAGTGAATCCAGTGACACTGCCACTTCGGATTATACTGAGATAACGGCCACAGAAACTGAAAGTGAATCAACCTCTTCCAGTGACAACTCATCAACTGTCTCCGATTCGTCATCCACTACTGGCACTGAAACAGAAACAAGTGAATCCAGTGACAGTAAGACATCGGAGTCCACTGATACAACGACTTCAGTGACTGTTATTGAATCAACCTCTACCAGTGACAACTCATCAACTGTCTCCGATTCGTCATCCACTACTGGCACTGAAACAGAAGCAAGTGCATCCAGTGACACTGCCACTTCGGATTATACTGAGATAACGGCCACAGAAACTGAAAGTGAATCAACCTCTACCAGTGACAACTCATCAACTGTCTCCGAATCGTCATCCACTACTGGCACTAAAACAGAAGCAAGTGCATCCAGTGACACTGCCACTTCGGATTATACTGAGATAACGGCCACAGAATCTGAAAGTGAATCAACCTCTACCAGTGACAACTCATCAACTGTCTCCGAATCGTCATCCACTACTGGCACTGAAACAGAAACAAGTGAATCCAGTGACACTGCCACTTCGGATTATACTGAGATAACGGTCACAGAAACTGAAAGTGAATCAACCTCTACCAGTGACAACTCATCAACTGTCTCCGATTCGTCATCCAGTACTGGCACTGAAACAGAAACAAGTGAATCCAGTGACACTGCCACTTCGGATTATACTGAGATCACGGCCACAGAAACTGAAAGTGAATCAACCTCTTCCAGTGACAACTCATCAACTGTCTCCGATTCGTCATCCACTACTGGCACTGAAACAGAAACAAGTGAATCCAGTGACACTGCCACTTCGGATTATACCGAGATAACGGCCACAGAAACTGAAAGTGAATCAACCTCTTCCAGTGACAACTCATCAACTGTCTCCGAATCGTCATCCACTACTGGCACTGAAACAGAAACAAGTGAATCCAGTGACAGTAAGACATCGGAGTCCACTGATACAACGACTTCAGTGACTGTTATTGAATCAACCTCTACCAGTGACAACTCATCAACTGTCTCCGATTCGTCATCCACTACTGGCACTGAAACAGAAGCAAGTGCATCCAGTGACACTGCCACTTCGGATTATACTGAGATAACGGCCACAGAAACTGAAAGTGAATCAACCTCTACCAGTGACAACACATCAACTGTCTCCGAAAAGTCATCCACTACTGGCACTGAAACAGAAACAAGTGAATCCAGTGACACTGCCACTTCGGATTATACTGAGATAACGGCCACAGAAACTGAAAGTGAATCAACCTCTACCAGTGACAACGCATCAACTGAATCCGAATCGTCATCCACTACTGGCACTGAAACAGAAACAAGTGAATCCAGTGACACTGCCACATCGGATTATACTGAGATAACGGCCACAGAAACTGAAAGTGAATCAACCTCTACCAGTGACAACGCATCAACTGTCTCCGATTCGTCATCCACTACTGGCACTGAAACAGAAACAAGTGAATCCAGTGACAGTAAGACATCGGAGTCCACTGATACAACGACTTCAGTGACTGTTATTGAATCAACCTCTACCAGTGACAACTCATCAACTGTCTCCGAATCGTCATCCACTACTGGCACTGAAACAGAAACAAGTGAATCCAGTGACACTAAGACATCGGAGTCCACTGATACAACGACTTCAGTGACTGTTACTGAATCAACTGTCTCCGATTCGTCATCCACTACTGGCACTGAAACAGAAGCAAGTGCATCCAGTGACACTGCCACTTCGGATTATACTGAGATAACGGCCACAGAAACTGAAAGTGAATCAACCTCTACCAGTGACAACTCATCAACTGTCTCCGATTCGTCATCCACTACTGGCACTGAAACAGAAACAAGTGAATCCAGTGACACTGCCACTTCGGATTATACTGAGATAACGGCCACAGAAACTGAAAGTGAATCAACCTCTACCAGTGACAACTCATCAACTGTCTCCGAATCGTCATCCACTACTGGCACTGAAACAGAAACAAGTGAATCCAGTGACACTGCCACTTCGGATTATACTGAGATAACGGCCACAGAAACTGAAAGTGAATCAACCTCTACCAGTGACAACTCATCAACTGTCTCCGATTCGTCATCCAGTACTGGCACTGAAACAGAAACAAGTGAATCCAGTGACACTGCCACTTCGGATTATACTGAGATAACGGCCACAGAAACTGAAAGTGAATCAACCTCTACCAGTGACAACTCATCAACTGTCTCCGATTCGTCATCCACTACTGGCACTGAAACAGAAACAAGTGAATCCAGTGACACTGCCACTTCGGATTATACTGAGATAACGGCCACAGAAACTGAAAGTGAATCAACCTCTACCAGTGACAACTCATCAACTGTCTCCGATTCGTCATCCAGTACTGGCACTGAAACAGAAACAAGTGAATCCAGTGACACTGCCACTTCGGATTATACTGAGATAACGGCCACAGAAACTGGAAGTGAATCAACCTCTACCAGTGACAACTCATCAACTGTCTCCGAATCGTCATCCACTACTAGCACTGAAACAGAAACAAGTGAATCCAGTGACACTAAGACATCGGAGTCCACTGATACAACGACTTCAGTGACTGTTACTGAATCAACCTCTACCAGTGACAACTCATCAACTGTCTCCGAAAAGTCATCCACTACTGGCACTGAAACAGAAGCAAGTGAATCCAGTGACACTGCCACTTCGGATTATACTGAGATAACGGCCACAGAAACTGAAAGTGAATCAACCTCTACCAGTGACAACTCATCAACTGTCTCCGAATCGTCATCCACTACTGGCACTGAAACAGAAACAAGTGAATCCAGTGACAGTAAGACTTCGGAGTCCACTGATACAACGACTTCAGTGACTGTTACTGAATCAACCTCTACCAGTGACAACTCATCAACTGAATCCGAATCGTCATCTACTACTGGCACTGAAACAGGAACAAGTGAATCCAGTGACACCGAGTCATCGGCATCTACTGATACAACGACTTCAGTGTCTGTTTCTGAATCAACTTTTACCAGTGGCACTTCATCCACTGTCTCTGAATCGTCATCCACTACTGGCACTGAAACAGAAACAAGAGAATCCAGTGCCACTGACACATCAGATTCTACTGATTCAGTCACTGATAATGATACAATTGACACTGATTCTGGAACCAAGAAAATTATTAAACCTGACAGAAGTAAGTCTTCGAAAACAGTTTATGCACAAACGTTATCAAGCCACGATTTATCTGAAATTGATACCTCGAAAGTTATAGACACTGAGACGGATTATGACTCCCATTCACCTAGAAAAGTTATTGACAACGATATTACACAAGATGATTACACAATGAATCACGATATTATTGCCAGTTCTGAGCAGAGCTATAAAAATGTAGACATTATTGATAGAGATAGTATTGAAAATGATCTAGTTAAAAACAAAAGGGCTGTAAATAATGTTGATAAGACAAATACTGATAAAACTCAATTGAAAAGCATAGATATAGAATCACAGACTGCACAGGACAAAACAGAAGGAGAACGCGAAAGTGCTGAGGATCAGTTGACAGCTAAATCTATTTCTACAAGCTCTTTTGCTCAATATAAAGCAAACATTGATTCTTTTGAAGCTTTAGACAGTAAATCGAAATCAGTTCAGTCCGTATTAGATGCTGAATCAGAAAAAGATTCTATTACAGACTTAGAAGCTGAAAAGAGATCTAAAATAGAAGATGCTGAGATCTTAGAAAGACAATCAAGTTTTGGTCAGTATATAGACGCAGACACTTCTAGAATTTCAGATGATAAAACTACTAAATTATCAGAAGAAGATACTTTAGAACCCGTTGATCTTACTCAAGAAGATAAAAGAGTAAGTATGGACGATGTCAGCAAGGTTTCGAAAGCCACTATCGATATTAATGAAGGTAAGAAAGTAGACAAACATTCAGATGATCTAACCGAAACTGATTCAACACAAAGCACTTTCATAGCTGATTCTTCTGCAAGCTTTGATAAGAATTCAGTTGAAACTTTAAAAAAATCTGATTCCAAGACGATAATTATTGAATCGAAAACAGACTCTCTTTCAGTTACAAAAGTCTACAAAGAGAGAGAAGAAGAAGATTCAATTGAAAAGGATAATAAAGTAAAAACGGTTAAAGTTGACGATGACAATGGCGATATAAAGAATGATGGTGATACCAAGCTGGTAGGTAAAGCTGATGAACCGAACAAAGGTGATGCTTACGCAAATATCGACGAACCAATTAATGATGATGAAGAGCTAAAGCAATATAAAAGAAACGGTAAATATAAAAGTATTGTTCACAAATCAGACGCAGAAAAAACATCTGAAGAACAATCTTACAAGACAGAAGAATTGAATGAAGATTCAGAAACAAATTTACAATCTTCAGTTTTCATTAAAACAACTAAAAAGATTGTAACTGCAACCAATTCAGAAGACAGAATCGATAAAAACGAAGCGAAAAACACAGATTTCAATAGCATTGATCAAACTAACACTAAATATGACTCCGCCACAGAAACAGAAATGAAGAAAGAAGATTCGGATTATGAGTCATCAGATAAAACCACTACTGGCGAATCAAAACTTAGCAACACTAAATCTAAAGCTGATAAAGATTCAAAGCTAGATTCTGATACTTTAGAATCAACAGATGAAAAAACAATTAATCTCGATCTTGATTTTGAACGTTCATTAGGTAAGACTAACAAAATAGTCGCTAGTGCTAGTGTAACTGCTGCTGATGAAGCTACTGCGAATGACAATTCGAATTCAAACGATGAAGAAAACACTGAATCTAAAACAACCAAATCTAAAGATGATGATGATGTCAGTAGCGATGATCTAACAGATTCAAGTACTGATTCAAATACTGATTCAAGTACTGATTCAAATACTGATTCAAATACAGATTCAACGAATGAAGAATCAACGAATGAAGATTCGACGAATGAAGAATCAACGAATGAAGAATCCGTTGATGGTGAAGTTGAAGAAGAAACGAAAGTGAAGAAAACCAATATAATAGCAGATATTATTGAAGATATTATAGACATAATTGTTTAAAAGAACGAACGTAACAAAAACGGAATCATTGATTTTCTCTTGTTTATGTTAAAATGTAAAAATACTTCCAAGTTTCAAAATTGTATTGAAAATTACTTAAAAAAATGATTAAGTAAGAAGGACCAAAAATGTCAATTTCAATAAAAGTATCATTATAAATATGAGTTTTTTACTGCCTTATGAATAAACCGAAAAATTGGGATGACATAATTTAATCTCCCCTGGCCTTATCCCATACATTGTTGGGGTCGGCACTTGATTCAACCCGATGTGGCTCCATGTTAGTCACAATCAACTTATTAACTCCTTGTCCGTTATGTGCGCCTGGTACTTCGTGTACCATATCATCATCTCCCTGGCCTTATCCCATACATTGTTGGGGTCGGCACTTGATTCAACCCGATGTGGCTCCATGTTAGTCACAATCAACTTATTAACTCCTTGTCCGTTATGTGCGCCTGGTACTTCGTGTACCATATCATCATCTCCCTGGCCTTATCCCATACATTGTTGGGGTCGGCACTTGATTCAACCCGATGTGGCTCCATGTTAGTCACAATCAACTTATTAACTCCTTGTCCATTATGTGCGCCTGGTATTTCGTGTACCATATCATCATCTCCCTGGCCTTATCCCATACATTGTTGGGGTCGGCACTTGATTCAACCCGATGTGGCTCCATGTTAGTCACAATCAACTTATTAACTCCTTGTCCGTTATGTGCGCCTGGTACTTCGTGTACCATATCATCATCTCCCTGGCCTTATCCCATACATTGTTTTCTAAAAAATTGGGGATCCGTAAGAAAATTGCGATTTTGTAACCCAAGGTGGGAAATCGAAAACCTATTTATGCGTGCGCTGCAAAAACTATTGACAATAGAACAAAATGATGTACTACGGAATTGTAGGTCTTATTAAGATCTACAAAAAAGTAGCGGGAGCATATATCTAACTATCATAGTTTAGTCAAAATAACCGCTTTTATGTTCATAAAAAATATTAAATCGTCTGAAGAAAGAAACTACGGTAAATGTGTATCTTTATATTAATCCTTATGCAAATTAAGCATTATGCTATCAAGGGTATTCATGTAAAAGTAAAATACCGTTTGTTTTATTCCAATCGGACATTTCGTTGAGAAATTATCACGAGTATAAAAACGCAAAGAATTGGTACCTAATAATGAGTTATTTGCTCAAGAGTTTTATCAACACGTCTCTTTATTCCGGGTAATCTCTGCAACGGCTGGACCGATTATAACGGGACTTTCATTGGCAGATAGCTAATATTACAAGGAGTAACTAACTTTTATTTAAAAAGAACATTTGGGGTTCCGCGGGAATTAAATTAATTCTGCGCGGGTGACACCGCAGGGCACAGCTAGTTGTCAGATCAAGCTAATCTAATAGCCATGGGAATTTCCAGCGGAGACGGTAGCGGTGTTCATAAGTTGGCTGAACGAGGCGAGTGGCTCCACACTGAGCCAGTACCACCTGGTGGGGCAAAGCCTCGGGGGACACATGGCCGGCATCATCGGCAGGAACCTTGGGGGACTAGTGCCCTACATCACTTGTAAGTATATGGTACAAAAGTACGAGAGGTCGTATTGGAACTGCTCGACTGGGGACTATACCTCCACTTGACAGATGATACCAGACAAATACCACTGCATATTAGATTTTTATGCATATCTATAAATGTATAAATACAGATAAATAAAATTTAAGTGTCTGTTTGTATTTCCAAAGTAACAGTCCAGCATATGAAAGAATATAAGATGATGATTAAGATGAAAATGAATAAATGAATGAATGAGTAAATGAAAATGATTGAAAGAACGAATTAATATGAATGAATGAATATGAATTAAAGCATATGTATGAATGAATTATGAATGAATGAATGAGAATGATGATGACGATGATGATGATGAAATGAATGAATAAATGAATTATGAATGAATGAATACATGAATTATGAATGAATAATGATGATGACGACGATGAAAGCACATGGTGTGAGATCACTGCATTCATCATCTTTTTCAGCCCTGGATCCAGCATGGCCTGGTTGGATCACCAACCCCAGAAGGTTCAGGAGTGATGATGGACTATATACCGAGGTGATGCACACTGACGCCGGATTGTCAGGTTACCTGATTCCTGTAGGAAACGTGGACTTCTACCCCAACGGTGGACGAGGGATGCCCAACTGTGAGGACAGGTCCTGTGATCATCATCAGTAAGTATACCACGAAGGAAGGTTTTTAGCTGAAAGGTGTATCTATATCTGTACAGGGTGTCGGAGAAAAAGGAACAGTTGTCTTCTAGAAGTTGTAGGGTTTTATGAATATATCACTATGTTGAAGTCGTAAAATATCTAGCTCCAACGATAACGTAGTTATAGGCTATGGTTGCTAAGGGCCGAAGAGCTCGCGGCCTTAAGCGATTGAATGAACGCGCGCCCGCGTTTACCTACATTACGTACGCGGTCAATACATTTGTTAAATTAAAAGGAAGGCACGAGTGTATTCAGTTATCACAAATTGTGGGCACCACTTATCTACTTATATGCGATACACGCTACTGCATACTAGCTGTGCACCACAGTTTTACACGCGTTTTTATAAAAAAAAAATTGCCTAAGTTACTCCTTGTAACATTTGCGATCTTCCAGTGAAAGTCCCGTTTCGGAGATTACCCGGAACAAACAGACAGACAGACAGAGAAAAATTTTAGAAATTCGTGTTTTATTGTCAGTATCGTACATACTTTCATATGCATTTTGAAAATACAAACAGACACTTCAATTTTATTTATCTGTATAGATGTATAGATATAGACTAGGTGCTTAAATATAGTTAATAGATAGTTTATATTTGTGAAGGACATAATACATACTATTGTTTCCGTAGATCATCATCTACCTGGCCTTAATCCCATGTATTTGGGGCCGGCACTTGATTCAACCCGATGTGGCTGATCACCTGATTTTTTATACGAAGCGACTGCCATCTGACCTTCGCAACCCCTTTTTCGAGGAAAATCGGCAATCTGGGTTAAACCAGTTGTCAGACTCTTAGGCCTCTGACTGACCTGTAACGATTGCCAAAGATGTTAAATAGTCAACCGGGACCGACAGCTTAACGTGCTCTCCGAGGCACGGAGGGAACTCCCGCTGTCATCCATCCAACTACTGGCTAGGCGTATGGTTATGGATATGCGCAATAGCAACTGTGCCACGAGCTCCTCTTCCTACATTGCTGCATTGTTTTCGTAGATATAGTGGCACTATTTCTTTAAATGTGTCACTAATTAGGAACTATTTAAAGACTATAGTTTGAGGCCACTCTCGACGCTAGATTCCACCATGTGTACGCTCGCTTGACGCACACGAAACTTCTCAATATATATGTGACGATTAAGTGCAGATGGTGAGACCATCGCCGTCTCAGCCACTATACATACGGGTTTGAATTATTTCTCAGCAGGTTTCCTCACGATGTTTTCCTTCACCGTAAAGCACGTAGTGTGAAATCACTGCACATAAGTTTTCCTACCCTAGGACTGGGATATAACAGATGGAAAATCCCAAAATCACTTTGTCCGACCCAGGGATCGAACCCACGGCTGCATAGGTCGTAGCGTTGTGACCACTGCACCAACGAGGTAGTCTTCCTTCAGCGTCATAATCCGGTTGTAAATTATAACTGAATCTATGATAAGTTATTTGTTTCCTCTAAAAGGGCTTACATTAATTTACAGCTATCTATATCAATATTTAAGGACGGTTAAGTTTGTATGTAGGCAATATAATAGATTTAAAAATTAAAATCAAATAAATGTATTTAATAGTGTTATTGTAAATCAAATGACGTTTAAATCGAATGAACGATAAACAAATGACAGGTCGCTCACTTCCCTCTATAATGGTTGAGGAGGGCGATGGCTGGCATTCTCGTCATACTTGTGAACAGGTGCTGCTTGTGGGGGCTGCTCATCTCAAGCTACGCATTTACATATAAGTACAACTACTAGACTTTACTTTATGTTATTTTTTATCGACATTTGTACATTGCAACTGTGTCCATGGGCTTACATTTCTCAAGTGATTTACTTTGTATTTTTAATATTGTATAATATTTTTGTAAAGAGTAATTACTGAGTTTCTTGCCAGGTTGTTCTCGGTAAAAGCAACCTTCCGAACCTGGCGGTAGCATGTATAATCCTGTAAATTGTGTCATTCTGACGATTTGAAAGTGCTTTGTATAAAGTGTAATCGAATAAAGATATTTTTGACTTTTGACTTTTGACAAAGTAGCCCAATTTGGCACTTAATCATATTCTGTGAAAAGTGTGTGTTGTTATTATAACACCTCTGCCTACACCCGAGGGGAATACAGGCGTCAGCATCGTATGTATGGTATACTAAGCAAATTTTGTAATATATATATGCTCACGCCATCCCAGAACGGTCCCCGAAGGGGTAAGCAGAGGCGTTGTAACAACACCCACATTTCACCAAATATGATTAAGTGCCAACGTGACAGATGGTGAGTCCATCGCCGTCTCAGCCACTATACATACGTGTTTGAATTACTTCTCAGACATATGCGGGTTGCTTCACGATGTTTTCCTTCACCGTAAAGCACGTGGTGTGAAATCACTGCACATTTTAGAAAAACTCATTGGTACAGGCCCTGCTGGGATTGGAACTCAGTTTGTAAGTAAGTAATTATATGCCAGGAGAGTGAAGTCGCAGGGCAAGAGGTGATAGATTAAGTAGTATTTAAGACGGTAGACTGAAAGATAAGGCTTAGTTAATCGTGATAATGAAGGTTATAACAATATTATTATTGGGATTGGGTATTACTGCAGGTAAGGATTAGGAGCTCTTAAGGCTGGTATTGTCACATGAGCTCGGAACGGCGAATCCTGGTCACCAGGATCGGGCAGGACCTCTCTCTGCCACGCGTAGTGACGGCTATGCTGGCAGACAGAGAGGCTTGGAGGGCCGTAGCCTCCTTCTGCGAGACAGTAATGTCCCAGGAGGCCTCCGAGCGGGATCGGGAGAGAGCCGATCCCTCTCGGAGACGACGGCGACGGCGGGGCGGAGGCAACGCACGCCCCGGACCGTCCACCCAACAGCCAGGGTCTAAGAATTTGGCTATGGTATCCCCTGCCTGTCGTAAGAGGCGACTAAAAGGAGCTTTGACCACCGAGCCGCGGGCCCGGGAAGGTGCCGCACAGCGAGGTCTCCAGGGGCGGCGACACAGCTGCCCCAGGAATGTGCCCCCGCAATTTTTGGGGGACACCGGTGCGATCTACTCATGAAGTATATAATATAGAGTGTAAAGAGACAGTTGCAAGTTGAAGAATTATGTGGTGACTGTGAAATTCCCATTGGCACTGTACTTTTGCTACAATTAATTAATCTTTATTTCTATCTTTGCTTTCACTGGCTGGAATTTGCCATGCTCACATATATTTGTAACTAGCTGTGCTCCGCAGTTTCACCCGCGTAGATTTAGTTTCATGCTTCATGTCGCGGATCCCTAAAATTTTTAATAAATAAAAGTAGCCTAAGTTACTCCTTGAAACATAAGCTACCTGCCAGTGAAAGTCCCCTTAAAATCGGTCTAGCCGTTTCAGAGATTACCCGGAACAAACAGACAGATAGACAGACAGAAAAAAAATTTAAAACTTGGTTTTTTAGTGTCAGTAGCGTATATACTTTCATATGCATTTAGTGAAAAGCTGTTATTTTGGAATTACAAACAGACACTTCAATTTTATTTATCTGTATAGATTATTAGATTTTTTCTTTTAGGCTATCCAACTCTGTGTAGTAAAAATAAATATGTTCGGATCATAACCTAAATTCAAGTGCAGTGATTTCACACCACATGCTTTACGGTGAAGGAAAACATCGTGAGGAAACCTGCATATGTCTGAGAAGTAATTCAAACACGTATGTATAGTGGCTGAGACGGCGATGGACTCACCATCTGTCACGTTGGCACTTAATCATCAGTGAATTGAGGGTGTTGTGAATCCTCTGTCTACCGCGAACACCCTTCAGGGAAGCCGTGATTGTTTTACAATAACATGTTCCCAGCTGTCCCCGACCGTGTGTTGGTGAAGTATGAGTCAGGTCCCCGGTACCAGCTGGTCGGGGCCCCCGGGGGCGCGCGCCTGGAGGATATGTGGCTGAAGGTCAGTGACCTGGCTGCAGCTGCGCGCTTTGACCCCAACACCGATGTTGGATATCATCTCTTTACCAGGTAAGAATGCGTTCAAGGAAAAGATAATATCGGCTCATAATTCTAAAGAAATATGGTAAACTGCGTACGTCACGCGGTGAAAACCGCGTAGTTCCCGTTCCCGTGGGAGTACGGGGATAAAATATAGTTTATGTTACTCGCTGATGATGTAGCTATCCATTGCTGAAAGAATTTTTAAGATCGGTCAAGTAGTTTCGGAGCCTATTCAATGCAAACAAACAAACAAAAAAACAATCAAATCTTTCCTCTTTGTAATATAACCGAACATACACTAGCGGACGCCACGCGGTCGAAAAAAAGCACACTCACGTAGTTGAAAAAAGCTGTAGTGGTCTTGGGGTTAGACCAGTCACCTGCTACGCAAGCGACGCAAGTTCAAATCCAAGCGGGCCTGCACCAAAGAGTTTTTCCAAAAACTGATGTACAGTGATTTCAAAGTCAAAGACAAAGTCAAAAATATCTTTATTCGATTAGACTTTTTACAAAGTACTTTCAAATCGTCAGAACGACATGGATTATACATGCTACTGCCAGGTTCGGAAGGTTGCTTTTACTGAGAAGAACCTGGCAAGAAACTCAGTAATTACTCTTTTAAAAATATTATACAATTTTTAAAAACAAAGTAAATCACTTGAGAAATGTAAGCCCATGGACACAGTTCCAATGCACAAATGTCAATAAAAATTAACATAAAGAAAAGTCTAAAAATCAAAATAATAATCAAAATCAAATATATCTTTATTCGATTAGACTTCATACAAAGTACTTTCAAATCGTCAGAATGACACAATTACACAGGATTATACATGCTACCGCCAGGTTCGGAAGGTTGATCTAGTAGTTGTACTTATATCTAAATGCGTAGCTTGAGATGACCAGCCCCCACAAGCAGCACCTGATCACAAGTATGACGAGAATGCCAGCCATCGCCCTCCTCAACCATTATAGAGGGAAGTGAGCGACCCGTCATCCTGACGCCGCCGCAAGCAAAGGCATTTTAGTGAGCATGACAACTCAAGCCAGTCAAGACAAAAATCAAACATAATATTAAAAATAAATTGTTGCATAAGTACAGTGTCCATGAGACTACTTACAATATTTATCTAGTATTACATCATTCCAAGTTTCCTTATCACACATATAATCACTAACTGTATAATAACCCTTTTTAAGTAATATAGATTTAACAGTCTCTTTAAATTTATCAAAGGGCAAGTTTACAATACATGCAGGTAATTTATTATAAAAGCGTATACTTTGCCCTAAAAATGACCCCCGGACTTTCTGCAAGCGGTGTGTAGGTACTACTATTTTATTTTTATGTCTTGTGTTGACATTATGTACATCACGCTTCTTTTGAAAAGAATTAATATTTTTATGTACAAGTAATAAGTTTGCAAAAATATACTGCGAAGCCACTGTTAAGATTCCTATTTCTTTAAATTTTTCCTTCAAAGATGCCTAAGTTATAAATTGATCTTACGGCCCTTTTCTGTAATATAAATATGGCTTCGATATCGGCAGCTTTGCCCCAAAGCAAGATAGCATACGACATAACGCTATGAAAGTAACTAAAATAAACTAAACGTGCCGTGTCTACATCAGTGAACTGCTTTACTTTCCTAACCGCAAATGCTGCCGAGCTGAGTTTCCCCGCTAGACTAGATATATGTGGGCCCCATTGAAGTTTTTTCACACCACAGTGAAGGAAAACATCGTGAGGAAACCTGCATATGTCTGAGGGCCTAGTGTGAGTTTTTCACTGCCACCGTCAAAAGTCACCGCGTCGACGTAAACGCAGATTTGTATAGGAACAGCGCCTCTGTCGGCCTAAACATGACAAAACGTGAGCCCAAACAAATCTGCGTTTACGTCGACGCGATCACTTGTGACGGCGATTTTAAGAAAACTCGCACTAGGCACTGAGAAGTAATTCAAACACGTATATTGGTTAAGACGGTGGACTCACCATCTGTCACGTTGGCACTAAATCACTTCAGGGAAAAGTGGGTGTTATTACAACCCCTCTGCATACCCCTTCGGGGAATTATAGGCATGGTTACCACCAATGACGACTGCTATTTCTAGGGACAACCCCAACGTGAGCCAGCCCATAGTACTGGGGTTCCCGTCCATCCTGGCGGCCACCAACTACGATGCTACCAGGAGGACCATCGTGCTCACACACGGCTGGCTGAACACACCCACTTCTGACTTCAATGTGTACTCCATTAACGGTAATACCGCTATACCAGTGTGGGGGGACACGATATTCCATTGAGGCGGGTGTCATGTCTGGGGAACACCGGCTCCAACTGTTCTAGTTGGACACTTGTATATATACTGTGTGGAGAGCGAGTGATCAGTGTCATCCCCAGCAAAGACAAGATCTTCCATTGAGGCGGGTGTCATGTCTGGGGGACACCGGCTCCAACTGTTCTAGTTGGACACTTGTATATATACTGTGTGGAGAGCGAGTGATCAGTGTCATCCCCAGCAAAGACAAGATCTTCCATTGAGGCGGGTGTCATGTCTGGGGAACACCGGCTCCAACTGTTCTAGTTGGACACTTGTATATATACTGTGTGGAGAGCGAGTGATCAGTGTCATCCTCAGCAAAGACAAGATCTTCCATTGAGGCGGGTGTCATGTCTGGGGAACACCGGCTCCAACTGTTCTAGTTGGACACTTGTATATATACTGTGTGGAGAGCGAGTGATCAGTGTCATCCCCAGCAAAGACAAGATCTTCCATTGAGGCGGGTGTCATGTCTGGGGAACACCGGCTCCAACTGTTCTAGTTGGACACTTGTATATATACTGTGTGGAGAGCGAGTGATCAGTGTCATCCTCAGCAAAGACAAGATCTTCCATTGAGGCGGGTGTCATGTCTGGGGAACACCGGCTCCAACTGTTCTAGTTGGACACTTGTATATATACTGTGTGGAGAGCGAGTGATCAGTGTCATCCCCAGCAAAGACAAGATCTTCCATTGAGGCGGGTGTCATGTCTGGGGAACACCGGCTCCAACTGTTCTAGTTGGACACTTGTATATGTACTGTGTGGAGAGCGAGTGATCAGTGTCATCCCCAGCAAAGACAAGATCTTCCATTGAATTCCAATGTCGAAAAAAATTTACATAAAGAAAAGTCTAGTAGTTGTACTTATATCAAAATGCGTAGCTTGAGATGACCAGCCCTCACAAGCAGCTGTTCACAAGTATAACGAGAATGTCAGCCATCGCCCTCCTCAATTATCATAGAGGGTAATGGACAACATGTCATGCAGAAAGCACCAGTCATCCATTGAATAATATATGTATATAGATTAATTTCTCCACAGCCTTCCTGGTAGCTGAAGACGTCAACGTGATCATGATAGATTGGACTACAGGAGCCGCGGGCAGCTATCTACCAGCTCTGCTGAACTCTATCACAACTGGTAAAAAAAAAAAATATGTTCACGCCATCCTGAAAGGATCCCAGAAGGGGAAGCAGAGGTGTTGTAACCGTGACAGATGGTGAGTCCATCGCCGTCTCAGCCACTATACATACGTGTTTGAATTACTTCTCAGACATATGCAGGTTTCCTCACGATGTTTCCTTCACCGTAAAGCGCGTGGTGTGAAAACACTGCACATAAGTTTTTAGAAAAATTCGTTGATAATCCGCTGGGATTCGATTGCGTCGCTGGTGTAGCAGGCGTCTGCTCAAACCTCACCACGGCTCATAAAATTACCGTTTCCAAACAAACTCTCTACAATAGATTCTAAGAAGCATATATGTATAATCAAAAATCAAAATCAAATATATCTTTATTCGATTAGACTTCATACAAAGTACTTTCAAATCGTCAGAATGACACAATTACACAGGATTATACATGCTACCGCCAGGTTCGGAAGGTTGATTTTACTGAGAAGAACCTGGCAAGAAACTCAGTAATTACTCTTTTAAAGAATATTATACAGTTTTAAAAATACAAAATAAATTGTTCAAGCAACTATAAGCCCATGGACACAGTTCTAATGCTCAATTGTCAAAAATAAAAACTAAAAATATAGTACAAATATATGTGAGCATGGCAAATTCCAGCCAGTCAAAGCAAAATTAAGATTAATTAATTGTAGCAAAAGTACAGTGCCAATGGGATTATTTACAAACATTATCAGGTACATCCCAGGCTCCCTTATCACAAATATAATCACTTACAGTATAATATCCTTTTTCAAGCAAAACTGATTTAATTGTTTCTTTAAATTTGTTGAAGGGCAAGTTTACAATTTTTGTTGGTAATTTATTATAGAAGCGTGTGCTCTGTCCTAAAAATGAGCCATGCACTTTTTGTAGGCGATGCGCAGGCACTACAATTTTATGTTTGTGTCTTGTGTTTACATTATGCACATCACATTTCCTTTGAAACGATCCAATGTTTTGATGCACAAATAATAAGTTAGCTAAAATATACTGTGAGGCCACTGTCAAAATTCCAATTGATTTAAATTTTTCCCTTAACGATTCTCGCGGTCCCAAAATATATATAGATCGGATAGCCCTTTTCTGTAGTGTAAATATAGAGTCTATATCAGCAGCTTTGCCCCAAATTAAAATAGCATAGGACATAACGCTATGAAAATAAGAAAAATATACAAGTCGAGCTGTTTCTATGTCGGTGAACTGTCTAATTTTTCTAATTGCATAAGCTGCGGAGCTGAGTTTTCCTGATAACTTGGATATATGTGGGCCCCACTGAAGTTTATTATCAAGGGTTACACCTAGAAATACTACAGAATCTACTATTTCCAAAGTTTCACCATTTACCATGACCTTTGTATCAACAGGTTTGACGTTTGGTAAAGTGAATTTAATACATTTAGTTTTTTTGGCATTTAAAACTAAGTTATTTACATTAAACCATTTCAATACCTGATCAAGTGCACTGTTTACATCTTCATAATTCGTTTTGGCTCTGTCGACTTCAAACAAAAGAGATGTGTCATCAGCGAACAGTACAATATCACACGTATTCTTTACTAAATTTGGTAAAATCAAAAATCAAAATCAAATATATCTTTATTCGATTAGACTTCATACAAAGTACTTTCAAATCGTCAGAATGACACAATTACACAGGATTATACATGCTACCGCCAGGTTCGGAAGGTAAATCATTAATATATACTAAGAATAGAAATGGTCCTAGGATTGAACCCTGTGGGACGCCCATTAGTACTGGAGAACCGGAAGATCTGACCCCATTTACTTCGACTTTTTGAATCCGTTGACAAAGATATGATTTGATTAGGTCGAGTGCCCTACCTTTGACACCGTAATAGTTTAATTTAACTAATAAGGTTTCGTGTTGTACACAATCGAATGCCTTGGATAGGTCGCAGAATACACCTATCATGTCGTGAGCGTTTTCCCACGCTCTATAAATATGTCTAAGAAGTGCAACACCAGCATCAGTGGTTGAACGACCTTTGGTGAAGCCATATTGCTCACCATGTAGAATATTATTAAGATTAAAGTAAGCGACTATTTGATTCAGCATAATTTTTTCGAAAATTTTGCTGAGGGCTGGCAAGATAGAGATCGGTCTGAAGTTAGTAGGGTCACTAATATCACCACCTTTAAATAATGGAATAACTTTACTATATTTCATGAGATCCGGGAATACACCGCTCTTAATACAACTGTTAAAAATGTCAGCTAAGTAAGGGGCAATTATGTCAATAATATCGTGAAGTACTTTCACTGATATATCCCATAAATCACCAGTCTTTTTGGAATTCAAACTTTTAAATGTCTTAATTATTTCAAAAGGCGTGATAGAACAAAAACTAAAGCTAGTGCCGCACTTAGAAACATTTAATTTCAGTAATAATTCGGCGTCTGTGGGAGATGAATTTAGGGAACTAGTAGTTACTATAGGAACATTTGCAAAGAACTTGTTGAAAGTTTCAGCTATTTCACCATCGTCTTGGATTACTTTGTTATCTATATTTAAAGTTAAACGACAATCGCGACTTTTTGCCTTTCCCGTCTCGGCATTAATAACGTTCCAGGTAGTTTTTATCTTATTATCAGAATTCTTGATTTTCTGGGCAAGATGCAAGGCTTTAGCTTTTATACAAACTTTCTTAAAACATTTAGAGTATCTAGTTACGAATGCTAAGAATTCAGGACTATGATCATTTCGTTTCATACCATAAAGTTCATACAACTTCCTTCTACTTTTATGGATACCTACAGTTGCCCACTCATTGAATTTAGCTTTACTATGTTTCTGAACTGTTTTTAGTTTAAATGTACTATTGAATTCCGTTTGTATAACGTTAAACAAGCTATTGTAAAGAGCATCAGGATCTTCTTGTGGCCCTTGCAGATAAGGTATCTTGCTTGCTAAGTTAGACCTGAAATTTGCTACAAGTTTCTTAGTAATAGGTCTGTAAGTGGTTTTACTTACTACATTATTAGTTTTATTTAATATTGTGATTTTTTGACCACAATGGTCTGACGTTAGATCACTGATAATAGATTTTTCCAGGGCCTCACAATCGCAGAACACATTATCTAGACATGTCGCAGAAGTGGCAGTTATTCTAGTGGGCTCCAGAAATAAATGCTTTAAATTAAAAGAGTTAAACAAACTAATTAAACGCACCGAAAGAGAATTATTTTCTAACAAGTTAACATTAAAATCGCCACACACTACAATGCCTTTATTAAGGCCCGCAACACGTCTAAGGGCATCTTCAAGGATTGATTCAAATGAACAGAAATTGCCAGATGGGGGACGATATACGCATATTATTACATTTCCTTCTAGTTCTATACACGATAGTTCGGCAGTGCGCTCGATTGACAGGTTTACTATATCACTACGCTCTTTACATTTAACATTATTAGATACTAAGATTAACGAGCCTCCATGAATTGCTGATTTTCTGACGAATGCACTACAAAGTCTATAATTACTATTATTGAGCAATAGCTCATGATTTTTAAGCCAGTGTTCGGTTAAACAAAGCACATGAACGTTATGGCTTTCCAAAAATAAATCAATTTCTAATTGTTTGCCAGCCAAGCCTTGTATATTTTGGTGCACTACGTTAAGGCGACAGAGCCGTTTGACGAGGGACTCGGCCGTTGTCTCAGTTACTAGTTTAAAGAACTAGAACAAGAACTAATTTCTGTGTTACTAGAACAATGTAACACCGTTTGATTACTTAACCTATGTTTTGTTATAGTTGCTATAACACCGTTAATATTATATGCTACCAATGTAGCGATCATATTCATGCATTTTTTGGGGATGTAAAACAAGTCCCCAGTTATAATAAATCCACTAATAAATTTATTAGTGTCAAAAAAAATAATATTGTCGCTATGACAACCTGTCCTATAAATTACATTATTTAACCTACCTATATAATCATTTTGCCTGTCAGTGTAGCTCTTACTATAGGGGAAAGCAGTTAACATAATGTTGTGTACATTTAATTGTGACAGATATTCTAAGCCGCTTATTAATTCACTTTTGTGCACCCTAAGTCCCTCACCTATCAAAACAATCACAACAGATTGAGGATCTATTGTCATACACTTGATTTTATTAATTATTTGTGTGTATGTGGCCCCTGGCATACAATAATTAACTACTGTACCGCTAATGTGTCTATCGAGTAATATACCTATGTTTTTACCTAGGCTATCTGAAAACACTAAGGTGTTGTGTATAGGTGGACATACACTTATTTGTTGAATGGTGTCATTTAACTCAGCAACCCCCAACTTACAGGGCAGTGGCAGGGGCTCACTATCGGATGGTGATGATGGGAGCCCACAGCCACAAGAGTGTTTGTTTGTTAATGAGTCAAACCGCTCCACATTATAGTTACAGAGGTCTACCAACTCGGTGGTAGCCAGGATGTGTTCACTAATCTGTTTCTGAGCACTTGTATATTTATTAGTTAAGTCTATTAAATATTGCTCTTTACTCTGCAAGTCGGACTGCAATCGTTGAATGTCTATATCATGTGTGACCTTTAAAGTATTTAATTTACATTTATATGAATCTAAAGTGTTTCTTAAAGATAAACATTCTTTTGTTAACTTAATACTATTAAGGAACTTTCTTTGCCTTTTTATTAAATTTCTAGTTTTCTTAATAAACCTATTTAGCTTAACATACTTTTTTAATTTATTATGGCTACCCATCTGTACATGAGAGGAAATATCATTGGTTAAGTCAATTGTAACCAGTTGTTCGGTTGGGAAGGCTCCGGAGTCAGTGCGAACCAGTTCATCGTAGAGGCTGAGCGTGGTGGTGGTCTGGTTTATGTCCCTCTCTTCTTCCAGTTTGGTCACCTGTGTGTGGGCATGACTCAAGCTATTCTCTAGCTCAGAGATGCGAGTCAGGGCCCTCTCGTGGGTGTCGCTGCACTCATTGAATGATGAGACAATGTCCTGCAACTGATTCCGCTCTTCTTCGACTACAGTGTATTGTAAATGCAGTTCAGCCATTTCCTTCTTTAATTGACTATTTTTCCTAACAATGTTGGCTACCTCTTCCTCGCTCTCATCCCTCTCTTGCAGCAGTTTGTTGTTGAGGTTTTTTGACAAGTGAAGTTCGTGCAATGTCTTCCTAAGTTTGTCCTCCAAATCCCGAGCTGTTGCTTTTCGGGTCATCATGGTAGTCATTGTTTCGGAGTGACTGGAATGCAAACAAGAGATGTGAGAGATATGTAGAAGTTTTAACTGAGATGTGAAGTTGTTTGTGTACAGTAGTTATTAATAACCACAATAAACAATGTGTAAGTGTAAGTTAACAACTATTTTGAGCAAATAAATGGCTTGAAGACTGGTAAAAAACGGTAGTATATATTTGTATGAGGCGGTAGTAGTCGTCTTCAACTTTACTTCCACAAAAAAAGTCAAGTAAAGTGAGACTGTCACTGGGCCAGGTGTGTGTTGGACGTTGCTCATAGGTTATGAGCAGTGTTATGTAGTAATGAGTAGCACTTTTAATATAAATGTGATAAATAAACACGATACTTCCCTGTATTTTATTGCAATGAGTCACACTTGTGTTTGAAAGTTTGTATAACGTCCATTTGTCTGACAGTTCACAAGGGTCGCACTTTTAAAGTTGTTGTTGCGACGAAAATCTTGAATTGTTTACTCCACAAACACTTTCCGATAATATTAAAGCACTAAATAATGTTTATTTCTAACTTATGAATTAATTTTACTACTTATTTTAATTTAAATAACAATAAAATTTAAGGAGACGTAAAAACTTGACAGGTCTGGCCAATGTTGCCCGTCCAAAAAAGTATATTATATATAAAAGTATATAATAATATAAAGTACTTTTTCCAGCGGAGACGGTAGCGGTGTTCATAAGTTGGCTGAACGAGGCGAGTGGCTCCACACTAAGCCAGTACCACCTAGTGGGGCACAGCCTCGGGGGACACATGGCCGGCATCATCGGCAGGAACCTTGGGGGACTAGTGCCCTACATCACTTGTGAGTATACACTTCGCACCCGGGGGAATATCTGAGTACAGGGGGGTAAGTTCAAACCTCGTGCGATTGCAGTCCTATCGAGACTTGGTATTCTCGTGTTTTCCGATCGCGCTTCGATAGGACTACATCGAAACGCTACAATCGGAACGCAGCTAAGTTATTACTTAATAATTAGTTGCCAGTACCTTCACCCTATTACCTGCCAAGTAATTTTAAATATAGTTTAATAATATTGAAGCACAAATGTAATTTACGTGAAAACGATTCAACGACACTTCGACCGAATGACTCTAGAATCGCCGCTGATTGACGGATGAGAATGCGATAACGCTGTCTGCGAACAAGTCGCTACGATAACGTGACGGTTTTCATTACAAGAATTAGCGTAGAGATCAATGATCTACGGCCATTACCCATCTGCACAGGAGATATTATAGTGCAGGCGTGTGTGCAAACACAGCTGCGCTGTTTATTGGCTCACTCTCACAGTGGGATGGGAGGCAATCCCACACGACCGGAGAGAGATCACGCGTAGGACCAACTGTGCAACGTGCTCCGACCTAAGGAGGTGGGAACATCGCCAGCTTACAAACTCCGGGCATTTTTGAGTGAATTTCTAATTAAAATTTTTGGACCCGACCCTGGAATCGAACCCACTAGTGCAACTAGTGTGCTTAGAGTGCTTCTGAGAGTCACCTCTGCTTACCTCTTCGGAGAAACTTCTAGGACAGCGTGAGCATATACATTCAGAAATTAAAAAACGCACCGTAGTGACCTTGCGGTAAGAGCAGTCACCTGCTACACAAGCGACGCAAGTTCGAATCCCAGCGGGGCTTGCACCAATGAGGGTTTCTAAAACTTATGTGCAGTGATTTCACACCCCGTGCTTTACGGTGAAGGAAAACATCGTGAGGAAACCTGGATATGTCTGAGAAGTTATTCAAACACGTATGTATAGTGGCTGAGACGGCGATAGACTCACTGTCACGTTGGCACTTAATCATCTTGTGTGAAAAGTGTGTGTTGTTATTACAACTTCCTGCCTACACCCGAGGGGAATATAGGCGTGAGCAAATTGAAAAAAATGTCATGGAAACTTACATCATTCTTCCAGCCCTCGATCCAGCTTGGCCTGGATGGATCACCAACTCCAACCGGTTCAGGAGTGATGATGGCATTTACACAGAAGCTATGCACACTGATGCTGGCTTCTATGGCTACCTGACTCCCGTTGCTGACGTGGACTTCTACCCTAACGGTGGGACTGGGATGCCCAACTGTGAAGACACCTCCTGCGATCATCATCAGTAAGTTATGTGCCTGATGATAAGTGGTTACCGCAGACTATGAACGAAAATCTATACAGATAAATAAACTTGAAGTGAGTGTTTGTAATTCCAAAATAACAGCTTTTCACTAAATGCATATGAAAGTATATACGATACTGACATAAAAAACACAATTACATTTTTTTTTCTCTGTCTGTCTGTCTGTCGATCTCGAATCGGATCTTAACAGGACTTTCACTGGCAGATAGCTAATGTTACAAAGAGTAACTTAGACTAATTAAATTTTTTTAAACACGAGCTGTGCTTGTGTTTCACCCGCGTAGATTTAGTTTCATCCTTATTGTCGCGGAACCCTAATAGTTAAAAAAAATAAAAGTAGCCCAAGTTAATCCTTGAAACATCAGCTACCTACCAGTGAAAGTACCGTTAAAATCCGTCCAACCGTTTCAGAGATTACCCGGAACAAACAGACAGACAGATAGAGAAATATTTTAAAACTTGGTTTTTTTGTGTCAGTAGCGTGTATACGTTCATATGCATTTAGTGAAAAGCTGTTATTTTGGATTAATTTACATTAATTACAAACAGACAATTCAATTTTATTTATCTGTATAGATAGTAGCATGTATAATCCTGTAAATTGTGTCATTCTGACGATTTGAAAGTACTTTGAAAAAGTCTAATCGAATAAAGATATTTTTGACAATGACCTCTGCCTACCCTTTCGAAGTACAAGCGTGTGCGTTGTAGCAAAGCAGGTGACTGGGCAAATAGCTCCACATTATTATTGGTTCTAGGTGTATATTCTACTTCGCGGAGTCAGTGATTTTGGGCGGGTTCACGGGAGTGGAGTGTGATTCATACCTCAGTGCTATGAATGGCACCTGTGCTGGACCCAACAGCTTGCAGATGGGAGGAACAGAGGCAAAAACCGGGTTTGTACATATGTATATCTATCTAAATATATAAAACTCAAAGGTGACTGACTGACTGACATAGTGATCTATCAACGCACAACCCAAACCACTGGACGGATCGGGCTGACATTTGGCATGCAGGTACATGTTATGACGTAGGCATCCGCTAACAAAGGATTTTGATTAATTCTACCCCCAAGAGGATAAAATAGGGGATGAAAGTTTGTATGGAACTTTATAAATTTTAAACGGATCGGGCTGAGACTGCATGCATAATTTATCTATATCTATACATCTATACAGTCTATACAGATATACAGATAAATAAAATTGAGGTGTCTGTTTGTAATTCCAAAATTACAGCTTTTCACTAAATGCATATGAAAGTATACACGCTACTGACACAACAAAACCAAGTTTTAAAATTTTTCTCTGTCTGTCTGTCTGTCTATCTGTTTGTTCCGGGTAATCTCCGAAACGGCTGGACCGATTTCACTGGTAGGTAGCTGACGTTACAAGGAGTAACTTAGGCTAATTTTATTTATTAAAAATATTAGGGTTCCACGACACGAAGCATGAAACTAAATCTACGCGGGTGAAACCGCGGGGCACAGCTAGTGCTTCATATGTATGTGAATCCTAAAATAACAACATGTCCGAATCCCAGCGGGGCCTGTACCAATGAGTTTTTCTAAAAACTTATGTGCAGTGATTTCACACCACGTGCTTTACGGTGAAGGAAAACATCGTGAGGAAACCTGCATATGTCTGAGAAGTAATTCAAACACGTATGTATAGTGGCTGAGACGGCGATGGACTCACCATCTGTCACGTTGGCACTTAATCTTGTGTGAAAAGTGTGTGTTGTTATTACAACACCTCTGCCTACACCCGAGGGGAATACAGGCGTGAGTATATGTATGCTATTTTTATTTCTAGAAGCACTGGTGTTTACTATCTGGAGACGAATGCCGTTTCGCCGTATTCAAGAGGATGAGCGATATTCAACTGTAATATCATGTAAATAAAGTACATTTGAGGATAAATATAACATTGTTTTACTAACATAATTGAAAAACTAGCGTACGTCCCTCAGTTTCACTCGCGTAGTTCCCGTTCCCGTGGGAGTACGGGGATAAAATATAGCCTATATTCATCAGTGATAATGTAGCATTCAAATGGTGAAACTATTTTTCAAATCGGTCCAGTAGTTTTTGAGCCAATTCGTTACAAACATACATACAAATCTTTCCTCTTTATAATATTATGATCCTAGATTATGCATTTACTTAAATATAGTACAATTAAAGAAAAATAAATACAATTGGAAAACCCTAATAACAGTTTGCAAGACCCAGGAATCAAACCCAGGACCTCGTTAGCCGACTAATGAGGCAAAAAATTATTTTATGTTAGACTAGCTGTGCCCCGCGGTTTCACCCGCGTAGATTTAGTTTCATGCTTAATTTCGCGGCACCCTAATATTTAATCTATACAGATATATAAAATTGAAGTGTCTGTTTGTAATTCCAAAATAACAGCTTTTCACTAAATGCATATGAAAGTATACACGCTACTGACACTAAAAAACCAAGTTTTAAAATTTTTCTCTGTCTGTCTGTCTGTCTGTCTGTTTGTTCCGGGTAATATCTGAAACGGCTGGACCGATTTTAACGGGACTTTCACTGGCAGGTAGCTGATGTTTCAAGGAGTAACTTAGGCTACTTTTATTTATAAAAAATTAGGGTTCCGCGACAATAAGGAAGAAACTAAATCTACGCGGGTGAAACCGCAGGGCTCAGCTAGTTTATAGATATAACCACGTGTCTACTCAACACGTAACAACTGATAAAACACAGGAAATGCCAGTTGTAAATCATAGCTAAACCGAAATAGATTAACACCTTAATCTATATAAATAAAAAAAATTAAGTGTCTGTTTACATATGCTCACGCCTGTATTCTCCTCGGGTGTAGGCAGAGGTGTTGTAATAACAACACACACTTTTCACACAAGATGATTAAGTGCCAACGTGACAGATGGTGAGTCTATCGCCGTCTCAGCCACTATTCATACGTGTTTGAATTACTTCTCAGACATATGCAGGTTTCCTCACGATGTTTTCCTTCGGGGAATACAGGTTTTCATTACCTGAATCGAGCTACTGGACACTGTAAACGGGTGAAACCACAAGGCACAACAAGTCGTAGCTAAACCGACGAAGGATTAAACATAGATTAACCTTATCACATGATAAATTGATATTATACAAATTTTAAGCCAATAATGCTTAGTGTGTAAGTGAATATGGATTCCATAATACTATTTATATTTGTTCTAACTGCTGTTGCAGGTAAGATTTATTTATTCTACTGCCAAGAGTCTTGATAGTAAGCTACTACAGCCTATGAACGTGACCAACACCAAGGGTGGCACTCGTTGACTACCTTATAAATAATACCTGATGGTAAGCTACTGCAGCCTATGAACGTGACCAACACCAAGGGTGGCACTCGTTGACTACCTTATAAATAATACCTGATGGTAAGCTACTGCAGTCTATGAACGTGACCAACACCAAGGGTGGCACTCGTTGACTACCTTATAAATAATACCTGATGGTAAGTTACTGCAGCCTATGAACGTGACCAACACCAAGGGTGGCACTCGTTGACTACCTTATAAATAATACCTGATGGTAAGTTACTGCAGCCTATGAACGTGACCAACACCAAGGGTGGCACTCGTTGACTACCTTATAAATAATACCTGATGGTAAGCTACTGCAGCCTATGAACGTGACCAACACCAAGGGTGGCACTCGTTGACTACCTTATAAATAATACCCGATGGTAAGCTACTCCAGCCTATGAACGTGACCAACACCAAGGGTGGCACTCGTTGACTACCTTATAAATAATACCCGATGGTAAGCTACTGCAGCCTATGAACGTGACCAACACCAAGGGTGGCACTCGTTGACTACCTTATAAATAATACCCGATGGTAAGCTACTGCAGCCTATGAACGTGACCAACACCAAGGGTGGCACTCGTTGACTACCTTATAAATAATACCTGATGGTAAGCTACTGCAGCCTATGAACGTGACCAACACCAAGGGTGGCACTTGTTGACTACCTTATAAATAATACCTGATGTTAAGCTACTGCAGCCTATGAACGTAGCCAACACCAAGGATGGTACTCGCGCACCTTATAATGACAACTATATCTATCACACCACCTCCACTCCCACCCCTCCCCTCCATGTATAAGTGGCGACCTTACTCACCTTGTGAACACAACACTACTCTAAGGTACCATTATTTATCTGGTATCTTCTATAACGTGGATGGTACCCGGTCGAACAGGGCATAAAGGGGAGTATTTATATATAAAAGAAAACATATCAATAGCGCGATCTAATTTACAAGTGGCACCATCTTGTGAGTAAATCTTTAAACTATTTCCAGCTTTTCCTGGTGGTCTTCACAGACAAACTTCAGC
Organism: Watsonalla cultraria; assembly: GCA_964035505.1. NCBI lineage: Eukaryota > Metazoa > Arthropoda > Insecta > Lepidoptera > Drepanidae > Watsonalla > Watsonalla cultraria. Next base: position 424,034 of record OZ037741.1, on the reverse strand, counting down.
ACGCTATGATCCTACAACTGATGTGGAATATCATCTTTTCACACGGTACGGACAGTTCGATCTAAAACACCACGCTGTCAAAAGAATTTATGTAACAACTAGCGGACGTCACGCAGTTTCACCCGCGTACTTCCCGTTCCCGTGGGAGTGCGGGGATAAAATATAGCCTATGTTACTCGCTGATGATGTAGCTATTCATTGCTGAAAGAATTTTCAAGATCGGTCAAGTAATTTCGGAGCCTATTCAATGCAAACAAACAAACAAAAAACAATCAGATTTTCCTCCTTATAATATTAGTGTGGATGACATATTAATGTTACCAACAGACTCGGAACATTGCAGTAGCTTACCATCAGGTATCTAAACTAATATGATAAAGGTATATTTGTATGTATGTTTGTAAGGAATTGGCAAAAAACAATCAAAATCTTTCCTCTTTATAATATAGCTGTGCCCCGCGGTTTCACCCGCGTAGATTTATTTTCATCCTTATGGTCGCGGAAACCTAATATCTTCTATACAGATAAATAAAATTGAAGTGTCTGTTTGTAATTCCAAAATAACAGCTTTTCACTAAATGCATATGAAAGTATACACGCTACTGACACTATAAAACCAAGTTTTAAAATTTTCCTCTGTCTGTCTGTCTGTTTGTTCTGGGTAATCTCTGAAACGGCTGGACCGATTTTAACGGGACTTTCACTCGCGGGTAGCTGATGTTTCAAGGAGTAACTTAGGCTTATTACTTTTATTTATCAAAAATATTAGGGTTCCGCGACTATAAGGATGAAATTAAATCTACGCGGGTGAAACCGCAGGGCACAGCTAGTATGCCATAAGAACGTTTGCTTCAATGAGCCTGAGGGTTTTAATGATTCAAAAAGTACTATTTTATTAATTGTCCAAATAATGTAGCTTTGTCGCTTTGAAGTTTTGATACAGTCGATAAACGACGACACGTCACGAATTACGCAGAATGCAGTGATGTCACACCACGTACTTTACAGTGAAGGAAAACATCGTGAGGAAACCTGCATATGTCTGAGAAGTAATTCAAACACGTATGTATAGTGGCTGAGACGGCGATGGACTCACCATCTGTCACGTTGGCACTTAATCATCTTGTGTGAAATGTGTGTGTTGTTATTACAACACCTCTGCCTACACCCGAGGGGAATACAGGCGTGAGCATTATGTATGTACGGTTTAGGTCCTCGTGTCTCAATCAATGGTAAATTCTTCGACATTCATAAGTGCCTTATCAGAGCCAAAACTGAATAAGTCATTTTCATTTTCAAACTTTATTTCTTCATCAGGGACAATTCCAACGTGAGCCAGCCCATAGTACTGGGGTTCCCGTCCATCCTGGCGGCCACCAACTACGATGCTACCAGGAGGACCATCGTCACTGTTCACGGGTGGCTGAACTCCGCCACTTCTGAATTCAACGTATATGCTGTCTATGGTACTAGTGGGCTCGTAGCACAGTTGCTATTGCGCATATAATGCGATCAGCAAAGTTAAGCAACCATACGCCTAGCCAGTAGTTGGATGGGTGACCGCCCGAGCTCCCTCCGTGCCTCGGAGAGCACGTTAAGCCGTCGGTCCCGGTTGCCAATTTAACATCTTTGGCAATCGTTACAGGTCAGTCAGAGGCCTAAGAAAGTCTGACAACTGGTTTAACCCAGATTGCCGATTTTCCTCGAAAAAGGGGTTACGAAGGTCAGATGGCAGTCGCTTCGTATAAAAATTAGGTGATCAGCCACATCGGGTTGAATCAAGTGCTGACCCCAAATACATGGGATAAGGCCAGGGAGATGATGGTACTAGTTGCTCACTCTTCCATTAAATTATACTAAAACAGCCCTATGTAAAGAAGGGACACATGTTACAAACCGGGGAGTTTGTATCGCCGTGTCTTCTCCTGACAGGCTTACAATTGGAAACGGTAGTAAATTTACCTAACGTTAGCGTAAGAGAAATGACGTTCAATAAGTGTTCCAAGTGTCCCCTATGTTGAATAAAACTTTTTGATTTGATTGAACCATAGAATTAACATCACTAATACACACAGACACAACCAATACATACACAACTTTCTTAGACCTCCTGATGAACACTTGGACTAGGCCAGTCCGGGTCTGTCTAAGAATATGGCTATGGTATCCCCTGCCTGTCGTAAGAGGCGACTAAAAGGGGGCCGGAGGGCCTGCTGGCAGTGGTCGGGGTGGGAGCTTTGACCACCGAGCCGCGGGCCCGGGGAGGTGCCTTGCACAGCGAGGTCTCCAGGGGCGGCGATACAGCTGCCCCGGCAAAGTGTGGGGGGACACCGGTGCGATCTATCAGAGTACCCGGAGTCCCCCTTGAGCACTGAAGATGGCCACCGGGGGGGTTTTAGTGCGGTAAAATCCCAGATACCATTTCTGACGCTTCCAGGGCAGTTGGGGAACTTTTGAAGGTTTCCCCCTCGTCAATAAAAAACAAGGCCCGTGCCATCAGAAATCCAGTTAAAAGCCGAGATCAATAAATGAAAAATGTTGAAATAAAAACTATTTATTGCACACAACAAAGTAGAAAGAAATTAAAGATACGATAAAAAAATAAAATTATGAGGGTGTGTATAAAGGGCCTACCCCTTCGGGGAATACAGGCGATACTGCAATAACAACACCCACTTTTCACACAAGATGATTAAGTGCCAACGTGACAGTGAGTCCACCGTCTCAGTCACTATACATACGTGTTGGAATTACTTCTCAGACATATGCAGGTTTCCTCACGATGTTTTCCTTCACCGTAAAGCACGTGGTGTGAAATCCCTGTACATAAGTTTTTAGAAAAACTCATTGGTACAGGCCCCGCTGGGATTAGAACTTGCGTCGCTTACGTAGAAGGCTGCTCTAACCCCAATCTACCACGAGTTTATACATTTGTATATATCCTCAGCATTCCTGGCTGCTGAAGATGTCAACGTGATTGTGATCGATTGGAGCGCTGGAGCAGCTGATGAATACTTCACGTCCCTGGAATACTCCATCACTACTGGTTAGTGTGAAATGAGGAGACTGGTGTCAACTTGTAGAACATTTATTATCTACTAGCTGTGCCCCGCGGTTTCACCCGCGTAGAGTTAAATTCATGGGTGTCCCGCGGAACCCTAATATTTTTTTATAATAAAAGTAGCCTATTTTACTCCTTGTAAAAATAGCTACCTGCCAGTTAAAGTCCCGTTAAAATCGGTCAAGCCGTTTCAGAGATTACCCGGAACAAACAGACAGACAGACAGACAGACGGACAGACAGACAGACAGAGAAAAAATTTAAAACTTGGTTTTTCGGTGTCTGTAGCGAGTACACTTTCATGTACATTTAGTGAAAAACTGTTATTTTGAAATTACAAACAGACACTTAAATTTTATTTATCTGTATGTATAGATGTCTAGATGTACAGATATATAGATTACAAACAGACACTTATCTATCACTAAATGCATATGAAAGTATACACGATACTGACACTAAAAAACCGAGTTTTAATTATTTTCTCTGTCTTTCTGTCTGTCTGTCTGTCTGTTTATTCCGGGTAATCTCCGAAACGGCTGGACCGATTTTAACGGGACTTCACTGGCAGGTAGCTGACGTTTCAAGGAGTAACTTAGGCTACTTTTATTTATTAAATATACTTGGGTATCGCGAAATGAAGCATGAAAAAAATTTACGCAGGTGAAACCGCGGGGCACAGCTAGTATATACATACATAATGGGCAATATCATAACCCTCATTTTTGCTTCGCCGTAGTCGGGAAAAGCATATTCAAATAAAGAAATTATGAATATTAAATATCGGAGCAGCCCGATTGGTACTGTACCTTCATATTACAGAAGTCTACAAATAGATTATTATGTTTCTAGCTGAGGCCATAGCCAGCTTCATCTCTTGGCTCAACGAGGCGAGTGGCTCAACTTTGAGCCAATACCAGCTTCTGGGTCACAGCTTGGGGGGTCACATGGTCGGTATAATTGGCAGGACTCTAGGGGGCGATGTACCATACATCACCGGTAAGGTATTTAACTGACTATGAGAAAAGGAAGTTATCAATTCGTATGCTTTTGTAGCAGCGTTTCTCCACTCGCTCATAGATGGCGCTACTCGCTAGCAAATGCGATGAAACGATGCGAATGAAACCCCACCACTATGTGGAGAGCGAGTGATCAGTGTCATCCCCAGCAAAGACAAGATCTTCCATTGAGGCGGGTGTCATGTCTGGGGAACACCGGCTCCAACTCTTCTAGTTGGACACTTGTATATATACTGTGTGGAGAGCGAGTGATCAGTGTCATCCCCAGCAAAGACAAGATCTTCCATTGAGGCGGGTGTCATGTCTGGGGAACACCGGCTCCAACTCTTCTAGTTGGACACTTGTATATATACTGTGTGGAGAGCGAGTGATCAGTGTCATCCCCAGCAAAGACAAGATCTTCCATTGAGGCGGGTGTCATGTCTGGGGAACACCGGCTCCAACTGTTCTAGTTGGGCACTTGTATATATACTGTGTGGAGAGCGAGTGATCAGTGTCATCCCCAGCAAAGACAAGATCTTCCATTGAGGCGGGTGTCATATCTGGGGAACACCGGCTCCAACTGTTCTAGTTGGACACTTGTATATATACTGTGTGGAGAGCGAGTGATCAGTGTCATCCCCAGCAAAGACAAGATCTTCCATTGAGGCGGGTGTCATGTCTGGGGAACACCGGCTCCAACTCTTCTAGTTGGACACTTGTATATATACTGTGTGGAGAGCGAGTGATCAGTGTCATCCCCAGCAAAGACAAGATCTTCCATTGAGGCGGGTGTCATGTCTGGGGAACACCGGCTCCAACTGTTCTAGTTGGGCACTTGTATATATACTGTGTGGAGAGCGAGTGATCAGTGTCATCCCCAGCAAAGACAAGATCTTCCATTGAGGCGGGTGTCATATCTGGGGAACACCGGCTCCAACTGTTCTAGTTGGACACTTGTATATATACTGTGTGGAGAGCGAGTGATCAGTGTCATCCCCAGCAAAGACAAGATCTTCCATTGAGGCGGGTGTCATGTCTGGGGAACACCGGCTCCAACTGTTCTAGTTGGACACTTGTATATATACTGTGTGGAGAGCGAGTGATCAGTGTCATCCCCAGCAAAGACAAGATCTTCTATTGAGGCGGGTGACATGCCTGGGGAACACCGGCTCCAACTGTTCTAGTTGGGCACTTGTATATATACTGTGTGGAGAGCGAGTGATCAGTGTCATCCCCAGCAAAGACAAGATCTTCCATTGAGGCGGGTGTCATGTCTGGGGAACACCGGCTCCAACTGTTCTAGTTGGAAACTTGTATATATACTGCAATGCGCTTGAAAACTCTTATGGCGCGATTTAAGTTCTCGTGTATTTGTACTCAAACTTCGCATTTGTTAGCGAGTAGCGCCATCTATGTGCGAGTGCAGAAACGCTCCTACACTTTTTTTATGATATTTTGTATTTCGATGAATCTTTTGTTATTTGAAAGGTGATACTTCCCAAGTGGTTCCATTTTAATTTGGTTCAGTTCGGATGATATCTTCCATGAGAAGTCGAGGGGAACCTTTGATTTTCTTACTGGCGACTAGTGCGTTTGTTCAGTAATTATTTTCAGTAAATACTGTACGCCCTACTATTTAATGAAAGTGTGGAGTCGATCTGATGATGTCCAACGTATGCAAATTCCTCACGATGTTTTCCTTCACCGTAAAACACATCAAGTGATATCACTGCACATAAGTTTTTATACAAACTCATTCGTACAGAGTCCCTAGTGAGAGTTTTCTTACAATCGCCGTCACAAGTGATCGCGTCGACGTAAACACAGATTTGTATGGGCTCACAATAGTGTCATGTTTACGCCGACAGAGGCGCTGTTCCGATCCTATACAAATCTGCGTTTACGTCGACGTGGTGACTTGTGACGGCGGCAGTGAAAAACTCGAAACCCCAAGTCTACATACACACATACATATGCTCACGCCTGTATTCCCCGAAAGGGTAGGCAGAGGTGTTGTAATAACAACACCCACATTTCACCGAATATGATTAAGTGCCAACGTGACAGAGGGTGAGTCTATCGCCGTCTCAGTCACTATACATACGTGTTTGAATTACTTCTCAGACATATGCAGGTGTCCTCACGATGTTTTCCTTCACCGTAAAGCACGTGGTGTGACATCACTGCACATAAGTTTTTAGAAAAACTCATAGGTACAGGCCCCGCTGGAATTGGAACTTGCGTCGCTTGCGTAGAAGGCGACTGCTCTTACCCCAATCTACCACGAGTTTATACATTTGTTTTTTTAGCCCTGGATCCCGCTGGGCCTGGCTGGACTTCCAATTCCTACAGTTTTAATAGCGAAGATGGTATATATACAGAGGCTATTCACACTAATGCTGGTGTGTATGGGATCCCTACCCCAGTCGCCGATACTGATTTCTATCCCAACGGTGGGGTAAATATGCCCAACTGTGGGGGAGACAGCGCTTGTGACCACGGACAGTAAGTGGACAATAACGTATTATTCCAATAATCCCAATTGGAAATCCCCAATAATGGGGAATAGTGGAAAAAAGTCCAAAAATCCCTACTGCGATCGAAAGCAACTTGGAATGGGGTTTTTGGACTTGCGTATACTTTTATATGCATTTAGTGAAAAGCTGTTATTTTGGAATTACAAACAGACACTTCAATTTTATTTATCTGTATGTATGTATAGATTAAAGCTTTTAAAAGTGTCTTGCCGGTTGTTCTTAGAAGGCTAGTTTCCGAACCGGTGGTAAATTCTCGACATTCATAAGTGCCTTACCAGGGCCTAAACTGAATGAAGAATATTTCTTCATTTTCATTTTGTTCAAAATCAGCGAAAAATATTTATATTTTTCGCTGATCGCTCATAACTCGTGACGGCACCTGTAACACTCTAATTGGGGATAGCTTGAGGATTTTTTTATCATTCCAGAGGCATATTTTACTTTGCGGAATCCCTAATTCTGGGTGGATTCACGGCTGTGGAATGTGACTCATACCTGGACGCCATGAACGGGACCTGTTCGGGGACAAACATCTTGCAGATGGGGGGAATATCACCAAAAACGGGGTCAGTATAAAAAATTGCGGGGTCAGTGCTCAAAATGGCGGGGTTAGTTTACAAAATAGCGGGGTCAATATACAAAGCAACGGGGTCAGCATACAAAATGCTGTGGTCAGTTTACAAAATAGCGGGGACAGTGTACAAAATAGCGGGGTCAGTATTAAAAATAGGAATATCGACATTGCTTCGCCAGGGCCCAAACTGAATAAATATTTTAAACTAGCTGTGCCCAGCGGTTTCACTTTAGTTTGAGGCAGGATTTAGTTTCATGCTTATTGTCGCGGAACCCTAATATTTTTGATAAATAAAAGTAGCCTAAGTTACTCCTTGCTACATCAGCTACCTACCAGTGAAAGTCCCGTTAAAATACGTCCAGCCGTTTCAGAGATTACCCGGAACAAACAGACAGACAGACAGAGAAAAATTTTAAAACTTGGCTGTTTCTGCATACCTTTACGAAGAGGATGATTGTTTTGGGGATATCTTAAATCGGTGAGTTTATTTACTTAACCTACGCTATGATATCAAAGAGAGACCAGAGCCTAGTGCGAGTTGTTCACTGCCGCCGTCACAAGTCACCGCGTCGACGTAAACGCAGATTTGTATAGGATCGGAGTGCCTAGTGCGTGTTTTCTTAAAGCACTCTGGCTAGGACAGTGCCAGGTTTTGGCATGTAAATTAGTCGCGCGTCGTTGCTTGCGTCACAGTATAAATCTTTTATACATATACAGATAAATAAAATTGAAGTGTCTGTTTGTAATTCCAAAATAACAGCTTTTCACTAAATGCATATGAAAGTATACACGATACTGACACTAAAAAACCAAGTTTTAAAATTTTTCTCTGTCTGTCTGTCTGTTTGTTCCGGGTAATCTCTGAAACGGCTGGACCGATTTTAACGGGACTTTCACTGGCAGGTAGTTGATGTTTCAAGGAGTAACTTAGGCTACTTTGAAAAATATTAGGTTTCCGCGACAATAAGCAAGAAACTAAATCTACGCAGGTGAAACTGCGGGGCACAGCTAGTAAACAGTATGAAATCTATGCCATTTTTTGTGTTCCAAAAACGGAACCCTCATGGATACGTCATGTCTGTCTGTCTGTCACATTTGAGTTACACCCACAGTTATGTTTAAATCCCATGTAATAGAGGGCGAGCCTATTGCCATTAACCGGCCACTAATCTTGCCGGTTCTTCTCAGAAGGCTAGTTTACGAATCGGTGGTCAATTTTTCGACATTCATAAGTCCCTTACCAGGGCCTAGTCAAAGTCAAAGTCAAAGTCAAAAATATCTTTATTCGATTAGACTTTTTACAAAGTACTTTCACATCGTCAGAAAGACATGGATTATACATGCTACTGCCAGGTTCGGAAGGTTGCTTTTACTGAGAACAACCTGGCAAGAAACTCAGTAATTACTCTTTTATAAATATTATACAATTTTTAAAAACAAAGTAAATCACTTGAGAAATGTAAGCCCATGGACACAGTTGCAATGCACAAATGTCAATAAAAATTAACATAAAGAAAAGTCTAGTAGTTGTACTTATATGTAAATGCGTAGCTTGAGATGACCAGCCTCCACAAGCAGCACCTGTTCACAAGTATGAAGAGAATGCCAGCCTAAACTGAATAAATTCGTTTACATTTTCATTTTATTTGTGTTTTTATTTCAGGTAATATCATTACTAGTGATGTACCCTGTAATGATACTAATCACAGTGGGATATGCCTTCGGAGCGCCCTGGGAGCTGATACCACTGTATCTGATCGTGGTATCAGACCTAGCCATCAATATAGTGCTTATTGTAGCAGGACATACTGTGAGTATACATATGCTCACGCCTGTATCCCCCTCGGGTGTAGGCAGAGGTGTTGTAATAACAACACCCACATTTCACACAAGATGATTAAGTGCCAACGTGACAGATGGTGAGTCCATCGCCGTCTCAGCCACTATACATACGTGTTTGAATTACTTCTCAGACATATGCAGGTTTCCTCACGATGTTTTCCTTCACCGTAAAGCACGTGGTGTGAAATCATTGCACTTTTAGAAAAACTCATTGGTACAGGCGCCGCTGGGATTGGAACATGTAATGTAGATCACTATCTATAAAATTGAAGTGTCTGTTTGTAATTCCAAAATAACAGCTTTTCAATACATACATATGAAAGTATACACGCTACTGACACAAAAAAACCAAGTTTTAAATTTTTTCTCTGTCTGTCTGTCCGTCTGTCTGTCTGTTTGTTCCGGGTAATCTCTGAAACGGCTGGACGGATTTTAACGGGACTTTCACTGGTAGGTAGCTGATGTTTTAAGGAGTAACTTAGGCTACTATTATTTATCATAAATTTCCGCGACAATAAGGATGAAACTAAGTCTACGCGGGTGAAACCGCAGGGCACAGCTAGTTATATATATACTAGAAAAGATTTGAATGTAAGTATGTTTGTAACGAATTGGCTCAAAAAGTACTGGACCGATTTTAAAAATTCTTTCACCATTTGAATGCTACATTATCACTGATTAATATAGGCTATATTTTATCCCCGTACTCCTACGGGAAAGGGAACTACGTGGGTATTAATATTACGTTTTCTGTTCCAGAAAAACTCAAAACTTTTCAAATTGTATTTTTACTACGTATTAATACACGGAGCTTCGGTTACGGGACTGGCGGTTTGGCTACTGGTTTTAAACTATGAGTATTCTGCTTTTAGCATGGATTCTGAGTTACTTGGATGTCTAGCCGGCCTATTGGGGTATCTAAGTAAGTTTATGAAGACAATTCGTTATCTATACATACATATAAATAAAATTGAAGTGTCTGTTTGTAATTCCAAAATAACAGCTTTTCACTAAATGCATATGAAAGTATACACGCTACTGACACTAAAAAACCAAGTTTAAAAATTTTGTCTTTCTGTTTGTCTGTCTGTCTGTTTGTTCCGGGTAATCTCTGAAACGGCTGGACGGATTTTCACTGGTAGGTAGCTGATGTTTCAAGGAGTAACTTAGGCTACTTTAATTTATCAAAAATACTAGGGTACCGCGACAATAAGGATGAAACTAAATCTACGCGGGTGAAACCGCGGGGCACAGCTAGTGTATAAATAAATAAATAAATGTCAGTCAGTCAGTCAGACCTTTGATTATATATTTAAATTCATTTCTTTACAGTATTATTGGCGTACATCAATATATTGGTGCGAAGTGAATACAAGAAGATCGAAAATCCTAATACATTGGTGTTTACGAATAGTGGTAACCCTACGTGCAAGCTGACATTGCCAGATATAATAATTAACGAGAAATCTAATGATAATAATCATTACACTAAGTTAATCAACGAAGCTTCTTAAAGCAAGCCTTGTTGAAACTCTATCTAAAGACTTTTATCAACGTACTTTCAAATCGTCAGAACGATATCTTATACCTTTAAAGGAGCAATTCTTGTATATACAGGTGTCGGAGAATAAGGAACAGTTGTCTTCTAGAAGTTGTAGGGTTTTATGAATATATCACTATATTGAAATCGTAAAATATCTAGCTCCAACGATAACGTAGTTATAGGCTATGGTTGCTAAGGGCCGAAGAGCTCGCGGCCTTAAGCGACTGAATTAATGCGCGGCCGCGTTTACCTACATTCCGTACGCGGTCATTCAACTTTTTAAATTAAGGGAAGGTTAATGGTTTCGAAAAATGGTTTTATGGGATTATTTCAGGATTTATTAGAGGGAGAAAAAAAATAAAAACGTAGTTAGATTTTACGTGAATAACTCTACGTTACAGCTGATTTTTATGCGAAAATAAGGTCTTGATATGGTCAACTTTGAACATCAATTACTCGAAAATGGAAGAAAATATTTTTGACATTATAATTTTAATTGCTTCCTAAAGTTATACCCTATCACATATTTTAAGAGCTGTCCCGAATTCCCCGACACCCTGTTTATATAGAATCTGGATCTCGGGAACGGCTGCAACGATTTTCATGAAATTTTGTATTTAGGGGGTTTCGGGGGCAAAAAATAGATCTAGCTAGGTTTTACTTTCAGAAAACATCGTTTTGACCATGTTTTCATGCACTGAAAAGCTCATAAAATATCAATACAATACGACAGTAAATTTCGCCGACATCTATCAAGTTATGATAGCTCAGAGGTGAGGCTGTCAGCTTACGAGGTGATAACGAAACTAGAGTACCCCGGCTCGAGACTGACGTTCACCGGTTTGTTTTGTTTCTTTTGGTTCCTTTTTTTTCTACTAGCTTTTTTAAGAAAACGTAAAGCTTTTTTCATTTGTGGGAAAAGTTCAACCAGGTACTGTTTATTAAGATGGAAAAAATACTACTTTAGCACTGATTCAATTAAGATAACGGACTGAATAATTACATACGTATGCTCACGTCTGTATTCCCCTCGGGTGTAGACAGAGGTGTTGTAATAACAACACACACTTCACACAAGATGATTAAGTGCCAACGTGACAGATGGTGAGTCCATCGCCGTCTCAGCCACTATACATACGTGTTTGAATTACTTCTCAGACATATGCAGGTTTCCTCACGATGTTTTCCTTCACCGTAAAGCTATGTGTGAAACATAAGTTTTTAGAAAAACTCATTGGTACAGGCCGTTGGGATTCGAACAACGGCTTGCGTGTGTGTGTGTATTGTATTAATAGATTGTAGGTTGAAAGTTGAAATAAAAAAATTAATAATCTTTAGTTTTTATTCCATTATCACTCAATATATATTACTGTTATATCTGGGTTAGTTAGGAGTTCAATAATATACACCGGTACGTACAGGCTCCTTTATTCGACTGACGTAGCGGCCGGCAAAAGATACATCTACCCTATAGTGGGTTTATAATAATAATCTACAAATTACCCTACAACAGTTACAAGATTATTAAATACATATTTATTATGAACTAACATAATCCATCACCGAATACCCACAACCCTTATCATAACATTTCAAAAATTAAAAAAAATTACCTCACAGTATACAATTCAAACTTACAGCAGTCAGGAATCTATACACATAAATAAAATTGGTGTGTCTGTTTGTAATACCAAAATAACAGCTTTTCACTAAATGCATATGAAAGTATACACGCTACTGATACTAAAAACCAAGTTTTAAAATTTTTCTCTGTCTGTCTGTTTGTTCCGGGTAATCTCTGAAACAGCTGGACGGATTTAACGGGACTTTCACTGGTAGGTAGCTGATGTTTCAAGGAGTAACTTAGGCTACTTTTATTCATTAAAAATATTAGGGTTCCGCGACAATAAAGATGAAACTAAATCTACACGGGTGAAACCGCGGAGCACAGCTAGTACTTAATAAAAAAATTACAAAAAAAATTACGTATCAGTATACAATTCAAACTTACAGCAGTCAGAGGGCCTAGTGCGAGTTTTTCACTGCTGCCGTCACAAGTCACCGCGTCGATGTAAACGCAGATTTGTATAGGATCGGAACAGCGCCTCTGTTTAAACATGACACTATTGTGAGCCCATACAAATCTGCGTTTACGTCGACGCGATCACTTGTGACTGCGATTTTAAGAAAACTCGCACTAGGGACTCTGGAATAAATCGTTAATAATAATCGTTCGATTCACTCTCACACAGACGCACCTACGAGACAAGCGCAATAGTCGTAATGACAGTATGGTGTCACGTCGTGGACGATCGCAGATACGACATTCATGTGTTTTACAGACATTTTACATACATACGTATGCTCACGCCTGTATTCCCCTCGGGTGTAGGCAGAGGTGTTGTAATAACAACACACACTTTTCACACAAGATTAAGTGCCAACGTGACAGATGGTGAGTCCACCGTCTCAGCCACTATACATACGTGTTTGAATTGCTTCTCAGACATATGTATTAGACACTTTACAAAGCTTCAAAATATATGTTATTTTGATAAATAAAATAGTAAGTTATATAATCTTTGTCAATAGAGAAAAAGTCCTTATTTCCAAAAATAGGCTGAGATTCCTAACTACGTTCTAAGCTTATATAATACTAGTTGTGTCCCGCGGTTTCACTAGCGTAGACTTAGTTTCATCCTTATTGTCGCGGAACCCTAATATTTTTAATAAATAAAAGGTAGCCTATGTCCTTTCTCAGGGTCTAAAGATTGTCTGTGCCAAATTTCATCAAAATCGGTTGAGAGGTTTAAGCGGGAAAGCGTAACAGACAGATAGAGTTACTTTCGCATTTATAATATTGGTAGGGATACTGTGTAAATGTTTACTATGACCTCATATTGCCATGATAGTTTAATTCACACTATGAGACTGATATATGTGACGTGTATACATCTGTCACTGTCACACAACTGAACTGTCATTGCAATGAGAGCTTCTAAATCTTACAACAATTCTCAAATAGCTGTGCCCCGCGGTTCTAGCCGCGTAGAGTTATTTTCCACGGGAGACTCGCGGAACCCTTATGTGTTATCCATAAAAAAGTAGCCTAAGTTACTCCTTGTATCATCCGCTATATTCGGAGTGTCTGTTTGTAATTCCAAAATAACAGCTTTTCACTAAATCTTATGAAATCATATGAAAGTATACACGCTACTAACACTAAAAAAAACAAGTTTTAAAATGTATCTCTGCCTGTCTGTCTGTTTGTCCCGGGTAATCTCCGGAACGGCTGGACGGATTTTAACGGGACTTTCACTGGTAGGTAGCTGATGTTTCAAGGAGTAACTGAGGCTTCTTTTATTTATCAAACATATTTGGGTTCTGCGACAATAAGGATGAAACTAAATCTACGCGGGTGAACCGCGGGGCACAGCTAGTTGACTAATAAATTCATTTAATTTTCGATAGCGTAAGCTGATTCACTTTCACCACCCTCATCATATTCCATATTGTCACTATAACCGCCAATATGTTGTTGATAATCACTGTGGTCGTGATTATTATTCTCATCGTAATTACTAGTTTGACTGTATGAACTACTGTCGTCACGACTATCATTTGAATCATTGCTACTGTCTTCATGCTTGCTCTGCTTTCCGGTACTACTATGATGCCCGTTACTGGCTTCCTGACGGTTACTGCTTTCGTGTCCACTACTTTGGTGTCCACCGCTGCTTCCCTGTCGGCTACTACCGCCACCTCCACCGCTGCTTCCTTGTCCGCTACTTTGGTGTCCACCGCTGCTACCCTGTCCGCTACTTTGGTGTCCACCGCTGCTACCCTGTCCGCTACTTTGGTGTCCACCGCTGCTACCCTGTCCGCTACTTTGGTGTCCACCGCTGCTACCCTGTCCGCTACTTTGGTGTCCACCGCTGCTACCCTGTCCGCTACTTTGGTGTCCACCGCTGCTACCCTGTCCGCTACTTTGGTGTCCACCGCTGCTACCCTGTCGGCTACTATGGTGTCCACCGCTGCTACCCTGTCCGCTACTTTGGTGTCCACTGCTGCTTCCCTGTCGGCTACTTTGATGTCCACCGCTGCTACCCTGTCCGCTACTTTGGTGTCCACCGCTGCTACCCTGTCCGCTACTATGGTGTCCACCGCTGCTACCCTGTCCGCTACTTTGGTGTCCACCGCTGCTACCCTTTCCGCTACTTTGGTGTCCACCGCTGCTACCCTTTCCGCTACTATGGTGTTCACCGCTGCTACCCTTTCCGCTACTATGGTGTCCACCGCTGCTACCCTGTCCGCTACTTTGGTGTCCACCGCTGCTACCCTGTCCGCTACTATGGTGTCCACCGCTGCTACCCTGTCCGCTACTTTGGTGTCCACCGCTGCTACCCTTTCCGCTACTTTGGTGTCCACCGCTGCTACCCTGTCCGCTACTTTGGTGTCCACCGCTGCTACCCTGTCCGCTACTTTGGTGTCCACCGCTGCTACCCTGTCGGCTACTATGGTGTCCACCGCTGCTACCCTGTCCGCTACTTTGGTGTCCACTGCTGCTTCCCTGTCGGCTACTTTGATGTCCACCGCTGCTACCCTGTCCGCTACTTTGGTGTCCACCGCTGCTACCCTGTCCGCTACTATGGTGTCCACCGCTGCTACCCTGTCCGCTGCTTTGGTGTCCACCGCTGCTACCCTGTCCGCTACTATGGTGTCCACCGCTGCTACCCTGTCCGCTACTTTGGTGTCCACCGCTGCTACCCTGTCCGCTACTATGGTGTCCACCGCTGCTACCCTGTCCGCTACTTTGGTGTCCACCGCTGCTTCCCTGTCGGCTACTACCGCCACCTCCACCGCTGCTTCCTTGGCCGCTACTTTGGTGTCCACTGCTGCTACCCTGTCCGCTACTTTGGTGTCCACCGCTGCTACCCTTTCCGCTACTTTGGTGTCCACCGCTGCTACCCTGTCCGCTACTTTGGTGTCCACCGCTGCTACCCTTTCCGCTACTTTGGTGTCCACCGCTGCTACCCTGTCCGCTACTTTGGTGTCCACCGCTGCTACACTGTCCGTTACTTTGGTGTCCACCGCTGCTTCCCTGTCGGCTACTACCGCCGCCTCCACCGCTGCTTCCTTGTCCGCTACTACCACTGCCTCCACCGCTGCTTCCCTTTCCGCCACTACCGCTACCAATGTTATTAGTAATCTGTTGGTTATTGTTGTCACCTGAATTACTATTTTGGCTATTATTACTGCTGTTGTTTTGGCTATCACTGTTACTGTTTTCGCTATTATTACTATTTTGGCTATTATTACTATTTTGGCTATTATTACTACTTTGGCTATTGTGACTGTTTTGCCCACTGCTCTGACTGCCTCTAGTACTTGTTTGACTTTCTTCATTATTGTTACTATTATGTGATTTACTTCCACTGCTTCTCCCAGATCCCTTAGATTGTTGATTACTTCTTTGATTAGATTGGTCATCGTTGCTAGATCCAGATTCAGTGTTACTGCTTCCATTGTTAGTCTGGTCGTTCTCGTCATAATTTCCGTCATATTCGTCATCGTCATCCACGTTTGTCACCGCACTGCTGTCGTAACGGTCGCATTGTGAAATTTGATTTTTCATTTCATCAAGGTGAGATGAGTAGCCTAGAAATTAGGGAAAGACTTTTGTTGAAATACTCGTTGATTTTGGAAGTGTTACTGGGTTGTTCTATCTGTAATTCCCCAGTAACAGCCCGGAGTCTGGATTAGTGGCCGGTTAATGGCAATAGGCCCTCTATTACATTATAATATTCCCGAAGTGGTAAGCAGAGGTGTTGTAATAACAACACCCACATTTCACACAAGATGATTAAGTGCCAACGTCACAGATGGTGAGTACACTGGCTAAGCCACTATACATACGTGTTTGAAGTACTTCTCAGATATATGCAGGTTTCCTCACGATGTTTTCCTTCACCGTAAAGCACGTGGTGTGAAATCACTGCACATAAGTTTGGAAAAACTCATTGGTACAGACCCCGCTGGGATTGCGACCACGGCTCTTAAACAGTTAATGATATTAAAATATAATTACCGCATTTGTATTGCTTGAAGCTTGGATTGCAGTAAGTTACCATATCTGTAATGAAAAGAAATAATTAAAATAATATAATATATCGTCTACACTGATTAAACGTTTTTCGTTTTGAGTTCGCGGCCTTAAGCGATTGAATGAACGAGCGCCAGCGTTTACCTACATTACGTACGCGGTCATGCGCGAACGCGAACTTGTTAAAGGTTAATGGTTTCGAAAAATGGTTTTATAGAATTACTTCAGGAAATATTACTGGGAGAAAAGAAATAAAAACGTAGTTAGATTTCACGTGAATAACTCTACGTTACAGCTGGTTTTTATGCGAAAATAATGTCTTTATATGGTCAACTTTGAACGTCAATTACTCGAAAACGGAAGAAGATATTATTTTCATTATAATTTTATTTGCTTCCTAAAATTATACCCTATTACATATTTTAACAGCTGTCCTGATTTCCCCGACATCCTGTATAAAGTAATTAATATTCATAGCGGGTGCTATCATTCAATTAGCAAGCCAGTAGTTGGATGGGTGACCGCGGGAGTTCCCTCCGTGCCTCGGAGAGCACGTTAAGCCGTCGGTCCCGGTTGACTATTTAACATCTTTGGCAATCGTTACAGGTCAGTCAGAGGCCTAAGGGTCTGACAAACGGGATCTTTAGAGGAAATCCAAAGTTGTATGAGATGAGAAGAGTATGTGAGTACTTGCCTTCAGCAACTGCGACACCAACTGAAAAAAAAATAGTTTAATTAGTATATTTTCTCGCTCCGTTGGAGCTCTAGTGTGTATTTTATTGAAATTCTTATTGGAATTTATCGCAGAAAAAAGCCTTCTGGTTAATTCCTAAATTTTGGGACACCAGAGAGCCTAGTGCGAGTTTTTCACTGCCGCCGTCACAAGTCACCGCGTCGACGTAAACGCAGATTTGTATAGGATCGGAACAGCGCCTCTGTCGGCCTAAACATGACATTGTGAGCCCATACAAATCTGCGTTTACGTCGACGCGATCACTTGTGACGGCGATTTTAAGAAAACTCGCACTAGGGACTGCTTACTATCATCGTTCTAGCAGTGACTTACTAACTTCTTAGCTTTGACGATGAATTTTTGTATCATATAATACATATACTCACGCCTGTATTCCCCGAAGGGGTAGGCAGAGGTGTTGTCATAACAACACCCACATTTCACCGAAGATGATTAAGTGCTAACGTGACAGATGGTGAGTCCATCGCCGTCTCAGCCACTATACATACGTGTTTGAATTGCTTCTCAGACATATGCAGGTTTCCTCTCGATGTTTTCCGTCACCATAAAGCACATGGTGTGAAATCATCCAGGCCCCTATGGGATCAGAACTCGCGTCGCTTGCGTAGCAGGCGTCTGAATTAACCCCCAGGCCACCACGGCTCTTGTATCATATGAAACGTCAACAGTGAGAAGTTCTTAATACGCTGTACGCGTTAAATGTATAAGATTTTTATTGTACTTACGTCCTTGTTGTCGACCGTTAGCTAATCCACCGAATATAGTCGTCACTGTGAATGAACAAAAATATGAAATTAATCTATACAGATAAATAAAATTGAATTGTCTGTTTGTAATTAAAAAAAAAACAGCATTTCCCTAATTGCATATGAAAGTATACACGCTACTGACACTAGTAAACCAAGTTTGAAATTTTTTCTCTGTCTGTCTGTTTGTTCCGGGTAATCTCTGAAACGGCTGGACCGATTTTAACGAGACTTTCACTGGCAGGTAGCTGATGTTTCAAGGAAAACTTAGGCTTCTTTTATTTATTAAAAATATTAGGGTTCCGCGACATGAAGCATGAAACTAAATCTACGCGGGTGAAACCTCGAGGCACAGCTAGAAATTAAAAAAAAATGTCTTCAAAGGGGTAAGCAGAGAACAACACCCACATTTCACGAAGATTAAGTGCCAACGTGACAGATGGTGAGTCTATCGCCGTCTCAGTCACTATACATACGTGTTTGAATTACTTCTCAGACATATGCAGGTTTCCTCACGATGTTTTCCTTCCCCTGTTGCGGTTTTAAGGGCTGCGTTGCGCCATCTGTTGGTTGGCTTAACTTTAGACGTATCGGCCTGCAAGTAACATTATCCTCACGCTTCGCTAGTAGAAACGATACAAAATTAACGGGAATGACATAAGTGACTGATTTATATCATTACAATACATTTTTTTTCGTTTCTACTAACACAAACTCGAAAGAATGTTACTTTGTCTAGGTCTTAGTTTGGATACACCGACCAACAGATGGCGCAAGGCGGCCCCTAAACCGCATAACAAGTTGCTCAGTTGGAAGAGCTACTGCACGGATTGCAGAGGCCGTGGTTCGAGGCGGAACTATAGGTATTTAAAAAATTACCTCTCGCATTCACGATAATTAGATGCTGCCTTGACCATTGGTTTTCTGTAAACAAGAAAACAAATCAGAATATTAGAAAGTGACTAGACTAGACTAGATATTACAACTTAATAACTCAAAAATATCTTTATTCGATTAGACTTTTAACAAAATACTTTCAAATCGTCAGAACGACATAATTACACAGTATTATACATGCTACCGCCAGGTTCGGAAGGTTGCTTTTACTGAGAACAACCTGGCAAGAAACTCAGTAATTACTCTTTTAAAAAATATTATACAGTTTAAAAAAGAACAAAATAAATCACAAAAGAAATGTAAGCCCATGGACACAGTTGCAATGCACAAATGTCGATAAAAGTTAAGATAAAGTAAAAGTCTAGTAGTTGTACTTATATGTAAATGCGTAGCTTGAGATGACCAGCCCTCACAAGCAGCACCTGTTCACAAGTATCACGAGAATGCCAGCCATCGCCCTCCTCAACCATTATAGAGGGAAGTGGACAACCCGACACCCAAACATTATATATATAACAAGAAACAGTACTTGAAACTTGTCCCTCACGGTGTCCGTTGTACTTGAAACTCACATGTAGATCACTTGTCCCGCACATTGAATAGCAATGCTGATTCTCTGAGCGAGGTAGCCCCAGCGCGCTTGGCACGAGAGGCTTAGATATTAAATCATCTTCCTGCCCTTATCCCATGTTATTTGGGGTCGGCGCAATGTGTTCTTCTCTTCCATTTCTCTCTATCAGCCGTCATATCTGTATTCACTCCCATTCTAGCCATATCATCTTTCACACAATCCATCCATCGTTTCTTAGGTCTTCCTTTCCCCTTGTAACCATCCACATTCATAAACAAAACTTTTTTGGCAACATTTTCCTCATCCCTCCGCATAACATGTCCATACCACGACAAATGTTTATTCTTCAACTTGTCAGTCACTGGTGCTACTTTCAGACTTCCCCTTATAAACTCATTCCTCACCTTGTCCAATCTCGTTACGCCACACATCCATCTCAACATCCGCATCTCAGTTGCATGCAGCTTTCTTTCATCCGTCACCTTTGTGGCCCAACATTCAGATCCATAGAGGAGGACTTAGGCTTAGATATTAAATATAAAACAAAAATATAAACATACTCACGCTCAAAAAAGTTAACGATATCGAAGATGTTTGAAAAGATTATTTTGTGAATACCTAGGAAAGAAAACAGTTTTAATACTTCAATAACAGTTTATGCTAAAATTAAATCCTAGCCGATTTTCGGTCACAGCGGCTAATCTCAACGGACATTAGCCATCTGCGCAGGAGATATTATAGTGCAGACGTGTGTGCAAACACAGGTGCACTGTTTATGGTCTCACTCTCATAGTGGGATGGGAGGCAATCCCACACGACCGGAGAGAGATCACGCGTAGGACCAACGGTGCAACGTGCGACGCACGGGGGTGGAAACACACTACTTACAAACTCCGGATATTTATTGGGGCTATTTCTTGACAGAAAAATCCGACCCGGGAATCTAACCCGGGAGAAACCTGCATATGTCTGAGAAGTAATTCAAACATAGTGCCCGAGACGGCGATGGACTCACCATCAGAGTGCCTAGTGCGAGTTTTCTTAAAATCGCCGTCACAAGTCTCCGCGTCGACGTAAACGCAGATTTGTATGGGCTCACAATAGTGTCATGTTTAGACCGACAGAGGCGCTGCTCCGATCCCATATAAATCTGCGTTAACTTTGACGCGGTGACTTGTGACGGCGGCAGTGAAAAACTCGCACTAGGCCCCCTGTTGCGTAACTTAATCATGTTCGGTGAATAGTGGGCGTCTTAACATCTGCTTAGAGGATTCTTCTGGGATGGCATATAAATACTCAAGCCTGTATTCCACGAAGGGGTAGGCAGAGGAATACTTATAGTACACCCAGTTATTGAGTCCCATGTAATAGAGGGACATTGCCATTAATCCAGACTCCGGGCTGCTACTGGGGAATTATAGTTGGACTAGCGGACGTCACGCGGTTTTACCCGCGTAGTTCCCGTACCCGTGGGAGTACGGGGATAAAATATAGCTTATATTAATCAGTGATAAAGTAGCATTTAAATGGTGAAAGAATTTTTTGAGTCAATGCGTTACAAAAATACATGGTTTTTTTTTTTCTTTATAATATAACTCTAGAAAATCTCAGCAATGTTCTGCCCGACTCGCAGTAAGACGAGAGCGTATCAAAAACATGTATAATTCTTACCAGATAATCCATTTAAGCCCTTCCCGTTAGAATGCTTATGTAAAATATCATCGTATTCTTTCCTAACGCCATGACAGTTATAGAAGGATATGACATCATCAGGCCTATCATATTTCCCTCCATATTTCGGGCATCCCCATTCAGATCCGTAATCCGCACTGCAAATATTGCATCCTGAAATAATCATAATTTTTATTAAAGTTTCTCCACTCGCTACATAGATGGCGCTACTCGCTAACAATCGCAAGATTCAGTTAAAATACACGAGAGCTAAATCGCGCTATGAGAGTTTTCGAATTGCAGTATATATATACAGGTCTCCAACTAGAACACTTGGAGCCGGTGTTCCCCAGACATGACGTCCGTCTCAATGGAAGATCTTGTCTTTGCTGGGGATGACACTGATCACTCGCTCTCCCGAGACAGAAGTGTGTATTATTAAAAAGTATACTCACTATATCTCTGGTCCCACACATTTGTGCATAGAATTATTCTGTATGCAGCTAATACAACTGAAAAAAGTAATACATTTTTTTATTATTTATTTCACTACTAAGTTCAAATACAGTGGTAGTGCCTCAAGAAGCACCTTACAGAAGATACCAGACAAATGACACTGCTCTATTGTAGTGTTGTGTTCACAAGGTGAGTGAGGTTTACAGAGCTGTCTGTAGTACCTCCACCTTACAGAAGATCGCAGTCAAATGACACTGCTCTATTGTAGTGTTGTGTTCACAAGGTGAGTGAGGTTTACAGAGCTGTCTGTAGTACCTCCACCTTACAGAAGATCGCAGCCAAATGACACTGCTCTATTGTAGTGTTGTGTTCACAAGGTGAGTGAGGTTTACAGAGCTGTCTGTAGTACCTCCACCTTACAGAAGATCGCAGCCAAATGACACTGCTCTATTGTAGTGTTGTGTTCACAAGGTGAGTGAGGTTTACAGAGCTGTCTGTAGTACCTCCACCTTACAGAAGATCGCAGCCAAATGACACTGCTCTTTCTTTTTTAATTCTGATAACATTTATTTAACTTGTAAATGGATTAAAAACTAGTTTACTTACTGCGTCTCAGGAATTCACCCACTGTAAAATAAAAAAAATATAATCATTATAATAAAATAAAATAAATATAAAATATAAACATTCTGCCAAGCACTAGTGTACGTACACTACACTGTGCTCCGGTGTGAAGGGCACTGTAGCTAACATTACTGGCCATAAGACACTGGCTACTTGGTGGTAGGCCTCGTATTGCAAGAGTCCGGTTTGGTAGGCATCTACCCGGACTCTTGCAATTTAATAGAGGCCATTATCTACTATATCTACTATGGTTTTTGAAGACCACTGGGCTAGACCCTATATAAGATCTGGGAATGATTTTTTTATTTGCTATGGAATTCATTTTAATAAATTATTTAAAATAGCGGACGTCACGTGGTTCCACCCATGTAGTTCTTGTTCCCGTGCGAGTACAGGAATAAAATATAGCCTATATTAATCAGTGATAATGTAGCATTCAAATGGTGGAAGAATTTTTAAAATCGGTCCAGTACTTTTTGAGCCAATTCGTTACAAACATACACACGTTTTGTATTTATATATTTTAAGAGCAGGTACTCACCGCCAGCCAAATCTCCGCCTTCGATAATATCACCTGAAGTCCAGAAAGCTATAAGAAAAATAAGTTTAATAAGTTAACAATGATATTATTATGACATCATGAGCGTGCATTGGATTTTCAGAGGGCTAAGCATAAATAATAAGTAGGCTCGGAGAAAAAGGAACAGTTGTCTTCTAGAAGTTGTAGGGTTTTATGAATATATCACTATGTTGAAGTCGTAAAATATCTAGCTCCAACGATAACGTAGTTATAGGCTATGGTTGCTAAGGGCCGAAGAGCTCGCGGCCTTAAGCGATTGAATGAACGCGCGCCCGCGTTTACCTACATTACGTACGCGGTCATTGAACTTGTTAAATTAAGAGGAGGTTTAGTGGTTTCGATAAATGTTTTTACGGGATTATTTCAAGAACTGTTCGTGGGTGAGAAAAAATAAAAACGTAGTTAGATTTCACGTGAATAACTCTACGTTACAGCTGATTTTTATGCGAAAATAAGGTCTTGATATGGTCAACTTTAAACGCCAATTACTCGAAAACGGAAGAAAATATTTTATTCATAATAATTTTAATTGCTTCCTAAAATTGTACCCTATCACATATTTTAAGAGCTGTCCCGGTTTACCCAACACTCTGTATACCAATGTGGCGCGCGTGACACACACACGACACGAGTATATTCAGTCACATTTGGTAAGCATTGCTTATCTGCTTATAAGAAATGTACGCCCTCGAGTGAATTGAATAGTCGTCTGCTACAAACCAAGCCTGTGAGTTTTCCTAAAAGTTGAAGTGCAGTGATTGTCACACCACGAGGTTTCCGGTGAAGGAAAACATCACTAGGAAACCAGGCAAATTAACATTCTCTCGCGCTTGCGCTAATAGAAACGATACAAAATGTATGGCAATGATATAAATCAGTCACGTGACATATGTCATTCCCGTACATTTTGTATCGTTACTAGCGAAGCGTGAGGATAATGTTACTTTGTCTACAGGGCCTTCTCGCTTTTTCCGAAAAACGAAGCTTCGGTCGAAAGTTCGGAAAGTTCGTACCACGGTTCTTATGCGTTCTAAAATTACGTCCGAACAAAGTCTGCTAGAAAATTGTTTTATATTCTAAACCTACTTCAGTTATATTATTTAATAAACGAAAATTTTACTAAGAAAACTATATTAAAACATCGCTTGGTTTTCGTTCGTTTGCGAAGTAACAAAGTGATTAGATCATCTGCATATGTCTGAGAAGTAATTCAAACACGTATGTATAGAGGCTGAGACGGCGATGGACTCACCATCTGTCACGTTGGCACTTAATCATCTTGTGTGAAAAGTGTGTGTTGTTATCACAACACCTCTGCCTACGTTTTATCATATTAATTATATTCACCTCCGAATTGTAATCCAATAGCGTCGTCAAAGGTTCCAGGCTTATCTGAAAAGAAATAACAACCATTTAATGATAACACAAAAGTCGTAATGGCTATGGAATTCGAGCAGTCACCTGCTACACAAGCGACGCAAGATCCAATCCCAGCGGGGCCTGTACCAATGAGTTTTTCTAAAAACGTATGTGCAGTGATTTCACGCATGCTTTACGGTGAAGGAAAACATCGTGAGGAAACCTGCATATGTCTGAGAAGTAATTCAAACACGTATGTATAGAGGCTGAGACGGCGATGGACTCACCATCGTTGGCGCTTAATCATCTTGTGTGAAATGTGGGTGTTGTTATTACAATACATCTGCCTATCTTTTTACTTTATAATTGTTTATTGTGTTTAAAGCGTGTATTTTAGATCTTGCAACTACGTTAATTTTTCACTTTAAGTTCGATTATTTGTCAAAAATCTATCGGTTTCGAGGCGAAAAGATTCGGTTACAGACGGAAAGATAAATCTAATAAAAACGTTAGTAAAACTCACCGTGTGTAGACCTTTTACTGAAAAACTGGCGCGGAAAACTCAGCTGAACTGAAAAATAAATAAAAACACATTTATACAGGGTGTCGGAGAAAAAGGAACAGTTATCTTCTATAAGTTGTAGAGTTTTATGAATATATCACTATGTTGAAGTCGTAAAATATCTAGCTCCAACGATAACGTAGTTATAGGCTATGGTTGCTAAGGGCCGAAGAGCTCGCGGCCTTAAGCGATTGAATGAACGCGCGCCCGCGTTTACCTACATTACGTACGAGGTCATTCAACTTGTTAAATTAAGAGGAAGGTAATGGGTTCGAAAATTGGTTTTATGGGATTATTTCAGGAACTATTAGAGCGAGAAAAGGAATAAAAACGTAGTTAGATTTCACGAGAATAACTCTACGTTACAGCTGACTTTTGTGCGAAAATAAGGTTTTGATATGGTCAACTTTGAACGTCAATTACTCGAAAGCGGAAGAAGATATTTTTGTCATTATAATTTTACTTGCGTCCTAAAATTATACCCTACCACATATTTTAACGGCTGTCCTATTTTCCCTGACATCCTGAATACATACTAGCGGACGTCACGCGGTTTCACCCGTTTAGTACCCGTTCGCGTGGAAGTACGGGGATAAAATATAGCCTATGTTACTCGCTCATTGCAGAAATAATTTTTAAGATCGGTCAAGTAGTTTCGGAGCCTATTCAATACAAACAAACAAATCTTTCCACTTTATTATAGTAGTGTAGAAGTATAGATTAGAAAACTCACCTCCAAAACCGCTAGCGAAATGACCTGGAAAAATAAAGGTTATTATTATAAACATTTATATCTTAAGCTCTTGAATCAAACATTAGTTAATCACGCAAGCGACGCAAGTTTATGCATCTCTCATTTCACACACGGTTTACGGTGAAGGAAAACATCGTGAGGAAACCTGCATATGTCTGAGAAGTAATTCAAACACGTATGTATAGCGGCTGAGACGACAGACTCACCATCTGTCACGTTGGCACTTAATCATCTTCGGTGAACTTCGGTGGTACGAGTTTTCTCATCAGTAATTCCCCAGTAGCAGCCCGCAGTCTGTATTAGTGGCCGGTTAATGGCAATAGGCTCGCCCTCTACTACATGGGACTTAAAAAACGTATGTAGACCCAAACAATTAAAATAATTGTGTTTGGCAATGGTGCAATTTATACTATTCAAAGATAATTTTGATAAGATTAAAAATAATAATGTCACACTTACCAAAACAGGACATATGCGGCCTCTGAAAATAAAATAAAACATTACTTATAAAGTTAATTATAATTATTCAGGATGTGTGAGAAAAAGGAACAGTTATCTTCTAGAAGTTGTAGGGTTTTATGAATATATCACTATGTTGAAGTCGTAAAATATCTAGCTCCAACGATAACGTAGTTATAGGCTATGGTTGCTAAGGGCCGAAGAGCTCGCGGCCTTAAGCGATTGAATGAACGCGCGCCCGCGTTTGCCTACATTACGTACGCGGTAGTAAAACTTTTGTAATTAAGGGGAAGGTTAATGGTTTTGAAAAAAAGTCTTATGGGATTATTTCAGGATTTATTAGTGGGAGAAAAAAATAAAAAGTTACATTTCACGTGAATAACTCTACGTTACAGCTGATTTTTATGCGAAAATAAGGTCTTGATATGGTCAACTTTGAACGTTAATTACTCGAAAACGAAAGAAGATATTTTTGCCATAATAATTTTATTTACTTCCTAAAATTATACCCTATCACATATTTTAACAGCTGTCCTATTTTTCCCGACATCCTGTATACAAGGAACAGTATTTCAAACTAATTACAAGAAAACTTGTCTCTGGGGATCGTGCCAAGAAGGCTGGCAGCATTGCCACGTTGAATAGCAATGCTGATTCTCTGAGCGAGATAACCCCAGCGCGCTTGGAACGAGAGGCTTCTACCAGACGACCTGCATCTTTGAACAGGTCATGAGCATCCGGACCATATAATATATTAAAGATATTATTAAATTATATATTTTATAACTAGCAGAAAATTCATATAATTTCACCAGTTATTAAGTCCCATGTAATAGAGGGCGAGCCTATTGCCATTAACCGGCCACTAATACAGACTGCGGGCTGATACTGGGGAATTACTGATGGAATACCGCTTTGTCAGACCCAAAACCGTATCCAGACCTTGTTTTCAGCAGCTAGTGGCTAGAAGTCCTGGCTATGATTCCCGGGTCGGACAAAGTGATATCGGGTTTTTCCATCAGTAATTCCCCAGTAGCAGCCCGCAGTCTGTATTAGTGGCCGGTTAATGGCAATAGGCTCGCCCTCTATTACATGGGACTTATAACTGGTGGAATGTGGGGGTATTATAAGTACACCTCTATCAAAAAAAAATATGCTCACGCCATCTCAGATAGGTCCCCTCGGGTGTAGGCAGAGGAGTTGTAATAACAACACCCACTTTTCAAACATCATGATTAAGTGCCAACGTGACAGATGGTGAGTCCATCGCCGTCTCCACTATTCATACGTGTTTGAATTACTTCTCAGACATATGCAGGTTTCCTCACGATGTTTTCCTTCACCGTAAAGCGCGTGTGAAATCACTGTACATAAGTTTTTTAGAAAAACTCAAAGGTGCAGGCCCCGCTGGGATTCGAGCGTGCGTCGCTCGCGTAGCAGGGGACTTTTTGGTGTAGTAAGTGTATAATATTTACCCTGTGCCGGAATACTCCATGGTGATGACGATGATGAGACCTCAAGCCATGATGAGAAACTGGATGAATGACATCAATAACACGCCCGATAGTTGGCTCCGGTAATGAGCACACTACGGCGAACTGAAAAAAAAAATTTTGATCTTAAAATCTATAAAAAATATTTTAAACTAGCGTAGCGTTAATTTAGCAGCCTTATGTTTTTTTTTAAATAAAATTAGCCTAAATCACTCCTTGAAACATTAGCTATCTGCCAGTGAAAGTCCCGTTAGAATCCATCCAGCCGTTTACGTGTGATGCCGTGACCAAGGGAAATGGGGATTCAGTTTTATATATAAGAGACTCATCTCCCATCTGACCTTCGTAACCCCTTTTTCGAGGAAAATCGGCAATCTGGGTTAAACCAGTTGTCAGACTTTCTTAGGCCTCTGACTGACCTGTAACGATTGCCAAAGATGTTAAATTGTCAACCGGGACCGACGGCTTAACGTGCTCTCCGAGGCACGGCGGGAACTCGGGCGGTCACCCACCCAACTGCTGGCTAGGCGTATTGTTGCTTAACTTCGCTGATCGCATCATATGCGCAATAGCAACTGTGCCACGAGCTCCTCCATATATAAGAGACTATTAACGTAAATAGGCTTTATTATAAAATTTTGTATGTAGGGGGTTTCGGGGGCAAAAAATAGATCTAGCTAGGTTTCACTTTCAGAAAACATCGTTTTGACCATGTTTTCATGCACTGAAAAACTCATAAAATATCAATACAATACGACAGTAAATTTCGCCGACAACTGTCAAGTTATGATAGCTCAGAGGTGAGGCTGTCAGCTTACGAGGTGATAACGAAACTAAGAGTACTCCGGTTCGAAACTGACGTTCACCTAGAATTAAACATATGAATAAAAAATCTAATATTATAACTTACCAACGACACTAGGATTATGAGTTTCAAATGCATTGTGGAACATAGAATAAAATATTGTAAGTGCAGCTTTCCTTTATATACCCAGCAGGTGTTTTACACAAAATTGTATACGCCCATTATTCAATAGTAAATGCACTGTGTAAATATTATGGAATATTAATTATTCATTTTGTTATTATATTACATGTATATTTTTGACAAGCGTACAACGAACACGTTAGTACAGGATTCTGTACGATAAGGTATTCATTTGGTCTTATATTTGCATTAATATTAGAGAGAGTTCTTCTTCTTCTTAGTCAGTCACTCTTGGCAGAGAGGTCGTGGTTGACGATGGTGCAACTTGATTGGCTAACGCAGCCCCTGCGATGCGTCTCCACTTGTTGCGGTCGTTAGCATCTCTGGAACTCTGGACTACGGAGGTTTCAGTCGTAGCTTTAATGAGGTCAGTCCAACGCGTAGGTGATCTACCGCGCGACCGCTTTCCCTCCACCTGTCCTTGGACAACCAGTCGCTCCATAGAGTATTCCTTTCGAATAACGTGTCCAAAATATTTGAGGATTCCTACTTGCACAATCGACGATAATCTCTCTTTGATTTTTAATTCTGCCAGGATCGACACGTTAGTACGAAATGCTGTCCAAGGAATCCGCAGGAGTCGCCGCCAGCACCACATCTCAAGTGCATCGATTTTGCGCCGGTCATTCAGGCGAACCGTCCACGTTTCGGCGCCATATAAAAATATCGGGAAGACTAAGCATCTCATTAGGCAGACTTTCGTGGCTTTGGTAATATTACGGTTGCACCAGACTCTTCTCAGCTTATCAACGGCAGATCGTGTGATAGCACATCTCCTTCGAATTTCGTCTTAGAGAGAGTAGAAGAATGATAATCCGGACAATAGAAAATAGGAGGGGCCAGATGATTGGACACTTACGACATGACATCATCATCTCCCTGGCCTTATCCCATGTATTTGGGGTCGGCACTTGATTCAACCCGATGTGGCTGATCACCTGATTTTTATACGAAGCGACTGCCATCTGACCTTCGTAACCCCTTTTTCGAAGAAAATTGGCTATCTGGGTTAAACCAGTTGTCAGACTTTCTTACGCCTCTAACTGACCTGTAACGATTGCCAATGTAGCAGCGTTTCTCCACTCGCTCATAGATGGCGCTACTCGCTAACAAATGCGAAGTTTGAGTACAAATACACGAGAACCTAAATCGCGCCAGAAGAGTTTTCAAGCGCATTGCAGTATATATACAAGTTTCCAACTAGAACAGTTGGAGCCGGTGTTTCCCAGGCATGACACCCGCCGCAATGGAAGATCTTCCCTTTGCTGGGGATGAGCATGATCACTCGCTCTCCCCACACCAAAGATGATAAATTGTCAAGCGGGACCGACGGCTTAACGTGCTCTCCGAGGCACGGAGGGAACTTCCGCGGTCACTTATTACGACATGACGGCTTCATTTAAAACATTATAGAAGGGAAGATAGATTAGTTAAAGTAAATAAATCATTCATGGGGAACTGTGTTCGCTTCTACAATAAAATTCCACAATCAATAATCGCGTTAAATTATGATAAATTTAAAACACATGTCAAAACTGTTTTGATGAAGAAAGCATATTATACAATTTCGGATTATATAAATGACAAGGATATATGGAACTAGGTAAATCACTCTGCACAAGTAGCTCCTGGCAAATACACGGTATGCAAACACTTGAAAATCTATCTGGTATTGTTATTTTTTTTTCTCTTTGATTTTGTTTTATACTGACTTGCATGCTAATACAATTTGTCACTATTGTGAATATTTATACCTATTATCAAATTTGATTTTGTATGATGATTTCATATGATTTATATTGTTTCGATGATATGTACATGATGCCCGCTGAGTTTCTTGCCGGTTCTTCTCAGAAGGCTAGTTTCCGAACCGGTGGTAAATTCTCTACTTTCATAAGTGCCTTACCAGGGCTTAAACTGAATAAATATTTTTCAACTTCATTTTCGAAGGAAAGCGAAGAAGAGGGAGACCAAGGATTAGTTATGTACAACAGCTGAAGGAACAAGTCAGCGTCATGTCGTACAAGGAAGTCACAGTGTTAGCGGACGATAGAGAGGGTTGGCAATTGCTTCACTGACAATAGCCTAGCTCTTAAATAAATGATGATGATGATGATTAGCATTTTAGACCTTTTAAATGTTAGATATTTTACCAGTGATTTCACACCACGTGCTTTACGGTGAAGGAAAACAAAGGACTGCATATGTCTGAGAAGCAATTCAAACACGTATGTATAGTGGCTGAGACGGCGATGGACTCACTGTCACGTTGCCACCTAATCATCTTGTGTGAAAAGTGTGTGTTGTTATTACAACACCTCTGCCTACACCCGAGGGGAATACAGGCGTGAGCATATGTATATATGTATAAGAAAGTATGTAAGACACCCAAATACTTTGTTTATCTGTCTGTTTATTTCGACTAATCATTGAAACAGTTAAACTGATTTTGAACGAGGCCTAAATTATTTAGATAATGACCCCTCAGGCTTATATATAAATGAATGAATATGTAGGTTTCCTCACGATGTTTTCCTTCACCGTAAAGCACGTGGTGTGAAATCACTGCACATAAGTTTTTAGAAAAACTCATCGGTACAGGCCGTTGGGATTCGAACTCACTCGGCCACTTTGGCACCGTGTACATGCATCTCCAATTCTTGATGTCATTTTGTCAATAAAAATACTTTTAAAATTAATAATACTTAATAAATAAACACCTGTGTTGACATCGTAAATGTTATTTTCAAAGTTTGAATACAATATTTGCAAACTTAAAGAAAATATTTATATAATATTATGTCATAGTGTACAGTTCTGACGGTGCACAATAGATGTCAGCTTAGGCAACTCACGGGGGCACTAACAGGTCATTATGGGACAAAAGAACATCTTCATAAGATGAACGTATCTAACGACATGGTATGTAGGTACTGTCAATCAGAAGCCGAGACCATGAGTCACCTAATATGAAATTGCGACGCACTGGACAAATGGCGAATGGACCTACTGGGTAAGGCGTATCCGAAACCAGAGGACTACAAGCGCTTCCCCATGGGCAAGATCTGCCGGCTTGTTCAGGGAGTATTTGAGGAGTCAGGTACGAAGAGCATACGGGCAAGGGCGGCACAAAAGATCCCAAGGGTCGACGTGCGACGGGCAACCGGACCCAATAATGCCACAACAAGATAAGATAAGTGTGGTACTCGCACGTTGACTACCTTATAAATAATACCTGATGGTAAGCTACTGCAGCCTATGAACGTGACCAACACCAAGGGTGGCACTCGTTGACTACCTTATAAATAATACCTGATGGTAAGCTACTGCAGCCTATGAACGTGACCAACACCAAGGGTGGCACTCGTTGACTACCTTATAAATAATACCTGATGGTAAGCTACTGCAGCCTATGAACGTGACCAACACCAAGGGTGGCACTCGTTGACTACCTTATAAATAATACCTGATGGTAAGCTACTGCAGCCTATGCACGTGACCAACACCAAGGGTGGCACTCGTTGACTACCTTATAAATAATACCTGATGGTAAGCTACTGCAGCCTATGAACGTGACCAACACCAAGGGTGGCACTCGTTGACTACCTTATAAATAATACCTGATGGTAAGCTACTGCAGCCTATGCACGTGACCAACACCAAGGGTGGCACTCGTTGACTACCTTATAAATAATACCTGATGGTAAGCTACTGCAGCCTATGAACGTGACCAACACCAAGGGTGGCACTCGTTGACTACCTTATAAATAATACCTGATGATAAGCTACTGCAGCCTATGAACGTGACCAACACCAAGGGTGGCACTCGTTGACTACCTTATAAATAATACCTGATGGTAAGCTACTGCAGCCTATGAACGTGACCAACACCAAGGGTGGCACTCGTTGACTACCTTATAAATAATACCTGATGGTAAGCTACTGCAGCCTATGCACGTGACCAACACCAAGGGTGGCACTCGTTGACTACCTTATAAATAATACCTGATGGTAAGCTACTGCAGCCTATGCACGTGACCAACACCAAGGGTGGCACTCGTTGACTACCTTATAAATAATACCTGATGGTAAGCTACTGCAGCCTATGAACGTGACCAACACCAAGGGTGGCACTCGTTGACTACCTTATAAATAATACCTGATGGTAAGCTACTGCAGCCTATGAACGTGACCAACACCAAGGGTGGCACTCGTTGACTACCTTATAAATAATACCTGATGGTAAGCTACTGCAGCCTATGAACGTGACCAACACCAAGGGTGGCACTCGTTGACTACCTTATAAATAATACCTGATGGTAAGCTACTGCAGCCTATGCACGTGACCAACACCAAGGGTGGCACTCGTTGACTACCTTATAAATAATACCTGATGGTAAGCTACTGCAGCCTATGAACGTGACCAACACCAAGGGTGGCACTCGTTGACTACCTTATAAATAATACCTGATGGTAAGCTACTGCAGCCTATGAACGTGACCAACACCAAGGGTGGCACTCGTTGACTACCTTATAAATAATACCTGATGGTAAGCTACTGCAGCCTATGCACGTGACCAACACCAAGGGTGGCACTCGTTGACTACCTTATAAATAATACCTGATGGTAAGCTACTGCAGCCTATGAACGTGACCAACACCAAGGGTGGAACTCGTTGACTACCTTATAAATAATACCTGATGGTAAGCTACTGCAGCCTATGAACGTGACCAACACCAAGGGTGGCACTCGTTGACTACCTTATAAATAATACCTGATGGTAAGCTACTGCAGCCTATGAACGTGACCAACACCAAGGGTGGAACTCGTTGACTACCTTATAAATAATACCTGATGGTAAGCTACTGCAGCCTATGCACGTGACCAACACCAAGGGTGGCACTCGTTGACTACCTTATAAATAATACCTGATGGTAAGCTACTGCAGCCTATGAACGTGACCAACACCAAGGGTGGCACTCGTTGACTACCTTATAAATAATACCTGATGGTAAGCTACTGCAGCCTATGAACGTGACCAACACCAAGGGTGGCACTCGTTGACTACCTTATAAATAATACCTGATGGTAAGCTACTGCAGCCTATGCACGTGACCAACACCAAGGGTGGCACTCGTTGACTACCTTATAAATAATACCTGATGGTAAGCTACT
Organism: Watsonalla cultraria; assembly: GCA_964035505.1. Lineage (NCBI taxonomy): Eukaryota > Metazoa > Arthropoda > Insecta > Lepidoptera > Drepanidae > Watsonalla > Watsonalla cultraria. The sequence goes on along the minus strand of OZ037741.1, from coordinate 390,284 downwards.
GCAGCCTATGAACGTGACCAACACCAAGGGTGGCACTCGTTGACTACCTTATAAATAATACCTGATGGTAAGCTACTGCAGCCTATGAACGTGACCAACACCAAGGGTGGCACTCGTTGACTACCTTATAAATAATACCTGATGGTAAGCTACTGCAGCCTATGAACGTGACCAACACCAAGGGTGGCACTCGTTGACTACCTTATAAATAATACCTGATGGTAAGCTACTGCAGCCTATGAACGTGACCAACACCAAGGGTGGCACTCGTTGACTACCTTATAAATAATACCTGATGGTAAGCTACTGCAGCCTATGAACGTGACCAACACCAAGGGTGGCACTCGTTGACTACCTTATAAATAATACCTGATGGTAAGCTACTGCAGCCTATGAACGTGACCAACACCAAGGGTGGCACTCGTTGACTACCTTATAAATAATACCTGATGGTAAGCTACTGCAGCCTATGAACGTGACCAACACCAAGGGTGGCACTCGTTGACTACCTTATAAATAATACCTGATGGTAAGCTACTGCAGCCTATGAACGTGACCAACACCAAGGGTGGCACTCGTTGACTACCTTATAAATAATACCTGATGGTAAGCTACTGCAGCCTATGAACGTGACCAACACCAAGGGTGGCACTCGTTGACTACCTTATAAATAATACCTGATGGTAAGCTACTGCAGCCTATGAACGTGACCAACACCAAGGGTGGCACTCGTTGACTACCTTATAAATAATACCTGATGGTAAGCTACTGCAGCCTATGAACGTGACCAACACCAAGGGTGGCACTCGTTGACTACCTTATAAATAATACCTGATGGTAAGCTACTGCAGCCTATGAACGTGACCAACACCAAGGGTGGCACTCGTTGACTACCTTAAAAAAAATCCAAGTGCAACTTTACCATTGAATTTTAAATCATGACAATGCATGCTTAGCAGTGTGACGTCATTCTAGTATCCAAGATGGCGGATCATCCAAGATGGCGGACTAATTCTTTCTGCACTACCACAGTATGAGTGTCAAATGAAAAGGGCTTAGGTACAGGAGGTGAACACGAAAAATTTTTAATAATCATTTGCTATATGTTTCTATATAGCATTAGCTGTGCCCCGCAGTTTCACCCGCGTCGACTTTTTTATTTAGTTAAAAGTTGCCTTAGTTACTCGTTGTAACATTAGCTATCGATATAGCTAACAGACAGACAGAGAAAGAAATTAAAAATTGTTTTTTTTTATGTCAGAATCGTATATCTAAATATATATAAGTCAAAGGTGACTGACTGACTGACATAGTGATCTATCAACGCACAGCCCAAACCACTGGACGGATCGGGCTGACATTTGGCATGCAGGTACATGTTATGACGTAGCCATCCGCTAACAAAGGATTTTAATTAATTCTACCCCCAAGGGGATAAAATAGGGGATGAAAGTTGTATGCGGGGCTATTATTTTGTAATTACAAACAGACACTTCAATTTTATTTATCTGTATGTATGTAGTTTAAATGAGGTGACATTCATCAAGTACCTATGCTGTGTGTTTGTCCTCTATGTATGTATAAACGTAAGTTGTTGATACAACTAATTAAATAACCCCTACTCACCTTGTAAACACAACGCTACCACTGTTAAAATATAACTTTACAATTCTATAACTGACTAGCTGTGCCGCGGTTTCACACGCGTAGATTTAGTTTCATCCTCATTGTCACGGAACCCTTATATTTTTAATAAATAAAAGTATCCTAAGTTACACTTGAAACATCAGCTACCTGCCAGTGAAAGTCCCGTTAAAATCCGTCCAGCCGTTTCAGAGATTACCCGAAACAAACAGACAAACAGACAGAGAAAAATTTTAATACTTGGTTTTTTAGTGTCAGTAGCGTGTACACTTTCATATGTGAAAAGCTGTTATTTTGGAATTGCAAACAGACACTTCAATTTTATTTATCTGTATAGACTATATTGATGACTATATGATGACGTGTCATTAACAGACATTGGGTTTTACTGTCAAGAAATTCAACAACCCCCGTGCCTCGGAGAGCACCTTAAGCCGTTGGTCCTACGCGTGATCTCTCTCCGGTCGTGTCGGATTGCCTCCCATCCCACTATGAGAGTGAGGCAATAAAGAGTGCACCTGTGTTTGCACACACTTGTGCACTATAATATCTCCTGCGCAGATGGCTAATGGCCGTTGAGATTAGCCGCCGTAACCGAAATTCGGTAGGAGATCATTATTATTATTATTATTACAAAATAAAAATGGTTATTATGTGACTATAGAATACAATATACATACACGCCTGTATCCCCCTCGGGTGTAGGCAGAGGTGTTGTAATAACAACACACACTTCACACAAGATGATTAAGTGCCAACGTGACAGATGGTGAGTCCATCGCCGTCTCAGCCACTATACATACGTGTTTGAATTACTTCTCAGACATATGCAGGTTTCCTCACGATGTTTTCCTTCACCGTAAAGCACGTGGTGTGACATCACTGCACATAAGTTAAATTCATTGGTACAGGCCCCGTTGGGATTCGAAACTTACATCCCCTGCGTGGCAGGCGACTGCTCTAACCCCACGGCCACCACGGCTCACTCTGTTATAAATCAATAAAATTTAAATTTAAAAGCTTATTACAGAGCAACTTATTTTGACCTATGTGAAGTTGGCAACTGAAGTGAAAAAAAAAATTTTTTTCGTCGTGTATCCGATTGTACCTGGTATGTACCGTTTTTTAAATCGTTTGTACCCCTAGGGGGTAAAAGTTATAGGGGGGTAAATATTTTGGCAACTAAGTATAAAATATTGTAAGTTTATACATGCCATTCGATTGAACCCAGCATGTAGAGGATTGTACCGCTTTTTATTTCTTTTGTACCCTAAGGGGACGAAAGTTATTGGGGGTTAAACATTTTGAAATCAGATTAGGTAAAAGTGAATGTTTATGAATACCATTCGATTGTACCTAATATGTAGAGGATTGTACCGCTATTAAAACCGTTAAAATCTCCAGGGGCCCCAAGATATGGGCGTTGAAAGATTTGCAGTTTTTACCCTATATCTCAGGCTCCCATTACGTATAAGCATTTTTTATGTACTGAAAGGATGAAACAGAGCATGGAGAGGATTGTACCGCTTTTTGTTTCGTTTGTACCTCAAGGGGCCCCGAGATATGGGGGTCGAAAGTTTCATAACTTTGCACTGTCATATCTCGGGGCCCTTTGAGGTTCAAACGAAATAAAAAGCGGTACAATCCTCCACGTACATGGTACTACCTGATGCAAAAATAAAAATTGGTGTGTACCTCAAAACATTCAAAGTTAGCCTGGGCCCTCAATGGGCCCCAGCGTTATCTCGGTATCCCATGAGGTACAAACGATATTTATATGCATACCGGATTGTACCGAGAACGGAGAGGATTGTACCGCTTTTTGTTTCGTTTGTACCTCAAGGGGCCCCGAGATATGGGGGTCGAAAGTTTCATAACTTTGCACTGTCATATCTCGGGGCCCTTTGAGGTTCAAACGAAATAAAAAGCGGTACAATCCTCCACGTACATGGTACTACCTGATGCAAAAATAAAAATTGGTGTGTACCTCAAAACATTCAAAGTTAGCCTGGGCCCTCAATGGGCCCCAGCGTTATCTCGGTATCCCATGAGGTACAAACGATATTTATATGCATACCGGATTGTACCGAGAACGGAGAGGATTGTACAGCTTTTTGTTTCGTTTGTACCTCAAGGGGCCCCGAGATATGGGGGTCGAAAGTTTCATAACTTTGCACTGTCATATCTCGGGGCCCTTTGAGGTTCAAACGAAATAAAAAGCGGTACAATCCTCCACGTACATGGTACTACCTGATGCAAAAATAAAAATTGGTGTGTACCTCAAAACATTCAAAGTTAGCCTGGGCCCTCAATGGGCCCCAGCGTTATCTCGGTATCCCATGAGGTACAAACGATATTTATATGCATACCGGATTGTACCAAGAACGGAGAGGATTGTACCGCTTTTTGTTTCGTTTGTACCTCAAGGGGCCCCGAGATATGGGGGTCGAAAGTTTCATAACTTTGCACTGTCATATCTCGGGGCCCTTTGAGGTTCAAACGAAATAAAAAGCGGTACAATCCTCCACGTACATGGTACTACCTGATGCAAAAATAAAAATTGGTGTGTACCTCAAAACATTCAAAGTTAGCCTGGGCCCTCAATGGGCCCCAGCGTTATCTCGGTATCCCATGAGGTACAAACGATATTTATATGCATACCGGATTGTACCGAGAACGGAGAGGATTGTACCGCTTTTTGTTTCGTTTGTACCTCAAGGGGCCCCGAGATATGGGGGTCGAAAGTTTCATAACTTTGCACTGTCATATCTCGGGGCCCTTTGAGGTTCAAACGAAATAAAAAGCGGTACAATCCTCCACGTACATGGTACTACCTGATGCAAAAATAAAAATTGGTGTGTACCTCAAAACATTCAAAGTTAGCCTGGGCCCTCAATGGGCCCCAGCGTTATCTCGGTATCCCATGAGGTACAAACGATATTTATATGCATACCGGATTGTACCGAGAACGGAGAGGATTGTACAGCTTTTTGTTTCGTTTGTACCTCAAGGGGCCCCGAGATATGGGGGTCGAAAGTTTCATAACTTTCCACTGTCATATCTCGGGGCCCTTTGAGGTTCAAACGAAATAAAAAGCGGTACAATCCTCCACGTACATGGTACTACCTGATGCAAAAATAAAAATTGGTGTGTACCTTCTAATAAAACAAGCACGTTGAGATTCAAGAGAGAACTGGTTTTATTACTTTTATCAAAATTACCATACATATGCCACAGATACAATATACTAATACAGGTTAGTTTCACACTAGTGACCACAGATGTCGGTAGCAGTATTTAATGTTGATTATTTAGATATAAATTTCAACACTCCCACTATATCTAATAATCATAACCATAAGCAAAAATATGAGGTAACATTTTACACAATTACCAATCCTAACAATTCCATAAAGGCATAATGTTTCTTAGCACACAAACTTTTAGTAAACAAGTCAGCGGGCATGTCAGCAGTCGATAAATAGGATAATTTTACTATATTATTTGAAACACACTCTCTGGCAAAATGATATTTCACATCTATGTGCTTAGATTTTTTGTGAAATACTGGATTCATCGACAACTTCTGTGCACTCGACTGTCATTAAACAAACTTAAAGTATACATTTTATTTGTGATTTCAAACTGCAAAGTTCTTAAATATATGGCTTCTTTACATGCTTCTGAAATACTCATGTATTCAGCTTCACAGCTTGAAAGAGCTATTGTTTTTTGTTTCTTACACTCCCAGGATATGACTCCATTGGATAACATAAAACAATAACCAGTATATGACCGTCTATCATATGTATTGTTCGCCCAATCAGCATCAGCAAAACCTTTAATTTCTTTGTTTCCATTCTTACAATATTTAACACCAAATGCTTTTGTCTTTTTTAAATAATTTAAAATTCTCTTGGCATAATGCCAATGCTCATCAGTATGATTGATATTAAACTGGCTTAAATAGCTTACAGAGTAAGTTATGTCCGGTCTGGTTAAAACTGACAGGTACATTAGACTACCTATAAGCTGCTGATAGGGCACTTGTTTAGTTACATTTTGACCAGTGTTTACATTTAACTTAGTCTCCATTGGAGTTTCAACAGTCTTACAGTCTGCCATTTGAAATTTTTCTAATAAACTCTCAATATAACTTTCTTGATTTAAAGTAACAGACCCTTCCTTTTTATCAAATTTAACATTCATACCAAGACACTGTTTTACTTGCCCTAAATCCTTGATTTTAAATTTATTTGACAATATTTCCTTCAGGCGATTAGTTTCCTTTTTATTGTTGGAGAAAATAAAAAAATCATCGACATAAAGGGCCACTATAGTTACCATATTTTCAATTTTCTTTGTATACATACAGTGTTCTAATTTAGATTTGTTATAACCATTTTCAATTAAACAACTATCTACCTTTTTGTTCCAGGCCCTGGACGCCTGTTTTAAGCCATAGATGGCTTTATTAAGTTTTAATACTTTCTTAGAGTTATCTGGGGAATTAAAACATTCAGGTTTTTGCATGTATATAGTCTCTTCTAAGTTACCATTTAAAAAAGCAGTTTTTACGTCTAAATGTGTAACATCAAGGTCTAATTGTACTGATAGTGAAAACAAAAGTCGTAATGTTGTATGTCTAACAACAGGTGAGAAGGTTTCCGTATAATCTACTCCTTGTTTCTGGGAAAAACCTTTAGCTACAAGTCTGGCACGGAACCTAACCTTACTTTCACTATCATATTTCTTACACAAAACCCATCTACATTTAACTATAGTACTGTCTTTAGGTGCATCAGTAAGTTTCCAAGCATCATTAGCATCAAAACACTGTAATTCGTCCCTTATTGCCTCTAACCACTGTTCCCTATCTGGTCCTTTTAGAGCCTCATCCAGTGAAAGTTCACAAGCATTTTTAGTAACGCTACTTTCCAAACACATATTAGAATGACCATACCTGTCCGGCTTCTTTCTTTGCCTAGAGGAAACACCTCTTTTAACACTCACAACACTTTCCACGCTGTCATCAGAAGAATCATCTGGTACATAAGTCACATCATTATCATCATGAAAAATTTCACTTCCTGATTCATACCATGTGTCTCCCACTGAATCCTCAATGGATTGTGATTGTTCAGTTTCTTCAATCTGGACTACACTTTTTGTTTGTTCGGTATTTTCCATTATGATCACATCACGGCTTGTTGTGATATCCTGAGTGCTTGGATTGTAGACTCGGTAACCTTTTACATCCTCTGGGAAACCAACTAGAATCCCTTTTACAGCCTTTTTATTCCATTTGAGGCGCTTTTCTTTTGGAATGTGCATCATCACTATACTTCCAAATACCCTTAAGTGGCTAATATCTGGCTTTACTCCATTCCACATCTCAAAAGGTGTTCCATTCAAATTGGCCGCCACTATCCTATTTAGTAAGTATACCGCAGTATTGGCTGCTTCAGCCCAAAAGCTTTCGTCCATTTTAGCATCAAAAAGCAGACACCTTGCCTTTTCCACCACAGTGCGATTAAATCTCTCTGCCAGGCCGTTCTGTTCTGGTGTGTATGGATTACTTTTCTGATGAACTATTCCTGCTTTACTTAAATAATTATCAAACTCTTTATTCACAAATTCTTTCCCATTGTCGCTTCTAAGAATCTTAATTTTTTTGTTTAATTTATTCTCCACCTCAGCTTTGTATCTTTGAAAACATTCAAAAGCTTCATTTTTGTTTTTCAAAAAATAAATATAGATGTAGCGACTATAGTCATCAATGAATAAAATAAAATATCTGGAACCACCAAGCGACACATTCTTGAATGGCCCACATACATCTGTATGTATTATCTGCAGGAGATCATCACTTCTATTTCCATTATGTGGAAAGGGTAAACGATTTTGTTTCCCTTCGCAACACACTATACATGACGACTTCGATATTTCTGCCTTTCTATCAAGTGTAAGACCTTCCACGGCTTCCTGCATTTTACTTAAATAGTTACTGTTGACATGACCAAGCCGGCGATGCCAAATTTCACTCGAGGTCACCACTGCAGCCAGCCTTTCAGGCATTCTCAACTTATAAACTCCATTTAATAAGCTAGCTGTAGCAACTAGCTCATTACACTTATTCAATATTTGACAGCCATCATCTTTAAACAGGACCTTGTTGCCTTTTGCTATCAATTGACTTACGGAGATGAGATTCGTGGTCAAACTAGGTACACATAATACTCCTTCAACAACCACATCATACTCACAGTTATCTGTCAATGTTGTTAATCTCACATCACCAGAGCACTTGACAGACACTTTTTCCTTATTTGCAACAATAATTTCTTGGACTGTATGATTGTTCGACACATTTGTAATCCAATGTTCATTCGCTGTCAAATGGGCACTAGCACCTGAATCAATGTACCAATCATTCTTCGAGAAACAACCATTTAGGAACACGGCACTGAACGCATTTGTTTGTTTACGTTCACTGAATTTGTTATTTGACGAATCTTTTACATCCTTAGGACATTGATTACGATAGTGTCCCGTTTGTTTGCATTTGTAACATTTGATTACTTTCTGTTTTGACCTTGACGTTGACATCTGAGTTCTTCCGGTATTGGCGCCATACTTCTTTTGATAACTCGCGAATGCTCCGCTAACGTCGCCACTGTCTTCCTCCATGTCCATCAATTTTGTTTTAATGGCGTCGGCCGTTATATTAATGCCCGAATGTTCAATCGCCATTATCATTGGCGAATATTTTTCAGATAATCCAGCTAAAAGCAATGATCCTACCCACTCATCATTAATATGAAAGCCCGATCCACTCAACTTTTGGCTCGTTTCTATGATCTGAGTAATGTAAGACGTCATAGATGTACAATTTTCAAGACGAATTGATATTAAAGTTCTCAATAAGCTGATCCTTCTAGTAAATCCGGAATCATCGAATAAATGCTTTAATTTTTCCCATAGTTTCTTCGTATTTTCGACATCCTTGATATGTACATATAGCGACGAGTCAATCGTTAGAATCAATTTTGCCTTGGTTTTCGCATCGGCTGCGGCTTCATCTGGATTCGTGACTTTGATACAGTCCGATGTACCTTCCAGTATTAGAAAATTCTCCGCGGCGAAAGCCCACTCCTGGTAGTTCTCGCGACCTTTTAATTTTGGCACGCTCACAACGTAATTCGAACTCATTTTCACCGGCACAGTGTATTCTCAGTCCACACAAACTTATACAGCACTAACTTGCAAGTTCGTAACGAGAAAAAGAGAAAAACACGTAATTCTGGGCACATAACCTCTAATAAAACAAGCACGTTGAGATTCAAGAGAGAACTGGTTTTATTACTTTTATCAAAATTACCATACATATGCCACAGATACAATATACTAATACAGGTTAGTTTCACACTAGTGACCACAGATGTCGGTAGCAGTATTTAATGTTGATTATTTAGATATAAATTTCAACATACCTCAAAACATTCAAAGTTAGCCTGGGACCTCAATGGGCCCCAGCGTTATCTCGGTATCCCATGAGGTACAAACGATATTTATATGCATACCGGATTGTACCGAGAACGGAGAGGATTGTACTGCTTTTTGTTTCGTTTGTACCTCAAGGGGCCCCGAGATATGGGGGTCGAAAGTTTTATAACTTTCCACTGTCATATCTCGGGGCCCTTTGAGGTTCAAACGAAATAAAAAGCGGTACAATCCTCCACGTACATGGTACTACCTGATGCAAAAATAAAAATTGGTGTGTACCTCAAAACATTCAAAGTTAGCCTGGGACCTCAATGGGCCCCAGCGTTATCTCGGTATCCCATGAGGTACAAACGATATTTATATGCATACCGGATTGTACCGAGAACGGAGAGGATTGTACCGCTTTTTATTTCGTTTGAACCTCAAAGGGCCCCGAGATATGACAGTGCAAAGTTATGAAACTTTCGACCCCCATATCTCGGGGCCCCTTGAGGTACAAACGAAACAAAAAGCGGTACAATCCTCTCCATGCTCTGTTTCATCCTTTCAGCACATAAAAAATGCTTATACGTAATGGGAGCCTGAGATATAGGGTAAAAACTGCAAATCTTTCAACGCCCATATCTTGGGGCCCCTGGAGATTTTAACGGTTTTAAAAGCGGTACAATCCTCTACATATTGGGTACAATCGAATGGTATTCATAAACATTCACTTTTACCTAATCTGATTTCAAAATGTTTAACCCCCAATAACTTTCGTCCTAAGGGGACGAAAGTTATGGTACAAAAGAAATAAAAAGCGGTACAATCCTCTACATGCTGGGTTCAATCGAATGGCATGTATAAACTTACAATATTTTATACATAGTTGCCAAAATATTTACCCCCCTATAACTTTCACCCCCTAGGGGTACAAACGATTTAAAAAACGGTACAATCAAGTACATACCGGGTACAATCGGATACACGACGAAAAAATTTTTTTTTTTCACTTCAGTTGCCAACTTCACATAGGTCTTATTTTGATGTGAATAAAATCTCATAAGGTACTAGCGGACGTCACGCGGTTTCACCCGCGTAGTTCCCGTTCCCGTGGGAGTACGGAGATAAAATATAGCCTATATTAATCAGTGATAATGTAGCATTCAAATGGTGAAAGAATTTTTTAAATCGGTCCCCTACTTTTTCGATATTACTACTTACAAACATCTATACAGATAAATAATATTGAAGTGTCTGTTTGTAATTCCAAAATAACAGCTTTTCACTAAATGCATATGAAAGTATACACGATACTAACATTAAAAACCAAGATTCAAAAATTTTCTCTGTCTGTCTGTTTGTTCCGGGTAATCTCTGAAACGGCTGGACGGATTTTAACGGGACTTTCACTGGTAGGTTGCCAATCTTACAAGGGGTAACTAAGGCTACATTTATTTAAAAAAAAACATCATTGTTCCGCGGGATAATGCAATTAACTCTACGCGGGTGAAACCGCAGGGCACAGCTAGCAATATTCATATATATATTCTCGTCATACTTGTGAACAGGTGCTGCTTGTGGGGGCTGCTCATCTCAAGCTACGCATTTACATATAAGTACAACTACTAGACTTTTCTTTATGTTAATTTTTATCGACATTTGTGCATTGCAACTGTGTCCATGGGCTTACACTGCTCAAGTGATTTACTTTGATTTTTTTAAATTGTATAATATTTTTGAAAAGAGTAATTACTGAGTTTCTTGCCAGGTTGTTCTCAGTAAAGCAACCTTCCGAACCTGGTGGTAGCATGTATAATCCTGTAAATTGTGTCATTCTGACGATTTGAAAGTACTTTGTAAAAGTCTAATCGAATAAAGATATTTTTGACTTTGACTTTGACATAAAGATACAAGATTCCGTTCATGAAAGAAGCGTATGAAGGAAAACACAAGAATCATGAATATATTTTTATTGAAATATTTTTCGTGTAACCACCACCATAAGCTTTTATAAATATATACAATATTTAAATCTTTACAATATATTGTAATTCCGGAAAATATATGAAACAATTCAAAAAAGAAATTAAACCGGGTAATTACGAGACGCCATTTTAAAGTAAGTAAATTAATATTTGAAAATGATACATCACATAGATTAAAACAATTAATTCTGACAGCTGTCAGAGTGACATTACAGCTGTCAAATTTGTAGATTGAAATGTCACACGTCGTATCCTAGAGCCGACCGCTAGTAAATACATTCGCGTTATCCCCATGCTCGCTGAGCGCTCAAAAGAAATGATGGCACTTATTACGTAAGAATTTTGCGACATTCTTTCCTGCGGTTTTCTCGGCTTTGGTTTAAGATGGATTTATCGGTGTTTTAGCTGGTAACTTGAAATGTCATTCGTTCATCCTACCATAGATTTAAACATGGTTGTAATGCAATACTATTCAGCATGAAAAACAAGAATTACATACTTTAAAATGGCAACATTGCTAAGGCTTTAATCGTCATCAACACAGGTACATTTTTGAGGTTTTTTGGACTTCTTGACAGTATCAACTGTCCTCGAAGTATCAATTCTCTTATCAGTTTCACTGCGAGTATTACTGCGAGTTTCTCTGTCAGTTTCCTCATAATCAAAGTCTGAGCTCGTTTCTTTTTTATTCCTCTTGTCTCTGGTCTTTGAGGCATCGCTTTTAACCTCTTTATATGTATTTTTCTCATCTTTAGTATTTGTAGCGGTATTATCATTATTATCATCATTTGTACCTGAATCATCATCGTTATTTGATTCATCATCGTCTGAGGTCTTAACTTTTTTATAGTTCTTCTTGTATCTGGTCTTTGAGTCATCGCTTGTATCCTTTTTAGATGTTTTACTATCATCTTCCGTATTTGTAGTGTCATTATTGTTATTATCATCATTTGTATTTGAATTATCATCGGTATTTGAAGCGCCATCAACGGTAGTGTCGTCATCATCATTCTCGACGATCAGGGCGTTGTAGAAGCTTTCCCTAGTGGTAACATCCAACCGAACCTTAATATAACTGCTATATACAGTGCTGATATCTGAAACAAACAAATGTTTAAAATCAAGAGTTCACGCTCATATTGAAATCTGGCTGTGCCCTGCGGTTTCACCGCGTAGATTTAGTTTCATGCTTCATTTCGCGGAACCCTAATATTTTTAATAAATAAAAGTAGCCTAAGTTACTCCTTGAAACATCAGCTACCTACCAGTGAAAGTCTCGTTAAAATCGGTCCAACCGTTCCTGAGATTACCCGGAACAAACAGACAGAAAGACAGACAGACAGACTTAAAACTTGGTTTTTCTCTGTCCACAGACACTTCAATTTTATTTATCTGTATAGATATAGATGAAAATTATTTATTCAGTTCAGGCCCTGGCAAGGCACTTATGAATGTCGAGGAATTTACCACCGGTTATTCTCACAAATCATCGAATGGTGGTATATCTATACAGATAAATAAAATTGAAGTGTCTGTTTGTAATTCCAAAATAACAGCTTTTCACTAAATGCATATGAAAGTATACACTCCTGAGACTAAAAACCAAGTTTTAAAAATGTTTCTGTCTGTCTGTCCGTCTATCTGTCTGTCTGGCTGTCTGTTTGTTCCGGGTAATCTCTGAAACGGCGGGACCGATTTTACCGGAACTTTTACTGGCAGGTAGCTAATGTTTCAAGGAGTAACTTAGGCTACTTTTATTTATTAAAAATATTAAGGTTCCGCGACAATAAGGATGAAACTAAATCTACGCGGGTGAAACCGCAGAGCATAGCTAGTCTTTTGGTAAAAATGAATCCCCATTTCCCTTGGTCACGGCATCACGCGTAAACGGCTGGATGGATTTTAACGGGACTTTCACTGGCAGATAGCTGATGTTTCAAGGAGTGTTTTAGGATAACCGTGTGTTAGTGTAACCGCGGGGCACAGCTAGTATATTATGAAATTACAGATGGTACAGGCGGTTATAAAAGAATATTATAAGGTTTTCTGTCTGTCTGTCTTATCTCAAACCTTTCTTATATCACCTTGCCCAATCCGGTCGAACTCAAAAAATATCTAAAATTATATAAGTCAAAGGTGACTGACTGACTGACATAGTGATCTATCAACGCACAGCAAACCACTGGACGGATCGGGCTGACATTTGGCATGCAGGTACATGTTATGACGTAGGCATCCGCTAACAAAGGATTTTGATTAATTCTACCCCCAAGGGGATAAAATAGGGGATGAAAGTTTGTATGAAACTGAATTTACGCTAGTTATGTATATATTTACCATATCCGTATCTTTGGAATGTGTCACTGCAATAACTCTCCATTTCTGTAAAACAAAAGAGAATGTTTATTTATTGAGAATTCTAACATACATATACAGTGTCGGGGAAAATAGGACAGCTGTTAAAATATGTGAGAGGTTATAATTTTAGGAAGCAAATAAAATTATTATGACAAAAATATCTTCTTCCGTTTCCGAGTAATTGACGTTCAAAGTTGACCATATCAAGACCTTATTTTCGCATAAAAATCAGCTGTAACGTAGAATTATTCACGTGAAATCTAACTACGTTTTTGTTTTTTTCTCGCATTAATAATTTCTGAAATAATCCCATAAAACCATTTTTCGAAACCATTAACCATCCTCTTAATTTTACAAGTGTAATGACCGCGTACGTAATGTAGGTAAACGCGGGCGCGCGTTCATTCAATCGCTTAAGGCCGCGAGCTCTTCGGCCCTTAGCAACCATAGCCTATAACTACGTTATCGTTGGAGCTAGATATTTTACGACTTCAACATAGTGATATATTCATAAAACCCTATAACTTCTAGAAGACAACTGTTCCTTTTTCTCCGACAACTTGTATACATAATAAATTTTTTTTTCATTTTAAATTCTATCCTTTTGAAGTTTTGAGAGAAAGTCTGTAAAACACGTGAATGGAGTATCCGCGAGCGTTCACGACGTGACAACTCATAGTGACATTACGACTAACATTTAGTTAAAATGAGATTAATTATATGTTCTCAGGCGCTTAATTACACAAAAAAGTATATATTTTGTAAATACTCACCAGTTGCGATTTTGTGTCCGACTGAAAAAAAAGAAAACAATGAATTATTTTTTTATATACATACATATGCTCACGCCTGTATTACCCTCGGGGGTAGGCAGAGGTGTTGTAATAACAACACACTTCACACAAGATGATTAAGTGCCGACGTGACAGATGGTGAGCCCACCGTCTCAGCCACTATACATACGTGTTTGAATTACTTCTCAGACATATGCAGGTTTCCTCACGATGTTTTCCTTCACCGTAAAGCACGTGGTGTGAAATCACTGCAGATAAGTGTTTAGAAAAACTCATTGGTACAGGCCCCCTGGGATTCGTGCGTCGCTTGCAAACGCCAAGGGCACCACGGCTCTGGTATAGATAATTTAATTAAATGTGATACTTACGTCCACGTTTATGACTGTTGGCCAAGGCAGCAACGATTGTAGTAACTGAAACCAAAAGAACGCTGTTAAAAAAGGATTTAAGTTTATAGTGGAACCAGTTTAAAGACGCTCAGCGAATATGGAAAGAGTTATTCCTGGACTCTCTCTAAAGGATAGGATTCGTAACGAATCCATCCGACAGAGAACCAAAGTGATCGACATAGCTCAAAGAATTAGCAAGCTGAAGTGGCAGTGGGCCGGTCAAATCTCAAGAAGAACCGACAACCGCTAGGGTAAACGAGGTCTTGAGTGGAGACCGAGACTCGGCAAACGTAGGACGCCCTCCGGCCAGGTGGGATGACGATCTGAGGAAGACTGCAGGCAGATGCTGGATGCAGCAAGCTGAAGACAGGCTATGGTGCTCATTAGGGGAGGCCTTGTCAGTTGAATAAGATGGAATTTACCAACCTATACGTGAGTCGGAAGATCAATAAAAATAGCCAAAAAACAGAAGTAAAAACGGGTCGCTATTCAAAGTCTTTATGTATACATCTACACAGTATATAAACCTAATTCAAGTAGAAAACTTGTCCCTCACGGTGTCTCTCGGGATCGTGCCAAGAAGGCTGGCATTGCCACGTTGAATAGCAATGCTGATTCTCTGAGCGAGGTAACCCCAGCCCGCTTGGCACGAGAGGCTTCTACCAGACGACGTGCGTCTTTGAACAGTTGAAGAGCATCCGGACCCCAAGGCCCCAGAGTTTTAATCCTTGACCAATGCAAGCATATTTCCTATGCTTAAGGCAATTCTGCAGATAAATAAAAAAGAACTGTCTGTGTATAATCTATATCTCGACAAATAAATAAAATTGAAGTGTCTGTTTGTAATTCCAAAGTTACAGCTTTTCACTAAAAGCATATGAATGTATACACGATACCTACAGAGAAAATCAATTTTTAAAGTATTTCTCCGTTTGTCTGTTTGTTGCGGCTAATCTCCAAAACGTGTGGAGCGATTTTAACGGGACTTTCACTGGCAGATAGCTGGTGGAACAAAGAGTACGTCAGGCTATAGCTATTAAAACAAATTACAAACCGTATTGGTAGAGCACCCTCAGTCCATTTCTGCGTAAGTAGGTACGATTACCTGAAAAAATAGCATACGATCAACAAAGATAATGAAAAGGGGTGCGAAGGTCAAATGGCAATCGCTTTGTCTTTGCACAAATCAGTTCATTTCAATACAAAATATCTTTATTCGATTAGACTTTCAACAAGTACTTTCAAATCGTCAGAATGACATAATTATACAGTATTATACATGCTACCGCCAGGTTCGGAAGGTTGTATTTACTGAGATCGGCTGTTTAACCAAAATCTATACAGATAAATAAAATTGAAGTGTCTGTTTGTAATTCCAAAATAACAGCTCTTCACTAAATGCATATGAAAGTATACTGACACAAAAAAAAACAAGTATTGAATTTTTTCTCTGTCAGTTTGTTTGTTCCGGGTAATCTCTGAAACGGCTGGACCGATTTTAACGGGACTATCACTGGCAGGTAGCTAATGTTACAAGGAGTGACTTAGACTAATTTTATTTTGGAAAAAATTTAGGGTTCCACGAAATAAAGCATGAAACCGCGGGGCACAGCTAGTCCTGTGTGATTACATCATTAGGACGATTTGAAAGTGTTTTGTTATTAAAAGTCTAATCAAATGATTATTTTTTAGTTTGGGTTTGAATAAAAAATATTATACTCACGGTCTTTCAGCTTAAGGAGTTCCAACATTGAAGAGAATATGACTTCCTCGGTTCCTTCACAAAAAACAACACATTATTTAGAAATTAGAGCTATGGTTGAGTACTAATTAATTCATTTTCTATCGACTACATTAATTAACTATATCTATATCTTCTATATCTATCAATACATCTATATCTATATCTATACAGATAAATAAAATTGAAGTGTCTGTTTGTAATTCCAAAATAACAGCTCTTCACTAAATGCATATGAAAGTATACACAATACTGTAATTTAAAAATAAAATTTTAAAATTTTTCTCTGCCTGTTTGTCTGTCTGTCTGTTTGTTCCGGATAATCTCTGAAACGGCTGGACGGATTTTAACGGGACACATCGGGTTGAATCAAGTGCCGACCCCAACAATGTATGGGATAAGGCCAGGGAGATGATGATATGGTACACGAAGTACCAGGCGCACATAACGGACTAGGAGTTAATAAGTTGATTGTGACTAACATGGAGCCACATCGGGTTGAATCAAGTGCCGACCCCAACAATGTATGGGATAAGGCCAGGGAGATGATGATATGGTACACGAAGTACCAGGCGCACATAACGGACAAGGAGTTAATAAGTTGATTGTGACTAACATGGAGCCACATCGGGTTGAATCAAGTGCCGACCCCAACAATGTATGGGATAAGGCCAGGGAGATGATGATATGGTACACGAAGTACCAGGCGCACATAACGGACAAGGAGTTAATAAGTTGATTGTGACTAACATGGAGCCACATCGGGTTGAATCAAGTGCCGACCCCAACAATGTATGGGATAAGGCCAGGGAGATGATGATATGGTACACGAAGTACCAGGCGCACATAACGGACAAGGAGTTAATAAGTTGATTGTGACTAACATGGAGCCACATCGGGTTGAATCAAGTGCCGACCCCAACAATGTATGGGATAAGGCCAGGGAGATGATGATATGGTACACGAAGTACCAGGCGCACATAACGGACAAGGAGTTAATAAGTTGATTGCGACTAACATGGAGCCACATCGGGTTGAATCAAGTGCCGACCCCAACAATGTATGGGATAAGGCCAGGGAGATGATGATATGGTACACGAAGTACCAGGCGCACATAACGGACAAGGAGTTAATAAGTTGATTGTGACTAACATGGAGCCACATCGGGTTGAATCAAGTGCCGACCCCAACAATGTATGGGATAAGGCCAGGGAGATGATGATATGGTACACGAAGTACCAGGCGCACATAACGGACAAGGAGTTAATAAGTTGATTGTGACTAACATGGAGCCACATCGAGTTGAATCAAGTGCCGACCCCAACAATGTATGGGATAAGGCCAGGGAGATGATGATATGGTACACGAAGTACCAGGCGCACATAACGGACAAGGAGTTAATAAGTTGATTGCGACTAACATGGAGCCACATCGGGTTGAATCAAGTGCCGACCCCAACAATGTATGGGATAAGGCCAGGGAGATGATGATCTGCTTTTTTCTCTGCTCTCTCTATCTCTTAATTCAATTATACGCTATCATCTACACGTACCTTTTAATTTGTTTATATCTTTTCCTGACCTCTTCCGCACAATAACCTGCAACTGGGATTTAATGTCCGAAAGGCTGTAGTAGTCTGCTACACTGCTGAATTGATCGTAATCCCCTGTGTATTTGGAATAGCCCAGTTTCTTCCCGTACGTGCTCCTGCAGATTTTGCTTCCTGAAAAATAAAAAAAAATCTATAGCTAAATCTTCTTGAAAAGTCTGAATAATAGATAAATAAGTAAACACCGTCCCGGATAGAAATTAACGTTTATTCGCTTCCCAATCTTGCCTCCAATAATCCTATTACAAATTTATACCATAGACATTTCCGCGTCATCTCAGATCGCGTCACAGATAAACTAGTATCTACATTTAGGCTGAATACTAAATACACATCACTTCTTCTAAGCTCTATAGCTAAATAACAGCTTTTCACTAAATGCATATGAAAGTATACACGCTACTGACACTAAAAAACCAAGTTTAATTCTTTTCTCTGTCTGTCTGTCTGTTTGTTCCGGGTAATCTCTGAAACGGCTGGACGGATTTTAGCGGGACTTTCACTGGTAGGTAGCTGATGTTTCAAGGAGTAACTTAGGCTACTTTTATTTATTAAAAATATAAGGGTTCCGCGACAAATAGGATGAAACTAAATCTACGCGGGTGAAACCGCGGGGCACAGCTAGTAATTACTTAAAAATATATTTTTTGTGACACTGAAGAACCATTTTTTTTAAGTTGTTTTCTGTCTGTCTGTCTGTTTGTTTCGGGTAATCTCCGAAACTGGTGGACAGATTTTTTCGTTCGTACTTAAAAAATCTGTTGTACAAGATACGAAAAAAGCCTCAAAAAACTATACAGACGAATTGAAACTAACTCTTTCTTTTAAGTCAATAAGAAAGGAAAATATATCTAAGTTAAGTTTGTATACACCGACCAACAGATGGCGCAAAGTGGCCCGATACTCACGCCTGTATTCCCCGAAGGGGTAGGCAGAGGTGTTGTAATTTTCAACACCCACATTTCACCGAATCTGATTAAGTGCCAACGTGACAGAGGGTGAGTTCATCGCCGTCTCAGGCACTATACATACGTCTTTAAATTATTTCTCGGACATATTCAGGTTTCCTCACGATGTTTTCCTTCACCGTAAAGCACGTGGTGTGAAATCACTGTACATTAGTTTTTTAGAAATACTCATAGGTACAGGCCCCGCTGGGATTCGAACTTGCGTCGCTTGCGTTGCAGGCGACTGCTCTAACCCCGAGGCCACCACGGCTCTCACGCATGAGGTAGGATCACGAGTAATTACTTTACTGAGTTTCTTGCCAGGTTGTTCTCAGTAAAAGCAACCTTCCGAACCTGGCGGTAGCATGTATAATCCTGTATAATTATGTCATTCTGACGATTTGAAAGTACTTAGCTCAGTTGGCAGAGCAACTGCACGGTTTGCAGAGGTCGTGGGTTCGAGCCTCGTAATCGTATTTGTCCTGACCATTTTTAAGAATTTAAATATCAAGTTATCAACAGCAATTATATACTCACTATATTCGTTCGTCCATGCATTTGTGCACAGTAACCCACGGCTGAGACCAAGCAGTACTGTAAAAAAACTTATTTAGTATCTTATTTTCAAAAAAAAAACTTATATATAAAAATGAATCCCCACATCCCTTGGTCACGGCATCACGCGTAAACGGCTGAATGGATTTTAACGGGACTTTCACTGGCAGATAGCTGATGTTTCAAGGAGTGTTTTAGGCTAATTTTATTTTAAAAAAACATGTAATTAACTCTACGCGGGTGAAACCCCGGGTCATAACTAACAAGCAATAAATTTGCAAATTTTCAGTTCGATTTCGCACAAGATGATTAAGTGCCAACGTGACGGATGGTGAGTCCATCGCCGTCTCAGCCACTATACATACGTGTTTGAATTACTTCTCAGACATATGCAGGTTTCCTCACGATGTTTTCCTTCACCGTAAAGCACGTGGTATGAATCACGTGAATCAATGATATGACAAAACTATACTTACACGATGTGTAGAGATCGTACACTGAAAAATAACAAAAAAATATTATTAATAAATGAATACAAGATATTAAAGGTATCGATAGGCCTCTTGCAAGAGTCCGGCTAGGTAGGCACCACCGCAGTGTCAGATATTCTGCAAGCACTAGTGTACGTACACTACACTGTGCTCCGGTGTGAAGGGCACTGTAGCTAACATTACTGGCCATAAGACACTGGCTACTAGGTGGTAGGCGTCTTATTGCAAGAGTCCGGCTAGGTAGGCACCACCACAGTGTCAGATATTCTGCAAGCACTAGTGTACGTACACTACACTGTGCTCCGATGTGAAGGGCACTGTAGCTAACATTACTGGCCATAAGACACTGGCTACTAGGTGGTAGGCCTCTTATTGCAAGAGTCCGGCTAGGTAGGCACCACCGCAGTGTCACTGCATCGTGAAGGAAAGGGAAAAGTGATTACCTACCTCCAGAATACTTGTTTTCCAATATTCCCGCGGAGGCAGTGCCAGCTGAAAAACAAAAAAGCATTTGTTATTGGACTGTACTAGTGATATGAATTCCTTAATTTTAGATTCTGGTATACAGGACCGAGCAGGACTCTCTGCCTCATGTATACATCCTCCAACAGGAGGCCTCCGAGCCGTTCCCTCTTGGAGACGCTGCCCTGGACCTTGCAGCCAATAGTCAGCGTCTAAGAATTTGACTATGGTACCCCCTGCCTGTCTGAGGAGCTCGTGGCACAGTTGTTATTGCGCATATGCTCAGCGAAGTTAAGCAACCATATACCTAGCCAGTAGTTGGATGGCAGACCGCGGGAGTTCCCTCGGTGCCTCGGAGAGCACGTTAAGCCGTCGGTCCCGGTTGACAATTTAATATCTTTGGCAATCGTTACAGGTCAGTTAGAGGCCTAAGTCTGACCACTGGTTTAACCCAGATTGCCGATTTTCCTCGTAAAAGGGGTTAGGAAGGTCAGATGGCAGTCGCTTCGTATAAAAATCAGTCAGATTGGGTTGAATCAAGTGCTGACTCCAAATACATATAATTTTAATTTTAAATTGAAAATATAATGGTCCCGCGGGACTATATAATTAACTCTACGTGGGTGAAACCGCGGGGCACAGCTAGTTACCTGATATAATGACATCCAAGCACGCGTCTAGAGAAGCTCGAGTTTCTGTAAACAAAAAAAATACATTATTAAGAAAATATAAAAAAAACACCTTGGCATTATAAGATCCTGAACCCTCATATTCATCAACATCTTATACGACTTGACAGCTTTAAAACATAGAAGGAAAGGTAGAAGGGACTCTCTTCCCTTCTATGTTTTACAGAGGAAGACCAAGGTTTTTTGAAGAGGAAAGATTTGAATTTTTGTCAATATGTTTGTATTAAATAGGCTCCGAAACTACTTGACCGATCTTGAAAATTCTTTCAGCAATGGATAGCTACATCATCAGCGAGTAACATAGGCTATATTTTATCCCCGTACTCCCACGGGAACGGGAACTACGAGGCGGAAAGCACGTGACGTCCGCTACTCTTCTATCGTATAACCAGCGGACTGTCAAGACGCATCCAACGATACCTCGTTTGTCTATTTATCATAAGTAGTTTTGGAGTTCTGAGGGAACACATGAACATATACAGGGTGTCAGGGAAAATAGGACAGCTGTTAAAATATGTGAGAGGTTATAATTTTTGGAAGCAAATAAAATTATAATGTCAAAAATATCTTCTTCCATTTTCGAGTAATTGACGTTCAAAGTTGACCATATCAAGACCTTATTTTCGCATAAAAATCAGCTGTAACGTAGAATTATTCACGTGAAATCTAACTACGTTTTAATTTTTTTCCATTTTGAAACCGTTAACCTTCCCCTTAATTTAAAAAGTTGAATGACCGCGTACGTAATGTAGGTAAACACGGCCGCGTGTTCATTCAATCGCTTAAGGCCGCGAGCTCTTCGGCCCTTAGCAACTATAGCCTATAACTACGTTATCGTTGGAGCTAGATATTTTACGACTTCAACATATTGATATATTCATAAAACCCTACAACTTCTAGAAGACAACTGTTCCTTTTTCTCCGACACCCTGCATACATACTGAACAAAATCAAAACACTCTTTTTGGTATTGCCGGGTAAAACTTGGAAATACTTACTTGTTTGTGAGAGGCCTTGGAGAATGCTGAATGGTTGCTGAAGAGATTCTGTGAATAAAGAAATAGGAATTAATCTTTACATATACATACATGCATATAAATAAAATTGAACTGTCTATTTGTAGTCTAAATATAAATAACTCAAAGGTGACTGACTGACTGACATAGTGATCTATCAACGCACAGCCCAAACCACTGGACGGATCGGGCTGACATTTGGCATGCAGGTAGATGTTATGACGTAGGCATCCGCTAAGAAAGGAGTTTGATTAATTCTACCCCCAAGGGGATAAAATAGGGGATGAAAGTTTGTATGAAACTAAATTTACGCGGGTGAAACCACAGGGCACAGCTAGTTCCATATAAACAGCTATTCACTAAATGCATATAAAAGTATTTAAGATATCTACATTTGAAAAAAAAACATTATTCTCTGTCTGCCTATTTGTAACCTAATCTCCGAAACAGCTAAGTCGATTTTAACGGGACTTTCACTGACAGGTAGCTGATGTTACAAAGAGTAATTAAGGTACACGTAATTTAAAAAAAATAGTTCCGCTGGACTCCCATGATATAAAAAAAAATATATGTTTGCCAAATTATATAAAAAAAATTCTTACTGCTCACTCCCTTGTAGAAGATACCTGAAAAAATATAACATTTTTAAAGATCATATACATACAAGCATACAATCACGCCTGTATTCCCGAAAGCGTAGGCAGAGGCATATTACACCCACATTCCACCAGTTATAAGTCCCATGTAATAGAGTGCGAGCCTATTGCCATTAACCGGCCACTAATCCACACTACGGGCTGCTACTGGGGAATTACTGATGGGACAACCCAATAACACTTTACCTGACCCCGGGATCGAAACCAGGACGTGTTCCACAGTAGCGACCACTAGACTCACGAGGAAGACCAGTCCTTTGATGTCTGTCTGTCTGTTTGTTCCGGGTAATCTCCGAACTTAGGCTACTTTTACTATTTAACAATATTAGGGTTCCGCGACATGAAGCATGAAACTAAATCTACGCGGGTGAAACCGCGGGGCACAGCTAGTATTATTATAGTATAACACAAATTAGGCCTGGGAGCCAGGATCAGTTGGAGCAGACCTTGGGTGGTTGGAATGAAACTCCGTAACTTGGGCAGTTCTGGTTTATTGGTTCAACCACACTAAAGAACTAATGTATTTGCTATATACAATACGGAAAGAGTCTTTCAACAGCGCGATCTAAAAGGATACAACGCCATCTTGCATTAAATAGCCGAACTAACTTGGTGGTAGGTATTCTACGTTTAACATTTATAATAAAACTTACCGAAGGAACTAAGATAGTAACTCTCCTGAAAATAAAAACGATTAATGTTTAGTTACATAAAATAAATATAAACGCCTGTATTCCCCTCGGGTGTAGGCAGAGGTGTTGTAATAACAACACACACAAGATGATTAAGTGCCAACGTGACAGATGGTGAGTCTATCGCCGTCTCAGCCACTATACATACGTGTTTGAATTACTTCTCAGACATATGCAGGTTTCCTCACGATGTTTTCCTTCACCGTAAAGCACGTGGTGTGAAAACACTGCACATTTTTTAGAAAAACTCATTGGTGCAGGCCCCGCTGGGATTCGATCTTGCATCGCTTGCGTACCAGGCGACTGCTCTAACCCCAAGGTCACCACGGCTAATATACGAATATATAATAATTACGAGGGATTTCTGCAAATAAACCTTACGTGTTCAAAGAACTCGTATACACTAATGTTATAAAGAGGAAAGATTTGATTGTTTTTGTGTTTGTTTGCTTGCATTGAATAGGCTCCGAAACTACTTGACCGATCTTGTAAATTCTTTCAGCAATGGATAGCTACATCATCAGCGAGTAGCATAGGCTACATTTTATCCCCGTACTCCCACGGGAACGGGAACTACCTATCCAAACTAAAACCATCTAATATTTAGATCGGGGTTGCGTCATCGATATGTGGCTAAATGTAACTTTAGACGTATCAGTAGAGTTTGGATACACCGACCAACAGATGGCGCAAGGCGGCCTAAACCGCTAATCAATGAAAAATTCGACCCATGAGATAGGATCACGAGTAGCTCAGTTGGAAGAGCAACTGCACGGATTGCAGAGGTCGTGGGTTCGACTCCCGCCTCGTGTTCGTATTTTTCTTTATAATGTTTAAGAAATTTTATGGATATATGGATAGTGGGTCACACTGAAAATCAGCTCCGCTAGATTGAACTGGACTCCAGTTAGGTCTGCGGGTATAGTTGAGTTGTGGCCCTTTGATGACAATGTGCGGCAACACCCGATGTACTGGTGCGAACCACTTTGCAAAATAAAAACACTACTTATTTGTTATGTGTATTCTTTTTTGTATATTTTTTGTATCAGTTTTGTTTGTTTTGTTGCTGCTTATTGAAATCAATAAACGTTTATTATTATTATTATTTGTCCATTTCATTTGTTCTCGGATTTGATCCGGGATTCTGATGGCACGGGCCTGTTTTTTTTTGTTTTATTGACGAGGAGGAAACCTTCAAATGTCCCCGACCGCCCTGGGAGAGGCTGATCGGGGTATGTGGGATTTTGACCGCACTAAAACCCCCCCGGTGGCCATCCTCAGTGCTCAGGGGGGACTCCGGGTACTCTGATAGATCGCACTGGTGCCCCCCCACACTTTGCCGGGGCACATCCCCGGGGCTGTGTCGCCGCCCCTGGAGACCTCGCTGTGGTCGGCAGCGCGAGCCACATCGCGCTGCCACCTCCCCGGGCCCGCGGCTCGGTGGTCAAAGCTCCCACCTCGACCACCGCCAGCAGGCCCTCCGGCCCCCTTTTAGTCGCCTCTTACGACAGGCAGGGGATACCATAGCCTAATTCTTAGACCCTGGCTATTGGGTGGTGATGGCACGGGCCTAGGCCAAGTGTTCATCAGGAGGTCGAAGTATATTGTGTATGTATTGGTTGTGTGTGCGGTAGTGACGTTAATTCTGTGGTTGGATGTGTGTGTTGTACGTAATCAGTTTGTAAAAATATCCTTACTATTCGACAGGTATTTAGAATAGCTGCTTATTATCATAATTATTATATATTAATTACCTTCGATGTTCTAGTAAGTCCTCTTAGTAACCCTGGCTCCGGCAGAGCTAGGGTCACAGTCACCTGTAATGTAAAAAACACTTATCTATACATCTATACAGATAGGGTGTCGGCGAAATCGGGACAGCTGTTAAAATATGTGATAGGGTATAATTTTAGGAAGCAAATAAAATTATTATGAAAAAAATATCTTCTTCCGTTTTCGAGTAATTGACGTTCAAAGTTGACCATATCAAGACCTTATATTCGCATATTATACTTTATAGTTTATACATTATACAGATAAATAAAATTGAAGTGTTTGTTTGTAATTCCAAAATAACAGCTTTTCACTAAATGCATATGAAAGTATACACGCTACTGACAAAGAAAAACAAAGTTTTAAAATTTTTCTCTGTCTGTCTGTCTGTTTGTTTCGGGTAATCTCCAAAACGGCTGGACGGATTTTGACGGGACTTTCACTGACGGAAAGCTAATGTTACAAGGAGTAACTTAGATTCTTAAAAAACATTAAGGATCCGCGGGCAACTATGAAATTAAAATCTACGCGGGTTAAACCGCGGGGCACAGCTTGTATATATATATATATATATATATATATATATATATGTTTATATGATATATAGAAAAATCCTTACCAAGGACAGTGCGAGGATCAACTTCAGATGCATGGTGGAGACTTGTGGTCGTCTGAAGAAATACATGGCTAATTTATACCCGAATTTTACCACTTAAACAAATACTGTCTACCTATTAACATTAAATATGTATTTAGTTCTCAAGGTTACCAAAAATAAATTTGCCAATTAATTTATCGTTTGTGTAACTTTGATGGCTTGGTTCTGTATTCTGAAGTGAAGTATATATTTTTTTAGTTAAGAAACTGTGCCCTACGGTATTTTCATTACTTTCATGCTGTTTTTTTAATAAAATTAGCCTAAAACACTCCTTGAAACATCAGCTATCTGCCAGTGAAAGTCCCGTTAAAATCCATCCAGCCGTTTACGCGTGATGCCGTGACCAAGGGAAATGGGGATTCATTTTTATATATACGCAGATTATAAAGAGGAAATGATTTCTATGTATGTTTGTGACGATTTGGCTCAAAAAGTACTGGACCGATTTTAAAAATTCTTTCACCGTTTGAATGCTACATTATCACTGATTAACATAGGCTATATTTTATCCCCAAACTCCCACGAGAACGGGAACTACGCGGGTCCGCTGGTATGAAATTAAATGAAATTCACGCTTCCAAAGTGATCAAACCAACGCTATCCTCTGAACATCATTGGTTCATACTTTTAAGAGCAAGGTTTTTCAGTAGTCGGGTTTCGGTTTTTCTGTCAATAAATTCACAATAAAATGCCCGGAGTTTGTAAGTAGTGTGTTTTTCCACCCCCGTGGGTCGGAGAGCACGTTGCACCGTTGGTCCTACGCGTGATCTCTCTCCGGTCGTGTGGGATTGCCTCCCATCCCACTATGAGAGTGAGCCAATAAACAGTGCACCTGTGTTTGTAAGTAGTGTGTGTTTCCACCCCCGTGGGTCGGAGAGCACGTTGCACCGTTGGTCCTACGCGTGATCTCTCTCCGGTCGTGTGGGATTGCCTCCCATCCCACTATGAGAGTGAGCCAATAAACAGTGCACCTGTGTTTGTAAGTAGTGTGTGTTTCCACCCCCGTGGGTCGGAGAGCACGTTGCACCGTTGGTCCTACGCGTGATCTCTCTCCGGTCGTGTGGGATTGCCTCCCATCCCACTATGAGAGTGAGCCAATAAACAGTGCACCTGTGTTTGTAAGTAGTGTGTGTTTCCACCCCCGTGGGTCGGAGAGCACGTTGCACCGTTGGTCCTACGCGTGATCTCTCTCCGGTCGTGTGGGATTGCCTCCCATCCCACTATGAGAGTGAGACCATAAACAGTGCACCTGTGTTTGCACACACGCCTGCACTATAATATCTCCTGCGCAGATGGCTAATGGCCGTTGAGATTAGCCGCCGTAACCGAAATTCTGTAGGAGATCATTATTATTATAAAGTATCCTATGTCCTTCTCCTGGTTCTAAGCTATCTCCCCACCAATTTTCAGGTTCGGTTCAGCCGTTCTTGAGTTATAAGTAGTGTAACTAACACGACTTTCTTTTATATATATACTTTTAAATATAGAAGATAGATGCACATACATACATACATGCCGGTCAAAATCATAACCCACCTTTTGCTTCACAGTAGTCGGGTAAAAATTGGTCAAAACGTTAATTTTACTTAGGGATTCCTAAAACTCCTTTTAAGGCATTTTTGTGTTATATTTACATAAATAACATAATAAATTCCTTCAACCATTCATGATTTCAATGACCGCCCTCTGAAAGCTGTTTAAATACTGAATATATTGATACAACGTGTATGAAAAGACTAGCTGTGCCCCGCGGTTTCACCCGAGTAGATTTAGAACCAGGGGCGTGCATTGGATTTTCAGAGGGGTAGGCAAAAACAATAAGTAGGCAGGTAGGCAGTTTAAGTGCATACCTATGTGTCGCGGCGTAGGTACATACGTTTTGGTAAAGACGCACACACGACACGAGTGTATTCAGTGATCACAGATTGTAACTTCTGCTTACCTGCTTATATGTAATGCACGCCACTGTTTAGAACCCTAATATTTTTAATAAATAAAAGTTACTCCTTGAAACATCAGCAACCTGCCAGTGAAAGTCCCGTTAAAATCCGTCCAGCCGTTCCAGAGATTACCCGGAACAAACAGACAGACAGACCAAGAAAATGTTTAAACCTTGGTTTTTTAGTGTCAGTAGCGTGTATACTTTCATATGCATTTAGTGAAAAGCTGTTATTTTGGAATTTCAAACGGACACTTCAATTTTATTTATCTGTATAGATACTTGTTAGTAATACAATAATTCCATGGCAAATAATTACGTTCTTTTGAATAATTTTTGTAATTTTCCAGTTATATACGAATGATGTTAGCTTGGCGCGTCATCAAACTGAAACTCAAATATATCTTTATTCGATTAGACTTTATACAAAGTACTTTCAAATCGTCTGAATGACATAATTATACGGGATTAGCTGTGCCCCGCGGTTTCACCCGCGTAGATTTAGTTTCATGCTTCTTGTCGCGGAACCCTAATATCTTATCTTATATATAAAAATGAATCGCCATTTCCCTTGGTCACGGCATCACGCGTAAACGGCTGGATGGATTGTAACGGGACTTTCACTGGCAGATAGCTGATGTTTCAAGGGGTGTTTAAGGCTAATTTTATTTAAAAAAAACAGCATGAAATGAAAGCTACGCGAGTGAAACCGCGGGGCACAGCTTGTCACAAATATAATCACTTACAGTATAATATGGAGCCAAATAGGAGCCGTGGTGGCCTCGGGGTTAGAGCAGTCGCCTGCTACGCAAGCGACGTAAGTTCAAATCCCAGCGGAGTCTGTACCTAGGCGGTTTTCTAAAAAACTTATGTGCAGTGATGTCACACCACGTGTTTTACGGTGAAGGAAAACATCGTGAGGAAACCTGCATATGTCTGAGAAGTAATTCAAACACGTATGTATAGTGGCTGAGACGGCGATAGACTCATCTGTCACGTTGGCACTTAATCATATTCGGTGAAATGTGGGTGTTGAAAATTACAACACCTCTGCCTACCCTTTCTGCCTTCTGGTGACTGCTCTAACCCAGAGGCCACATCAATTTAAAATTGACAAAGTTTCATACAAACTTTCATCCCCTATTTTATCCCCTTGGGGGTAGAATTAATCAAAATCCTTTCTTAGCGGATGCCTACGTCATAACATGTACCTGCATGCCAAATGTCAGCCCGATCCGTCCAATGGTTTAAGCTGTGCGTTGATAGATCACTATGTCAGTCAGTCAGTCACCTTTGACTTATATATATTTAGATATGGGTAGCCAATACCTTGCGGAGCTCGTGGCACAGTTGCTATTGCGCATATGATGCGATCATCGAAGTTAAGCAACCATACGCCTAGCCCGTAGTTGGATGGGTGACCGCCCGAGTTCCCTCCGTGCCTCGGAGAGCACGTTAAGCTGTCGGTCCCGGTTGACAATTTAACATCTTTGGCAATCGTTACAGGTCAGTCTGAGGCCTAAGAAACTCTGAAAACTGGTTTAACCCAGATTGCCGATTTTCCTCGAAAAAAGGGGTAACGAAGGTCAGATGGCAGTCGCTTCGTATAAAAATCAGGTGATCAGTTACATCGGGTTGAATCAAGTGCCGACCCCAACAATGTATGGGATAAGGCCAGGGAGATGATGATATGGTACACGAAGTACCAGGCGCACATAACGGACAAGGAGTTAATAAGTTGATTGTGACTAACATGGAGCCACATCGGGTTGAATCAAGTGCCGACCCCAACAATGTATGGGATAAGGCCAGGGAGATGATGATATGGTACACGAAGTACCAGGCGCACATAACGGACAAGGAGTTAATAAGTTGATTGTGACTAACATGGAGCCACATCGGGTTGAATCAAGTGCCGACCCCAACAATGTATGGGATAAGGCCAGGGAGATGATGATATGGTACACGAAGTACCAGGCGTACATAACGGACAAGGAGTTAATAAGTTGATTGTGACTAACATGGAGCCACATCGGGTTGAATCAAGTGCCGACCCCAACAATGTATGGGATAAGGCCAGGGAGATGATGATATGGTACACGAAGTACCAGGTGCACATACCGGACAAGGAGTTAATAAGTTGATTGTGACTAACATGGAGCCACATCGGGTTGAATCAAGTGCCGACCCCAACAATGTATGGGATAAGGCCAGGGAGATGATGATATGGTACACGAAGTACCAGGCGCACATACCGGACAAGGAGTTAATAAGTTGATTGTGACTAACATGGAGCCACATCGGGTTGAATCAAGTGCCGACCCCAACAATGTATGGGATAAGGCCAGGGAGATGATGATATGGTACACGAAGTACCAGGCGCACATACCGGACAAGGAGTTAATAAGTTGATTGTGACTAACATGGAGCCACATCGGGTTGAATCAAGTGCCGACCCCAACAATGTATGGGATAAGGCCAGGGAGATGATGATATGGTACACGAAGTACCAGGCGCACATAACGGACAAGGAGTTAATAAGTTGATTGTGACTAACATGGAGCCACATCGGGTTGAATCAAGTGCCGACCCCAACAATGTATGGGATAAGGCCAGGGAGATGATGATATGGTACACGAAGTACCAGGCGCACATAACGGACAAGGAGTTAATAAGTTGATTGTGACTAACATGGAGCCACATCGGGTTGAATCAAGTGCCGACCCCAACAATGTATGGGATAAGGCCAGGGAGATGATGATATGGTACACGAAGTACCAGGCGCACATAACGGACAAGGAGTTAATAAGTTGATTGTGACTAACATGGAGCCACATCGGGTTGAATCAAGTGCCGACCCCAACAATGTATGGGATAAGGCCAGGAAGATGATGGGTAGCCAATACCTTCTTGGATTCAAATATATTGTATAACCCGTTAAGTTTCAATATGTTCACGTGCTTATATAATGTTTTGTTTAATCAGGTGTATTAAATGTGTACTTACTTAATACCTAGTTACAGACAAACATACATTATTCTCATTCGCCGAAAGGTC
The DNA here is from genome assembly GCA_964035505.1 of Watsonalla cultraria. Classification (NCBI taxonomy): domain Eukaryota; kingdom Metazoa; phylum Arthropoda; class Insecta; order Lepidoptera; family Drepanidae; genus Watsonalla; species Watsonalla cultraria. Next base: position 359,341 of record OZ037741.1, on the reverse strand, counting down.
GAGATATATTTATAATACACCCACATTCCACCAGTTATAAGTCCCATGTAATAGAGTGCGAGCCTATTGCCATTAACCGGCCACTAATACAGACTGCGGGCTGATACTGGGGAATTACTGATGGAACAACCCAATAACACTTAACCTGGAGGTCTACTCTCTTTCTCCGAAAACGAAACTTCGCAAACGAACGATAATTAAACGTAGTTTTTGTATCGCTTTGTTTTTATCAAATTCAAATGTTCGTTCGTTTAATACTTTTGTCAAAGTAGGATTAAGATATATAAATGTCAAAGAATGTTCTAGCAGTCCACGTTTCGTACGTAATTTTAGAACGAATAAGATCCGTGGTAGGAACTTTGCGAACTTTCGGCCGAAGCTTCGTTTTTCGGAGAAAGCGAGTAGGCCCCCTGACCCGGGAATCGAACACAGGACCTCCCATGTATTATTAACTTATGTTAAAACTAGCTGTGCGCCGCGGTTTCAGCCGCGTAGATTTAGTTTCATCCTTATTGTCGCGGAACCCTAATATTTTTTATAAATAAAAGTAGCCTAAGTTACTCCTTGAAATATCAGCTACGTGCCAGTGAATGTCCCGTTAAAATCGGTCCAGCCGTTTCAGAGATTGCCCGGAACAAACAGACAGACAGACAGAGAAAATTTTTAAGACTTGGTTTTTTTGTGTCAGTAGCGTGTATACTTTCATATGTATTTAGTGAAAAGCTGTTATTTTGAAATTACAAACAGACACTGCTATTTTATTTATCTGTATGTATATAGATAGATTAACTGTATAGATATGCTCACGCCATCCCAGAAGGGTCCCCGAAGGGGTAAGCAGAGGTGTTGTAATAACAACACACACTTTTCACACAAGATGATTAAGTGCCAACGTGTCAGTGAGTCCATCGCCGTCTCAGCCACTATACATACGTGTTTGAATTACTTCTCAGACATATGCAGGTTTCCTCACGATGTTTTCCTTCACCGTAAAGCACGTGGTGTGACATCACTGTACATAAGTTTTTAGAAAAACTCATTGGGACAAGCCCCGCTGGGATTCGAACTTGCGGTACACGATGTTGTGCTTTTTATCACATTTGTAAGAAGCGTAGGTAGGAATAACGTTCCTTTGAGTAATATATTTAGGACAAGCAGGATGTGTAGGTACTTAACTAGTTAAAAAAACAAATAGTTGTATTTTTTTCTTTATTTTTCATAAAACAATATTCAAACTATCAATGCTGCTATGTGTGTGTAATTAACATGCAATAAGTCAATATAGTAAAAGGCTTGCGTAGTTTTTTTTAATATGATAGTACAGGGGCCTTACCATGAGTTCTTATTGCCATGATAGTTTCACTCATTTATGAGACAGATGTATGTGACGTATATACATCTGTCACTGTCGCACAACTGAATTAACATTGCAATAAGAGCTCCTGGTTGGGCCCCTGGGGACATATAGAACATTAAAAAATAGCTTTTATATGTTTCTTATACATACAAATAATATGTAATGGTATTTTCACCAATGAAATTATATTATTTACGATTATATGTATTTATTCAAATGGTAATAATTCTTGTTATTTAAAACTCTGGTGCCTTGGGGTCCGGATCATCAACTGTTCAAAGATGCACGTCGTCTGGTAGAAGCCTCTCGTGCCAAGCGCGCTGGGGTTACCTCGCTCAGAGAATCAGCATTGCTATTCAACGTGGCAATGCCAGCCTTCTTGGCACGATCCCGAGAGAACGATTTGGGCTGGAGAATTCCAGTTGTAATTATGTTATAAGTAGCTAAATTCGCCCAGAAAAACGTTGATAATGTTTTCGTATTGATTATATCAATGAAAAAACGGAATAGCTCAGTCGAAAAGGTCCTATTCAGTTGAGGTGCTATCGAAATACTATTTCAGATCACGTGAATGCACATTGGGAGAGGATTACGATTGTGTCTTCAAAGGCAGTTGCTCGTATTACATGATAATGTTTTTGTCCTAAATATATATAATTTATTTTCTAAAGAAATCTGTTTGAGATTCCGACTTCAAAATAAAATAAAACATTTTATAATTATATTTTGCACCTAGCACCATCTTTCGATAAAGAATTTTTATTATGTGCTTGTCGTTTCGGTCTTAGTCACAGTCGTTGAAGAACTCTGTTCTGATGATTGACTTGAAGATGATGAACTAACGATTGTAGTAGAACTTCCATCAGCAGTATCAACTACAACGGTATCATTAGAACTGCTTTCCGAAGCAGATTTCTGTTCAGCACTAGCAGATGTAACGTTTACCGTACTAGTGCCTTGTTCAGATTCATCTACTTCTGAATAGCTATAACCCGCAGCCGATTGCTCTTCTTCTTGACTGCCAGAAGCAGTATGTTCTTCTGTTTTATTAACACCATTATTGCTCTCTGTATTAGACTCAGAAGCGTTATAAGCGCTTAGACTTGACTCTTCGACGTTGTAAGCGCTTACTACTACAGTGGTATTTGAATTAGAGGCAGTAAAATCGCTTGTATAGGCATTGCTAGTATTACTAGCCAATGACTCGTAACTGTTTTCTGAGCTAATCGTTTCGTCATCGTTTTCATCATCATCATTCTCTTTATTTCCATCACTTTGTTGCTTATCTACACTGTTTGTCGTGGTATCTTCTGATGTGGTAGTTCCGCTACTAGTAGTACTACCAGCTGTAGTGCTAGTAGATTTAGATTCGCTGGTGCTGTTTTGTCCACTGTTTTTGGTATCTTCTGATGTGGTAGATCCGCTACTAGTAGTACTACCAGCTGTAGTGCTAGTAGTTTTAGATTCGCTGGTGCTGTTTTGTCCACTGTTTTTGGTATCTTCTGATGTGGTAGTTCCGCTACTAGTAGAACTACCAGCTGTAGAGCTAGTAGAATTAGATTGGCTGGTGCTATTTTGTCCACTGTTTTTGGTATCTTCTGATGTGGTAGTTCCGCTACTAGTAGTACTACCAGCTGTAGTGCTAGTAGATTTAGATTCGCTGGTGCTGTTTTGTCCACTGTTTTTGGTATCTTCTGATGTGGTAGATCCGCTACTAGTAGTACTACCAGCTGTAGTGCTAGTAGAATTAGATTGGCTGGTGCTATTTTGTCCACTGTTTTTGGTATCTTCTGATGTGGTAGATCCGCTACTAGTAGTACTACCAGCTGTAGTGCTAGTAGAATTAGATTGGCTGGTGCTATTTTGTCCACTGTTTTTGGTATCTTCTGATGTGGTAGATCCGCTACTAGTAGTACTACCTGCTGTAGTGCTAGTAGAATAAGATTGGCTGGTGTGATTTTCTCCACTGTTTTTGGTATCTTCTGATGTGGTAGATCCGCTACTAGTAGTACTACCAGCTGTAGTGCTAGTAGAATTAGATTGGCTGGTGTTATTTTCTCCACTGTTTTTGGTATCTTCTGATGTGGTAGATCCGCTACTAGTAGTACTACCAGCTGTAGTGCTAGTAGAATTAGATTGGCTGGTGTTATTTTCTCCACTGTTTTTGGTATCTTCTGATGTGGTAGATCCGCTACTGGTAGTACTACCAGCTGTAGTGCTAGTAGAATTAGATTGACTGGTGCTGTTTTGTCCACTGTTTTTGGTATCTTCTGATGTGGTAGATCCGCTACTAGTAGTACTACCAGCTGTAGTGCTAGTAGAATTAGATTGGCTGGTGCTATTTTCTCCACTGTTTTTGGTATCTTCTGATGTGGTAGATCCGCTACTAGTAGTACTACCAGCTGTAGTGCTAGTAGAATTAGATTGGCTGGTGCTATTTTGTCCACTGTTTTTGGTATCTTCTGATGTGGTAGATCCGCCATTAGTAGTACTACTATCAGCAGTGCTAGTAGTATTAGATTGGCTGGTGCTATTTTGTCCATTGTTTTTGGTATCTTCTGATGTGGTAGTTCCGATATTAGTAGTGCTACTATCTGCAGTGCCAGTAGTATTAGATTGGCTGGTTTTGTTTTGTCCACTGTTTTTGGTATCTGCGGATGCGGTAGATCCACTACTAGTAGTGCTATTATTCGCAGTGCTAGTAGTTTTAGATTCGCTGGTACTGGAAGTATTGCTATAACTCTCAAGCGTAGTATCACTACTAGTCTGATTGCTCGACCCAGTAGTCGTTGTTGTAGTTTGGGAAGCCTCTTTCTCACCATTCGATCCTGCATCGTCATATCCATTGTTCTTACTTATACCACTCTTGGAATTTCCTTTGCCACCATTCTCATTTTTGTCGCGATTATTACTGGTGCTTTCTGTTTCACTACTGCTACTGGAAGTACTGCTATCACGTTCTGTAGTGCTAGTATTACTAGCCTGACTGACTGACCCAGTAGTTGTCCTTTTTGTCATTTCAGAACCCGCTTTTATACTTCTTTTATTATCTTGCTTAGCATTCCCTCGATCTTGTGTATCACTTTTACCATTGTTAGAGTCCACATTGTCACTGTCATTATTATTTTTACCACCATTCGACTTTCCTTTGCCACCCTTCTCATTATTGTCGCGACTATCACTGGTGCTTTCTGTGTCACTGGTAGTACTACTGCTGCTGGAAGAACTGCTTTCACTTTCTACAGTACTATCACTACTAGATTGACTGGTTGATTTGGAAACTTTCATTTCATCACTGTCATCTTGGCTATCATCTTTTGACCGTTTATCTTCCCCAAAATCATTTTTATTTTTACCATCTCTTTCTAGCTCTTCATCTTTGCCTCTTGTATTTTTAGTTTTATCATCTCCTGACCTATCTTTACCTTCTGAATCCTGACCGCCATTGTTATCTTCGTTACCTGTGATCATTCCTTTGTTTTCTTTAATTTTTTTATCTCTACCTTGACTGGTGTATTCTGTATCGCTTCTTTTATCACTAGAATCGGAAATATCCTTTTCACTAGTCTGTTTATTTACTTCATTATTTGTATTTGTTTTGCTTTCGGATGTTTTAGTAGCAGTTGAATCACTAGATTGTGGAGTTACACTGCTATCTTTGCTGCTGGAATCATATGTTTCGATATTGTTATCAGATTGAGAATCTGTGTCACTAGATTTTGAGGTTTCCTTATCACTAGAAACTTCAACAGTAGTCACAACAATAGTGTTTTTAATAGAAGTTTCACTCTTATTCTCTTCTTCATTAGACCTCTTGGTGTCTTGAGTAGTTGATGTAGAGTCATTGGTAGAACTAGAGTCAGTATCTTCTGAACTGCTTCTAGAAAAATCAGATTCATCGTCTTCTTCTTCATTATTCTCTGTGTCTTCGTCTTCAATAGCATATTGTGTGTCTATAGCGCTATTAAAATTGTAATCGTTGCATTTTTCAATCTGTTCCGTTACTTCGGTTTTAAAGTCATCGTTTATAACTGTAACAAGGAAATTTAATTAGCAAGTGATATATACAGGGTGTCGGGGAAACCGGGACAGCTCTTAAAATATGTGATAGGCTATAATTTTAGGAAGCAATTAAAATTATTATGACAAAAATATTTTCTTCCGTTTTCGTGTAATTGATGTACAAAGTTGAACATATCAATACCTTATTTTCGCATAAAAATCACATGTAACGTAGAGGTATTCACGTGAAATCTAACTACGTTTTTATAAATTTTTTCTCCCACCAATAAATCCTGATATAATCCAATAAAACCATTTTTCGAAACCATTAAACTTCGCCTTAATTTAAAAAGTTTAATGAGCGCGTACGTAATGTAGGTAAACGCGGGCGCGCGTTCATTCAATCGCTTAAGGCCGCGAGCTCTTCGGCCCTTAGCAACTAAAGCCTATAACTACGTTATCGTTGGAGCTAGATATTTGACGATTTAAATATAGTGATATATTCATAAAACCTACAACTTCTAGAAGACAACTGTTCCTTTTTCTCCGACACCGTGTATAACCGCTGTTGTTGACAACTACTTAAGTATATTGATTTATTTATGGTTTGGTTTTTATTGTTGTCTTTTTTATATTGTTCAGTAAGTTGTCAAATAAATTCAGTAATGTCAGCTGCTTTTTTCACTGCTCTATCTCTAAATTCTAATATTCGCTATCGTTTACAGCTGTAGTGGCCGTGGGATTTGAACGCCTGCTACGCAAGCGTTTTTCTATACACGTATGTGCAGTGATTTCACGCCACGTGCTTTACGGTGAAGGAAAACATCGTGAGGAAACCTGCATATGTCTGAGAAGTAATTCAAACACGTATGTATAGTCGCTGAGACGGCGATGGACTCATCTGTCACGTTGGCACTTAATCATCTTGTGTGAAAAGTGGGTGTTGTTATTACAACACCTCTGCCTGCGGAGGTGTATTTGTACGTAAGTCCCATGTCACACAAGGTCTTGAGTTCAATCCTTGGGTCGGGGAAAGTGTTATTAGGTGCTTCTATTAGTAATTCCCCAGTAGCAGCCCGCAGTCTGTATTAGTGGCTGGTTAATGGCAATAAGCTCGCCCTCTATTACATGGGATTTATAACTGGTGCAATGTGGGTGTACTATAAGTACACCTCTGCTTAATAAATAAATATTACACTTACCAAAGCCGTATTTCTTGCACATCGGCGAAAGGAATGACACCATACCTGTAAATTAAACATATATAGAATTTTCTAGGGTCTAGACTTCCTTAGTGTATACCTACACCTCACCAAGAACACACCTTCCAAATGTCATGTCTCTAGAACCAGCGGTTTTGGTTGTTAGGTGATATATAGGGTGTCGGGGAAAATACGACAGCTGTTAAAATATGTGATAGAGTATCATCTTAGGAAGCAAATAAAATGATTATGACAAAAATATCTTCTTCCGTTTTCGAGTAATTGACGTTCAAAGTTGACCATATCAAGACCTTATTTTCGCATAAAAATCAGCTGTAACGTAGAGTTATTCACGTGAAATCTAACTACGTTTTTATTTTTTTCTCCCACTTATAGTTTTTGAAATAATCCTATAAAACCATTTTTCGAAACCATTAACCTTCCCCTTAATTGAACAAGTGTAATGACCGCGTACGTAATGTAGGTAAACGCGGGCGCGCGTTCATTCAATCGCTTAAGGCCGCGAGCTCTTCGGCCCTTAGCAACCATAGCCTATAACTACGTTATCGTTGGAGCTAGATATTTTACGACTTCAACATAGTGATATATTCATAAAACCCTACAACGTCTAGAAGACAACTGTTCCTTTTTCCCCGACACCGTGTATAAGTCAGTCAATCAGGACTTTAAATTTAATTGTAAATTAGTTAACTTACCATCAAGTGCTGATTTGCCAACTGTGAAAGAAAAACATATTATTAATTCATGTCGCGATAATTCATAGCAATCGTACAAAAAGAGATTGAACTTCTTCAATATATTCACTAGAGACTGACAGACTTCTAAATGACGCAATGTTTGCATGTAAAGTTCTGGACAACCGGATTGACTGCCCGAATTTGCTGACTCTTTTTAACTTTCGTATCCCATTAAGGATCCCACGAAGCCCTATCACACCTCTATACCCACCATTAAGACGGACGGTTTATGGTTCCAACTCCCCTTATGCAAGGCTATGTAAGATAATCAATATGATCAGTGACAGTATAGATCTACACCATGATTCCTTTGCCAAAAAAAGAAATCCATCTGCGAATACTTGTCCAATCTGCAAAATTCTAGTTAATGTATTATTATTATTATTTTTATATTACCTTGTTTAACTATATTTTAAAAAAAAATTAACTGTTTTATTTTATAGTACATGCGGTGTTCGCCTATAAGTGATTGTTACACTAACATAAAATAAAAATAAAAACCTATGTTACTAGATCTAAGCTCTGTAGTGTAGACAATTGTTGAACCTAATAAAGAAAATAAAAAATAAATAAAAATGTCATACAAACACTCACTCTTGTATTTTTCTCTGTCTGTCTGTCTGTTTGTTCCGGGTAATCTCTGAAACGGCTAAACTGATTTTAACGGGACTTTCACTGGCGAACAGCTGATGTTTCAAGGAGTAACGTGAAATAAAACATGAAATCAATGCAAGTGAAACCACGGGGCACAGCTAGTCTGTACTAATATTATGAAGAAGAAAGATTTGTTTGTAAGTGTGTGTGTAACGGATTGGCTTTTAAAGTACTGGACCGATTTTAAAAATTCTTTCAAATTTGAATGCTACATTATCACTGATTAATATAGGCTATATTTTATCCCCGTACTCTCACGGGAACGGGAACTACGCGGGTGAAACCGCGTGACGTCTGCTAGTTGTTTATAAGATAGTTAAGAGTAAGGTAGCTGCAGTAGCTTACCATCAGGGCTGAGTGCCTTATGCGAGTTTTCTTAAAATCGCCGTCACAAGTGATCGCGTCGACGTAAACGCAGATTAGTATGGGCTCACAATAGTGTCATGTTTAGGCCGACAGAGGCGCTGTTCCGATCCTATACAAATCTGCGTTTACGTCGACGCGGTGACTTGTGACGGCGGCAGTGAAAACTCGCACTAGGCACTCTGCACGCTTGTTACCTTAGTAGTATGACAAAAGAAGCTAAAAGTGTGGGGTTACTAGTTAAAATAAATTAGTTTTAATACCTTCAGAATCATAGGATCCAGCTATTATTGCAATGCTCGTGATATCTGAAAAAAATAAGTTAGTTCATCTATACATCTATACAGATAAATAAAATTGAAGTGTCTGTTTGTAATTCCAAAATAACAGCTTTTCACTAAATGCATATGAAAGTATACACGCTACTGACACTAAAAAACCAAGTTTTAAAATTTTTCTCTGTCTGTCTATCTGGTTGTTCCGGGTAATCTCCGAAACGGCTGGACCGATTTTAACGGGACTTTCACTGGCAGTTAACTGATATATCAAGGAGTAACTTAGGCTACTTTTATTTCTTAAAAATATTAGGGTTTCGCGACAATAAGGATGAAACTAAATCTACGCGGGTGAAACCGCAGGGCACAGCTAGTATTTTATACGAACACTTACATTTCTTAATAACAAATACGAAGTCTTCTTCACTCCATTCCTTCTTATCTGTAAATAAGACAACGATACTTGGAATTATCGAAGATAATACATTTTGTACAGAGAAAAGATTTGATTGTTTGCATTGAATAGGCTCCGAAACTTCTTGACCGATCCTGAAAATTCTTACAGCAATGGATAGCTACATCATCAGCGATTAACATAGGCTATATTTTATCCCAGTACGTCCATGGAAACGGGAACTACGCGGGTGAAACTGCGTGACGTCCGCTAGTACATAATATGTAATAATAAAGATCTTGAAAATTCAGCCCTAAATCTCACCTTTAGCAAATTGACACATAGATCGTACGTTGTCGAACATCATTTTCTCGGACTCTGAAATAAAAACATATTTATCATTAGCCTTAGCATATACAAATCTATACATCTATACAGATAAATAAAATTGAAGTGTCTGTTTGTAATTCCAAAATAACAGCTTTTCACTAAATGCATATGAAAGTATACACGATACTGACACTAAAAAACCAAGTTTTAAAAATTTTCTCTGTCTGTCTGTCTGTTTGTTTCGGGTAATCTCTGAAACGGCTGGACCGATTTTAACGGGATGTTTTAAGGCGTAACTTAGGCTTTACTTTTATTTTAAATAACATTTAGGGTTCCGCGGGAATAAAACTAAATCTACGTGGGTGAAACCGCAGGGCACAGCTATTTTTATTAAAATTTTATAGATATAGGCACGAAACCCTTCGTGCCGGCGACTCACACTTGACTGGTTTGACTCTTACTCTTACTCACCAGTCATATCCCCACTCTGTTGCTTCTCCTGCATCATGGCGTCAACCTTGTCAACAAACGTATCCATTCCGTAGTAGCTAATAACTGAATTCGCGCTACTATAGTCTCCTGTATAAGACTCCCAGCCCCACTTCTTGCCGTAGTCCTGACCACAAATCCTGGATTTGCCTGAAAAGAGGGAGATTGCAGCTGAAATACAATCCTTCAGGAACACAGGAGAACTTACAGCTATAGGCACTTAGAGTGCCTAGTGCGAGATATCTTAAAATCGCCGTCACAAATGATCGCGTCGACGTTAACGCAGATTTGTATGGGCTCACAATAGTGTCATGTTTAGGCCGACAGAGGCGCTGTTCCGGTCCTATACAAATCTGCGTTTACGTCACGTGCTTCACGGTGAAGGAAAACATCGTGAGGAAACCTGCATATGTCTGAGAAGTAATTCAAACACGTATGTATAGTGGCTGAGACGGCGATGGACTCATCTGTCACGTTGGCACTTGATCAATCTCATGGGTGTCTACAACACCTATGCTTACCCCTTCGGGGACCCTTCTGGGATGGCGTGAGCATATTTTTATTAAGATTTAAAGAAAGTTAATGGATTTTAAATTGATATGTGCCACAAGTCGATGCTCTGCGACAAAAAAATCGCTTTTAAATCTGAACTAAGGACTGTAAAGAAACAGAGACCCTAGTGCGAGTTTTTCACAGCCGCCGTCACAAGTCACCGCGTCGACGTAAACGCAGATTTGTATAGGATCGGAACAGCGCCTCTGTCGGCCTAAACATGACACTATTTTGAGCCCATACTAATCTGCGTTTACGTCGACGCGATCACTAGTGACGACGATTTTAGAAAACTCGCACTAGGCACTGTGTAGTATGTATAATGCCTGAGACGGCGATGGACTCACCTCTGTCACGTTGGCACTTAATGTCTGTAATGTTGGTGGTGAAACCTGGGTGATGAGAAGGTGTGGAAAGAATGAGAAGATGGAACTACATACATATGCTCACGCCTGTATTCCCCTCGGGTGTAGGCAGAGGTGTTGTCAACAACACACACTTTTCACACAAGATGATTAAGTGCCAACGTGACAGATGGTGAGTCCATCGCCGCCTCAGCCACTATACATACGTGTTTGAATTACTTCTCAGACATATGCAGGTTTCCTCACGATGTTTTCCTTCACCGTAAAGCACGTGGTGTGACATCACTGCACATAAGTTTTTAGAAAAACTCATTGGTACAGGCCCCGCTGGGATTCCACTTGCGTCGCTCGCACCACGGCTCTCACAGAGGAGGGAGTTGTGCGATTTTAAGAGTGGCAGCCCTCACGCTCGCAAGAGTAAATATTCTTATAGCATAAATATAGTCTGGAGTCTATACAACTTAGAAAAGGTATATTTAGGGTCTAGACTTTTTAGACGCACTTTTTGTCACGGAACATCGACTGGTAGTGCGGAAAATATCATAAAAAATCTATATAAGTCAAAGGTGACTGACTGACTGACATAGTGACCTATCAACGCACAGCCCAAACCACTGGACGGATCGGGCTGACATTTGGCATGCAGGTACATGTTATGACGTAGGCATCCGCTAAGAAAGGATTTTGATTAATTCTACCCCAAAGGGGATAAAATAAGGGATGAAACTTTGTTAATTTTAAACCAATCGGGTTGATCCTTTGATAAAAAATATTAGGGTGCCGCGACAATAAGTATGAAACTAAATCTACGCGGGTGAAACCGCGGGGCACAGCTAGGTCAAAAAAAAAATTTTTTGATTATTAATAAGGGGGTACTTTTTATATATTTTTAAATTGATTAACCACCAGTCATAATATGTGGCAATCTATGACAAAAATATGCGCCTAAAAAGTCTAGACCCTATAAATTTATATTTATTTATGTATTATTATTAGTTTGTACACCGACCAACAGATGGTGGTTAAATAATGGAAGGAAAAATTCGCCGCATGGGGTAGGATCACGAGTAGCTCAGTTGGAAGAGCAACTGCACGGATTGCAGAGGTCGTGGGTTCGTATTCGTATGTTTCTAGACCATTTTTATGGATTTTATAATGTATAGTACCTACCTCTTATCTTCATGAAATCCTCAGATTTCAATCCGGGGAGATTCACGCAGACAAATATTCTCGTAAATCCCATTAACGCTGAAAACAGAAATAACACAATTATAGTATTTTTACACAAACATCACATATATCTATCTATACAGATAAATAAAATTGAAGTGTCTGTTTGTAATTCCAAAATAACAGCTTTTTACTAAATGCATATGAAAGTATACACGATACTGACACTAAAAAACCAAGTTTTAAATTTTTTCTCTGTCTGTCTGTCTGTCTGTTTGTTCCGGGTAATCTCCGAAACGGCTGGACAGTTTCTAACGGGACTTAAACTGGCAGGTAGGTGATGTTTCAAGGAGTAACTTAGGCTACTTTTAATTCTTAAAAATATTAGGGTTCCGCGACACTAAGGATGAAACTAAATCTACGCGGGTGAAACCGCAGGGCACAGCTAGTTAGATAAATAAAATTGAAGTGTCTGTTTGTAATTCCAAAATAACAGCTTTTCACTAAATGCATATGAAAGTATAATATACGATACTGACTCCAAAAAACCCTTTTTTTTATGTTTCTCTGTCTGTCTGTCTGTCTATTTGTTTCGGGTAATCTCTGAAACGGCTGGACCAATTATAACGGGACTTTCACTAGCAGGTAGCTGATGTTACAAGGAGTACCTTAGGCTACTTTTAAGACATTAGGGTTCTGCGGGACACCGCGGGTGAAAACGCTGGGCACAGCGAGTTAATAATATATTACAGAAAGGTTAAATTCGGAGCACTCGTAACCGCAGGAAGTGTATGAAGAGATGCATGAATGTGGATGAAGCGAAAGCAGTATGTAAGGATCGTAGCATGTGGCTAACGGTGGTCTCTGCCTACCCCCATGGGATACAGGCGTGAGTATATCTACGTCTGTCTGAATAGGTTTTACGGTGGGGACAGTATATCTAAATATATATAAGCCAAAGGTGACTGACTGACTGACATAGTGATCTATCAACGCACAGCCCAAACCACTGGACGGATCGGGCTGACATTTGGCATGCAGGTACATGTTATGACGTAGGCATCCGCTAACAAAGGATTTTGATTCATTCTACCCCCAAGGGGATAAAATAGGGGATGAAAGTTTGTCAATTTTAAACCGATCGGGCTGATATTTTGCATCCATTGTTAATATTTATTTTTATGATTTTTATTATTATGATTTATATTGTTTCGATGATATGTACATGATGCCTGGCTGAGTTTCTTGCCGGTTCTTCTCAGAAGGCTAGTTTCCGAACCGGTGGTAAATTCTCGACTTTCATAAGTGCCTTACCAGGGCCTAAACTGAATAAATATTTTTCATTTTCATTTTCATTTTCATTTATATATAAAAAATACTAGCTGTGCCCCGCGGTTTCACCCGCGTAGATTTAGTTTCATCCTTATGGTCGCGGAAACCTAATATTTTTAATAAATAAAAGGTAGCCTATGTCGCCTAAGCTCGCGGCCTTAAGCGATTGAATGAACGCGCGCCCGCGTTTACCTACATTCGGTACGCGATCATTAAACTTTTTAAATTATGGGGAAGGTTAATGGTTTCGAAAAATTGTTTTATGGGATTATATCAAGAATTATTGGTGGGGGAAAAAAAATATAAACATAGTTAGATTTCACGTGATTACTACGTTACAGCAGATTTTTATATGAAAATGGTCAACTTTGAACATCAATGACTGGAAAACGGAAGAAAATATTTATGTCACAATAATTTTAATTGCTTCCTAAAATTATACCCTATCACATATTTTAAGAGCTGTCCCGGTTTCCCCGACACTCTATATATATTAAACTAGCTGTGCCCCGCGGTTTCACCTGCGTAGATTTAGTTTCATGCTTCATGTCGCGGAACCCTAATAGTATTTAATAAATAAAAGTAGCCTAAGTTACTCCTTGAAACATCAGCCAGTGAAAGTCCCGTTAAAATCGGCTGGCTAGCATACAGAAATTCGTATATTTTAAACTGAAAAGTTACTAATCTTATATAGCCTGCATCTCAAAATCAATGCATGCAAAGTCTCAGCCCGATCGGTTTAAAATTGACAAAGTTTCATACAAACTTTCATCCCTATTTTATCCCCTTGGGGGTAGAATTAATCAAAATCCTTTCTTAGCGGATGCCTACGTCATAACATCTACCTGCATGCCAAATTTCAGCCCGATCCGTCCAGTGGTTTGGGCTGTGCGTTGATAGATCACTATGTCAGTTAGTCAATCAGTCAGTCACCTTTGAGTTATATATATTTAGATACTAGCGGACGTCACGCGTTCACCCACGTAGTTCCCGTTCCCGTGGGAGTACGGGGATAAAATATAGCTTATGTTACTCGCTGATGATGTAGCTATCCATTGCTAAAATAATTTTCAAGATCGTTCAAGTAGTTTCGGAGCCTATTCAATGCAAACAAACAAACAAAAAAACAATCAAATCTTTCCTCTTTATTATATTAGTGTAGACTAGATGTGCTCCGCGGTTTTACCCGTGTAGAGTTTCATGGGTGACACGCGGAACCCTAATGTTTAAGCCCTTGCAGCATTAGCTATTTGCCAGTGAAAGTCTCGGTCGTTAAAATCGGTCTAGACGTTTTGGAGTTTAGCCGGAACAAACAGACAGACAGACAGAGTGTGTCAGTACCGTGTATACTTTCATATGCATTTAGTGAAAAGCTGTAATTTTGGAATTACAAACAGTCACTTCAATTTTATTTATCTGTATACATATAACGCAATAGTATTTGACTGTCTCGTTGGTTAAGTGCAAGTTCTAATCCCATCGGGGCCTGTACCAATGAGGTTTTCTAAAAACTCATGTGCAGTGATTTCACACATGCTTTACGGTGAAGGAAAACATCGTGAGGAAACCTGCATATGTCTGAGAAGTAATTCAAACACGTATGTATAGAGGCTGAGACGGTGATGGACTCACTGTCACGTTGGCACTTAATATTCGGTGTAATGTGTGTGTTGTTACAACACCTCTGCTTACCCCCTCGGGAACCCTTCTGGGATGGCGTGAGCATAGTGTTCTTATTGGTAACCCATTGACTGACTTATACGGCAGCTTTTAAAAAGATTATCTGACTTACCATTTTTGTAGAGGGCACCCACTGAAAACAAATAATTGTATAATATTAATATTTCACATACTTAAGATTAAAACAATTATCATAACAAGGTCTTCTAAGAGCTAGGATTAAATTCTAAAAAAATATAGTTACATCCAAACAATAGTCCAAATCGAAGAGAGTGTAGCAGCGTTTCTCCACTCGCTCGTAGATGGCGCTACTCGCTAACAAATGCGAAGTTTGAGTACAAATACCGAAACCAGAGGACTACAAGCTCTTCCCCATGGGCAAGATCTGCCGACGTACGTCAAGATCTGTACGGGTAGGGGAATGACATATGTCACGTGACAGATTTATGTCATACATATACATTTTGTATCAAAAACTTAAGTATATATACAAGGAACAGTAACTAATAAACTAATTAAAGGTAGAAAACTTGTCCCTCACGGTGTCTCTCGGGATCGTGCCAAGAAGGCTGGCATTGCCACGTTGAATAGCAATGCTGATTCTCTGAGCGAGGTAACCCCAGCCCGCTTGGCACGAGAGGCTTCTACCAGACGACGTTTTATATCGTTTCTATTAGCGCAAGCGAGGGAGAAAATTAATTTGTCCAGGGCTATATTAGTGCCCGTAGAAGGACCGGCCGACGGAGGCGGGCCGAGAAGCGGCTGATGCCTCCGTAAAGAGGGCCGCGGGCGCCGGGACGGGGGTCTTGGCGCCGACGCATGGCCCTCGCGGTTGAAGGGCGCGTTCGTGTTCCGACGCGCCCTCCCATAGTGTAAAAGCCGGGTACAGCCTGGTACCACAAGGAGAGGCCGGACAGGCCAGTCGCCGGGAGGGTCACGGCGAAGCATGTGAAAACATACCACGTGCACCCCCCCACTTAGCGACCTGGAGGAACACCGTGGAGTTTAGTCGGTACGAGTCCGACATAACCCTTCCGCTGCCCCCGCGGCGGTTGGTGTATCCATAACGGATTCTCCACGATATATTAGGCTATATTAGTGCGGGTACTATTATAATTTCACCCAATAGCCAGGATCTTAGAATTTGGCTATGGTATCCCCTGCCTGTCGTAAGAGGCGATTAAAAGGGGGCCGGAGGGCCTGCTGGCGGTGGTCGGGGTGGGCTAGGGTAGGGTAGGGTAGCTTTGTCCACCGAGCCGCGGGCCCGGGGAGGTGCCGCACAGCGAGGTCTCCAAGGGCGGCGATACAGCTGCCCCGGGGATGTGCCCCGGCAAAGTGTGGGAGGACACCGGTGCGATCTATCAGAGTACCTGGAGTCCCCCCTGAGAACTGAGGATGGCCACCGGGGGGGTTTAAGTGCGGTAAAAATCCCACATACACCGATGTGCCTCTCCCATGGCGGTCGGGGACCTTTTGAAGATTTCCCCCTCGTCAATAAAAAAAAAGGTTACTATTATACTTTAATACTCACGTCCAGAACTGTATCTGTCCAAGATATTAGCTAATCCTTGACCACCTGTGAACAAGAGAATGTTATTAGATACTAGGATGTTACGTGGTTTCACCCGTGTAATCGAGGACGATTTTTGCCTGCCTTCTATTACATGGGACTTAAACATTACTGGGGAAATGCGGTTGTAATGTAAGTTCACGTCTGCCTACCCCTTCGGGGAATACAGGCGTGAATATAATTATGTACTTATATATGTATGAAATAGCTGTGTCCTGCGGTTTCACTAAATTAACTTAATTGTATTTAAATCCAAGTATCCTAACTTACTCCTTGTAACATACAGACAGACATACAGAGGGAGAAAGTCTTTTTATTTAGTAACATATAACAGTCATAATATGAATTTAGTGAAAACTGCATATTGAAATCACAAACAGACACATCCATTTTATTTATGTACTAGCTGTGCCCTAGTTTCACCCGCGTAGATTTAGTTTCATCCTTATTGTCGCGGAACCCTAATATTTTTAATAAATAAGAGTAGCCTAAGTTACTCCTTGATATATCAGCTACCTGCCAGTGAAAATCACGTTAAAATCAGTCCAGCCGTTTCAGAGATTACCCGGAACAAACAGACAGACAGACAGAGAATAAAATTTAAAACTTAATTTTTTTGTGTCAGTAGCGTGTATACTTTCATATGTGTGTTTCAAGTGAAAAGCTGTAATTTAGGAATTACAAACAGACACTTCAATTTTATTTATGTGTATAGATATATACGGATTTGTCAGCCATCATCACTCACCTATCAACATTCCGTGCATGGAGTCATCAAAAGTCCCCGGTTGTTCTGAAAAAATTAAAAATAATAATTTATTTTCATAAAATCAACGAGTGTTACCAAGAATTTACCATTAGACCTAATATAAACTGTAAATCTGGCAGATACATAAGGACGGATTGACGGACAGGATGCAAATACCTTGATTTATATATACATACCTACAAAACATAATAACATAATATAACATACTTACTAGCTGTGCCCCACGTAGTTTTAGTTTCATGCTTCATGTCGCGGAACCCAAATATTTTTAATAAATAAAAGTAGTCTAAGTTACTACTTGAAACATCAGCTATCTGCTAGTGAAACTCCCGTTAAAATTGGTCCAGCCGTTTCAGAGATTACCCGGAACAAACAGACAGACAGACACAGAGAAGGACACTTAAGGCCGCGAGCTCTTCGGCCCTTAGCAACCATAGCCTATAACTACGTTATCGTTGGAGCTAGATATTTTACGACTTCAACATAGTGATATATTCATAAAACCCTACAACTTCTAGAAGACAACTGTTCCTTTTTCCTGTATATTATTTCTGCTCAAGATGTTATTAGTTTACAATGTTTTAGATCGGTGCCATAATCACGAAGGTTGAATTATTTGAGTATTACTTACGCATTGTTTCTAGGTATCCGAAACATTCGTTTGCTCTTCCCGTATTTTCTGTAAAAAAAAACACAGTTTTTTTTATAAGAGCGCTGGTGACCGTGGTGTTTGTGCAGTCAACTGCTACGTAAGCGACGCAAGTTCGAATCCCAAAGGGGCCACCAATGAGTTTTTCTAAAAACATATGTGCAGTGATTTCACACCACGTGAATTACTTTTCGTGCCCATAAAAACAAATTGCTACTAAAATTATAAAATTTGCAATTATACTATTTTGCTCAATCAACAATTTTGATATATAAGCAGTATTTTTCTTTTATATACTTTAAAAACAAAATTTAAATTATAAAATAATAATTACCTTTTGAAATTGCTCTGGAGAAGTGACCTGTTTGAAAAATAAACAAATTAATAACATACGACTAATAAACCTACAAAAAATTATTTTTTAAATAGTAGACTAAATTCTTAACTACGTGACGGATCTTGATACGGTTTTTTTTTACTAACATGTTGAAATACGATGGGTCTATAGATAAAGAAATCCATTTTATATTTACAGATAATAGAGAAAGGTCAACCTCAATTAATAGTCTTAAAATCATCTCATCATTGAGCGCTTTCCTACTACCACGATATCGTCCCCCGATACTTGACTACAACGACACAGTGTGAAAGCAAGAGGGCCTAATGTGAATTTTTTACTGCCGCCGTCACAAGTCACCGCGTCGACGTAAACGCAGATTTGTATAGGATCGGAACAGCGCCTCTGTCAGCCTAAACATGCTATTGTGAGCCCATACAAATTTGCGTTTACGTCGACGCGATCACTTGTGACGGCGATTTTAAGAAAACTCGCAGTAACTAGGCAGTAGTAATTGCATCAAACTACTAGTCCGACGATATCGTGTCGTTACCGTCATCGTCCAATGTGAAAGCGCCCAAAGGGTGGGTCACTAATAAATAATTGTTTATACTTTACCCATCCAGTTGAGAGGCTGTTCGGGCTGGAAGAGAAAGAAAAAATTACGTTAAAATAAAAAACTAATGCAAATACTGCAGGTCAGAAAATTATTGTCGAGTGTAGCGCCAGTCTCGCGCACACAGAATTTGCCTAAAAGATTAAGTAAATTAAAAATATACATCTATAGATAAATAAAATTCAAGTGTCTGTTTGTAATTCCAAAATTACAGCTTCACTACGTGCTTATGAAAGTATACACGCTACTGACACTAAAAAACCAAGTTTTAATTTTTTTCTCTGTCTGTCTGTCTGTTTGTTCCGGGTAATCTCTGAAACGGCTGGAAGGATTGTAACGGGACTTTCACTGGTAGGTAGCTGATGTTCCAAGGAGTAACTTAGGCTACCTTGATTTATTAAAAATATTAGGGTTCCGCGACAATAAGGATGAAACCGCGGGGCACAGCTACCTGCCAGTGAAAGAAGACAGACAGAAAAAATTTAAAACTTGGTTTTTAGTGTCAGTAGCGTGTATACTTTCATATGCATGAAAAGCTGTAATTTTGGAATTACAAACAGACACTTCAATTTTATTTATCTAAAAGGTAAGTTATAATTTACCTTTTGCCGGCCGTGGTGGCCTTGGTATTAGAGCAGTCGCCTGCTACGCAAGCGACGCAAGTTCCAATCCCACCGGGACCTGTACCTATGAGTTTTTCTAAAAACTTATGTACAGTGATTTCACACCACGTGCTTTACGGTGAAGGAAAACATCGTGAGGAAACCTGCATATGTCTGAGAAGTAATTCAAACACGTATGTATAGTGGCTGAGACGGATTGACTCACCATCTGTCACGTTGGCACTTAATCATGTTGTGTGAAAAGTGTGTGTTGTTATTACAACACCTCTGCCTACACCCGAGGGGAATACAGGCGTATGTATGTAATTTACCTTTTGCACATGTTGATACCTATGTCTTCTCCTGTCTGTCGATCCATTCCTTGAAGTCTTGCCGTGAACCCTGAGGTGGTGAGGGATTGCAACGGCGACCGACAGCTGTGAACAAACCGATACTCTTAATTTCTACACTAATAGTATACAGAAGAAAGAGTTAATTTTTGTTTGTTTGTTTGCATTGAATATGCTCCGAAACTACTCAACCGATCTTGAAAATTCTTTCTGCAATGGATAGCTACATTATCAGAGAGTAACATAGGCTATATTTTATTACCCTACTCCCAGGGAAACGGGAACTACGCGGCTGAAACCACGTGACGTCCGCTGGTATTTAATATACTTAGCGTGCCCCAGTATTTCACCCACGAAAACATAATTTTATGGGTAGTCCGCGGAACCCTAATATTTTTAATTTTGCTTAATTTACTCCTTGTTACATTAGCTATCTGTCACTGAAAGTCCCGTTAAAATCGGTCCAGCCGTTTCGGAGATTAGCCGGAACAAACTGACAGACACAAAAAGAACTAAAATAAAAAAAATGTTTTTTTCAAGTCAGTAGCGTGTATACTTTCATATACATTTAGTGAAAATCTGTTATTTTTGTATTACAAACAGACACTTCAATTTTATTTATTTGTATAGATAGTAAAATATTTAATTGAAAACGACAATTCGTACATCTATTAAATAAAGAGCCGTGTTGGACGATGGGTTTATGCAGTCGCCTGCTACGCAAACGACGCAGCTTCGAATACCAGCACCAATGAGTTTTTCTAAAAACTTATGTGCAGTGATTTCACACCACGTGCTTTACGGTGAAGGAAAACATCGTGAGGAAACCTGCATATGTCTGAGAAGTAATTCAAACACGTATGTATAGTGGTTGAGACGGTGGACTCACCATCTGTCACGTTGGCACTTAATCATCTTGTGTGAAAAGTGTGTGTTGTTATTCGTCTACTGACCGCTTCGGGGACCCTTCTGGGGTGGCGTGAGCATATTTATTTGTTTGTTTGTTTGTGTAGATCACCTATATATATTAAAAATAGTGTAAGACTTACCACAGCGGCGAGAATAAGTAGGTTCACACTGACCATGCTGCAGTCTTTGTTTAATTTGAGTGAATATTGTCGCAAATTCGTGTTATATAGCACATGCGACGCATGTTTGCACACCTGTTTCACTTTTGGAATTGATAATTTATGGGCAATTTACCAAATGCACCGTCTGTGGTAATTATATTAAGGTTTTTGATAAAATGATGTGCAATAATTTATCTATATATCTATACATCTATACATATAAATAAAATTGAAGTGTTTGTTTGTAATTCCAAAATAACAGCTTTTCACTAAATGCATATGAAAGTGTACTCGCTACTGACACTGAAAACCAAGTTTTAAATTTTTTCTCTGTCTGTCTGTTTGTTCCGGGTAATCTCTGAAACGGCTGGACGGATTTTAATGGAACTTTCACTGGCAGACAGCTGATGTTTAAAGGAGTAGCTTAGGCTACTTTTATTTAGAAAACTAGCTGTGCCCCGCGGTTTCACCCGCGTAGATTTAGTTTATTCCTTATTGTCGCGGAACCCTAATATTTTTAATAAATAAAAGTAGCCTAAGTTACTCCTTGTAACATTAGATACCTGCCAGTGAAAGTCCTGTCTAAATTGGTCCAGCCGTTTCGGAGATTACCCGGAACAAACAGACAGACAGACAGACAGACAGAGAAAATTTTTAAAACTTGGTTTTTAAGTATCAGTAGCGTGTATACTTTCATATGCATTTAGTGAAAAGCTTTTATTTTGGAATTACAAACAGACACTTCAATTTTATTTATCTGTATAGATCAAAAGTTTTATTCAATATAAGGGATACTTGGAACACTTATTGAACGTCATTTCTCTTACGCTAACGTTAGGTTAATTTACTACCGTTAAATGTAAGCCTGTCAGGAGAAGACACGGCGAAACAAACTGCCCGGTTTTTTTGTTTCATATCTAATGACTTACATAACTAAGCAGAGCCGTAGTGGCTGAACCAATGAGTTCTTCTAAGGCATATGTCTGAGAAGTAATTCAAACACGTATGTATAGTGGCTGAGACGGCGATGGACTCACCATCTGTCACGTTGGCACTTAATCATCTTGTGTGAAAAGTGTACACAATGCCCCGAATATGTTTTGACACGTACGTCGCTTGACCTAGCGTTTCGATTTTTAACGTTCCCATACATCATCATCATCCTATCTTAGTCCACTGACATAAGCCTCCCTGTTGAAAACTACTTATACTTATTTATGGTTTTATTGTGATGTTTTCTTGGAGGAGCTCGTGGCACAGTTGCTATTACGCATATCATTCGATCAGCGAAGTTAAGCAACTATACGCCTAGCCAGTAGTTGGATGGGTGACCGCCCGAGTTCCCTCCGTGCCTCGGAGAGCACGTTAAGCCGTCGGTCCCGGTTGCCAATTTAACATCTTTGGCAATCGTTACAGGTCAGTCGGAGGCCTAAGAATAATCTGACAACTGGTTTAACCCAGATCACAGATTTTCCTCCTAACTGGGGTTGCGAAGGTCAGATGGCAGTCGCTGCGTATAAAAATCAGGTGATCAGCCACATCGGGTTGAATCAAGTGCCGACCCCAACAATGTATGGGATAAGGCCAGGGAGATGATGATATGGTACACGAAGTACCAGGCGCACATAACGGACAAGGAGTTAATAAGTTGATTGCGACTAACATGGAGCCACATCGGGTTGAATCAAGTGCCGACCCCAACAATGTATGGGATAAGGCCAGGGAGATGATGATATGGTACACGAAGTACCAGGCGCACATAACGGACAAGGAGTTAATAAGTTGATTGCGACTAACATGGAGCCACATCGGGTTGAATCAAGTGCCGACCCCAACAATGTATGGGATAAGGCCAGGGAGATGATGATATGGTACACGAAGTACCAGGCGCACATAACGGACAAGGAGTTAATAAGTTGATTGCGACTAACATGGAGCCACATCGGGTTGAATCAAGTGCCGACCCCAACAATGTATGGGATAAGGCCAGGGAGATGATGATATGGTACACGAAGTACCAGGCGCACATAACGGACAAGGAGTTAATAAGTTGATTGCGACTAACATGGAGCCACATCGGGTTGAATCAAGTGCCGACCCCAACAATGTATGGGATAAGGCCAGGGAGATGATGATATGGTACACGAAGTACCAGGCGCACATAACGGACAAGGAGTTAATAAGTTGATTGCGACTAACATGGAGCCACATCGGGTTGAATCAAGTGCCGACCCCAACAATGTATGGGATAAGGCTGGGGAGATGATGATTGTGATGTTTTCTTATTATATTTAAAAAGTAAGTTGTCAAATAAATACGTTGTATGTCAGCTGCTTTTTTCACAGCTCTCTCATTTAATTTGCTATCGTCTACACTCCCCTAATGAGCACCATAGCGCCCTGTCTTCAGCTTGCCGCATCCAGCATCTGCCTGCAGTCTTTCGAGTCCCTAGTGCGAGTTTTCTTAAAATCGCCGTCACAAGTGATCGTGTCGACGTAAACTTAAACTACGTAAATTCTAGTTGGACAGTAAGTGGTTATTTTGTCATTATAATTACAGAAGAAGCTAGAAGATAATGTTACTTTGTCTACAGACCAGCGCTCTACCTTAACCTCTTATTGCCATGTAAATTTACTCTTATTATAAGGCAGATGTATATGACGTGTATACATCTGTCACTGTCACACAGTGGAACTATTATGGCAATAAGAGCTTATGGTCTTAAGGCAAAGTAACATTATCCTCACGCTTCGCTAGTAACGATACAAAATGTGCGGCAATGACACATGTCACGTGACTGATTTATGTCATTGCCATAAATTTTTATTTTTCTACTAGCATGAGAGAATGTCACTTCGTTTAGGGCTACTGTTCATTTAATTGCGTCATTAATACGTTTTGTGTCATCAGCAATGAAATGTGAATTATAAAGAGGATATATTTGATTGTTTTTTTGTTCGTTTGTTTGTATTGAATAGGCTCCGAAACTACTTGACTGATCTTGAAAATTCTTTCAGCAATGGATAGCTACATCATCAGCGAGTAACATAGCCTATATTTTATTCCGTCCCCGTACTCCCACGGGGACGGAAATTACGGGGGTGAATTATTTTTGAAGTAAATGTATTATAGCATATGTCATACTTATGTCAATATTTTGTAAGACGAATGGATCGCATCTATACATCTATACAGATAAATAAAATTGAAGTGTCTGTTTGTAATTCCAAAATAACAGCTTTTCACTAAATGCATATGAAAGTATACACGCTACTGACACTGATAGCCCAAGTTTTAAAAAAAATATCTGTTTGTCTATCTGTCCGTCTGTCTGTCTGTCTGTCTGTTTGTCTGTTTGTTCCGAGTAAACTCAGAAACGGCTGGACCGATTTTAACGGGACTTTCACTGTCAGCTTATGTTTCAAGGAGTAACTTAGGCTACTTTTATTTATTAAAAATATTCGGGTTCCGCGACAATAAGGATGAAACTAAATCTGAAACCGCGGGGCAAAGATAATTTAAAATAATTTTTGCATTAGGGGTGGCCGCGTGTAAAATTACCAGATTGCCAAAATAAATAGACAGGCTACATTATTTAGGATTCTGTCCTTACAAAGTATGTTCACGCCATCCCAGAAGGGTCCCCGACGGGGTAAGCAGAGGTGTTATAACAACACCCATATTTCACCGAATATTATTAAGTGCCAACGTGTCAGTGAGTCCACCGTCTCAGCCACTATACATACGTGTTTGAATTACTTCTCAGACATATGCAGGTTTCCTCACGATGTTTTCCTTCACCGTAAAGCACGTGGTGTGAAAAATATCATAATGAAAAGCAAATATGGATTTTGCGCGTCAGTTCCACGAAGGGGTAGACTATTCTTTATACATGTGCTCCGGCGATAATATATTTACATTTGCGCGACGTAAATGGTTAATTTCAATAATTTACTTAGCTGTTCCTTGTTATCTAGACTTCTAGACGTATTTAAAACGTAAATTATTAGGTCGTTTTAATTGAAGGTTAAAGATGATTAAGTGCCAACGTGACAGATAGTGAGCCCATCGCCGTCACAGCCACTATACATACGTCTCAGCCCGGAATACCGGCTTTCCCTGTATGACCAACTATAGTCAACTTATTAACTCCTTGTCCGTTATGTGCGCCTGGTACTTCGTGTACCATATCATCATCTCCCTGGCCTGATCCCATACATTGTTGGGGTCGGCACTTGATTCAACCCGATGTGGCTCCATGTTAGTCACAATCAACTTATTAACTCCTTGTCCGTTATGTGCGCCTGGTACTTCGTGTACCATATCATCATCTCCCTGGCCTTATCCCATACATTGTTGGGGTCGGCACTTGATTCAACCCGATGTGGCTCCATGTTAGTCACAATCAACTTATTAACTCCTTGTCCGTTATGTGCGCCTGGTACTTCGTGTACCATATCATCATCTCCCTGGCCTTATCCCATACATTGTTGGGGTCGGCACTTGATTCAACCCGATGTGGCTCCATGTTAGTCACAATCAACTTATTAACTCCTTGTCCGTTATGTGCGCCTGGTACTTCGTGTACCATATCATCATCTCCCTGGCCTTATCCCATACATTGTTGGGGTCGGCACTTGATTCAACCCGATCCAGCTCCCTAGCTCATCCCCCAGCAAAGCCCTAAGCCGAGGTCCGAGCCCCGCACCGGGGCGCCCTTAGCCGTGTTGCTTAGTTTATATTAGCCCAACCAATTGCAAGAGATCATATCCAAAAAATAAAACTCCTTCGGCCATAGTAGCCAGCAGAAGTAAATAGCTCATAAATTAAGTTTAATTTACTTAGCTGTTCGATCTAGACCTGAAGGTAGATAAATTATAATTATATCAATATTGAGAGCTACTTACAAATGTTATAATTAGTTATCTTCCCTATAAGATATATTTCGGAAATTGTTGTATCTTCGTGTCTGTTTGTAACTGCAAAATAACAGTTTTTCACTAAATGCATATGAAAGTATACACGTTAATGACATAGAAAAACCAATTTCTAAAATTTTTCTCTGTCTGTCTGTCCGTCTGTCTCTCTGTCTGTCTGTCTGTCTGTTTGTTCCGGGTAATCTCCAAAACGACTGGACGGATTTTAACGGGACTTTCACTGACGGATAGCTAATGTTACAAGGAGTAACTTAGGCTACTATTATTTTTCTTTAATATTAAGGTTTTATTAGTATTTAATATTAAAGTTGACGTAAAAACTCCGTACATATTTTATTATTAGGGGATTTATAATTAAATGTCTATTGTTAATCCTAATAAAACTATTCAGATCAGTTTCGTAAATACTTTTATTACCCAGCATTGGGGCCTTTATATCTGTAAATTCCCAGGTTGGTCGGCTGAGAGCCAGGTGAAGAGGTCGTTGCTGTCGACTGGGATACCTCAGCTGTCACCTGCAAAAATAGCCAAGATAATAATAATCTATATCTATACATACATATACATACAGATAAATTAAATTGAATTGTCTGTTTGTAATTCTAAAATAACAGCTTTTCACTAAATGTATATGAAAGTATACACGCTACAGACACTAAAAAACCAAGTTTAAAAAAATTCTCTGTCTGTCTGCCTGTCTGTTTGTTCCGGGTAATCTCTGAAACGGCTGTACGGATTTTAACGGGACTTTCACTGGTAGGTAGCTGATGTTTCAAGGAGTAACTAAGGATACTTTTATTTCTTAAAAATATTAGGGTTCAGCGACAATAAGGATGAAACTGAATCGCATGTATTGTTAGCTATTTAAACAAATTCATCTTTAAAAGTACGTTATTTGACATACGAACACACGCGGCAGCTAGTTTCCGATATGTATACTATATTATTAATTCTTAAAACGTAGCTGTAAAATATGCTAGGAATATTTTAAGCATATAGCATAACCATTTTTAATTTATTATTATTTCTGTAAAATATAAGATGCAGAAGAGTTATTAACTGATTGAGATACAAGTGGGGGTTTCTCATTATAAAAGCCAGAGTTGCTTGATAAGGAAACATGGTGGATTCAACTACAGACCAGTTAAGAACTCTTGCATAATATTGGTTAAATAAGTGTTGAATTGTTGATATTTCGGATTTATTGTTAATTCCTTGTTATTTAAAATGTAGTTATATTAATTCAATAATTAATTAATAATAATTGATGTAATGTGTATTATAATTGTGTACTTACAGTGATTTCGCTATTTTCCTAAATTGTTCTCATAATAAAAACCTAAAAACTATTATTGCTCTTATTTAACTAATTGGTATTGTCCATATTTGAATCAATTTTAATATAATGCTCTTGCCAATCTTGTGTAACTTACATCTCAGAAGTGGGATAGAACAAAACTCTGAAAACAATATCTGTGCGTAATTTTTTTTTTTTAGTTATATGGAAGGCCATATCTCCCCCATATTACCGGCGGGGTCACACCGCAGTAAGTCGGACGAATCAGCACCGACAAGTAATAAAGTCACCAGCAGACCGTCCGTAAAACCTGGGAAACAACGAGGTCGCCGCCGTAGCAGGTCACACGGCGAGCGACAGGGACCACAGTACAACGACTCGTATGACGAACACCAGGGCCGTCGCCGCAGCCGCTCACGCAGCGAGCAACGGGTTCGACGCAATCTTGTGTAACTTACAGTATGAACTACCAATATATTTTTAAAAATGAAAATAATTAAATATTTTTTTCAATTCATTTCCCAATTTCAGACGTAAAATAAGCTAATCCATACTTAAGAATAAGAAAGTCCTATCCTCACGCCTGTATTCCCCTCCAGTGTAGGCAGAGGTGTTGTAATAACAACACACACTTTTCACGTGTTTGAATTACTTCTCAGACATATGTAGGTTTCCTCACGATGTGTTCCTTCACCGTAAAGCACGTGGTGTGACATCACTGCACATAAGTTTTTAGAAAATCTCATTGGTGCAGGCCCCGCGACTGCTCAAACCCCAAGGCCCCCACGGCTCTTTTCGCGTAGATTTTGTTGAACCCTAATATTTTTAATAATTAAAAGTAGCCTAAGTTACTCCTTGATACATCAGGTACCTGCCCGTGAAAGTCCCGTTAAAATCGATCCAGCCATTTTATTTTTCTTTATGTATATGTATGTATGTTTTCAATTGCCTCGTTGCCTGCCGATCACGAGGTGCCGGGTTCGATTCCCGGGTCGGGTCACTAACAGATATTGGGTTTTTCTGTCAAGAAATTCACAATAAAATGCCCGGAGTTTGGAAGTTGGCGGTGTTTCCACCCCCGTGCCTCGGAAAGCACATTAAGCCGTTGGTCCTACGCCTGATCTCTCTCCGGTCGTGTCGGATTGCCTCCCATCCCACTATGAGAGTGAGGCAATAAAGAGTGCACCTGTGTTTGCACACACTTGTGCACTATAATATCTCCTGCGCACATGACTGATCCCCGTTGAGATTAACCGCCATAACCGAAATTCGGCAGGAGAGATAATTTATGTATAAATGTGTAGATAATACCTCGTGCACGAGAGCATGTTCGGTGGTCTTGCCCTTATCATCAGTCTGTGGCAGGCGGGTAGACCTCACTGACTCCTCTGCTCCCATACTCTTGATCAGGGAATGTAGTACATTCCTGGACAGAACCAATATTCGAAGTATTACATCATGTGACAAAACACGTGTTTCTCCACTCGCTACACAGATGGCGCTACTCGCTAACAATCGCAAGTATCAATACAATTACATGAGAACCTAAATCGCGCTACGAGGGTTTTCGAGCGCATTGCAGTATATAGGATATTCACAAAAAATTTAAAAATAAGTTTAATCACCCCATCCCAGAAGGGTTCCCAAAGGGGTAAGCCGAGGAGTCATAATAACAACACACACTTTTCACACAAGATGATTAAGTGCCAACGTGACAGATGGTGAGTCTATCGCCGTCTCAGCCACTATACATACGTGTTTGAATTACTTCTCAGACATATGCAGGTTTCCTCACGATGTTTTCCTTCACCGTAAAGCATGTGGTGTGACATCACTGTACATAAGTTTTTAGAAAACCCATTGGTACAGGCCCCGCTGGGATTTGAACTTGCGTCGCCTAAGTACCACGGCGGCTTTTGGTTTGAGATGTGAGAGCGGACGTCACGCGGTTCCACCCGCGTAGCTCCCGTTCCCGTGGGAGTACGGGGATAAAATATAGCTTATATTAATCAGTGATAATGTAGCATTCAAATGGTGAAAGAATTTTTTGAATCGGTCCAGTACTTTTTGAGCCAATTCGTTACAAACATACATACAAATCTTTCCTCTTTATATTAGTACTAGCTGTTTTACCCGCGTTTCATACAAACTTTCACCGCCTATTTTATCCCCTTGGGGGTAGAATTAATCAAAATACTTTCTTAGCGGATGCCTACGTCATAACATCTACCTGCATGCAATTTCAGCCCGATCCGTCCAGTGGTTTGGGCTGTGCGTTGATAGATCACTATGTCAGTCAGTCAGTCACCTCTGATAGATAGAAGTATAGTTTTGCTTACCCGGCGTGTTCAAATCCAAGATCTCTAAAGGTATTTCTCTCAGCCACTGAGAGCGGAGACTTGAATATCTTGTATCCATCCAAAACACTCGCTAAGGGTTCTTCTTCCTCTATAGACTCATTGTTATTCTTTCTGTAAATTCTTCTCTTTATCTGATAGGAATTTCTGTAATAAAATATAGGGGCAATACTTAATGAAAATGAAAATGAAAATGATTTATTCAGTTAAGGCCCTGGTAAGGCACTTATGAATGTCGAGGAATAGACCACCGGTTCGGTAACTAACCTTCAGAGAACAACCGGCAAGAAACTCAGCTGGCATCATGTTCATTTCACTACACAATAAGCTATGATAATTACTGTTCTGACGCCCTCCCATAGTGTAACATCTGGGTAACGAGACAGGCCAGTCGACGGTAAAGCATGTGGAGACATATCACGTGCACCCCGCACATTGCGACCAGTGAAAAACTGATCAGAGTGCCTAGTGCGAATTTTCTTAAAATCATCGTCACAAATCACCGCGTCGACGTAAACGCAAATTTGTATGGGCTCACAATAGTGTAATGTTTAGGCAGACAGAGGCGTTAGGCCCTCTGATGAAGGCCTCTGAGGCCCTAGTGCGAGTGTGCCCATACAAATCTGCGTTTACGTCGACGCGATCACTTGTGACGGCGGCAGTGAAAAACTCGCACTAGGGCCTCTGGTGTTAGCCACTAACCCAAGCTGCGCTGATTCGTTGTAGCCCACAGATTCAGCCACTTTCTTGCTCAGTTGGCCGATGTAGTGGATGATGGTCTGATCCGAAACGTCCAAAACGTGAGCTTTCAAGGCTATGAGCTGAAAAAAAAACTATATACAAACATACATATGCTCACGCCTGTATTCCCCGAAGGGGTAGGCAGAGGTGTTGTAACAAAACCCACTTTTCACACAAGATGATTCAGTGCCAATGTGACAGAAGTTGAGCCTATCGCCGTCTCAGACACTATACATACGTGTTTGAATTGCTTCTCAGACATATGCAGGTTTCCTCACGATGTTTTCCTTCACCGTAAAGCATGTGTGAAATCACTGCACATAAGTTTTGATATGAACTAAGTGAAGTTCAGAGGATAGCCGTGGTCATACGCCACGTATAGAGCGTGATTTTTCAATAGAGCGCTTTCCCACTGCCACGATATTGTCCGCCGATACTTGACTACAACGACACAGTGTGAAAGCGTTCAGTAGTAATTGTATCAATCTACTAGTCCGACGATATCGTCCGCCGATACTTGACTACAACGACACAGTGTGAAAGCGTTCAGTAGTAATTGTATCAAACTGCTAGTCCCACGATATCGTCCGCCGATACTTGACTACAACGACAGTGTGAAAGCGTTCAGTAGTAATTGTATCAAACTACTAGTCCCACGATATCGTCCGCCGATACTTGACTACAACGACACAGTGTGAAAGCGTTCAGTAGTAATTGTATCAAACTACTAGTCCGACGATATCGTCCGCCGATACTTGACTACAACGACACAGTGTGAAAGCGTTCAGTAGTAATTGTATCAAACTGCTAGTCCCACGATATCGTCCGCCGATACTTGACTACAACGACACAGTGTGAAAGCGTTCAGTAGTAATTGTATCAAACTACTAGTCCCACGATATCGTCCGCCGATACTTGACTACAACGACACAGTGTGAAAGCGTTCAGTAGTAATTGTATCAAACTACTAGTCCGACGATATCGTCCGCCGATACTTGACTACAACGACACAGTGTGAAAGCGTTCAGTAGTAATTGTATCAAACTACTAGTTCGACGATATCGTCCGCCGATACTTGACTACAACGACACAGTGTGAAAGCGTTCAGTAGTAATTGTATCAAACTACTAGTCCCACGATATCGTCCGCCGATACTTGACTACAACGACACAGTGTGAAAGCGTTCAGTAGTAATTGTATCAAACTACTAGTCCGACGATATCGTCCGCCGATACTTGACTACAACGACACAGTGTGGAAGCGTTCAGAATGTGTGAGTTTTCTTAAAATCGCCGTCACAAGTGATCGCGTCCACGTAAACGTAGATTTGTATGGGCTCACAATAGCATTTTTAGGCCGACAGAGGCGCTGTTCCGATCCGGTGACTTGTGACGGCGGCAGTGAAAAACTCGCGCTAGGCACTCTACTAGTCCGACGACATCGTGTCGTTACCGTATCGTCCAATATGAAAACGCCCGCTATCGGGTTTTAGAGTAAAAACATTTTTTGGGTTTTAGTACTTACAGAATCTTCTAATATCCTCAAATATTCCGGAGTTTTCCGAAACTTAGCAACCACCGTATGTAGGTCTTCCCCGAATAACTTAAATGACTCTGAATTTACATCGTATTTACGACAATCGACCACAATAAGTAATACTGAAAAACAACTCAAAAAGTAATTTTTATTCCTAAATTTCTGACAGACCTTCGGCTGGTCCACAAGCATATCAATATATGCTAATATAATAAAGAGGAAAGATTTGAATGTAAGTATGTTTGTAACGAATTGGCTCAAAAAGTTCTGGAGCGATTTTAAAAATTCTTTCACCATTTGAATGCTACATTATCACTGATTAATATAGGTTATATTTTATCCCCGTACTCCCACGGGAACGGGAAATACGCGGGCGAAACCGCGTGACGTCCGTTTGGAACTAATACAAAAAAAAGAGTCTTGGAAGTCCTGGGGTTTCAGCAGTCGCCTGCTACACAAGTTCGAATCCCAGCGGGGCCTGTACCAATGAGTTTTTCTATAAACTTCTGTGCAGTGATTTCACACCACGTGCTTTACGGTGAAGGAAAACATCGTGAGGAAACCTGCATATGTCTGAGAAGTAATTCAAACACGTATGTATAGTGGCTGAGACGGTGGACTCACCATCTGTCACGTTGGCACTTAATTTTCGGTGTAAAGTGGGTGTAATATAGACTCACCAGTTATTATAAATAATGCCACATAATTCGTTGCTCCAAGAAGGTTCATATTTCTTTGTAAAATCAATAAAGTGAAAGCAGCGAAGTTTTATAGAATGTTACAAACATTTACTTAATATCTATACATCTATACAGATAAATAAAATTGAAGTGTTTGTTTGTAATTCCAAAATAACAGCTTTTCACTAAATGCATATGAAAGTATACACACTACTGATATAGAAAAGCCAATTATCAAAATTTGTCTGTCTGTCGGTCTGTCTATCTGTCTGTCTGTTTGTTCCGGATAATCTTCAAAACGGCTGGACCGATTTTAACGGGACTTTCACTGACAGGTAGCATATGATACAAGGAGTAATGGGTTCCGCTTAAAAAAGGATGAAACTAAATCCGCGCGGGCGAAACCGCATGGCACAGCTAGTTTTATTTATAAAGTTAGGTTTATTGCTTATCGAATGAAAACATTATATACATAAATTCAAATGCAAAATATCTTTATTTTATTAGACTTTTGACGAAGTGCTTTCAAATCGTCAAAGTGATGATTATAAAAAGCGGGACTTTCACTGGTAGGTAGCTGATGTTTCAAGGAGTAACTTAGGCTACTTTAATTTATTAAAAATATTAGAGTTCCGCGACAATAAGGAAGAAACTAAATCTACGCTATATCACAGCTAGTTACTAAATGTATTGTTTTGTTAGACTACGTGGCATATGACCACGGCTATTCTCTGAACATCACTTTTGCGAGCATAATATTTTAGTAGTCGGGTTTTAGAATTCTTTTTTAGATTTTTAGGTAGAATTAAATGAATCATCATCTCCCTGGCCTTAATCCCATGTATTTAGGGTCGGCACTTGATTCAACCCGATGTGGCTGATCACCTGATTTTTATACGAAGCGACTGCCATCTGACCTTCGCAACCCCTTTTCGAGGAAAATCGCCAATCTGGGTGAAATCAGTTGTCAGACTGTAACGATTGCCAAAGGTGTTAAATTGGCAACCGGGACCGACAGCTTAACGTGCTCTCCGAGGCACGGAGGGAACTCGGGCGGTCACCCATCCAACTACTGGCTAGGCGTATGGCAACTGTGCCACGAGCTCCTCTGAGTAGAATGAAATGAATAATACCAGATATTACACAGTTTATTTATTCTTCATAAATCCCTTTCTTACCAATAAAAGGAATGGGAGTTCTGCCAAAAGAGTTACCACTTCTCTCCACTTTCTTGGACTTTGAAACGTAATCCTTCCAATCCTTTGATACATCTCTGTTCTGCTTAGTTACATACTCTTTCGTTCTCAATCTACCCGAATCTTCTCCATGCTTCTTGACTTCATTTCTTTTAAAAGAACCACCTAAATCCAAACTCCATTTCGGTTGTGATTTATCTTCTCTAAATTCATCTTTAGAAGACAAATCCCATTCATTCTTCTTTTTCTCATTCCAAGCGTTATTACTCTTCTTCTTTCTATTGTCATTATGGCTATCTTTATCAGATCCCCAGTCAATTCTATCTCTCTTCACATAATCATCGTCATTTTCCAATGATTCGTCTTTATTTAATGATCTTAGATCTTTTTCTGTACCGATATCAAATCTGGCAGCTGTTTTGTCAAACCTTTTAGCTTTGATGTAAGGTTTATCTAATCTATCATATTTTTCTTTAGATATTGTGTCGATTTTTAATGGTTTTAGATTGTCGGTTTGGAATTCTGAACGGAAATTATTATGGTTGTCAGATCCATATATTGTTCTCTTAGATTGAAGATTTTTTGAGACTTCATTCGTACGAACGGCTGTTGCATCTAAGAAACATAATCCACATTTATCTATACAAATAATTGAAATTGATGTGTCCGTTTGTATTTCCTAATTAACAGCTTTTGAATAAATACATGTGAACGTTTATATTATGGTAGATACTTACCTAAAGGAGCTGCCTGTTTGTCAGTCTGTTTGTTCAGACTTATCTCTGAAACAGCGGGACCGAGTTTGGAGGGACTTTCACTGGCAGATAGCTCATAATTACAAGGCTTAACTTAGTTAGTTTTAAGTACTGTTCCTTTCTCAAAGTCAAAAATCTTTATTCGATTAGACTTTTTACAAAGCACTTTCAAATCGTCAGAATGACACAATTTACAGTATTATACAGGCCAGGTTCGGAAGGTTGCTTTTACTGAGAACAACCTGGCAAGAAACTCAGTAATTACTCTTTTAGAGAATATTATACATATTGAAAAAAAAACAAAATAAATCCCTTGAGCAATGTAAGCCCATGGACACAGTTGCAATGCACACATGTCGATAAAAAATAACATAAAGAAAAGTCTAGTAGTTGTACTTATATGTAAATGCGTAGCTTGAGATGAGCAGCCCCCACAAGCAGCACCTGTTCACAAGTATGACGAGAATGCCAGCCATTTTTATATAATTATGTTCCTTGAAAAAAGGTCACCCATTAATACTAATTACTACATACATACACTAAGACACTCACATTCCACCAGTTATAAGTCCCATGTAATAGAGGGCGAGCCTATTGCCATTAACCGGCCACTAATACAGACTGCGGGCTGCTACTGGGGAATTACTGATGGGAAAACCTTAATAAACTTAAAGTAAGGTGGAATGATAAGAAACTTACCATCAAGAAGTCTAAATGCAGCATTCCTTCTTCCGAAATCATAAAGATCAGAAGAAGAATCGTCAGAACTGGAAGATGTGGAACGATGTCTGTATATATCAAAGATCCCATGTTATTTGTGGTCGGCGCAATGTGTTCTTCTCTTCCATTCCTCTCTATCAGCCGTCATATCTGTATTCACTCCCTTAGCCATATAATCATAATCCTCCTGTCCTTATCCCATGTTATTTGTGGTCGGCGCAATGTGTTCTTCTCTTCCATGTCTCTCTATCAGCCGTCATATTCATTCACTCCCTTAGCCATACCATCACACTATCCATCATTGTCATGGTATACTAACCTTCTCCTCATCTCCAACCGTTTCTTATAAGCATCCAGGATTTCAGGGTTGCTGATGACGTGGATCCTCTCAAGATCAGGTGTCTTCAGGTCCTCATCCTTGGCGCCAGCATCATAGTTCTTCTGAATTATCCTCATAATCTCCTCTAAGGCATCCTGACTTATCTCATCTCTGATTTTGAAATCATCTGCAAGTTGACAATACCATTGATTAGACCATCATGTGCGTATAGCGTAATATATTCTTTTACCTGCTTCGGGGCCTGTACCAATGAGTTTTTCTAAAAACTTATGAACAGTGATTTCACACCACGTGCTTTACGGTGAAGGAAAACATCGTGAGGAAACCTGCATATGTCTGAGAAATAATTCAAAGACGTATAGTGGCTGAGACGGCGATGGACTGACCCTCTGTCACGTTGGCACTTAATCATATTCGGTGGAATGTGGGTGTTGAAAATTACAACACCTCTGCCTACACCCGAGGGGAATACAGGCGTGAGCATATGTATTACCTTCTAAAGTATCTTCCTCAATGCCTCTGTCTTTAGGATTGAGATGATTTATTAAATATATAAGTTTAGCAGTCTCTTTGTGAATTTGTGGATTATTATTCTCTTCTAAGAGCATGATTTTCTTAGGCTCTGCTTCTTGGAAACTGGAGAGAGCTGATGATGCTAGAAAGAAAGTGGAAAGTATAGGCACTGTATACGTATAAGCTTTCTACTGCTGTTTTATCTGTCTCGTTGGTCTAGTGATTAATAAGTCAGCTTCTCAATCAGGTCAAAAATAGATATTGAGTTTTTCCGTCAAGAAATCTTAATACATAACTCAAAGGTGACTGACTGACTGATATAGTGATCTATCAACGCACAGCCCAAACCACTGGACGGATCGGGCTGAAATTTGGCATGCAGGTAGATGTTATGACGTAGGCATCCGCTAAGAAAGGATTATTATATTAATTCTACCCCCAAGGGTAAAAAATAGGGGATGTTTGTATGAACCTAAATTTATGCGGGTGAAACCGCGGGGCACAGCTATTCACAATAAATGTCCGGAGTTCGTAAGTTGGGTGAGTTTCCACCCCCGTGGGTCGGAGCACGTTGCACCGTTGGTCCTACGCGTGATCTCTCTCCGGTCGTGTGGGATTGCCTCCCATCCCACTATGAGAGTGAGACCATAAACAGTGCAGCTGTGTTTGCACACACGCCTGCACTATAATATCTCCTGCGCAGGTGGCTGATGGATTTTTTTCTTAATTTCAAATTGACATTACTTTGCGTGAGAATTCTTCCTGCTTCGCGGACGAAGCAAAGTGAAAGATGGTGAGTCTATCGCCGTCTCAGCCACTACGTGTTTATACGTGTTTGAATGACTTCTCAGACATATGCAGGTTTCCTTCACCGGAAAGCACGTGGTGTGAAATCACTGCACATAAGTTTTTAGAAAAACTCATTGGTCGCTGGGATTCGAATGTGCGTCGCTTGCGTTGCAGGCGACTGCTCTAACCTCAAGGCCAGCTTTAAACATCCATATAATATAAATATAATTCAGTTTTCTGCAAGTCACTGTTTAATTGAAGTTAAATCAAATTATTTATGCAACTTACCGAAACAAATGAAGAAATATGTTTTTAACATCTTGTTCCACGATCACATCATGTTGCTACTTATTACTACAGTAGTAACTACAGTTTTACTATCGTAAAACGATAAAAATATATGTTGCATTTTATTTTAAACGCGATTTGTTTCCAAAACATCTATACAGATAAATCAAATTGAAGTGTCTGTTTGTAATTCCAACAGCTTTTCACTAAATGCATACGAAAGTATACACGCTACTGACACTAAAACACCAAGTTTTAATTTTTTTCTCTGTCTGTCTGTCTGTTTGTTTCGGGTAATCTCTGAAACGGCTGGACGGATTTTAAAGGGACTTTCACTGGCAGATAGCTGATGTTTTACTTTTATTTATTAAAAATATTAGGGTTCCGCGACAATAAGGATGAAACTAAATCTACGCGGGTGAAACCGCGGGGCACAGCTAGTAATAAATATCTTTAAAGATAAATCTGAAAGTATCACCAGTGACTGACAAGTTGAAGAATAAACATTTGTCGTTCCGATTTCAACGGAGCTTTCAGCATAGAGCGCTTTTCCACTGACACGATATCGTCCGCCGATACTTGACTACAACGACACAGTGTGAAAGCGTTCAGTAGTAATTGTATCAATCTACTAGTCCGACGATATCGTCCGCCGATACTTGACTACAACGACACAGTGTGAAAGCGTTCAGTAGTAATTGTATCAAACTGCTAGTCCCACGATATCGTCCGCCGATACTTGACTACAACGACAGTGTGAAAGCGTTCAGTAGTAATTGTATCAAACTACTAGTCCCACGATATCGTCCGCCGATACTTGACTACAACGACACAGTGTGAAAGCGTTCAGTAGTAATTGTATCAAACTACTAGTCCGACGATATCGTCCGCCGATACTTGACTACAACGACACAGTGTGAAAGCGTTCAGTAGTAATTGTATCAAACTGCTAGTCCCACGATATCGTCCGCCGATACTTGACTACAACGACACAGTGTGAAAGCGTTCAGTAGTAATTGTATCAAACTACTAGTCCCACGATATCGTCCGCCGATACTTGACTACAACGACACAGTGTGAAAGCGTTCAGTAGTAATTGTATCAAACTACTAGTCCGACGATATCGTCCGCCGATACTTGACTACAACGACACAGTGTGAAAGCGTTCAGTAGTAATTGTATCAAACTACTAGTTCGACGATATCGTCCGCCGATACTTGACTACAACGACACAGTGTGAAAGCGTTCAGTAGTAATTGTATCAAACTACTAGTCCCACGATATCGTCCGCCGATACTTGACTACAACGACACAGTGTGAAAGCGTTCAGTAGTAATTGTATCAAACTACTAGTCCCACGATATCGTCCGCCGATACTTGACTACAACGACACAGTGTGAAAGCGTTCAGTAGTAATTGTATCAAACTACTAGTCCCACGATATCGTCCGCCGATACTTGACTACAACGACACAGTGTGAAAGCGTTCAGTAGTAATTGTATCAAACTACTAGTCCCACGATATCGTCCGCCAATACTTTACTACAACGACACAGTGTGTAAGCGTTCAGTAGTAATTGTATCAAACTACTAGTCCCACGATATCGTCCGCCGATACTTGACTACAACGACACAGTGTGAAAGCGTTCAGTAGTAATTGTATCAAACTACTAGTCCGACGATATCGTGTCGTTACCGTTATCGTCCAATGTGAAAGCGCCCATCGGCCCACAAGGAGTTATTTAGGCTACTTTATAAAAGGGTTGCGCGAAATTAACCCTCCAATGATATAAAGTCTAGGTAAAAGAAAATAAAAAATACGTTCATGATTAAATTACTTGTTTGTTTATTTATTTTATCCTCGTGAAAATGGCGGCGCAGCGTTTGTCTCCAAGTGATAAATGCCAGATGATCTGAAAGAATCAAACACGTATGTATAGTGGCTGAGACGGCGATGGACTCACCATCTGTCACGTTGGCACTTAATCATGTTGTGTGAAAGTGTGTGTTGTTATTACAACACCTCTGCCTACACCCGAGGGGAATACAGACGTGAGCATATGCATGCATTTCAACCAAAATATGGTACAAGACAACCCCTAAAACCGCAATAACATAAGATGGAATAATTCGACACATGAGCTGTGATCACGTGTAGCTCAGAGGGCCTAGTGCGAGATTTTCCCTGCCGCCGTCACAAGTCACCGCGTAGACGTAAACGCAGATTTGTATAGGATCGGAACAGCGCCTCTGTCGGCCTAAACATGACACTATTGTGAGCCCATACAAATCTGCGTTTACGTCGACGCGATCACTTGTGACGGCGGCAGTGAAAAACTCGCATTAGGCACTCAGTTGACAGAACAACGGTTCGCAGAGGTCGTCGGTTGGGGTCACACCTCGTTTTCATTAAGCATTTTTTAAGGATTCAAACAGTGACTTACCCAGTCTTGGGCACCAGTCCTCCCATATGGAGAGAGCCCCATAGGAAGCAGTTCCCTGTCATAGCTGTGACGTAGGAGGCACAGCGAGAACCTGTGAAGCCTCCGGAGGTCAAGGACTCAGCCAGGTAGAAGTAACATCTGAAATATACAAACAGATAAATAAAATTGAAGTGTCTGTTTGTAATTCCAAAATAACAGCTTTTCACTAAATGCATATACATATATTTTTATTTTTTTTTTATTTTACTCTGTCTGTCTGTTTGTCTGTTTGCTCCGGGTAATCACTGAACTCAAACGGATGAACCAATTTAATCGAGAATTTCAGTGGCAGATACCTGATGTTTCAAGATCACGTTGGAACTAATTATCTTCGTTGAAATGTGTGTATTGTAACACTTCTGAGTGCCTAGTGCGAGACGCCGTCACAAGTGATCTCGTCGACGTAAACGCATATTTGTATGGGCTCACAATAGTGTCATGTTTAGGCCGACAGAGGCGCTGTTCCGATCCTATACCAATCTGCGTTTACATCGACGCGGTGACTTGTGACGGCGGCAGTGAAAAACTCGCACTAAGCCCTCTGGTTACCCCGTTGGGGACCCGTCTGGGCTTAATTATACTACATACCTCGCATGATCACATTCCTGAGAGTCACATCCAGGCATGTTAATCCCTCCGTTGGGGTAGAAGTCCACATCCCCAAGGGTAGTAATATACCCCAAGAGTCCAGCATTAGTGTGGATCACTTCAGTGTAAGCTCCGTCAGTGGATCTGAACTTATCCTCATTCGTGATCCATCCAGGGAAGGCGGGATCCAGGGCTGTAGAATAGTCATGGCATCAACTTGATGGTAAGCTACTGGAGCCTATGAACGTGACCAACACCAAGGGTGGCACTCGTTGACTACCTTATAAATAATACCTGATGGTAAGCTACTGCAGCCTATGAACGTGACCAACACCAAGGGTGGCACTCGTTGACTACCTTATAAATAATACCTGATGGTAAGCTACTGCAGCCTATGAACGTGACCAACACCAAGGGTGGCACTCGTTGACTACCTTATAAATAATACCTGATGGTAAGCTACTGCAGCCTATGAACGTGACCAACACCAAGAGTGGCGCCGGTGTTCCCCAAACATGACACCCGCTGGGAAGATCTTCCCCTTTCTGGGGATGACGCTGATCACTCGCTTTCCCCATATATTTCTTACCAGTTATATAAGCAGCCTGACCATCCAGGTTTCTGCCGATGATTCCCACTTGGTGTCCTCCAAGGCTATGTCCTACCAGGTGGTAGCTTGCTGGTGTAGTGCCTGTCGCCGCGTTCAACCAATTTATAAATCTAGCCACTGCTTCACCTGAAACGATTTTGATGAATAACGTATAGACAGAGACAGGCTCATAGAATGACTACAGGATGGGGCCTGGACAGCTTCTTAAAATATTTAAGCAAATAACGAACATGAGGACACGAACCCACGCTGATAGAGAGATATTGAAGAGAATAAGACATTGCGCCGACCACAAATAACATGGGATAAGGACAGGAGGATTATGATGATATGGCTAAGGGAGTGAATACAGATATGACGGCTGATAGAGAGGAATGGAAGAGAAGAACACATTGCTCCGACCACAATTAACATGGGATAAGGACAGGAGAATTGTGATAGCTTACCAGAGGGTGTCGTGTTGGCGACGGCAGCAAAGTAGTTAATAGTCCCTCCTCCAGCACTCCAGTCTACCACAATCACATTTACATCCTCAGCTTGAAGGAAAGCTGTCGAACATAAACATATTTTAACAGCGTTTCTCAGCACGCTACACAGATGGCGCTACTCGCTATCAAATGTGAAGTTTGAGTACACGAGAACCTAAATCGCGCTATGAGTGTTTTCAAGCGCATTGCAGTATATATACAAGTGTCCAACTAGAACAGTTGGAGCCGGTGTTCCCCAGACATGACACCCGCCTCAATGGAAGATCTTGTCTTTGCTGGGGATGACACTGATCACTCGCTCTCCACACAGTATATATACAAGTGTCCAACTAGAACAGTTGGAGCCGGTGTTCCCCAGACATGACACCCGCCTCAATGGAAGATCTTGTCTTTGCTGGGGATGACACTGATCACTCGCTCTCCACACAGTATATATACAAGTGTCCAACTAGAACAGTTGGAGCCGGTGTTCCCCAGACATGACACCCGCCTCAATGGAACATCTTGTCTTTGCTGGGGATGACACTGATCACTCGCTCTCCACACAGTATATATACAAGTGTCCAACTAGAACAGTTGGAGTCGGTGTTCCCCAGACAAGGCACCCGCCTCAATGGAAGATCTTGTCTTTGCTGGGGTTGACACTGATCACTCGCTCTCCATGCAGTATATATACAAGTGTCCAACTAGAACAGTTGTAGCTGGTGTTCCCCAGACATGACACCCGCCTCAATGGAACATCTTGTCTTTGCTGGGGATGACACTGATCACTCGCTCACTGGATTTTAGTATTCAAATACCTTCATTTATGTCAAAGATCTATGCAGAACTCACCAGGTACAAGAACAGTATTAGAATCCGAAGTGACTGAGTCCAGCCAGCCATGAACTAGGACCACAGTCCTTCTATCAGGGCTGTAGTTGGTCTGTCCTAGGAGACCAGCACCTCCTAGGATTAATGGCTGGCTCACTTGTGGGTTCAATCTGGAATTAAGAAAGAATAAGCTAAGAATTGAGCTAGAGGTTTTTTATTTGTAGACATTTCTGATTTTCAGAGCCAACACTGAAAATCGCGAAAAAAAATTTTTACAATTGTTCAGCTGCCATAAAATTTGTAGCAGCGTTTTTCCACTCGCTCACAGATGGCGCTACTCGCTAACAAATGCGAAGTTTGAGTACAAATACACAAGAACCTAAATCGCGCCAGAAGAGTTTTCAAGCGCATTGCAGTATATATACAAGTTTCCAACTAGAACAGTTGGAGCCGCGGTTCCCCATGCATGACACCCGCCTGGCTGGAAGATCTTCCCTTTGCTGGGGATGAGCATGATCACTCGCTCTCCCCACAAATTCATTACCGAATTTTTTCATTACTTCGAAACGAATCTACTTTTTTCTTTACGTTACGTACGTTAAATTAGTCACCTGTCACCCACCCAATAGGCAGGGTCTAAGAATTTGGCTATGGTATCCCCTGCCTGTCGTAAGAGGCGACTAGGGGCCGGAGGGCCTGCTGGCGGTGGTCGGGGTCGGAGCTTTGACCACCGAGCCGCGGGCCCGGGGAGGTGGCAGCGCGATGTGGCTCGCGCTGCCGACCACAGCGAGGTCTCCAGGGGCGGCGACACAGCCCCGGGGATGTGCCCCGGCAAAGTGTGGGGGGGCACCGGTGCGATCTATCAGAGTACCCGGAGTCCCCCCTGAGCACTGAGGATGGCCACCGGAGGTGTTTAAGTGCGGTAAAAATCCCACATACCCCGATCTGCCTCTCCCAGGGCGGTCGCCCTTTGAAGGCTTCCCCCCGTCAATAAAAAAAAAATATCTGACACGCTCATAGGCTGCAGTAGCTTACCATCAGGCTACCTTACCTGGTGAAGAGATGATAAATGTTCTCTCTATCAGGCTCATAGCGTACTCCAGGAGTCACGGAACCTCTCAACCTTGGATCTTTAAACACCAGTGGTTGGGGAAGAGCTGAAGACGAAAAATACAAATATTTAAAACGTATTTTGGAAATCATTGCTTGATTTTTGATGACTGCTCACGCCATCCCAGAAGGGTCCCCGAAGGGGTAAGCAGAGGTATTGTACCAACACCCACATTTCACCGAATATGATTAAGTGCCAACGTGACAGATGAGTCCATCGTCGTCTCAGCCACTATACATACGTGTTTGAATTACTTCTCAGACATATGCAGGTTTCCTCACGATGTTTTCCTTCACCGTAAAGCACGTGGTGTGATATTTATTTTTCACTTTGTAATATCCAAATCTTGATGATTTGTTTATAAGGTAAGCCGTTACACCGATAAGTTTTTCTAAAAAAGATCATATCAATAAAAAATTAAGGTTTTTCCATCAGTAATTCCCCAGTAGCAGCCCGCAGTCTGTATTAGTGGCCGGTTAATGGCAATAGGCTCGCCCTCTATTACATGGGACTTATAACTGGTGGAATGTGGGTATACTTGAAGTTCACCTCTGCCTTTTGTACCTTAATCAATACATCTATACAGATAAATAAAATTTAAGTGTCTATGTGTAATCACAAAAACAGCTTTCACTAAATGCATATGAAAGTATACACGCTACTGACACTAAAAAAACAAGTTTTTAAATTTTTCTCCGTCTGTCTGTCTGTCTGTTTGTTCCGGGTAATCTCTGAAACGGCTGGACCGATTTTAACGGGACTTTCACTGGCAGGTAGCTAATGTTTCAAGGAGTAACTTAGGCTACTTTTTTTTTATATTAGTGTTTCGGAACAATCCGTTACGTAGTTTTAAAGACTTAAGCATAGGGACGGAAAAACCGACTTCATTTTATATTATGTAGTAATGAGACGTACCTGCAACAGTGCCATATAATAATATAAGTACTAACGCCTTCATAATGATAAATATATGTGAAAAGCCGAGGAAGTATTCACTACTATATATTATTGAACATAATCCTGTAATCCCGATACCGCTATCTAAGATTAACAAGTCGTATTTTAAACCGGCTTTAAAAACAGTGAACACATATTTTAATCTAGATATATATATAACTCAAAGGTGACTGACTGACTGACATAGTGATCTATCAACGCACAGCCCAAACCACTGGACGGATTTGGGATCACGTGAATACCAC
The DNA here is from genome assembly GCA_964035505.1 of Watsonalla cultraria. Lineage (NCBI taxonomy): Eukaryota > Metazoa > Arthropoda > Insecta > Lepidoptera > Drepanidae > Watsonalla > Watsonalla cultraria. The sequence continues at coordinate 315,012 of OZ037741.1, read as the reverse complement.
ATTGGGATGGATGGCATTCTCGTCATACTTGTGAACAGGGGCCTTACCATGAGCTCTTATTGCCATGATAGTTTCACTCATTTATGAGACAGATGTATGTGACGTGCATACATCTGTCACTGTCGCACAACTGAATTAACATTGCAATAAGAGCTCATGGTTGGGCCCCTGGTGCTGCTTGTGGGGGCTGGTCATCTCAATAAGTACAACTACTAGACTTTTCTTTATGATAATTTTATCGGCATTTGTGCATTGGAACTGTGTCCATGGGCTTACATTTCCTTTGTATTTAAAAAATTGTAGTATATTTTTGTAAAGAGTAATTACTGAGTTTCTTGCCAGGTTGTTCTCAGTATAATCCTGTGTAATTATATCATTCTGACGATTTGAAAGTACTTTGTAAAACGTCTAATCGAATTAAGATATTTTTGAACGATAGGATTTCGATCGAATGACTTTATTCGATTGTTTGTTTAACGTAAAATCGAGATATGATAAATAATTTAAATTACTTGCAAATTGTTTTAACTTATCTCGCTAATACGGCAAATACTATCAAGTATATCATAATCTAACCAAGATATTAATTCAGCGATAATTATTAATGTAAACCCTTCATGATAAAAAACATTAATGATTTAATTATAGTGTTAATTACAATGGCTGGTGTTGTGTTGGTAATTTTCGGCTTGCTAGCTACCGTTACAGGTATTTATAACTAAGCTTTCATCTTGGCTTCTCCCGTATTGGTTTTATACTAATAATAGCTGTGCCCCGAGGTTACACTGTTAGTTTCATACAAACTTTCATCCCCTATTTTATCCCCTTGGGGGTAGAATTAATCAAAATCCCTTCTTAGCGGATGCCTACGTCATAACATCTACCTGCATGCCAAATGTCAGCCCGATCCGTGCAGTGGTTTGGGCTGTGCGTTGATAGATCACTATGTCAGTCAGTCAGTCACCTTTGACTTATATATATTTAGATTTTATAACTAGCTGGGTCCCGCGTTGAGTTCATAACACGAGTGACCCGAGGAACCTAAGGTTATTTTAAAAATAAAAATAACTTAAATACTTCTTGTAAAATTAACTATCTTTTAGTGAAAATCCCGTCAAAATCGGTCGAGCCGTATCGGAGATTAGCAAGAACAAATAGACTGACAGACAGATAGACAAAATTTTATTTAAAAAAATTGGTATTTCTATATCAGTACCGTATATACTATCATATGCATTTAGTGAAAACCTGTTATTTTGGAATTACAAACAGACACTTCAATATTATATATCTGTATAGATGTATATAGATACTAGCGGACGTCACGCGGTTTCACCCGCATAGTTCCCGTTCCCGTGGGAGTACGAGGATAAAATATAGCCTATGTTACTCGCTGATGATGTAGCTATCCATTGCTCAAAGAATTTTCAAGATCGGTCAAGTAGTTTCGGAGCCTATTCAATGCAAACAAACAAGCAAACAATCAAAGCTTCCGAACCGTTGGTATCTTCATGTTATGTAAATCCGTTTTCAGCGCTACCCCATCCTCCGGCGCTGGGGAGTTATGTCAGGAGTGACTCCCGCTTCAACCCTTCGAGACAGATTGTCTATCATCTGTTTACCAGGTAATACATACATATGCTCACGCCTGTATCCCCCTCGGGTGTAGGCAGAGGTGTTGTAATAACAACACATTTCACACATGATGATTAAGTGCCAACGTGACAGTGAGTCCATCGCCGTCTCAGCCACTATACACCATCATCAGCCTATCTTAGTCCACTGCCATAGGCCTCCCCTAATGAGCACCATAGCGCCCTGTCTTCAGCTTGCCGCATCCAGCATCTGCCTGCAGTCTTTCGCAGATCGTCATCCCACCAGAGTGCCTAGTGCGAGTTTTTCACTGCCGCCGTCACAAGTTACCGCGTCAAAGGTAACGCAGATTTGTATAGGATCGGAACAGCGCCTCTGTCGGCCTAAACACGACACTATTGTGAGTCCATACTAATCTGCGTTTACGTCGACGCGATCACTTGTGACGGCGATTTTAAGAAAACTCGCACTAGGTACTCTAAGTACCTAGTGCGAGTACCTAGGCCGGAGGGCGTCCTACACTACGTTTGCCGAGTCGCGGTCTCCACTCAACAACTCGTTATATATACGTGTTTGAATTACTTCTCAGACATATGCAGGTTTCCTCACGATGTTTTCCTTCACCGTAAAGCACGTGGTGTGACATCACTGCACATAAGTTTTTAACAACCCCCACGGCCACCACGGCTCCTTTCTTTTAACTTTTCAAAATCAAAGTCAATTACAAAAATATCTTTTTTCGATTCGACTTTTTGCAAAGTACTTTCAAATCGTCAGAATGACATAATTACACAGTATTATACATGCTACCGCCAGGTTCGGAAGGTTGCTTTTACTGACACCAACCTGGCAAGAAACTCAGTAATTACTCTTTTCAAAAATATTATACAATTTTAAAAACACAAAATAAGTCACTTGAGAAATGTCGCTTGAAAACTTACTTTGATTATCGTTTCAGGGATAACCCCCAAGTGAGTCAGCCCCTCCTGATAGGGTCAGAAGGCCTCCTGGGCCTGACCAACTACGATGCTCAGAGGAGAACCATAGTCCTACTCCACGGATGGCTGGACTCAGCCACTTCGGAGTTCAACAGCGTGCTGGTGCCAGGTAAGGTTACTCAGGAACTTCTTTAGGAAACCAGAGTGCCTAGTGCGAGTTTTTCACTGCCGCCGACACGTCGACGTAAACGCAGATTTGTATAGGATCGGAACAGCGCCTCTGTCGGCCTAAACATGACACTATTGTGAGCCCATACTAATCTGCGTTTACGTCGACGCGATGACTTGAGACGGCGATTTTAAGAAAACTCGCACTAGGCACTCTGCTGTGTGGTAACGACGACTTGATTTCATTTCCAAATTAACAGCTTTTCACTAATGCATATTATGAAAGTATATACGGTACTCACATACAAAAATATTGACATAAAAATAACATTTTTTAATATATTCTTTGTCTAGCCTGCTACGTAAGCGACGCAACTGCGAATCCCAGCGGGGCCCGTACCAATGAGTTGTTTTAAAAACTTATGTGCAGTGATTTCACACCACGTGCTTTACGGTGAAGGAAAACATCGTGAGGAAACCTGCATATGTCTGAGAAGTAATTCAAACACGTATGTATAATCCACCATCTGTCACGATGACACTTAATCACCTTTGGTGAAATGCGGCTGGCTACCTTACTCACCTTGTGAACACAACACTACTCTAAGGTACCATTATTTGTGAGGTATCTTCTGTAATGTGGACGGTACAGGCACCAGTCGGACAGCTCTGATATACGAACGGGAGATATCCTCTTGACTCTTAATTCTCTATTCATTTCTTGCAGCCTTCCTCGGAGCGGAGAACGTTAATGTGATCGTTGTAGATTGGAGTGCTGGAGCATCTACCGTGTACTACCCGAGTGCTTTGGAAGCTACTGTACCTGCTGGTAAGTGCTTGTCCGTTATGTGCGCCTGGTACTTCGTGTACCATATCATCATCTCCCTGGCCTTATCCCATACATTGTTGGGGTCGGCACTTGATTCAACCCGATGTGGCTCCATGTTAGTCACAATCAACTTATTAACTCCTTGTCCGTTATGTGCGCCTGGTACTTCGTGTACCATATCATCATCTCCCTGGCCTTATCCCATACATTGTTGGGGTCGGCACTTGATTCAACCCGATGTGGCTCCATGTTAGTCACAATCAACTTATTAACTCCTTGTCCGTCATGTGCGTCTGGTACTTCGTGTACCATATCATCATCTCCCTGGCCTTATCCCATACATTGTTGGGGTCGGCACTTGATTCAACCCGATGTGGCTCCATGTTAGTCACAATCAACTTATTAACTCCTTGTCCGTTATGTGCGCCTGGTACTTCGTGTACCATATCATCATCTCCCTGACCTTATCCCATACATTGTTGGGGTCGGCACTTGATTCAACCCGATGTGGCTCCATGTTAGTCGCAATCAACTTATTAACTCCTTGTCCGTTATGTGCGCCTGGTACTTCGTGTACCATATCATCATCTCCCTGGCCTTATCCCATACATTGTTGGGGTCGGCACTTGATTCAACCCGATGTGGCTAATCATCTGAATATCTAGGTGTTATATAAGTTCACCTCTGCCTACCCCTTCGGGGAATACAGGCGTGATATGTATTATATAAGAGTGTTCTGTCGTGTTCAGGTGAAGAAGTAGCAAGATTCATTAACTGGCTGAACTCAGTGACGGGCGCAGTTCCAGCCATGTATCACATCGTGGGACACAGTCTCGGAGGACACGGAGCTGGAGTCATCGGCAGGAATATGGACGGACCTCCTGCTTATATCACTGGTTTGTGTCTATATCATTTATGTATTTGGATTTTTGGGAACTGTAAAAAGATGCTTTGCCTAAAAAAACAGCTTGCAGAATGTTGGCTGATGAAAATGAAAATGAAAATGAAAATGAAAATGAAAATGAAAATGAAAATGAAAATGAAAATGAAAATGAAAATGAAAATGAAAATGAAAATGAAAATGAAAATGAAAATGAAAATGAAAATGAAAATGAAAATGAAAATGAAAATGAAAATGAAAATGAAAATGAAAATGAAAATGAAAATGAAAATGAAAATGAAAATGAAAATGAAAATGAAAATGAAAATGAAAATGAAGATGAAAATGAAAATGAAAATGAAAATGAAAATGAAAACGAAAATGAAAACGAAAATGAAAATGAAAATGAAAATGGAAATGAAAACGGGACTTTCACTGGCAGATAGATAATGTTTCAAGGAGTGTTTTAGGCTAATTTTTTTTTTTTAATATAACGAGGTCAGCGGGATATCAATGAAATTTACTCTACGGGGGTGAAACCGCGGGGCACAGCTAGTTAATAATATATTTACAGAAAAGTCAAATTCAGAGCACTCGTAACCGCAGGAAGTGTATGAAGAGATGCATGAATGTGGATGAAGCGACTGAAGTATGTAAGGATCGCATGTGGCGAACGGTGGTCTCTGCCTACCCCCATGGGATACAGGCGTGAGTATTTGTCTGTATACAGGGTGTCGGGGAAAATAGGACAGCTGTTAGAATATGTGATAGGGTATAACTTTAGGAAGTAAAGAAAATTATTATGACAAAAATATTTTCTTCCGTCCTCGAGTAATTGACGTTCAAAGTCGACCATATCAAGACCTTATTTTCGCATAAAAATCAGCTGTAACGTAGAGTTATTCACGTGAAATCTAACTACGTTTTAAATTTTTTTTCTCCCACTAATAAATCCTGAAATAATCCCATAAAACCATTTTTCGAAACCTTCCCCTTAATATAACAAGTGTAATGACCGCGTACGTAATGTAGGTAAACGCGGCCGCGCGTTCATTCAATCGCTTAAGGCCGCGAGCTCTTCGGCCCTTAGCAACCATAGCCTATAACTACGTTATCGTTGGAGCTAGATATTTTACGACTTCAACATAGTGAAATATTCATAAAACCCTACTACTTCTAGAAGACAACTGTTCCCTTTTCTCCGATATCTGTTATATGGTTTTAATTTATTTTTTTATATCCAGCTCTGGAGCCACTCTTCCCTGGTTGGATCACGAATGATGATAAGTTGAGATCCTCTGACGGAGCTTACACTGAAGTGATCCACACGAATGCTGGTCTTTTGGGGTATCTGGCGACGCTCGGGCATGCTGACTTCTACCCCAACGGAGGCATTAACATGCCTGGATGTGATAGCCAGGAGTGTGACCATGCGAGGTACATATGCTCACGCCCGGTTTTCCCCTCGGGTGTAGACAAAGGTGTTGTAATAACAACACACACTTTTCACACAAGATGATTAAGTGCCAACGTGACAGATGGTGAGTCTATCGCCGTCTCAGCCACTATACATACGTGTTTGAATTACTTCTCAGACATATGCAGGTTTCCTCACGATGTTTTCCTTCACCGTAAAGCACGTGGTGTGAAATCACTGCACATACATAGTATAGTGGCGTATGACCACGGCTATCCTCTGAACATCACTTGGTAAAATTTTTCAGTAGTCGGGTTTTAGCACTTAAACATTCTAAATTCTATATACTTGCTAGGAAAAAAACGAACACGAGGCGGGTCTCGAACCCACGACCTCTGCAAACCGTGCAGGTGCTCTTCCAACTGAACTACTCGTGATCCTACCTCATGCGTAGAATTTTCCCATCCCTTGTTTTTTGCGGTTTTAGGAGCTGCATAGAGTGCCATGCATAAAAAACTAATATTCCTATTAAAATTTTTTCAAAAACTTATTTCAGATCATACTTCTATCTAGCTGAGTCGATCACAACGGGAGGTTTCACTGGGAGGAGATGTCTGTCATACGCCACGGCCATGACAGGGAACTGCGTGCTCTTCGGAAGCCTAAATATGGGTGGACTGGTACCTAAAACTGGGTGAGGATCTATATCTACACCTCTATACACCTGTAGCAGCGCTTCTGTGCTCGCTACATAGATGGCGCTACTCGCTAACAATTGCAAAGTTTGAGTACAAACACACGAAAGCCTAAATCGCGCTATGAGAGTTTTCGAGCGTACCTACCTTCTCAAATACTCCCTAAACAAGCCGGCAGATCCAGTCCATGGGGAAGAGCTTGTAGTCCTCTGGTTTCGGATATGCCTTGTCCAGTAAGTCCATTCGCCATCTGGTAATTCGTCGCAAGTGCATATTAGGTGACTCATGGTCTCGGCTTCTGATTGAAGGTACCATACCACATTGTTAGATAAGTTCATCTTATGAAGACGTTCTTTTGTCCCATAATGACCTAGTAGTGCCCCCATGAGTTGCCTAAGCTGCCATCTATTCAACTGTGATAGCTTTCTGATTTGGCTCTCACCCCAAATGCCTATGAACTGCTAGAATGTCTTAGTCCAGTTTTAGCTATCCATTCTAAGGAGTAACTTAGGGTAGTTTAATTTAAGAAAATATGATGAGAAGTCCAAAAAAGAAAGCCACCGATGAAATTAAGTATTCTCGGGGCGCAGCTAGCTAACGATATAATTGTATCTATTTATCTTTCAGATCCAGTGGCATATTTCACATGGAGACCAACCCATCACCACCCTTCTCTCAAGGATAATAAATCCTCCTGTCCTTATCCCATGTTATTTGTGGTCGGCGCAATGTGTTCTTCTCTTCCATTCCTCTCTATCAGCCGTCATATCTGTATTTACTCCCTTAGCCATATCATCATAATCCTCCTGTCCTTATCCCATGTTATTTGTGATCGGCGCAATGTGTTCTTCTCTTCCATTCCTCTCTATCAGCCGTCATATCTGTATTCACTCCCTTAGCCATATCATCATAATCCTCCTGTCCTTATCCCATGTTATTTGTGGTCGGCGCAATGTGTTCTTCTCTTCCATTCCTCTCTATCAGCCGTCATATCTGTATTCACTCCCTTAGCCATATCATCATAATCCTCCTGCCCTTATCCCATGTTATTTGTGGTCGGCGCAATGTGTTCTTCTCTTCCATTCCTCTCTATCAGCCGTCATATCTGTATTCACTCCCTTAGCCATATCATCATAATCCTCCTGTCCTTATCCCATGTTATTTGTGGTCGGCGCAATGTGTTCTTCTCTTCCATTCCTCTCTATCAGCCGTCATATCTGTATTCACTCCCTTAGCCATATCATCATAATCCTCCTGTCCTTATCCCATGTTATTTGTGGTCGGCGCAATGTGTTCTTCTCTTCCATTCCTCTCTATCAGCCGTCATATCTGTATTCACTCCCTTAGCCATATCATCTTTCACACAATCCATCCATCGTTTCTTAGGTGTTCCTCTCCCCTTGTAACCATCCACATTCATAAATAATACTCTTTTGTCAACATTATCCTCATCCCTCCGTACAACATGTCCACGACAAATGTTTATTCTTCATCTACTAAGACACTTAAATAAATTATATTGTAACATGACAAAGATATTTTATTGCAAACTCGCGGACGTCACGCGGTTTCACCCACGTAGTTCCCGTTCCCGTGGGAGTACGGGGATAAAATATAGCCTATATTAATCAGTGATAATGTAGCATTCAAATGGTGAAAGAATTTTTTAAATCGGTCCAGTACTTTTTAAGCCAATTCGTTACAAACATACTTACAAACCTTTCATCTTCACAATATTAGTATACACTAGCTGTGCCCAGAGGTTTCACCCGCGTGGATTTAGTTTCGTCATTACTGTGGCGGAACCCCATATTTGTAATAAATAAAAGTAGCCTAAGTTACTCCTTGAAACATCAGCTACCTGCCAGTGAAAGTTCCGTTAAAATCGGTCCAGCCGTTTCAGAGATTACCCGGAAAAAACAGACAAACAGACAGAAAAATTTAAATCTTGCTTTTTTAGTGTCAGTAGCGTGTATACTTTCATATGCATTTAGTGAAAAGCTGTTATTTTGGAATTACAAACAGACACTTCAATTTTATTTATCTGTCTGTTTGTTTATTCCAGAATATCTCAGAAACGACTCCACCGATTTTAACGGGACTTTCTCTAGCAGATAGTTAATGTTACATCGAGTTACTTAGGCTACTAAAAATGCAGATTTGATTTCTTCCTTTAGGATTCCGCGGTCCAACTATGAAATGAAGCCTACGCGGATGAAACCGCGGGGCACAGCTTGTAAATAAATAAATAATGCAAGCTTTGTATTACACCCTGTTATATTTAAAATGATTTTTCTTGAACTTCTTACGTCTTTATTGCAATAATAATGTATTTTTCTCTGTGTTTTATATTGTTATGCAAATGCGCAAACACTCTTGCACAAAACATTATTGATAAGAACAATCTCACTACAAGCGACACACGGAAACCTACGGTAAATATAATAGCTTCACACAACTCACAAGGGTCCCTCAAGGGGTAACAACCACATTTAACCAATGTTTAAGTGCCAACGTGACAGTGAGTCCGTCTCAGGTTTCCTCACGATGTTTTCCTTCGACGTAAAGCTGTGTGTGAAATCACTGCACTTATGTTTTTAGAAAAATTAATTGGTACAGGCCTCTGCGGCCCCAAAGGGGTAGGCTGAGATGAACTTATAATACATCCACATTCCACCAGTTATAAGTCCCATGTAATAGAGGGCGAGCCTATTGCCATTAACCGGCCACTAATACAGACTGCAGGCTGATACTGGGGAATTACAGATGGGAACACCCATAAGATATACCTATATACGTATATAGAACCGTGGTGGCGGTAGGGTTTAAGCAGTCGCTATGCAAGCGACGCAAGTTCGAATCCCAGCGGGGCCTGAACCAATTAGTTTTTCATAAAACTTATGTGCAGTGATTTCACACCACGTGCTTTACGGTGAAGGAAAACATCGTGAGGAAACCTGCATATGTCTGAGAAGTAATTCAAACACGTATGTATAGTGGCTGAGACGGCGAGAGGTGATATCTTCGGTGCAAAGTGGATGTTGTTATTACAACACCTCTGTCTACCTCTACGGGGAAGACAGGCGAGAGCGTATATATATATCCTAAGTATGCCCCGCGGTTACACCCGCTTAGATTTAGTTTCATACTGTTTTTTTTTTAATTTAATAAAATTAGCTTAAAACACTCTTTGAAACATTAGCTATTTGCCAGTAAAGGTCCCGTTAAAAACCGTCCAGCCGTTTACGCGTGATGCCGTGACCAAGGGTAATGGGGATTCATTTTTATATATAAGAAGATATACCGTTAATTTTAAGGACTATACCTGGAGCTTGGAGAACAGCAAATACCTCCACTATGGTCATAATGGATGGAGGAACGCCAGAGGTCCAGCGAATGAAGAGCGACTCATGCTGAAAGCCTTGTTGCCTCAAAATGTTACCGAAAGTGATTGTAAGTCAGGACTTATGTATAGAACAAGGCATTGTGATGTCTGTTGGTAAGCTACTGCAGCCTATGAACGTGACCAACACCAAGGGTGGCACTCGTTGACTACCTTATAAATAATACCTGATGGTAAGCTACTGCAGCCTATGAACGTGACCAACACCAAGGGTGGCACTCGTTGACTACCTTATAAATAATACCTGATGGTAAGCTACTGCAGCCTATGAACGTGACCAACACCAAGGGTGGCACTCGTTGACTACCTTATAAATAATACCTGATGGTAAGCTACTGCAGCCTATGAACGTGACCAACACCAAGGGTGGCACTCGTTGACTACCTTATAAATAATACCTGATGGTAAGCTACTGCAGCCTATGAACGTGACCAACACCAAGGGTGGCACTCGTTGACTACCTTATAAATAATACCTGATGGTAAGCTACTGCAGCCTATGAACGTGACCAACACCAAGGGTGGCACTCGTTGACTACCTTATAAATAATACCTGATGGTAAGCTACTGCAGCCTATGAACGTGACCAACACCAAGGGTGGCACTCGTTGACTACCTTATAAATAATACCTGATGGTAAGCTACTGCAGCCTATGAACGTGACCAACATCAAGGGTGGCACTCGTTGACTACCTTATAAATAATACCTGATGGTAAGCTACTGCAGCCTATGAACGTGACCAACACCAAGGGTGGCACTCGTTGACTACCTTATAAATAATACCTGATGGTAAGCTACTGCAGCCTATGAACGTGACCAACATCAAGGGTGGCACTCGTTGACTACCTTATAAATAATACCTGATGGTAAGCTACTGCAGCCTATGAACGTGACCAACACCAAGGGTGGCACTCGTTGACTACCTTATAAATAATACCTGATGGTAAGCTACTGCAGCCTATGAACGTGACCAACACCAAGGGTGGCACTCGTTGACTACCTTATAAATAATACCTGATGGTAAGCTACTGCAGCCTATGAACGTGACCAACACCAAGGGTGGCACTCGTTGACTACCTTATAAATAATACCTGATGGTAAGCTACTGCAGCCTATGAACGTGACCAACACCAAGGGTGGCACTCGTTGACTACCTTATAAATAATACCTGATGGTAAGCTACTGCAGCCTATGAACGTGACCAACACCAAGGGTGGCACTCGTTGACTACCTTATAAATAATACCTGATGGTAAGCTACTGCAGCCTATGAACGTGACCAACATCAAGGGTGGCACTCGTTGACTACCTTATAAATAATACCTGATGGTAAGCTACTGCAGCCTATGAACGTGACCAACATCAAGGGTGGCACTCGTTGACTACCTTATAAATAATACCTGATGGTAAGCTACTGCAGCCTATGAACGTGACCAACACCAAGGGTGGCACTCGTTGACTACCTTATAAATAATACCTGATGGTAAGCTACTGCAGCCTATGAACGTGACCAACACCAAATGTGGCAAAAATAGATTTTGAGATTTCCTGTCAAGAAATTCGCAGTAAAAATACCCGGAGTTTGTAAGTTGGGTGTGTTTCCACCCCCGTGGGTCGGAGAGCACGTTGCACCGTTGGTCCTACGCGTGATCTCTCTCCGGTCGTGTGGGATTGCCTCCCATCCCACTATGAGAGTGAGACCATACACAGTGCAGCTGTGTTTGCACACATGTCTGCACTATCTTATCTCTTGCGCAGATGGCTGATTGAGATTAGCCGCCGCAACCGAAATGCTGTAGAAGATCAGTACAATAGACCAGTGTCATTTCTCTGGTATCATCTGTAACGCACTAAAAGTACTTTCTATATTCCAGCACGTTATTATGAGCACTTGCACACTGTTATAACGAAATCAACTCCTACTTCTAAGATATTTTCTACAAAAAATATGAATACTTTTTCGAAGACTTTTAGGAGTGAATCCAAACGGACCGACAGAAATTACGGAATGATAGCTACTGTTATTAATAATATGGAAATATTATATCATTCTGATGATAATCCAATACGTAATGATAATGTGACGGCTAGAACTAATTATTTACACGAAGAATTTGTTAAAATGGGATTGACTTCAAAACTGTCTAATGCGAGAAAGGATGATAGGTCTCTTTGGAGTCAGAGTGAGTTTGTAAAAGTTATTAACTTGCAATTTATGAAAATGATAATTATTTATTCAGTTTAGGCCCTGGTAAGGCACTTATGAATGTCGAATAATTGACCACCGGTTCGGAAACTAGCCTTCTGAGAACAACTGGCAAGAAACTCAGCTGGCATCATGTACATTTCATTACACAGTAAATAATGATTGAGAGTATGTGTCGGAGAAAAAGGAACAGTTGTCTTCTAGAAGTTGTAGGGTTTTATGAATATATCACCATGTTGAAGTCGTAAAATATCTAGCTCCAACGATAACGTAGTTATAGGCTATGGTTGCTAAGGGCCGAAGAGCTCGCGGCCTTAAGCGATTGAATGAACGCGCGCCCGCGTTTACCTACATTACGTACGCGGTCATTGAACTTTTTAATTAAGGGTAATATTTTCGAAAAATGGATTTATGGGATTATTTCGGGATTTATTGGTGGGAAAAAATTAATAAAAACGTAGTTAGATTTCACGTGAATAACTCTACGTTACAGCTGATTTTTATGCTAAAATAAGGTCTTGATATGGTCAACTTTGAACGTCAATTACTCGAAAACGTAAGAAGATATTTTTGTCATAATAATTTTATTTGCATCCTCAAATTATACCCTATCACATATTTTAACAGCTGTCCTATTTTCCCCGACACCCTGTATAAGTACCTATAGATATAAATATAGATATAAAACTGCCTGAAGGAAATCATTTCAGTTTCAGTCACTGAAAGCAACAAGGCTTTCAGCACAATCAACTTCGAAAATGCTATGAAGGAACTCGATACAGGTAATTTATATCCATATACTATTACAGACTAGCGGACGTCACGCGGTTTCACCCGCGTAGTTCCCGTTCCCGTGGGAGTACGGGGATGAAATATAGCCTATATTAATCAGTGATAATGTAGCATTCAAATGGTGAAAGAATTTCTAAAATCGATCCAGTATTTTTTAAGCCAATCCGTTACAAACATATATACAAATCATTCCTCTTTATAATTTTAGTATTATATAGTCAGTATAGATATTACGGAGCGGTAGTGGCCATACTATGCAAGCGACGCAAGTTCGAATCCCAGCGGGGCCTGTACCAATGAGATTTTCTAAAAACTTATGTGCAGTGATTTCACACATGCTTCACGGTGAAGGAAAACATCGTGAGGAAACCTGCATATGTCTGAGAAGTAATTTAAACACGTATGTATAGTGGCTGAGACGGCGATGGACTCACCATCTGTCACGTTGGCACTTAATGATATTCGGTGAAGTGTGGGTGTTGATGTTACAACCCTTACAGTATAATATGTTTGTAGGTATATTCTGTACGCTTCTGCGTGAAATCCTGAAGATCACAGCTACCAAGGAAGATGGAAGGCACATTAATTTGTATCAAGCTTTGGAAATATTACTTGCGATACGGTGAGGAGAGCGAGTGATCAGTGTCATCCCCAGCAAAGACAAGATCTTCCATTGAGGCGGGTGTCATGTCTGGGGAACACCGGCTCCAACTGTTCTAGTTGGACACTTGTATATATACTGTGTGGAGAGCGAGTGATCAGTGTCATCCCCAGCAAAGACAAGATGTTCCATTGAGGCGGGTGTCATGTCTGGGGAACACCGGCTCCAACTGTTCTAGTTGGACACTTGTATATATACTGTGAGGAGAGCGAGTGATCAGTGTCATCCCCAGCAAAGACAAGATCTTCCATTGAGGCGGGTGTCATGTCTGGGGAACACCGGCTCCAACTGTTCTAGTTGGACACTTGTATATATACTGTGTGGAGAGCGAGTGATCAGTGTCATCCCCAGCAAAGACAAGATGTTCCATTGAGGCGGGTGTCATGTCTGGGGAACACCGGCTCCAACTGTTCTAGTTGGACACTTGTATATATACTGTGTGGAGACCGAGTGATCAGTGTCATCCCCAGCAAAGACAAGATCTTCCATCGAGGCGGGTGTCATGTCTGGGGAACACCGGCTCCAACTGTTCTAGTTGGACACTTGTATATATACTGTGTGGAGAGCGAGTGATCAGTGTCATCCCCAGCAAAGACAAGATCTTCCATTGAGGCGGGTGTCATGTCTGGGGAACACCGGCTCCAACTGTTCTAGTTGGACACTTGTATATATACTGCAATGCGCTTGAAAACTCTTATTGTGCGATTTAAGTTCTCGTGTATTTGTTCTCAAACTTTGCAGTTTTTAGTGAGTAGCGCCATCTATGTAGCAAGCGAAGAAACGCTGCTGCAGTCTACAGAAGTAATTATTTTTTTAAATTGTCTTATCAGTAATTCCCCAGTAGCAGCCCGCAGTCTGTATTAGTGGCCGGTTAATGGCAATAGGCTCGCCCTCTATTACATGGGCCTTATACATAACTGGCGTATAACATGTTTCTTACAGATTGGGTCAGGATATAAGGCTGACGTCTATAAACAAGGATTATATCAATAAAATACACACATTGACAAACAAATTAGTTATGACTGATCAAACTCTATTAAAAAGTAAGTTATATTCATAATTATTCAGTTATTAGTTACACCTAATTATAAGTAGCCTAAGATACTCCCTAAAACATCAGCTAACGCCAGTGAAAGTCCCGTTAAAATCGCTACAGCCGTTTCAGAGATAACCCGGAACAAACAGACAGACAGAAAGACAGAGAAACATTTTAAAACTTGGTTTTTTGTGTCAGTAGAGTGGATACTTTCATATGCATTTAGTGAAAAGCTGTTATTTTGGAATTACAAACAGACACTTCAATTTTATTTATCTGTATAGATAAAGATGATAATTATGTTTTCTATTTCAGTGCAAGCAAATGATACGTTAAGAAATTTGTATAACTGTGGGACTGGCTCAAGATATGGTGTCGATACAGTGAATGTTATTGGGAAAATTGAATCGATATTCCAGTCCAGTGATATTAAAAACTTCTCGATATTTCTTGAAGCTTACAAAGACTATCCTCGGTCCAGGTTGAAGGCAGGTGCGTTACTTCTAATGCTCACTCACGTCTGTATCCCCCTCGGGTGTAGGCAGAGGTGTTGTAATAACAACACACACTTTTCACACAACATGATCAAGTGCCAACGTGACAGTGAGTCTATCGCCGTCTCAGCCACTAGACTGAGTTTGAATTACTTCTCAGACATACATCTACACTAAAATTATAAAGAGGAAAGATTTGATTGTTTTTGTTTGTTTGTTTACATTGAATAGGCTCCGAAACTACTTGAGCGATCTTGAAAATTCTTTCACTATTTGAATGCTACATTATCACTGATTAACATAGGCTATATTTTATCCCCGTACTCCCACGGGAACGGGAACTACGCAGGTGAAACCGCGTGACGTCCGCTAATCCTGTATGTGTGATCGTTTGTATTAGTGTGTAATTCCAAAAGGTCTGTTCTTAGATTCCTTGCTTGGCCTTTATGTACACTGAGTCGCTTGTTAAATCATAGATAGTATCATAGTTGATATTGAAGAGCTGAGGTGGTCGTGGGGGTTGAGCAGTCGCCTGCTACGCAAGCGATGTAATTTTGAATCCGGGGTATCTACTGAGTTTGTCGAAAACCTTATGTGCAGTAATTTCACACCACATGCTTTACGGTGAAGGAAAACATCGTGAGGAAACCTGCATATGTCTGAGAAGTAATTCAAACACGTATGTATAGTGGCTGAGACGGTGATGGACTCATCTGTCACGTTGGCACTTAATCATCTTGTGTGAAAAGTGTGTGTTGTTATTACAACACCTCTGCCTAAATCACCCGCGAAAATTTAGTATCATACAAACTTTCATCCCCTATTTTATTCCCTTGGGGGTAGAATTAATCAAAATCCTTTGTTAGCGGATGGCTACGTCATAACATGTACCTGCATGCCAAATGTCAGCCCGATCCGTCCAGTGGTTTGGGCTGTGCGTTGATAGATCACTATGTCAGTCAGTCAGTCACCTTTGACTTATATATATTCAGATGTTTTCTTTCAGCTGTAATTGTAAATCACTTTCTAGACAACGTTTTAGTGAAAATACTCGTATCTCCGCAAAGGAATTATATTCTTCAGGATATCAATCAAATATTAAGCGTTTATTATCACGGGGATTGGTGAAGAGATCTTATTAATAAATATATCTATGCAGATAAATAAAATTGGAGTGTCTGTTTGTAATTTATAATTAACAGCTTTTCACTAAATGCACATGAAAGTATACACGCTACTGACACTAAAAAACCAAGTTTTAAATTATTTCTCTGTTTGTCTGTTTTTTCCGGGTAATCTCTGAAACGGCTCGACCGATTATAGCGGGAATTTCACTGGTAGGTAGCTGATGTTTCAAGGAGTAACTTAAGCTACTTTTATTTATTAAAAATATTAGGGTTCCGCGACAATAAGGATGAAACTAAATCTACGCGGGGCACAGCTAGTTAAAATATTTATTTTTTTCAATAATGAAATATTTGATACATATAGCGCCATCTCTTGGCAAATGCTAAAACTATTTCAAGAGGCACGAGGGTTTGCCTCAGAAAGAAATGGATCGAATGACTTTGTGTAAAGTATTTACTAGTTGTGTTCGATAGATGGCGCTAGTATGTAGTTTCCAAACAGTTTGGCTCCATTTCTTCAATAGCGATGTAGAGAAAGATTTAATAAAATTGAAGTGTCTGTTTGTAATTCCAAATTAACAGCTTTTCACTAAATGCATATGAAAGTATATACGATAAGCAATTAAAAAACATTTTGTAGGGGGTGGGTGTAACGAAAAGTCTGTATTAAATGTAAATAATGTATAATACGATTACCCGACACAAGTTACACAATAGATGACAATGTGAACACAAAAATAACTAAAAACACGGAAGAATACAAAAGAGGCGCGAACGTTACAAACGGTAGGTAAAACACCGACTCGGTTTCAAAGAACCCGAACGCAGACTACTTATGCGCATGTCACGCCAATCGTTGTATGCGGCGGCGCACGGTACTCACGCGCCGCAGAGCAATACTTGTAGCTTAGTTGAATTAGTTCACTACTCATAACAAAGAGGGCGCTTACCCCTTGATGAGATGTACAAATTTTCAATATTTTTCTGTCTGTCTGTATGTCTGTCTGTTTGTAACAGCGAATCTCCGAAACGGCGGGAGCGAGACTTTCACTGACAGATACCTGATGTTACAATGAGTAACTTAGGCTTCTTTTATTTATTAAAAATATTACGACAATAAGGATGAAAGTAAATCTATGCGAGTGAAACTGCGGGGCACAGCTAGTATTCAATAAGTTCGTAAGAAATAAACGTTCATAGAAATTCGTGTAAAACATTTTAAATCGACAAGTCATGCGCCGGATACGATTTTACGGGAAAAAAAGGAATTCCGCGAAGTAAAGTACCGATACATTCCGATAACATAATAAAATACAAGAATGTACACAAATATAACAATACCAACATTATTCAATGAATAAATGAATGTGGATTTGAGTGCGTGCGTTTTTGAACGCATCCGTTCCTTTGGCGCCTATATTATTGACAGGTTGTGTTTATAAAAAAAATAAAGAACGCCGCTGTTTTTTTTAATTGTGTTTATGGATTTGTTTTTCTTTTCTTTGGTTAAGCTAGTGTGATTCGCGGTAATGTTTGTTTTTTATTTGCTAAATATTAATTATACATTATTAAGATGTATGATATGACTATGTATTAAAACGATGAAATATTTGTATTTTTTATAAGTAACGACATACATACATATCCTCACGCCTGTATTCCCCTCGGGTGTAGGCAGAGGTGTTGTAATAACAACACACACTTTTCACACAAGATGATTAAGTGCCAACGTGACAGATGGTGAGTCCATCGCCCTCTCAGCCACTATACATACGTGTTTGAATTACTTCTCAGACATATGCAGGTTTCCTCACGATGTTTTCCATCACCGTAAAGCATTTGTGCCACCAGGGATCTTCTAAGTACGTAAGTACATAATCTCCGCTAATTCCAGCAACTAGCCTGGGAAAACTAAATTTGCACAAACTATTTGCAACAGGAACGGATGGACTATTTGCAATTCATTATCCTTTTCCTTCACTAAACAAATATGGAGTGTCAGTACTTTAAGTACATCTATACGTCTATATCTAATAATACAGATAAATAAAATTGTAGTGTCTGTTTGTAATTCCAAAATATCATCTTTTCACTAAATCCATATGAAAGTATACACGCTACTGACACTGAAAAACCAAGTTTTAAAATGTTCCTCTCTCCGTCTGTCTGTTTGTTCCGGGTAATCTCTGAAACGGCTCGACCGATTATAGCGGGAATTTCACTGGCAGGTAGCTGATGTTTCAAGGAATAACTTAGGCTACTTTTATTTATTAAAAATATTAGAGTTCCGCTAGTCTACCATATATTAGTGTGGTAAAGTGTAGTTGTTAGAGGTTACTAAAGGTTCGATGCTTATTGGATCATATGTGGGACATAAGACTATGATTATTTATATATTATTCATGTTGTACCTAGGTAAAATTCAATTTTAGAAACGTATTGTCTCATAAATGTACAAAATTAGCTTAAATTATTCGACCCCCATTAAAAAGATTTTGCCCATAACCAAACCAAATAAGCCTATTTTAGAAACGTGATTTGAAATCTGTTTTCACTTCATCCCGGACTCAACCAGAGTGACCATAAATTATGGAGTTTCAAACGTCAAACTTCACCTAATGGTACGTAAGAAAGGTCATTCTATTGTAGCCTTTTGTAATTTAAACAAAGCTGCACCTATTATGTTCAGAAATTATCCTTTTCTAAGTTAATCTTAAGCTTCGGGGGCACAATTATGTATTGAAGCAGTTTTTCAATCCTTCTTGTAACTTTGCCGACATGTTTTTTATGATTTTGACTCCTTGTATTAAAAACTAGCTGTGCCCGGTTTTAGCTAAAGTACTTACTTAAGTTAGTAGCTTAAGTTACTCCTTGGAATATCACCTATCTGTCAGTGAACGTCCCGTTAAAATCGGTCCAGCCGTTTCGGAGATAATCCGGAACAAATAGACAGACAGATAGAGAAAAACATTTAAAATTGTTTTTTCAATATCAATACCGTGTTTACTTCATAATATGAATTTAGTGACAAGCTGTTTATTTGGAAATACAAACAGACACATCAATTTTATTTATCTGAATAGAGTGAAGATGTATAGACAAAGTTTTTTTTATTTTGGTGTTTTCATAGACTAATTATTAACGTTTTTCTTAAGTTAAACTTAAAACCTAAAATAAAAGGTTTCTTACCCTAATGAGTTAAATAAACTCAAACAAATTACTTATCAGCAGTTTGGTCCAACGATTTTTAATTCAGAGGTGAATAATCGCAAATTGAAATCCAGTTCAAAAAAATCAAGTTTCATACTATAGGCTCCCTAACTAACCTACCAAACCGAACTGTCTGGCTCCTCGCATAAAAAAAAGTCAACCCGTCAAACTTGTTCATCAGCTGATTCGCGCCAAAAGCACAGCATAACCTTGTAAAGAGGCTATTTGTCGATATTACAATACAAACTAAGTATAGTAAGCTCTATTGTTGATAAATAATGTTGACTTTAAAACGTTTTCAGGTTAACAATGACCTTTTTAGATGGGCTTGCGAATTCTCATGGAAGAAAACAGCTGATTTGTCGTCCGCCATTTTGACCTAAACAGGTTGAGTTGCCATGCGTGTTTTATAATGATAAATCAGTTTTTTTTAAAGACATACAGTTTTAGTTTGTCAGTTTTAATTTTTAATCTGTAATTTAATGTGATAGTTCTACAAATTCCTAGTTTACTAGGCGTGGTCCTACGTCGATTATATAAGATATCGATGGCGCTAAATTTAAATTGATTTTGCGATCTTTAATAACTTAACCACGAATGCCAATGATGTCATTTACTTTTTTTATACTCAAACCTTTGCATAGATAAAGGTCCTTTAGTCGTCAAAGTTGCGATAGAAAAAACAGCTTTCCCGCCGTTTCTCAGTAAAGGGGCGCCTCACGTCACCGATCAGCTGAGAGCGACCATTTAATTCAGAGCCCGCGTTTTTTTGACGATTATTATTGCAAAACAGGTTCCACACGCTTTACTTGTGCCGCATTCCACAGTGGCGGCCTGGGATGAACAGTACTACAACTACAAAAAGATAAATAATAAAGAAAATAAGTATTCTCACACCGCTATTGCAGAAGGAGTTCCGAAGGGGTATACAGAGGTGTTGTAATAACAACACACACATTTCATCGAAGATGATTAAGTGCCAACGTGACAGATGGTGAGTCCATCGCCGTCTCAGCCACTATACATACGTGTTTGAATTACTTCTCAGACATATGCAGGTTTCCTCACGATGTTTTCCTTCATAAACCTCGTGGAGTGAAACTGTAGGTTTGTGTAATTCTGGATAAATACAGGGCAAATTTGCGTCACGGCTCTTGATGTAATCAAGTTTTCATGTGACATTATTTGTCGCCTTATGAAATGACTACTGCACATTCAAATAAACTATACACCAAACGGAAAAACATTTTTCCCGACCAGAGAACGAACCCACTTTATGTTCCGCAGCAGCACTTTGCCTAGGGGTAATTTGGTTGCGAATTACCTCGTATATATCGGTAACAGATTGCCGTCTTCACACTAACAATAAGCATGCGTAAATAAGGTTTTAAGTAAGAGAGCTGGTTGCCTCGGGGTTTGTGCAGCCGCCTGAAACATCGTGAGGAAACCTGCATATGTCTGAGAAGTAATTCAAACACGTATGTATAGTGGCTGAGACGGCGATGGACCGATTATGATTCGGATATCATATTCGATAAAATGTGGGTGTTGTTGTTACAATACCTCTGCTTACCCCTTCGGGAACCCTTCTTGGATGGCGTGAGCATATTTATTTATATTTATAAGTATTGTGTACTGTTTTTAAGCTCGTGTACTGTTTGTGTCGTGTACTATGGTCTCGCTTTGTCTTCATTTCTAAGAAACGGTGGTAGAGAAATACTTACGGGATTTTTTTAGTTTTTCGATAGCTCGGCCGCTGGGAGTTGGGACAGGTAGCTTGCTTACAAAATGTATGGGTTTTGTATGGGCGTGTATGTGGTCAAACGATTCTATGCATACCTGTATTCATAGATACACTATAATGTTCGTTATATACTTAAGTGATACTCCAACGGAACGTATCTAAACGTACTTTGAAATAAAATTTCGCTACATGACATTTCCAAACCCGAATTTTAAGATTTCATCTAACTTCTAGGCTTCTGTTTAAATCTTATCAATTTCGATTAATTGGTTCTTCACTTGTATTTGACTGTAACACAAACATATTATGGAAACCTGAGGGTAACCTCTGATAAATACGTAGCAACGAGCAGAGAATAGGTAACTAGAAACCTTCAGAAGATACCAGACAAATTACAGCAGTGTTAGAATAGAGCAGTCTTTTCTAGTTGTGATTGAGGTTTTCAGAGCTCTCTGTAGTACCTCCACCTTACAGAAGATACCAGACAAATGACACAGCTCTATTGTAGTGTTGTGTTCACATGGTGAGTGAGGTTTACAGAGCTGTCTGTAGTACCTCCACCTTACAGAAGATCGCAGCCAAATGACACTGCTCTATTGTAGTGTTGTGTTCACAAGGTGAGTGAGGTTTACAGAGCTGTCTGTAGTACCTCCACCTTATAGAAGATCGCAGCCAAATGACACTGCTCTATTGTAGTGGTGAGCTCATAAGGTGAGTGAGGCTTTGATGGTAGCAGTATGAAAACTCTGTAGTAGTTGATTTCTTTCACCATCGAGGGCGTCAAGTGTTTATTTTTACAAAAGCTCTCTGGTACTGGCCGGTGGGATTCGAACTTTCGCTGCAGGACTTCTAAAACCACTCAGTTATCGAGGGGGAAACCTTCAAAAGGTCCCCGACCGCCCTGGGAGAGGCAGATCGGGGTATGTGGGATTTTTACCGCACTAAAACCCCCCCGGTGGCCAT
Source organism: Watsonalla cultraria (assembly GCA_964035505.1). Classification (NCBI taxonomy): domain Eukaryota; kingdom Metazoa; phylum Arthropoda; class Insecta; order Lepidoptera; family Drepanidae; genus Watsonalla; species Watsonalla cultraria. The sequence continues at coordinate 292,854 of OZ037741.1, read as the reverse complement.
CCTCAGTGCTCAGGGGGGACTCCGGGTACTCTGATAGATCGCACCTCGTTTGTGTCAACTGACTTTAGGTGAAAAATATATTACAAAAACTTCAGATGACGACATGAATTTGACTATTATAACCGCCCATGTTTTTCTGATTAAAGCTATTGGTAAAGTTACAACTTTTACATACAAAATATGCCAATTGACAGCTTAATTGGTCTATCGCGTTTCGCCGGCAAAGCTAGACATAGGTTTTTCGACAACAAATTTGCCTATCACTTTGACAATTATTAGAGTGGATTCTTACTTAGTTGGTGGTCGATAATAGGTTTATTATTAACTAGCTGTGCCCCGCGGTTTCACCCGCGTAGATTTACTTTCATTTTTATTGTCGCGGATCCCTAGTATTTTTAATTAAAACATCAATCAAACTCCTTGAAACATCAGCTATCAGCCAGTGAAAGTCCCGTTAAAATCGGTCCTGCTGTTTTAGAGATTATCCGGAACAAACAGACAGACAGAGAAAAATTTAAAAGTTTGGTTTTTTAGTGTCAGTAGCGTGTATACTTTCACTTTCATATGCATTTAGTGAAAAGCTGTAATTTTGGAATTACAAACAGACACTTCAATTTTATGTATCTGTATAGATATCTAGTACTTTATAACACAGTACATAAAGTAATTAGTAGTCTGTTCTCAATCCTAGAAGAATTCCCTTTTTTTTTATCGTTTATCGTAATCCAAGGCATGCATGTTACATCACTTAAGATTACATATTCAACAAGGTGAAGTAAATCTTATGCTCTATGTTAAAGGTATATTTTCCTTTGAACGTGATATAGACTTTTCCCTCGCTTTTTAACTGAGGTCATTGTCGGTCAGAAAACAGGTATTCCTTTCCAATGCAATTAAAAATCAACTTTATTCTTAAGAGTTAGAGATTAATTTTCAATGTCAGTATTTAGTTCTCACGATCGAAATTTATAGCCGCGACAAAAACCAAGTTGCAGCGGTTGTAAATTGAATCTCGTCCTTAAATGGAAGGCCATTAGGTTGACTTTGGAATGTGGTGAGTCAGCTGATTTTGGCGCGCTTTTTCTACGTACGTGATTAATTGATAAATCACGAAAAAAAAAATATTCTTCTTATTTTAAAATCTATGCAATGATAGCTTTTGGTAGGGCAGTCGAAAAATTATTTTTATTTTCAACTGGCAACCCACCTTTCTTTTCTACGATGTAATAAGACTTTTTCAAGAGGTTGGATTTCTCTGCTATCTATACATCTATACAGATAAATAAAATTGAAGTGTCTGTTTGTAATTCCAAAATAACAGCTTTTCACTAAATGCATATGAAAGTATACACGCTACTGACACTAAAAAACCAAATTTTAAAAATTTTCTCTGTCTGTCTGTCTGTTTGGTCCGGGTAATCTCTGAAACGGCTGGACGGATTTTAAAGGGACTTTCACTGGTATGGTAGGTAGCTGATGTTTCAAGTGTAACTTAGGATACTTTTATTTATTAAAAATATTAGGGTTCCGCGACAATAAGGATGAAACTAAATCTACGCGGGTGAAACGCGGGGCATAGCTAGTCTATACGTATTATAATGATTTGTTTATCTATAATCCCATATAAAGATCCGTCAGTTTTCAAGAACGTTACGTTCAAACAGACGAAACTATAAGATAATACTAGCTGTGTCTAAAAGTAGCCTAAGTTACTCCTTGAAGCATCAGCTACCTTCCAGTCCCGTTAAAATCGGTCCAGCCGTTTCGGAGATTACCCGGAACAAACAGACAGACAGACAGAGACAAATTTTAAAACTTGGTTTTTCAGTGTCAGTAGCGTGTACTTTCATATGCATTTAGTGAAAAGCCGTTATTTTGGAATTACAAACAGACACTTAAATTTTGTTTATCTGTATAGATTAAAGTATAGTTAAGTGGTTTAAATTACTTAGATTCAATTCTATAGTTTCTGGTTTTTTCACTTATTTAATTGCTTAGCCGACTTCAAGGAAGAAGGATCTCAATTAGTCTGTATTTTTTTGCTGATTTTGATTTTTGGTCGCAAAAGGCAAAATCCTGCTAGATATCCTGGGTATGGGTTTTGTTTTATTTTATGCCTGGCAACTCTGTACGGGGATGAAATCCCGCCTAAAAAATCTTAACTAATTTATTCAGATAGAGAAATACCCGATGTTATTTTAATCACATAGGTTAGAAAAATACATTTAGCAGTAAACCAAAGAAAATAAAACTTTATAATTAAAAAAAACTCAAATATAATTTTATGAAAGTATAATTTGTCATCTGTTAAATTTCACAATAACTTTTTTTTTAAATCTGCTGTCACACGATCAACACTGAATTTCCATTCTTATCACAACCGCTTAAAGTTTAATTTCAAATAATGTTAAAGTGAGCCATATGATACTGACCATGTTATATTTTGCAGTTGAAATCCCAGCTGATGTCATCATAATAGTCTTTGTTGCAACGAAATACGGTGTATAATAAAATGTCATAGTTTTATACAGATGCAAATCAAATTGTCGTATGTGGCGGGAGAGTCTGGAAGTACAAACATTCCAGATTTGAAAAGTTAACGCCCGCACAACGGTACCGTAACCGACGCGATGATTTCGCGCGCTTTTGCATCCTGTCACAACTTTCATAGACATTATACACTCTATATATATGGTGTTAAAGTTAAAATTCCGGGTTTCAGGATGGTTTCGTATACTGGTTTGTAATTCCGACTGTGTTTTAAAGGGGTAAGGTTTAGAATCGTGTGGCTTGGAATTTGTTTACAAAAGTACACTTGACAGATAGAGTCTTCAATGTGCAGATTAGTCGCTATTAGAGGTTTTCTTGGTATAGTTTTTTTTTAATGCATTCCAAATTGGAATTTTGATTATGTTTAATATGAAAACTTTTTGGTTCAAAAATTATTGGCTGATTGACACTGGGCATTGGATTTATTTTTGTATAGTAGAATTGTATATTAATTGTAGAGTAATTTTTAGTTGCAACTAACCGTGTCCTGCAGTTTCTGCCGCGTAGATTTAGTTTCATCCTTACTGTGGCGGAGCCCTAATATTTTAAAGAAATAAAAGCTTATGTTACTCCTTGAAACATTAGCTACCTGCCAGTGAAAGTCCCGTTAAAATCAGTCTAGCCGTTTCAGAGATTACCCGGAACAAATAGACAGGCAGACTGAGAAAAAAATTTAAGCCTGGTTTTTTAGTGTCAATAGCGTGTATACTTTCATATGCATTAGTGAAAAGCTGTTATTTTGGAATTACAAACAGACACTTCAATTTTATTTATCTGTATAGATATAGATTTTTTTTATTTTATCTATGTACGCTTTGATGCATAGGATCTAGTGAACACTTTAGCTTTCTAGATCGGAATAATTTAGTTGTTACTCTCATCTCATGTGTGGCCACTAGTGGGCAGGAAGTGCCCACTTTTATGGTCTATCGGCCAGCGACAATGGGTACCTCGACGAGTCGAGTTGCATTTAAAAAAAAGATCTTTGTCAATGGTTAACCTGTTAATATGTTTCTTAGTAGCTGTTAAAGTTTTTTTGGTGGTCTCTTTCCACAAATATGAAATGTCGCTTTTCATACCGTCTGTGTGTTTGTGATGTCCTTCCAAATAACAGTATTGATTTTGACTCAGTCTATAACATTTTACATACATACATACACATGCTCACGCCTGTATTCCCCTCGGGTGTAGGCAGAGGTGTTGAAATAACAACACACACATTTTACCGCCTATGATTAAGTGCCAACGTGACAGATGGTGAGTCCATCGCCGTCTCAGCCACTATACATACGTGTTTGAATTACTTCTCAGACATATGCAGGTTTCCTCACGATGTTTTCCTTCACCGTAAAGCACGTGGGGTGAAATCACTGCACATAAGTTTTTAGAAAAACTCATTAGTACATAACAGGCCCCGCTGGGATTCGAACTTGCGTCGCTTGCGTTGCAGGCGACTACTCAAACCCCCACGGCTCAAATAAAGATATTTAGAATTTGAAAACTAAGTAGTCTAAGCAGTAAATCTCAATGGATTAATAGTAAAATATCCGTTATTGGTATCAGTAGTACGTCACTGGTTATCAAGGGTTATCGGGCGCCGGAACAGATAAACGAAGGGTAATCCCTTACCCACGGCCTCGTGGCACCTACTCACATGCCCTATCCTGAGAAAATATGGATATAATATCTTTATAATGACCCTAGCCTGTAGACAAAGTAACAATATCCTCTCGCTTCGCTAGTAGAAACGATACAAAATATACGGGAATGACATATGTCACGTGACTGATTTATGTCATTGCCATACATTTTGTATCGTTTCTATTAGCGCAAGCGCGAGAGAATGTTACTGTGCTTAAGCTTACGGTAACTTTAACTCTAAATGCATATGGTAGTATACACGCTACTGACACTGTAAAACCAAGTTTTAATCTTTTTCTCTGTCTGTCTGTCTGTTTGTTCCGGGTAATCTCTGCAACGGCTGGACCGATTTTAACGGGACTTTCACTGACGGATAGCTGATGTTTCAAGGAGTAACTTAGGCTACTTTTATTTATTAAAAATATTAGGGTTCCGTAACATGAAGCATGCAACTATATCTCCGCTGGGCACGACTAGTATATCTGTATGAGTAGCGACCGTGTCGAGCGCACCATGTACCATATTCAGGTGCCGTCGTAGTAATTTTTATTGGTTTACAATTACAACTGATAGGATACCGTGGAAGACATTGGAGACCTATGTCGTAAGGCACACCCAAATTAGGGACTTATTGTGATTCATGCACTAGTGATTATTTAGTAGAGGGACAAACTGTAAATATTTCGGAATAAAAGGCTTATTATTATTAATAGCTGTGCCCCGCGGTTTTACCCGCGTAGAGTTAATGCCATGGGTGGCTCGTGGAACCCTTATGTTTTTTAAAATTAAAAGTAGCCTAAGTTACTCCTTGTAACATCAGCTACTTTCCAGTGAAAGTACCGTTAAAATCTGTCCAGCCGTTCGGGAGATTACCCGGAACAAACAGACAGACAGACAGAGTGTGTCAGTAGTGTGTATACTTTCATATGCATTTAGTGAAAAGCTGTAATTTTGGAATTACAAACAGACAATTAAATTTTATTTATCTGTATAGAGTATAGATTACAGGTACTCTGTAAGTTCCAATATTATGTAGATAATTCAAGGTAAGTTTCTCGACATTCATAAGTGCCTGACTAGGGCCTAAAATGAATAAACCATTTTTATTTTCAATACATTATTATTTTCTAAGCACTTTTGGACTTTACTGTACTTAAACTTTACTTACGAACCAATCTAACAAAAACAATACCGACATAAAAAAAACATTTATTTTACTACAATTCTTTAGCAACAAACATATTGATCGATACGACGATCTCCAAAGAAAATAATAATATCATGACTCGAAAAGACCTTATACAGTCAAAAAAAAACAAAATGGCCTCCTTGAGGCCCATATGATTCTAAAGAATCCTTCCCAATTTAAAAATACAAGTCTAATTATATACGTTATTTGAATTTCATCCTTATTCCTTAGTAATAAATTATAATAAGAAAATTTTGAACTGCGAATACAAATTGTTCGATCATATGGTCAGGCTAGTAATGTTACTGTTTTTGATATAAGACTCTATCACAACGTAGTTAAAGCTGAAAATCAAATACTTGTTATCAAAAGAGCACCATATGATTTCAGTTTGAATTGATTCGATGTGTGAGTGAAATGTATCGAATCCGCGTAAGCAGGTATTGGAATTTGCATCTTATGACTATTGCCGTAAAGTAAATATGACATTGACAGCTTATTAGCTTTAGCACAGTGTGTGTGTAAACCGGATTCTGTTTCCCATATGATTTTTGTATGACATTCCTTGTATGGAATTCGATAAATGTTTTCAATCTTATTGCTAAAGAAATAGGGTCGGGTTTTATTGTACTTGGCCAGCTCGTTAGTGGTGGGGTCAGGTTAACTTTACGCGGGTAAAATGTAGTTGCCAGTTTATAAATTCGAAATTCTACTATTTTTATTGTAATTAATTTGTTTCCTCTGTGGCTCAGCGATTATGTTCAAAATTACAAACCAAATATTTATGGTTTTTGGCAGTGATGTAGCACCAAGAAATGTATTTGGAAGGACAACATAGTGAGGGATAGAAAATATACTAAGTAATATATGTAAATAAGTTCTGCCATATTGGGTACTTTCCCACTGCCACGATATCGTCCGCCGATACTTGACTACAACGACACAGTGTGAAAGCGTTCAGTAGTAATTGTATCAAACTACTAGTCCCACGATATCATGTCGTTATCGTTATCGTCCAATGTGAAAGCGCCCATTCAGTAGAGAACTTTGCCAGTACATATTTGATAATTGCCCCCAATCCACTTTTTGCAACATAAATCTTGGAAAAATAATTAAGTAATTAAGGTCTTACCATAATAATAAAATATGGGACTTAAACATATCTGTCGAAATGTGGGTGTACTATCTACTGAGTGCCTACTAGTGCCTACCTACCCCTTCAAGAGGCGCGTTAGCGTATGTACGTTTTTTCAGGATAATCTTTTTTTTTATTTAACGGGTCTGTCACTGGCTGATAGCTGATGCTTTGGGTCCAAAGAAGTATTTAGGGCACTTTATTTTAGAAAAAAATAAAAATTACATAATAATATAGTTTTCATAATTATTGTTAATCCCACGCGATAAAACCACGAGGAACAGCTAGTGACACATGGTACGTATAAAACTGTACTTGACATTATCACAAAATAAAGTATTTGTATAGTCACATGAGAATTCAAGCTATTTAAGAAAACCAGAATATTGCTGATATAATGTATGAATAAAATTCTACCATTTGGGTAGAATTCGTTCAAAGGCGTCGCACGGTAACGTCGAGGGTGGCAGGAATTTCAACGGACATGCACTCTGCCGGGGTCCGCTCCAGTGCGCAGTCGGTTAACTTCCCGCGGGGACTCAAGTTACACTGCTCCATTTATATACGTTATACTGTGATACCAGATAAAAGACTGAATACCAAACCATGGACTTGTAAAATTGTGTTATTTTTAAGTTTTTAAAACGTGTCAAAATGTGGGGTGAAAACAGCAAGAACTGTGAGTCGAACTGCCAGTGTTCAGGGTGAGTTAAAAAAAATGTATTTTTTTTTATTCTATACCATGGATTTGAATTTCGTGACTATTTTTTTTTCTTTGTTAAATAATAGGGTAATATTCATTGTTTTTTTAATGCTCAAGGAAGATATGAAATCTTAAAATGTTGTTTATGGTTATGATAGCTTTCTTTTATTTAAATTTTAAGGGATTGATTACGTCTTTTCAATCTTCATTAGGTACTGAGTTGAATACTCTAAAAACTACTTAGTGCTATATAGCTAAAATATAGAAAATTCTTAAGTTTATGTGGTTTTGTATACCCCGGTTTCGTACGTCAAGTCCCGGCGGTAATAAAAATGCACTCTACATTTACGAAATATTGACTTATCAACGAATTTCATCTTTAATTAGGCTTTATTTTACTTAATTAGCAATATAATCTCCACAGCCACATTTAAATAGCCTAGCCTCAAATGGAATTCGGTAATTTTGTTGTAACAATTCTAAATCCATAAATAATAAAGAGCGAAAGAGTTTTTTTTTGTCATTTCTGAATTTGAAAAGAAATCTGAAGATTGTATCTTATTTTGAAGTCAAATTAAAGATACCTTTATGGGTAATACGTGACGGCCGTACCTAATAAACGAATTCACAAGCTTAATGAAGTTAGCTATCGTGTTTTTACGAAAAGATACATTCAATTTGCTCACGCCATCCCAGAAGAGGTAAGCAGAGGTTTTATAAGTGCCAACGTGACAGATGGTGAGTCCACCGTCGCAGCCACTATACATACGTGTTTGAATTACTTCTCAGACATGTAGGTTTCCTCACGATGTTTTCCTTCACCGTAAAGCACGTGGTGTGACATCACTGCACATAAGTTTTTAGAAAAAGTCATTAGTAGAGACCTAGTGCGAGTTTTTTACTGCCGCCGTCACAAGTCACCGCGTCGACGTAAACGTAGATTTGTATAGGATCGGAACAGCGCCTCTGTCGCCCTAAACATGACACTATTGTGAGCCCATACAAATCTGCGTTTACGTCGACGCGATCACTTGTGACGGCGATTTTATTACCTAGATTTTTCTTATACTTCGCCGCGAGTGACCATCTTGTAACGCAAGTCGTAAAGTGGTGTCAATTTGTTTACTGCACGTTTCCGTCGAGATGGAATGACACACTTCCTCGTAAGTAATAAGATACAGACCCTGTGAAAAGTCATCTGTGCAATTCGAAAAATGGAAAGATTTGATAATATTTTTGTTTGCATTGAATAGGCTCCGAAACTACGTGACCGATCTTGAAAATTCTTACAGCAATAGATAGCTACATCATCAGCGAGTTAGATAGGCTATATTTTATCCCCGTACTCCCACGGGAACGGGAACTACGCGGGTGGAACCGCGTGACGTCCGCTAGTATATGATAAACTCGGTCCAGCCGTTTCGGCCCCGCCCGGAAATAACAGATACTGAAAATAATTTAAAATTGTTTTTTTTTTAATTTCAGTACTGTATTTATTGATGCGTTTGTTCAATCTGTATAGATGTGCCTACTGCCTGTCTGTCTGTAGTGTTTGCCACCTCAATAATAACGATGTTGCTTGTCAAAGCGACTGTTTGCAACGGATGTGATAATGATTACCGGTATTACTAACACAACAAAAAACACATCTTAATAATTAGATTCGCAAACTGGCAACCTTGAAGTTAACGTAACCATAGACAAGGTCGTTGATCTTTTTCGTCCGCGCGCCATCTTGTTTAGGAGAAAAGCGCGAAAGTAATTTGAAAGTGAAATTTTAGGTTATGGGAGCAATTTGTTCTTTTTGTGGTTCCTTTCTGACATATTTTATTAATTTCGTCATAGTAGTTCTTCCTCGTACGCCCTCTACCGACACATAAATTTACAAAAGGAAAAAAAATTGCCGTAAAATCGAGAACCTCCTTTTTGTGAAGTCGGTAAAAAACTCTTACGTCATTAACGACACAGGTGGTTTGAATGTCGCTGTATCTACCATAAACACGAAACGAAGTGATTTCAAACAAATTTCTGTATAAAACTTTATAATGCCATAAAGTATTCGTAAAATGAATCTTTTTTATCACAAAACATACGTTAAAAGATAACATAGTCTATCTCTTTCGCTCGTATGGAGTTTTAAGGAGTAGAAAGAGACGACTACAGGTTGATGTCAACGTTCTACTAAGTAATATTATCCTTTTAAGTCTTTTAATAACTTGATTTTGAATACCAGTATCTTAACACTTAATACATACTAGCAGACGTCACGCGGTTCCACCCGCGTAGTTCCCGTTCCCGTGGGAGTACGAGGATAAAATATAGCCTATGTTACTCGCTGATGATGTAGCTATCCATTGCTGAAAGAATTTTCAAGATCGGTCACGTAGTTTTGCAGCCTATTCAATGCAAACAAACAATCGAATCATTCCTCTAATAAAACTTTAAATGATAAAATGTACATGATGCCAGCTGATTTTCTTGCCGGTTCTCAGAAGGCTAGTTTCCGAACCGGTGGTCAATTCTTCGACATTCATAAGTGCCTTACCAGGGGCCCAACCATGAGCTCTTATTGCAATGTTAATTCAGTTGTGCGACAGTGACAGATGTTTACACGTCACATACATCTGTCTCATAAATGAGTGAAACTATCATGCCAATAAGAGCTCATGGTAAGGCCCCAGGGCCTGAACTGAATAAATCATTTTCATTTTCAACGATTCATAGCAAGTGTCATTATATCTGTATTCTTATGACCCAGTTTTTGAACGTCAATAATTAATTTTAATTACTGTGGTCTGATAACATAGTGAACTGAATTCTATTCATCATTTTGTTAATATTCGTTTCTTACGTCATTCACGAAACTGATTGTCAGTGCTCCAAGTACCTATAAGCTTTAACATGTATTTACGATGACGATATCGCCTGCTTATTCTTCATATTTTGTATGGGAACGTTAAAAGCGCCCCAAGCGGCGAGTTTAGGAAGTTTTACGTCTCCATCATCATCCTCCTGTCCTTATCCCATGTTATTTGTGGTCGCGCAATGTGTTCTTCTCTTCCATTCCTCTCTATCAGCCGTCATATCTGTATTCACTCCCTTAGCCATATCATCATAATCCTCCTGTCCTTATCCCATGTCATTTGTGGTCGGCGCAATGTGTTCTTCTCTTCCATGTCTCTCTATCAGCCGTCATATCTGTATTCACTCCCTTAGCCACATCATCATAATCCTCCTGTCCTTATCCCATGTTATTTGTGGTCGGCGCAATGTGTTCTTCTCTTCCATGTCTCTCTATCAGCCGTCATATCTGTATTCACTCCCTTAGCCATATCATCATAATCCTCCTGTCCTTATCCCATGTTATTTGTGGTCGGCGCAATGTGTTCTTCTCTTCCATTCCACTCTATGAGCCGTCATATCTGTATTCACTCCCTTAGTCATATCATCATAATCCGCCTGCCCTTATCCCATGTTATTTGTGGTCGGCGCAATGTGTTCTTCTCTTCCATTCCTCTCTATCAGCCGTCATATCTGTATTCACTCCCTTAGCCATATCATCATAATCCGCCTGCCCTTATCCCATGTTATTTGTGGTCGGCGCAATGTGTTCTTCTCTTCCATTCCTCTCTATCAGCCGTCATATCTGTATTCACTCCCTTAGCCATATCATCATAATCCGCCTGCCCTTATCCCATGTTATTTGTGGTCGGCGCAATGTGTTCTTCTCTTCCATTCCTCTCTATCAGCCGTCATATCTGTATTCACTCCCTTAGCCATATCATCATAATCCTCCTGTCATTATCCCTTGTTATTTGTGGTCGGCGCAATGTGTTCTTCTCTTCCATTCCACTCTATGAGCCGTCATATCTGTATTCACTCCCATTCTATTCATATCATCTTTCACACAATCCATCCATCGTTTCTTAGGTCTTCCTTTCCCCTTGTGACGGCGATTTAAGAAAACTCGCACTAGGCACTCTGGTAACGTTGGCGATATAGTCAACGTTGAATCTACACTGATAAAGATTTGATTGTTTTTTGTTTGTTTGTTTGCATTGAATAGGCTCCTTTCAGCAATGGATAGCTACATCATCAGCGAGTAACATAGGCTATATTTATCCCCGTACTCCCACGGGAACGGGAACTACGCGGGTAAAACTGCGTGACATACGCTAGTCATGAATAAACCTATACGTACTAGGGTCACTGATTACGATGAGACGGTCGGGCGTTTGAAAATAAACTTCAAATAAAGAGACGCATAACACCATCGACAAACCATAGAGTAGAGGTATAGTTTTACAGCCGTTGCGGTTGCCTATGGTAGAGGAACAATGGGCCCGTATCATCTAAATCTACTGTTTGGTAGCTCTTAATGTTTTATGTTGTCATTAAAACGGTTAAGTCTAAAAATATAAGGATATTGATTTATTCATAGCGGGGCCTGTACCAATGAGTTTTGCTAATAAACTTACGTGCAGTGATGTCACACCACGTGCTTTACGGTGAAGGAACACATCGTGAGGAAACCTGCATATGTCTGAGAAGTAATTCAAACACGTATGTATAGTGGCTGAGACGGCGATAGACTCTTCTGTCACGTTGGCACTTATACATACAGATAAATAAAATAGAAGTGTCTGTTTGTAATTTCAATTTTACAGCTTTTCCGAAATGCATATGAAAGTATATAAAGTCAAAGTCAAAAGTCAAAAATATCTTTATTCGATTAGACTTTTTACAAAGCACTTTCAAATCCTCAGAATGCCATAATTACACAGTATTATACATGCTACCGCCAGGTTCGGAAGGTTGCTTTTACTGAGAACAACCTGGCAAGGAACTCAGTCATTACTCTTTACAAAAATATTGTACATATTAAAAAAAAAACAAAAAAAATCCCTTGAGCAATGTAAGCCCATGGACACAGTTGCAATGCACACTGTCGATAAAATATACGGCACTCACAAAAAAAAACCGTTTTAACTTTTTCTCTGTCTGTCTGTCCGTCCGTCTGTTTGTTCCACGGGACACAGCTAGTTGTAGCTAAGACTTACGTATATTAAATATACACCATATGTGTGTAACGTGCAGTAACGAGACGTTAACGGTGCGTCACGGTTCGGACGCCGACCGTTCGTGACCGTTCTTTGGCGTTTCTACTTTATATTCTATATTCTATTGTATAATCGACCTTCTAGGTCGTTGGAAAGCTGAATTTTTTTTTACAAAAAAAGTTAAACCGCCTCCAAAAAGAGAAAAAATAAATTATTTGAAAAAAAAACACTTACTTTTATGCTATACTACCTGTGCCCCGCGGTTTCACCCGCGTAGATTTAGTTTCTTCCTTATTGTCGCGGAACCCTAATATTTTTATTAAATAAAAGTAGCCTAAGTTACTCCTTGAAACATCAGCTACCTACCAGTGAAAGTCCCGTGCAAATCGGTCCAGCCGTTTTGGAGATTACCCGGAACAAACAGACAGACAGCGAAAAATTTTAAAACTTGGTTTTTCTGGTTTAGTAGCGTGTATACTTTCATATGCATTTAGTGAAAAGCTGTTATTTTGGAATTACAAACAGACACTTCAATTTTATTTATCTGTATAGATGTCTAGAAAGCCTTAGAACCAGTCCGCTTAGAGAGCGTATTAAAAAAGTAGTAGCAGGAAGTTAAACCTTGAAAAAACAAGTGCAGTCATAGACAAAAACAAAATGGCGTTGACATTTGACATTTCAATACGAACTATGGTTCTTTGACCTAAGAAATTAGCTTTAGTTATGCAAGTAGGAATTTTATTGCGCTGTTAATTAAATATAGCTTGTCTGAGAATTAATTGAGCATAGGTGCCGTCAGCTGTTATGAGCGCTCGGCGAAAATAGTTGCGGAAACTGCGCATGTATTTTCTTCACTTCACTCAGGACTTTGAATTTTATATGGTTAGTGTCTGTTCCCGTGGGAGTACGGGTATAAAATATAGCCTATGTTACTCGCTGATGATGTAGCTATCCATTGCTGAAAGAATTTTCTAGATCGGTCTAGTAGTGTCGGAGCCTATTCAATGCAAACAAACAAAAATACAATCAAATCAAATCAATCCTCTTTGTAATGTTAGTGTAGATGTTATTCTGACTATATCCGCCTCCACTCCTCCCCTCCACGTATGAGTGGCGACCTTACTCACCTTGTGAACAAAACACTACTCTAAGGTACCATTATTTGTGTGGTATCTTCTGTAACGTGGACGGTACAGGCACCAGTCGCACTCCCACTCCTCCCCTCCATGTATGAGTGGCGACCTTACTCACCTTGTGAACACAACACTACTCTAAGGTACCATTATTCGTGTGGTATCTTCTGTAACGTGGACGGTACAGGCACCAGTCGCACTCCCACTCCTCCCCTCCATGTATGAGTGGCGACCTTACTCACCTTGTGAACACAACACTACTCTAAGGTACCATTATTCGTGTGGTATCTTCTGTAACGTGGACGGTACAGGCACCAGTCGGACAGAACCTTATACACAATGACATCCCTGTGCTAACATAATGACAACTATTGCTAGCACAGCGCCTCCACTCCCACTCCTCCCCTCCACGTATGAGTGGCGACCATGTATGGCGGTAGCATGTATAATCCTGTAAATTAATGTCATTCTGACGATTTGAAAGTACTTTGTATAAGTCTAATCGAATAAAGATATTTTTGAATTTGACATTGACTTTTGACGTTGACTTTGACTTTGACCTTACTCACCTTGTGAACACAACACTACTCTAAGGTACCATTATTTATCTGGTATCTTCTGTAACGTGGACGGTACAGTCCCCGGTCCGACAGGCTCTGTAGACAAAGTAACATTATCCCCACGCTTCGCTAGTAGAAACCATACTAAATGTACGGGAATGACATATGTCACGTGACTGATTTATGTCATTGCCATTTTGTATCGTTTCTATTAGCGCAAGCGCGAGAAATTGTTACTTTGTCTAGGTCTACAGAGAACGGGTACTTGTTGTCATCGTTTGACAGTTGTGGTGAAATTAAAAAAACAACAAGGAAGTGAACAGTTCTATGGTCACCCCCAGTTCAATGAACCCGCCAGATGTGCACCCCTCGGTATAAAGCGAGGGGTGCCACGTGCCGGCGTTACTGTTTAAACTATAGCTATTTAATTAATTGTAACTAGAGTTTACTATGAAAACACAATCTAAATATATATAAGTCAAAGGTGACTGACTGACTGACATAGTGATCTATCAACGCACAGCCCAAACCACTGGACGGATCGGGCTGACATTTGGCATGCAGGTACATTTTATGACGTAGGCATCTGCTAAGAAAGGATTTTGATTAATTCTACCCCCAAGGGGATAAAAGTTTGTATGAAACTAAATTTACGCGGGTGAAACCGCGGGGCACAGCTAGTTTAATATAAAAAAAAATCTGCGATATAAAACCGCCTATGAAATTCTGTCTACGCGAGTGAATCGCAGGGCACAACGACACTATGACGTAATGAAACAATTAAAAAAACATGCGTATGACTCCCCTTGCAAACTTGGTATACTACCACCTGCTTGCAAAGTTCATTGCGAAATGATTCATAATTTATAACGAGATAGAGTGCATTGTTGTTTGGGCTGTAATGATGTCAGATGCGGGTTATATCGATCGGTGGAGGAGTGAGTGTATTATCGTTCATTCATACTAGAATTGAAAGTTTGTTGAGATGGTTTGGACATATCGAAACAAATTTATAGAGCAAATGTGAGCGGAATCACACAATCTATATTTATCTATACAGATAAATAAAATTGAAGTGTCTGTTTGTAATTCCAAAATAACAACTTTTCATTAAATGCATATGAAAGTGTACACGCTACTGACACTAAAAACCAAGTTTTAAAATTTTTCTTTGTCTGTCTGTTTGTTCCGGGCAATCTCTGGCAGGTAGCTGCCAGTAAAAGTCCCGTTAAAATCGGTCCAGCCGTTTCAGATATTACCCGGAACAAACAGACAGACAGATAGAGAAAATAAAAAAAAATTGGCTTTTCTGTTTCAGTACCGTGTATACTTTCATATGCAATTAGTCAAAAGGGGTAGTTTCGAAATTACAAACAGACACTTCATTTTTATTTATCTGTATAGATGTATATGTGTCGTTCCATGTGCTTCACTCTTTATACTTCATTTTAAAAACAAATCTTGGAGGTAGTTTTAATTAGTTTAGTTACTTGTAATTTTCCCCACTTTCTTAGGAGTTTGAAACTTAAAATGAATATATAAGAGGTATCTTCTGGCCATCACATTTTACAAATTGTCTACGAACGTTAGTAATTTTTTTGTCGCTGGTTTGCTAGCGATGGATTAAAATAAAAATCCACGCGTGTCTCTGGAGAGAACCTGACTCGTTCTAAAAAAAACGTTCTACACAATCATTCGGTCACGTTGGCCGTTATTACGTCATTACGTTGTTAGAAAAGGAAGATGGCGTCTGGAAAGCGCGGGAATTGTACGTGCCTTCAAGTTAACTGAGCAATACTTATCTCCTATCCCACGCAACAGTGATTGCGTCAGAGACGTCACGCCTGTATTCCCCTCGGGTGTAGGCAGAGGTGTTGTAATAACAACACACACTTTTCACACAAGATGATTAAGTGCCAACGTGACAGATGGTGAGTCTACCGTCTCAGCCACTATTCATACGTCTAAACGCCTCCTACGCCGCGACACATAGGTATGTAAACTGCCTACCTGCCTACTTATTGTTTTTGCCTACCCCTCTGAAAATCCAATGCACGCCCCTGCGCCTGCGTATTATCCTCATTTTGTATGGGCACGTTAAAAATGAATGTAGGGAAATTACGTCTCCATACAAAAGCGCAAAACGCAACGTGTCAAAACTTGGGGCAGTGTGCCTAGTGTTTCACTACCGCCGTCACAAGTCACCGCGTCGACGTAAACGCAGATTGATATAGAACACTAGCGGACGTCACGCGGTTGCTCGTAGTACCCGTTCCCGTGGGAGTACGGGGATAAAATATAGCTTATATTAATCAGTGATAATGTAGCATTCAAATGGTAAAAGAATTTTTAGAATCGGTCCAGTACTTTTTGAGCTATTTCGTTACAAACCTTTCCTATCTATACAGATAAATAAAATTGAAATGTCTGTTTGTAATTCCAAAATAACAGCTTTTCACTAAATACATATGACAGTATACACGCTACAGACACAAAAAAACCAAGTTTTAAAATTTTTCTCTGTTTGTCTGTCTGTTTGTTCCGGGTAATCTCTGAAACGGCTGGACCGATTTTAACGGGACTTTTTCTGGCGGGTAGCTGATGTTCCAAGGAGTAACTTAACCGCGGGGCACAGCTAGTTTATAATATTAGTGTAGTCTCTGACGCGTGTGATTGAGTGTTAACAATATGGTTCCAACAATGGTATCGATTTCGAACACACGCATCGAGTTCATACAAAGTGGAACCGATTCAGTCTAGAATCTAAACACTACTTAAATTACAGGCTACATTACATTTCTACCGATGTTTCTACACGATTTGTAGCGTATTGAGAGCCGTGGTGGCAAGCGACGCAAATTCGAATCCCAGCGGGGCCCGAGTGCCTAGTGCGAGTTTTTCACTGCCGCCGTCACAAGTCACCGCGTCGACGTAAACGCAGATTTGTATAGGATCGGAACAGCGCCTCTGTCGGCCTAAACATGACACTATTGAGAGCCCATACTAATCTGCGTTTACGTCGACGCGATCACTTGTGACGGCGATTTTAAGAAAACTCGCACTAGGCTCTCTGTACCGATTTTCTAAAAACTTATGTGCAGTGATGTCACACCACGTGCTTTACGGTGAAGGAAAACATCGTGAGGAAACCTGCATATGTCTGAGAAGTAATTCAAACCCTTTCAGCACTTCTGGTCAATTTAGTTTGGTAATTAAAGATAGTTTTTCTAATATTTTCGAGGTCGAAAATACAATTGAAACAATTTATTGTCAACTAGCTGTGCCCCGCGGTTTCACCCGCGTAGATTTAGTTTCTTCCTTATTGTCGCGGAGCCCTTATATTTTTAATAAATAAAAGTAGCCTTAGTTACTCCTTGAAACATCAGCTACCTGCCAGTGAAAGTCCCGTTAAAATCCGTCCAGCCGTTTCAGAGATTACCCGGAACAAACAGACAGACAGACAGAGAAAAAAATTAAAACTTGGTTTTTAGTGTCAGTCGCGTGTATACTTTCATATGCATTTAGTGAAACGCTGTAATTTTGGAATTACAAACAGACACTTCAATTTTATTTATCTGTATAGATGTATAGATATAGATTATTTTACAATCACTCAAAGACAAGACACATTTTTATTTTGTTTGTAATCTTGACTATGATCACGACACGTAATGTATATTCCGAGCACATCACAAGGATGCCATTACGTACTTTTTTTAAAAAGCCACAGGATTGTCTATGGTTTCGTTTTTTTTTTCTGTGGCGGGCCTCGGAACACGATTGATCGATTTTTTTTTCATCTAAACAGGTTATAGAAGTAATGTTATCTATCTAAGGAATCCTGTGTGTGAAGCAATTGTATAACATTTTGTAATCTAGCTGTGCCCTGCGGTTTCCCCCGCGTAGATTTAGTTTTATTCCCGCGGAACCCAAATTTTTTTTTAAATAAAAGTAGCCTAAGTTACTCCTTGTAACATCAGCTACAACTCCAACTTGAAAATTGGTTTTTTTGTGTCACTATCGTGTATACTTTCATATGCATTTAGTGAAAAGCTGTTATTTTGAAGTTACAAACAGACACTTCAATTTTATTTATCTGTATAGATTAAATTTTTTTTGTACAATGTAGCCGCTGTTAAGCAGTAAAAATTTTAGTAGTATTCTGTTAGTGAAAGTTTTTTTTTTAAATTTTTCCAGTCGTTCATAGCCCCCTTTAAAATATTATTACGCAACAAAACGCGGGAATATCTATCTATACAGATAAATAAAATTGAAGTGTCTGTTTGTAATTCCAAAATAACAGCTTTTCACTAAATGCATATGAAAGTATACACGCTACTGACGCTAAAACCAAGTTTTAAATTTTTTTTCTGTCTGTCTGTCTGTTTGTTCCGGGTAATCTCTGAAACGGCTGGACGGATTTTAACGGGACTTTCACTGGTAGGTAGCTGATATATCAAGGAGTAACTTAGGCTACATTTATGATTCAAAATATTAGGGTGCCGCGACATGAAGCATGAAACTAAATCTACGCGCTGAGACCGCGGGGCACAGCTAGTTTTAGAATAAAAACTTTGCACGCGTCTTCGCTTGCTTTTCTTGACTCATGATTGACTAGTTAACTATATCTAGCACAGCGCCTCCACCCCCACTCATCCCCTCCATGTATGAGTGGCGACCTTACTCACCTTGTGAACACAACACTACTTTAAGGTACCATTATTTGTGTGGTATCTTCTGTAACGTGGACGGTACAGGCACCAGTCCTCCAATATAGTCAAAGTCAAAGTCAAAAATATCTTTATTCGATTAGACTTTATACAAAGTACTTTCAAATCGTCAGAATGACACAATTTACAGGATTACATGCTACCGCCAGGTTCGGAACGTTGCTTTTACTGAGAAGAACCTGGCAAGAAACTCAGTAATTACTCTTGTCAAAAATATTATACAATTTAAAAAAAAATATCAAAATAAATCACTTGAGAAATGTAAGCCCATGGACACAGTTTCAATGCACAAATGTCGATAAAAATTAACATAAAGAAAAGTCTAGTAGTTGTACTTATATCTAAATGCGTAGCTTGAGATGACCAGCCCCCACAATCAGCTCCTTCCATATAAGAATGGGAGATACCGTTATGCTGTGGAAAAACAGTAGCTATTCCTTACAATAGCAGGAAGCACGTCTTTAGACCGATACGGCGGTTGAGATTGAAAATGAAAGTTGTATTGAAAGTAAAAATCAGAGTACTATTTACGCTAGAGTAAGTTTAAAATAGCCGTGGGGTTTGCAGTCGCTTGCTACGAAACGAAACATGTTCGAATCCCAGCGACTATGACTTTTCCCAAAACTTATGTGCAGTGATTTCACACAAAGGAAAACATCGTGAGGAAACCTGCATATGTCTGAGAAGTAATTCAAACACGTATGTATAGTGGCTGAGACGATGGACTCACCATCTGTCACGTTAGCACTTAATCATCTTGTGTGAAAAGTGTGTGTTGTTATTACAACACCTCTGCTTACACCCGAGGGGAATACAGGCGTGAGGTGATTTTGTTTCAATTTATGCTTTTGTAGGTTTGATCTAATTAGTTTACTTAAATGAGCTCATACATATAAATATAGGCCGAGTAATACTTATAGTACACCCAAAAATCACCAGTTATAAGTCCATGTAATAGAGGGTGAGCCTATTGCCATTAACCGGCCACTAATCCAAACTGCGGGCTGATACTGGGAAATTACTAATCGAAAAACCGAATAAATCTTCGGCCGAGAATCTAACCCAAAGCCCACTATACCAACGAGGCAAGCTTTTTTTAAAGTACATAGTCCTAAGAAATGTCATTACGTCTCGGAATGTAATAAAGTGATGCGCGAGCGAGATGTACCTACTTACAAGAGAGAGACGAGAAATAACCGTTGAATGAAGCGAGTTCCTGTCACTTGTTTTTTTTCTCTGATTCGGTACTTACTATGATACAAGGTCTTTTCGTCATCCCAAATAGGAAACGGGTTATAGTGTACATTTAACTTCTGTGATATTAGAATTGTGATTATCAAATTTGTTCTTGTAAAAATGTGTGGGCAATTCCATTCTTCGAGTTTTTTGAAAACTTAAGGGCAGTGATTTCACACCACGTGCTTTACGGTGAAGGAAAACATCGTGAGGAAACCTGCATATGTCTGAGAAGTAATTCAAACACGTATGTATGGTGGCTGAGACGGCGATGGACTCACTATCTGTCGCACTGAATAGTCTTCGGTGAAATATGGGTTTTGTTGTTATAATACCTCTGCTTACCCGTTCGGGGACATTTCTGGAATTATGTTAGGATATTTTATTTTTTCGTAGGCTTTTGGTGGTTGAATTTCAAAGATGGCGGATCAAATCAACACATTTGAAGACCACGTTTAAACATTATAACATTATTCAGCTGGAAATATATAGTATTCTCAACAATAATTTAGAAACGGGCGGTAATAAAACATTTTTGCACTATATGGAAGTTAATTTATAAATGTAATTAGCTGTGCTCTGCGGTTTCACCCGCGTAGATTTAGTTTCATCATTATTGTCGCGGAACCCTAATATTTATAATAAATAAAAGTAGCCTAAATTACTCCTTGAAACATCAGCTACTTGACAGTGGAAGTCCCTTTAAAATTGGTACAGCCGTTTCAGAGATTACCCGCAACAAACAGACAGAGAACAATTTTAAAACTTGGTATTTTAGTGTCAGTAGCGTGTATACTTTCAAATGCATGTAGTGAAAAGCTGTTATTTTGGAATTACAAACAGACACTTCAATTTTATTTATCTGCATAGATTTAGCGTTCAGATTAATTTGACTGATTTTAAAAACGTACAAAATAAAATTGAGAACCATAGACAAACATTTTTACTTCTCAATTTCTGTACCTGTTCGTTATTTTCCCGTTACTAACATGACATGTCGGAACTGACATCTGTCAATACTCCCGCGCAATTTGTAGGAAATGGAAAATTTTCGTAATCTGAGCAAATAGAAAGCTCCCATGTTGACAGTAAGGTTATTCATAAGGAAACGCGATAATTGAGTGTTTATAACATCAAAAGCTTGTATTATGAAATGTCTAAAGATTCATTCATTAGAGCAATGGTGTCAAATTCTCTTGGGATTTACATTTCTAGTTACGACTTCACTGTGTTGGGAAATAACACAACTCTTCTTTTCTGAAGTTGGTTAAAAAGTGGGAAATGTCTGTTTGTAATTTAAAATTAACAGCTTCTCATTTATATATGAAAGTGTATACGGTACTTACATTGCAAACCCTTTTTTGTCTGTCTGTCTGTTTGTTCCGGCTCTGAAACCTCTGGACTGATTTTAACAGGTTTTTCACAGGCAGATAGCTGTTACAAGGAGTGACTTAGACTACTTTTACTAAAAAAATATTAGGTTTCAGCGGGTCGCGAAATTAAGTCTATGCGGGTGAACCACAGGACACAGATAGTTATAAGTATTTTTGGGAACATCAAATCAATGATTATTCTAATCACAAAAATACCAATAACTCTCGTTATTTTTGCGAATTAACTGTTGTACTTCATTCGACATTAACCTGTCATATAAATAATTCATCTTGTCATTATCTGTTGACATATTTACTTAAATTATTCGGATCACAAAACCATAAAGGTTATCAGAGACTGTAAAATCGCCTTCTCGTAGTGACGTCACTTCCTATTACATCATAGACAAGGTATGTGGTCTGTGTGATTTGAATATAATCAGTTATCTATGATCTGTCATAAAAAACTGTTAAAGCTGTAAAAATATCCTTTGTGCTCGGGTGGCGTCTGAATTCTAGTACATACGTTGGTGTGATGGGCACTGTAGTTAATATTACTGGCCATAAGACACTAGGAGTCTTTTAACAAAGTACTTTCAAATCGTCAGAATGACATAATTATACAGGACTAGCTGTGCCCCGCGGTTTCACCCGCGTAGAATTTGCTTCATGCTTTTAAATTAAATTAGCCTAAGTTACTCCTTGAAACATCAGCTACCTGCCAGTGAAAGTCGCGTTAAAATCCATCCAGCCGTTTAGGCGTGATGCCGTGACCAAGGGAAATGGGGATTCATTTTTATATATAAGATAGATTATACATGATACCGCCAGGTTCGGAAGGTTGCTTTTACTGAGAAGAACAAATCAAATCAAAAAGTTTTATTCAACATAAGGACCAATTGGAACACTTATTGAACGTCATTTTTCTTACGCTAACGTTAGGTTAATTTACTACCGTTTCCAAATGTAAGCCTGTCAGGAGAAGAAACGGCGATACGAACTACCCGGTTTTTTTTTAATGAACCTGGCAAGAAACTCAGTAATTACTCTTTTCATAGAATAATTTTACTATTTTGAGTAATACAAGATATATACCCCCATGACACAGTTCCAGTGTACAAAAGATGATAAAAAAATATACTGAAAGTAGGTACTACTTATGAGTGTGTAGCTTGAGATGACCAGCCACAAGCAGCACCTGTTCACAAGTATGACGAGAATGCCAGCCATCGTCCTCAACCATTATAGAGGGAAGTGAGCGACCCGTCATCCAGACTATAGATATAGAATTTTAATCCGGCCTACAACCGTGATTCGTTACATAATTTTAAATTCTTTTTCGGGCGTCACTGCCCTAAGAGAGAGAAGGCATGATACTTGATAAGGTATGACCGTTAACAAATCTGGTTCCGTGGAACAGGTTCTTTTTTCAAACCCGAGATTCTGTTGTCTATTTTTTATTTTCGTCTATGTTTTGTTTTCGAACGGGCCATGTGTTTGAATGTTCCCGGTAAGTACTCGCTTTTTTTTTCTTGAGTTGTTTGGTACCAAGGAGTTTGGTTAGCTAGGTTTAATATACAAAATTAAATGATTAATTCAGTTCAGCTTTCACTTATAAAAGTCGTAGAATTAACTGCATACAATCTACCCTACCCTACTTGCATTATAAATAAAAATTTTCAGTTATTTGAGATTATTACCTATATTTATTTAACAAACAAAAAACTTACAACTCGACTAAGTAACAAAACAACCCCAATGTTATTAATAAAAGTTCATATACCACAGTTGCCGTCATGAGTTTTGAGCGCTGAGCTCACTTCCCTCGCTCACTTCCCTCTATAATGGTTGCGGAGGGCGATGGCTGGCATTCTCGTCATACTTGTGAACAGGTGCTGCTTGTGGGGGCTGGTCATCTCAAGCTACGCATTTAGATATAAATAGAACTACTAGACTTTTCTTTATGTTAATTTTTATCGACATTTGTACATTGGAACTGTGTCCATGGGCTTACATTTCTCAAATGATTTATTTTGTTTTTTTTTAAATTGTATAATATTTTTGAAAAGAGTAATTACTGAGTTTCTTGCCAGGTTCTTCTCAGTAAAAGCAACCTTCCGAACCTGGCGGTAGCATGTATAATCCTGTAAATTGTGTCATTCTGACGATTTGAAAGTGCTTTGTATAAAGTCTAATCGAATAAAGATATTTTTGACTTTGACTTTGACTTTGAGCGATAATAGATGGGTAACTGAGCAATGCGCATGTATTTTATTCGTGTCGCGACATACAGACAGACAGACAGACTACTACGCATTCAAGGCAATTTGTAATCTATATACATACATACCGGTCAAAATCATAACCTACCTTGTGTCACCGCAGTCGGATAAAAAGGATCGTTTTGACGTTTCTCAACCACATATCTACATCTTGCATCATAAACAATAGAGCAATCATTTAAATAGCCACTTGTGTGCCTACTAACCCTATGACCTGTTTTTGTCTATGGCAGTTCGTTGACCCCTTATTATGAGTTAGGTCACACAGGATGTTGAAATAACGAACTGACTGGTTGATAGTGAGTCTCATATCCAGATTTGAAGCTTTTTTAACTGACTTTAAAAAAAGAGGTGTCTCAATTCTACCGTATATTTTTTAATCATGTATTTGAGAGTGGCCGTAGGGTTTGACCAGTCGCTTGCGACCAATGAGTTTTTCTAAAAACTTAAGTGCAGCGATTCCAAACGTGCTTTACGGTGAAGGAAAATATCGTGAGGAAACCTGCATGTCTGAGAAGTAATTCAAACACGTATGTATAGTGGCTGAGACGGCGATGGACTCACCATCTGTCACGTTGGCACTTAATCATCTTGTGTGAAAAGTGTGTGTTGTTATTACAACACCTCTGCCTACACCCGAGGGGAATACAGGCGTGAGCATATGCATGTATGTACATAAAAAATAAGTTTGCAAATATCTAACGTCATATCAGTGAAAAAAAAACAAATTTGTCTATTATTTGTCTCCGCTCATCGCCCTACAAGTCTCACGCCGTGCAATAAATAATTTGGCAAATAACTGTAACAGAATCCTTACAAGAAAACAATGAAATCTCTCGGTCAAATTCGGACGCATCTGCAAGATTTCACACAAGCCCTTGGGGTAAAATATACCCTAAATATCACCCCCTAACACCTTCTTAGATGATACAACGGCTGAGAAGTGCAAAAACTATAACAATACAACTCAGATGATATAGATTCGCACGGGAACTTCCGTACGTATTGTTTGACAGGTCACGACCTTTCAAAATGGCGACCGACTTTATGACAGCTCAACACATGGGATTTGAGCGCGGGAACTTGATTAAAATGTTAGAAATGATTTAAGTTTAGTTTAGATAGCAGTGATTTCACACCACGTGCTTTACGGTGAAGGAAAACATCGTGAGGAAACCTGCATATGTCTGAGAAGTAATTCAAACACGTATGTATAGTGGCTGAGACGGCGATGGACTCACTGTCACGTTGGCACTTAATCATCTTATGTGAAATGTGTGTGTTGTTACAACATTTCTGTTTACCCCTTCGGGGACCCTTCTGGGATGGCGTGAGCCTTTTTTTATCTATGTTTACTTTCATATCGTCACCGGAAAAGCAAAACTACTAAAGCGCCATTTTGGCCAATATGAGTTATATATATCGTTGAACTGGATTTTTTTTTCTGCGTCGATTGGTGTAGGTTTCATAAAGATCGGAGCCAATTTTTGGCGCTTCAGCACCTGAAAATTATGTGATTTTTCATATTTTCCACTCAACGAAAAATCCTTACGTAATACAAATCTTAGCCTTTTTTTTTTATTTGTCAGTTAAGTATTTTTCTTCACTGTCATTATCCACTTTTTCCTTGTTCAGCAAGTCAAAATACTGTAGTTTGTATCATTATAGTCACTTCAGTATTTTTTGCTGGTTGCAAACATACTTGGATTGGGTTGTTTAGTAAATTTGCTTTATGCAGGTATTGATGAACATGGCGCTTTAGTTTAATCTGTCTACGCACTTTTCTGACGGGAGACGTGATTAGTATTTTTACTTTACGGATCTATGTATTTGAGTGTCTTTTAAGAAGTGTTGCATTCAATGTAATCGACGCATAAGTATGGTAAGCATGGTAAATTTTACTCAAAATGTGACTAAGGTTCCTTTAGTATTAAAAAATGACAAAAAATATTACGTTTAGTCTTTTGGAATTAAGTTTTGTTATGATTGCTAGTAGATAAGTACCAAGAATTTTGTGCGAGAGTCATCCCTGGCAGACTAGGTTAGTAAAAAGATGTTCCAATCTACAAAATATTTCTTCAAATTGCCTATTAATTTTGGGTGTCAATCTAGTTTCATTCAATTTCTACTGAAAAGAATGAATGGAAATGATGTTCTTCTGTAAAATATTAAAAATATAATATATTTCTTCGTCATACTTATTGAAACAAAGTCCACGGGCTGGTAATATAATTAAACAAGGTTCTAAACTCATGTATCTTATTGAAAAAATAACTCTTAACTTTGAAACACCCTACTTAGTTGCTTGGTAATTCTTATAATAATAATTTTACAGGCTTTTAAATAAAATAGACCTATTATACCATGATTTTTTTAAATGAAGTCATTTTTTTATCAATTAAGCTTGCGAGATAAAACTAAATTTTATTCATAATTATCTCGTACCCTTCTTCGATGTTATGTGTGGACGGCGAAATATTTTGCTCTTGCATTTCTCTATCGGTAATCATCTCTGTATTGACTCACTATCTACGCATATCGTATTTCTCACAATCCATCCATTATTTTAGGTCTTCCTCTACCATTAATTACTATACACATTCATAGACGAAACTGTTCACATCATTGACCTCATCGGTTCGAATACCATGGCATAAGCTTGTTCTTCAACTTAATTACTGGTGCTACATAAAACATTCCCTTTTAAATTAATCCCGTCATTCTAGTTATGCCACACATATCTCAATTGATTGTTAGTTCCTTTCATCCCTCCCCTTCGTAGCTCTATATTCAGATCCATACATATACCAGCAGGGGTTATTATTGTCTTGCATATTATTTCCTACAGTTTATAGAGGAAGAGGTAGTCCAATATTGTCCCCGTGACCTGCTGCTGTTTCGTCCATCCTGAGTAAATTCTGATTTATATAGCCATGTCAAAGCAAATTTAACACTTAACATTTAACTGGTTATCGTACATCGCCCGAGTTTATCTTCGCAGGACTGGACATGCCACTGGTGGTATGCCACTGGTGGTATGCCACCAACTACATACATAAGCCCCGTACTCCGAATTTAACCTTTCTGAAAAATATTGTTAATCTGGTCAGGCTAGCTCTTCCTTGGACGCCTTCTACGGACACTTCCACTCACATTCGCTCTATAAATTTCTTTCGATAATCGCCTTTCACTCATCCATTCGATGTCCAAACCATCTCAAAATACTTCTTTCAATTCTGGTCACCACATCATTCTTCAACT
Organism: Watsonalla cultraria; assembly: GCA_964035505.1. Lineage (NCBI taxonomy): Eukaryota > Metazoa > Arthropoda > Insecta > Lepidoptera > Drepanidae > Watsonalla > Watsonalla cultraria. The sequence continues at coordinate 266,001 of OZ037741.1, read as the reverse complement.
TGCAACTGTCTCTTATCACACTATTTTTAATTACATCTACTATGGTAACTACCACCACACATACTACCCAAATGTTCATACTAATGGGACACGAGCTTTAGTATTTCATAATAATTAGCGTCTAGTACATCAGCCTTATTGTGAAAAATGGGTACGAGCTTTGGCTTGCACTATTCATTGGAGATCACCTCTTCATACAAAGCTAGCGCAGCTTATTATGAAATAGGGTCAGCCACTTACATTCATCCTTTTTTTAACATCTTTCATCTCTACTGGTTTACCGTACCGGATAGTTCTATCACATTTTCATCCTTTATTCTATATTTCGGCAAATCATATCTGTATTCACTAGTTTCTAATTCGATATACCGTTCCACTCACTAGCATCATTCAAAAACGTTTTATAGTATACTATAACAGAAGATGACTGCATCTTTCATACACATAACATGCTTAAGATATTTTGCATCTTCCTCGCGGAGTTTTTTAAAACGGTATTGTCTATTATACAGTCCAGATTCATTATGTGAATATGCTAGATTCTGGACCCTTTATTTATAGTAAATTTTTGTTTCTTCTGGCTAAGAAGTTTTCAATTTATGGAAAATCATGGTAACTTTTACAGCAGATAATAGTGACTATGAGGTTCCCCAATGTTCGAGTCTTCTTTAAATCATGGTATAGGTACAATTTTAACTACGAAAAAGCGAGAGCAAGAACAATCTTCAAGTACGAGAGAGTATTCTCTTCACAATTCCAATTTATTCTTTTAACTTCACCACTTAAATTTCTCTTCCTACATAAACTTCCTCAACATCTAAATGTTTTCGCTGAGTCATCAATTCCGGCTTTAAGTGGAAACATGCCTTCATACTTTCGTTACATTCATGTCAACTATCAAATATTATTTTAGCAAAAATTATCCTATCACTAATTATTTTCCCATACATCATACATTATTCAGTTTAATATCAAACATATGCAATTTGGTTTGCATTGCCTTCCAGTTTGATATGGCTTGTAGCCTTTATCATTAGTTTTAGCTTTTGAACCCTTGAATTTCATCTTCTATAGATACACCACGTTTGTAAGTCTTACTTTACATCAGCTAACTCAATTTTTCTTCTCGTCGTGGCATATATGTTCCAACTTATACTCTTCTCCCTAGCGTCAGCTATCCATTGGAAAAAATATTTAAAAAAATAATTATTTAAACACTTAACTATTTTATTGAAAAAAATAACTTTGTACGAATGTTATTACAGGATTTTAACAACAGAGTAAGTAATAACGAGGAAAGCATAAATTGAAGTTCGAATCAAAAAGAGTTGGTATTCTTATGAATTTAGTGTGCAGCTAGTACAAATTGCTAGGTTTTACACGTTAGTATGTCAGTTAAGAAAAAAAAGATTAATTTTTGATCCTTTATCTGTTACTTAAGTCGTTTTGGCATTACAATGATACTATCTAATTGTGCTTTAAATCATTTTTCCATACGGTCTTGACACATTTTATGGTGTTTAAGTGCTATTTACTGAGTGTATAATCTATCCGAAATGCGTGTTAGTACTTTTTCTTAACAAATATTTCGAGAAATGTGGTTTGTTAGTACTTTTCGTTCACTGCACTTAATCATTATTACGGAGATAAGTAATTTCTGCTTACGAACTATACAGAGCATTAGTACTAAAGCGACAGCTATCTCCTGAATTACAGGAAATATGCTGAAAATCTTTATTTCAGTACATAGATAATGAATTCACGATATTGGTTTTCCTTTACTGTTTTTCAATTGGAATTATAGGAAAAGAGTTATGAATTTTTTTGTTAAAAAAAAAACTTTAAATCGCTCTACTGTAAAATGGCCATTTGGCGCTTTAGTATTATAGCCTTTCCGGTGACGATATGCATTTAGTGATTTTTTTTTGATTTCAAAGTAATTTTCACGTAATCAGGGTTTAATATTTTTTAATTCATATTTCGCATAAGGACAAATAGTAAATACAATAAGTCTTACAAAATCCGTGAGAATAATTAAATATTCGTTGTCATGATCTATTTTTTAGTGTTCGCTGAATATTTTTGCATAATTTTTAATTTAACAATGTAAAATTTGCAAACAAGATCTGCAAATATATGGATGACGTAATTTATTTGTCTACAAGCTGCGCCCCGCAGTTTCACCCGCGTAGATTTAGTTTCTTCCTTGTTATCACAGAACCCAAATATTTTGTATAAATAAAAGTAACATCAGCTACCTGCCAGTGAAAGTCCCGTTAAAATCGATCCAGCCGCTCAGAGATTACCCGGAACAAACAGACAGACAGACAGAGAAAAAAATATAAAACTTGGTTTTTTAGTGTCAGTAGCGTGTATACTTTCATATGCATTTAGTGAAAAGCTGTTATTTTGGAATTACAAACAGACACTTCAAATTTATTTATCTGTATAGATGTCTATACTTACAAAGAGGAAAGATTTGTATGTATGTTTGTAACGAATTGCCACAAAAAGTAGTGGACCGATTTTAAAAATTCTTTCACCATTTGAATGCTACATTATCACTGATTAATATAGGCTATATTTTATCCCCGTACTCCCACGGGAACGGGAACTACGCGGTAGAAACCGCGTGCCGTAATAAAATAACACACTCTTAGACAGCTGTGTTTGACAAACTAGATTTTACTCGCTACTTCATAAGGTTGTTACTTTTTGAGCCAATTCGTTACAAACATACATACCCACTTTCCTCTTTATAATATCAGTATATAATATAGATAAGAAAACACATTTCATAAACGATGTAAGATCTTCACAAAGAATCCTTCATGCATTTATTAGGGTGCTTGCAAAAACCGTTAGTGACGTCACCAACCGCGCCTTTCGAACTTAGAACAACACATGGAAATGGAACGTCCGTGCTCTATTGCTCAGTTTAAATTTAGAACACAGCTTTGTTAATAAACAACTGTTTTGTTTCCTGTTATTGCGAATTGCGATTGACATTTGAAAACATTTGTTTTTTTTTAACTAACTTGGTAGTTTTAGTTTTTAACGTTAATTTTAATTTGTCAAATATTAATGTTCTTTATTCAATAATACTTAATTATATATACAAGGAACAGTACTTAAAACTAATTAAAGGTAGAAAACTTGTCCCAAGTCGGTGTCTCTCGGGATCGTGCCAAGAAGGCTGGCAGCATTGCCACGTTGACACGACGTTTGTCAAATTGACACTGTGGTTTAAATGTGCTCACATTGTTGTTTTCTAATTAGGTTTATCATAGTTCTAATTATTATTATTATAAACTAGCTGTGCCCCGCGGTTTAACCCGCGTAGATTAAGTTTCATGCTGTTTTTTTTTAAGAAAATTAGCCTAAGGCATTCCTTGAAATATCAGCCATCTGCCAGTAAAAGTCCTGGTAGAATCGGTCCAGCAGTTCACGCGTGATGCCGTGACCAAGGGAAATGGGGATTTATTTTTATATATAAGACTAGCTGTGCCCCGTGGTTTCACCCGCGTGGAGTTGTTTCATGGGTGTCCCACGGAACTCTTATATTTTAAAAGTAGCCTAAGTTACTCCTTGTAACATTAGTCCCGTTACAATAAGTCTAGCCGTTTCGGAGATTTGCCGGAACAAACAGACACAAAATTAAATTGTCTTTTTCAACAAACATTAATTTTTACTTTTATATTAAGTATGCATTTAGTGAAAATCTGTTATTTTGGAATCACAAACAGACACTTAAATTTTATTCATCTGTAAATAATAGAAAATTGTGTGACATTAAACTGTGAAAAATAAATACTTTTTTTTAAAAGATCTATCGACCGTCTTAATTGTGTTAGTGTGTCAGAATTGTTTTAAATATAATATAATGTTTGTTGATTGTGTTTCTAAGCCAAGTACATCATTAGCGACCTATATTTTAACTGATAAAAGCTCTATGTATGTCGAAACTCATTAGATCTAATGGCGCGGACTCCACCCAGTTAGATTATATTATAATTAGTTCATTTATAACAGTCGAACAATCAGTTATTTCATAAATTGTACTTAGATCTTCTTTAATTTATAAAAATTTTACTTATCCCTATATTTTGGAATAGCACGTCACGCGGTTTCACCCGCGTAGTTCCCGTTCCCGTGGGAGTACGGGGATAAAATATAGCCTATATTAATCAGTGATAATGTAGCATTCAAATGGTGAAAACATTTTTAAAATCGGTCCAGTACTTTTTGAGCCAATTCGTTACAAACATACTTACAAATCTTTCCTCTTTATAATGATAATGAAATAGAAACTTGCAAGTGAAAGTCCCGTTAAAATCGGTCTAGACTCTTAGCCACCATGAACAAACAGACAGACAGACAGATAAAAAAAACATGTTTCTTTTTCTAAGTCAGTATCGTATATACTTTCATATGCATTTACTGAAAAGCTGTTATTTTGGAATTACAAACAGACACTTCAATTTTATTTATCTGTATGTAGATGAACTTCTCTCTTCTCGGCAAATAACCTCTAAAACACATGCCACCATTCTTTCTGTCAACTGTCAAAAATGCCGCCAATTCACTAATCACTCGTGAACAGGAAACACTTGTGTGGCTCTATGGTTGTTTTTTTTTAAACGGTTGGTTTTCGGATGGTTTTAATTAATGGGTTTAGGAATTTTGTTTTAAATTGAGTTGGATGTTCGGAAGAATATGAATAATTTCTCATGTTTTACTGTTTTGTACAATTTGAACTTAGATATAGATTTTTATTCAAATTGTCAGGCTTAACAGACACCAAACTCAAACTACTCAGCTTATTTATCATCTCCCTGGCCTTATCCCATTTATTTGGGGTCAGCACTTGATTCAACCCGATGTGGCTGATCACCTGATTTTCATACGAAGCGACTGCCATCTGACCTTCGCAACCCCTTTTTCGAGGAAAATCGGCAATCCGACAACCAGTTGTCAGACTTTCTTAGGCCTCTGACTGACCTGTAACGATTACCAAAGATGTTAAATTGGCAACCGGGACCGACGGCTTAACGTGTTCTCCGAGGCACGCTCAGCTTATTTATATACTAGCTGTGCCCCGCGGCTTCACCCGCGTAGATTTAGTGAGTTGCATCGGTTACACCGACAAGAGTTCTTACTCTTACATACATTATGAGTAAAATTGTGCACTAACTTAATTCAATTTTGGAATATTTTTATTAAATTCGTATAAATAGTATTTCGAAAACGTGTGACAAAGTTAAGCAACCATACGCCTAGCCAGTAGTTGGATGGGTGATCGCCCAGTTCCATCCGTGCCTCGGAGAGCACGTTAAGCTGTCGGTCCCAGTTGCCAACTTAACATCTTTGGCAATCGTTACAAGTCAATTAGAGGCCTAAGAAAGTCTGACAACTGATTTAAACCAGATTGCCTATTTTCCTCGAAAAAAGGGGTTACGAAAGTCAGAAGGCAGTCGCTTCGTATAAAAATGAGGTGATCAGCCACATCGGGTTGAATCAAGTGCCGACCCCAAATACATGGGATAAGGCCAGGGAGATGGTGATAGTTGTATGCGACAATATTTTTTTTATCGCCGTTTTTTTAAATACACATGAGTAACAACGGTCTTTCAATTAACGTCTGGTTAGGTCAATGTTTATCAATGACAAACAAACAGCAACGTCATCGAAGAACCAACGGTCATTGTCTAAACCGTTACATGTGATAGCTGCATCCTTGACACAGTAAATTTCAATTGAATCTCATATTTAGGTTACTCATCCGGTATTTATGATGATCTAAACTCAGTAGATAGCTTCAGACTTAATACTTGAGTTATTTTGTGATGCAAAAGCTGCACAATTACTAGATAGTACCTATAGACATTAGTGCATTGGGTCCATGGGCTTATATTTTTGTGAATTTTTGAATAATTCATTACGTTTCTAGCCAGGTTCTTATCAGTAAAAGCAACCTTCCGAACCTGGCGGTAGCATCTATAATCCTGTGTATATGTCAGTGTCGTGTATACTTTCATATGCATTTAGTGAAAAGCTGTTATTTTGGAATTACAAACAGACACTTCAATTTTATTTATCTTTATAGATTAGAAATAAATATTTACGTACACACCACATACATAACAAGGCTTTTATCAATATTCGCGTGGGACCGTAGATAAGCAGAAACTGGAGTTAGGACTTAAGTAGCAGTTAGCATGACTGATATAGTTTTATGTATGTACTTCAAACGCATGAAACCATGGCTAATCAGTTGGAGCTTGGAAGTTGTAAAAAACTCAACACGTGTTGTAACGGCTTTTGGTATTTATAAGTGACGCTTGTAACTTACACAAAAAGTCGCGCTTCATACAATTTTAACTTTTTCAGTGGCTTGTTAGTTTACATAACGGTTCTCAGGATTCAAGCGCAGCTTTTATACCTGCCTCATTTTGGAAGTGGCAATATAAAAAAAAAACAAAAATACTGTCACATAAAAAAAAGATTATTATAAAACAATTATTATTATTTATGAATCCTATTACTAAACTAATGAAATAAAATAAAAGCTTTACTAAAGCTATCTTTTTACCAAATTTTTATCATATTTGGTTTAGTCGTAAACATATAAATAATAATAAGTAAATAATACTATATACTATAATGTACATGATGCCAGCTGAGTGTCTTGCCGGTTGTTCTCAGAAGGCTAGTTTCCGAACCGGTGGTAAATTATCGACTTTCATAAGTGCCTTACCAGGGCCTAAACTGAATAAATATTTTTCATTTTCATTTAATTTTCATTTTCAAATATTATAATGGATGTTCAATGCACTTGTCTTCAAAGATCCTTCTTACAAGATAGGACAAAAAAAGTCAACCGCATTAAAATCGAAAGTGACCATTCGATCCGGCCATTGGTTTACGCCAAGTCACGTTATCTATGACAAAGTGCATTTTTTATTCGCAACACAGGAAATTGGGGCAGTTGTTATTGGAATTTCAATTTCATTTCCGGTCAGACAAGGATTCGCGGCTTTTTCGACCTTCAAGCATGAATTAAGTACAAGCAAACAGTCGTAAATAATGGCTATTTGTTTACCTTGATGATATCATTGTTTTAGTTTTTACGCTGTAGTTAATTCTGTACGATGTGTCTGGAATAATTTACATGCTCAAGCTATCAAAGAAACAATCGTATTTAAACTGCAAGTATCAAAGAAGTGACCATATCAAAGGGGCTTCTTGACAATACTTAGCCAACCTGAAATCCGGGAACGCCTCGGTTTCCTTTTCCTGTGTGGTGGTGTGTGTCCGGTCATCGGTGTCAGATTTAAGAACTGCGGTAAGAAATTACGGAATCCCTCGTTTGACGGTCACAGATAAAATAATGCTTCTTTAAGTTAATGTAGCTAGCATTACAGAGACATACATACATGTATGTAACATCTGCAAATTTAAAATATCATTATTCGATTAGACTTTTAACAACTCGTAATCATAAAAACTGCTCACGCCTGTATTCCCCTCGGGTGTAGGCAGAGGTGTTGTAATACAACACACTTTCAAACAAGATTAAGTGCCAACGTGGCAGATGGTGAGTCCACCGTCTCAGCCACTATACATACGTGTTTGAATTACTTCTCAGTCATATGCAGGTTTCCTCACGATGTTTTCCTTCACCGTAAAGCACGTGGTGTGACATCACTGCACATACATTTTTAAATAAACAGCTTTTCACTAAATGCATATGGAATATACAAAACTTAGATGAAACCACTTTACTGGCAGATAGCTACAAGGAGTAACTAAGACTACTTTTATTTAAAGAAAATATTAGGGATCCGCGGGTAATACACGAAATTAGGTCAGCACAGCTAGTTTTTAATTTAAATGAGTAGGTTTGAAGTATTAAAACCCAAATGTAAATACAAGAGACCTCCCGGCTTCGCCTCCCGCGTGGAACATATGCCACTTGGGAGTAACCGATTATGAAACACGTGACTTATTTTTCATACACCGTTGACCACATGTTTAAGGATTATATTCCAAGGATATATATATATATATGTGGGATTGATGAAATGAGTTTATATGCGGTAATGATAGACAATGTTTGAACGTTTAAGAATGGAAGAGGAAAAATAAGATTGACGGGTGACAGAGAGAAAAAAGACGAAAGACGGTAAACGACGAAAGGCGGCGTATTTATTTTTATTTAATTGTGCAGAAAAGGAGTAAAGAAATTGAAACGTTTTTATACTTTCATTATTATTATTATATAAAACCATAAAACTACATATACATACATGAGGAGCTCGTGGCACAGTTGCTATTGCGCATATCATTCGATCAACGAAGTTAAGCAACCATACGCCTAGCCAGTAGTTGGATGGATGACAGCGGGAGTTCCCTCCGTGCCTCGGAGAGCACGTTAAGCCGTCGGTCCCGGTTGACTATTTAACATCTTTGGCAATCGTTACAGGTCAGTCAGAGGCGTAAGAAAGTCTGACTACTGGTTTAACCCAGATTGCCGATTTTCCTCGAAAAAGGGATTACGAAGGTCAGATGGCAGTCGCTTCGTATAAAAATCAGGTGATCAGCCACATCGGGGTGAATCAAGTGCCGACCCCAAATACACAGGATAAGGCCAGGGAGATGGTATCTATATACATACCGTCACGAGATATAAGCGCTCACCTTGAAAGCGCAGTAGTCAAATTCAAACTCAGAAATATGTTTATTCGGTTAAACATTTTACTTACTTTCAAATCGTCAGAATGACATACTTATTTACTACTAGCGGACGTAACACGGTTTCACCTGCGTAGTTCCCGTTCCCGTGGGAGTACGGAGCCTATGTTACTCGCTGATGTAGGTAGCTATCCATTGCTGAAAGAATTTTCAAGATCGGTCAAGTAGTTTCCGAGCCTATTTAATGCACACAAACAAAAAACCAATCAAATCTTTTCTATTAATAAAATTATTGTGTACCACCAGGTACGGGAGGTTGCTTTTACTGAGAAGAACCTGGCAAGAAACTCAGTAATTACTTTTTCAAAAATATTACACAATTTTGTAAAATAAATCATTTAAGCAATGTAAGCCCATGGACACAGTTCCAATGCACAAATTTCGATAAAAATTAACATTAAGAAAAGTCTAGTAGATGTACTTATATGTAAATGCGTAGCTTGAAATGAGCAGCTCCCACAAGCAGCACCTGTTTACATGTATGACGAGAATGCCAGCCACTCAGGGCCTAGTGTTCAGTAGTAGCACTTACGACCAATGAGGCAGGCAATAATTATTCTATTCCACATCATCCCACACAGACCGTTAGTCGATCGATATTACGTATAGCGAGGGTGAGTTTCAACAATATAATATTATGTTCACACAATACTCTTGATTGCGATGACCGAAGCACTCATCTTTTACGTCATCCAGAAGGGGTAGGCAGTAGGCAGAGTTAACACCTAAGTTATCACTCATGCGAAACGGATGAATATTTAACTAGGATAATTTGAACTCGCTACTTATTTTATTTACTAGCCGTGACCTGCGGTTTCACCCGCGTAGGCTTAGTTTCATGCTTCATGTCGCGGATCCCTAATATCTTTAATAAATAAAAGTAGCCTATGTTACTCCTTGAAACATCAGCTACCTACCAGTGACTTAAAATCAGTCCAGCCGTTTCTGAAATTACCCGGAACAAACAGACAGACAGACGGAGAACAATTTTAAAACTTGGTTTTTCAGTGTCAGTAGCGTGTATACTTTCATATGCATTTAGTGAAAAGCTGTTTTAGACACTTCAATTATATTTATCTATATATTTTTATTCCCGCCCTTACCTCGTGTCAAATAAAAAATAAAGCTAATAAAATGTTTCGAAAAAAAAATCAATTACAAGATCGATTCAAAACAGCTTGTTCAAGAAAAAAATTTATCTATCGCACTCTGGCTCTATAAATTTCTTAATCTTATCTATGGCACATCTGCCCGGTCAATGTTCCGCAAAAAAAAAAGTAAAGTAATTTTTTCTTTCGATACAAACTTCGCGTTTGTAAATAGAATTGTCTTGCCTTTGAATCTATCTTCAAATCCCTCCCGCTATTAAATAAAAATTGACAGATAGTCGGCTCCATCCCAAATAGCTCTCTTCTAAACTTATGGTAACTTTCTTTATTTATTTTTAGTAATAATTATCATCAACATGTGACGACTTTTTAAGACTTTCGAAGGTGTAAATAGCTCATTTGTATAATCGCAATAAACCACAGCTTCAGAGAATATTTATAAAAGGAAAATTAACAAAAATTTGAAGTCCATATAATCGTAATAAAATTACAATAAAACTTAAGAAATCACATACATAGTGTATTTGTTATTTTTATAATTAGCCTGCAGTGTCTACGTGCTTATCAACTTTTTTTTTATGATGTAGGAAGCTGTCCATCTGTTACCTATCTATTTCAAGCCCCCGCGATTTGAAATCAAAAGTCGTTCGATGCAGCTGCATAATACCGCGAAGGCATCTTATGCATCTGCGTGCACTTGCTTCTGACAGATGTAGCGAACGGCACGCGCCGCATCTTCCATCTTTCTTACCTTTGACCCCCTAACGGTAAGTTAACAATAGATTCATCGACAAAAGAAGTAAATTCGGAAGTTAAGAAAAAAAACAATGTTCGGTTTATTTATCGGTAACGGTGATTTGCTACCAAGGCTTTTGGGCTAGGGTGAAAAAAATTTGTTATTAAGATGGATGTTACTTGTGAAATTGAAGATTTTACTGTCTGTAATATTATAAGCCTAAATTTTTTTTTATCTGAGTTCAATTAAAACATAGGAAATTTAAAAAAAATATATTTTTGCTCGCATTTTATTCAAAATTAAAACCCGAATACTGGAAAATCCCGCTCTCAAAACAAGTGATGTTCAGAGGATAGCCGATAGTCATATGCCACGAATACTATTTTAACTTACTAGAAGAATTAGTGATGAATTGACTGCCATGTAAAAAATAATAATATATATTTTAGCAGGATACACAGAGCTCATCAAAACCACGTTTTTAAACCATTGATAAGCAATGTTAAGGTGAATGAGGTGAATATATACACCTACAAACAAACACGGACATGGGCGCACGTGCGCGGGCGCATCAATGGGGTATTGTCGACGTTTTTTTATTTTTTATCACCGTTCTTACATGACAATTACTTGGCTGTATGGGTGACGCTTCCTTTGCAATCAGGTGGTATATGTTTTTCTGTTTAAATTGGAGGGATTAGTCTATGAATGACTGAATCGTGTATATTTCATTTAAATGGACGGAGATTTTAGTCTATGAATGACTGATTCACCAAATGATTACATAAAATGCTAAGAGTTGGTTCCAAGACAAATACAGCGCCAAAATTTTAATTTTGGTTTGTCTGTGCCTATCAGAAGTGACTTAGCTCGTAGCCACAAGGGTTTTTCTAAAATTACGATGTTTATTTCTATCATAACAAAGAGATTTAAGAAAAGAACCATCCCCTTTTTATAACGTTGGTTCTACTAATTTACACAGCTCGGCACGTGACCAACACCCACGGTCTACAAACAGATGAATAATGAATCCTATTGATACAGGATTTGAGAATATAATACTACCTTCATATTTCTCTTTTTGGTCTAACTTTTAAAACATGTTCTAGACACTATACTACAAACATGAGTGCATAGCGTTTTAATTAGTTTTTAGTCCTGTTTAAACATTTAGATTAAACTGTGCCCCGCGGTTTCACCCGCGTAGGTTTAGTTTCATCCTTATTGTCGCGGAACCCTAAAATGTTTAATAAATAAAAGTAGCCTAAGTTACTCCTTGAAACATCAGCTACCTACCAGTGAAAGTCCCGTTAAAATCCATCCAGCCGTTTCAGAGATTACCCGGAACAAACAGACAGACAGACAGAGAAAAATTTTAAAACTTGGTTTTTTTGTGTCAGTAGCGTGTATACTTGCATATGCATTTAGTAAAAAGCTGTTATTTTGGAATTACAAACAGACACTTCAATTTTATTTATCTGTATAGAAGATATATAGATAGTAAGGAAAAATCAACAATCAGTCTTAAAATCGTTACCACAACAAAAACATTGTATGTCACAATTCTTGATCTATGGTCTCAAAACAAAACACTGGCCAGTCACAACAAAGTTAAAAAAAAACATTGTGGAAATGGCGTGCATAGGGTGGTGCCATAGCAGTGCGTTACTGGTTTTCCGTTGCAGTAACGGTTTTTCTGATCGATCCGTTCAACATTGGGGTAGATCGCAGCGGGTGAGATTACTGCTGTTATGATTTAATACGTGTTTCATTGGGCACTTTGTTTTTTTTTATTAGCTTTTTCACCCACATTATTTTTGTAGATGTTTTTTTGATTATTAAAAAATTTGTTATTACTCAGATAATTCTTTAAAGGCCAACTTAATTTTAATATGCCATAGATTATAAAGTATTACTTCTTCTTTTTTCTTTTCTAATATACCTCATATTAGGAAACAAAGCTACCTACTGAGCTAATTGGTTTATTGAGAATTTTTAATTATGTTATTTAGTTGTCTAAAGTCTTTATTATTATTCTACTTCTAATCTTTTTTGATGAAAAAAATATTTAAGCGAAGACCAGACCAAACTTGGGCTAAAACAATGTCCATCCACGGTTTTTTTAGTGTCAGTAGCGTGTATACTTTCATATGTATTTAGTGAAAAGCTGTTATTTTGGAATTACAAACAGACACTTCAATTTTATTTATCTGTATAGATGCAGTAGAGCTTTGAACCTTACCCATTTGTTCAAAACTAGCGTTAATATCGCTTCACATAACAATCTGGTGATAAAATCCAAGATGGCAGCATGCTCGTTGCGGTTCATTTATCCCGATATCCTTCCTGTAACCTTGACTGAACTATTTATAGCGCGACAGATGTCACTTACTGATTTAACGTAGCATTCCATCCAACTATGCGGCTTTTTTCGACATTTGCAGCTTAGGTCGAGTTTCAAAAACCCAAAAAATACCGAAAAATACTCCCGAGAGAGTAAATTTGCGATTATATTGATTCTAGTGCCCTCACGAGATATGAGCGCTCATCTTGATTGCGCGTTCCAACTGTGCGGTTTTTTTTCGACACCTGCGGATTAGGTTGAGTTTCAAAAACAAAAAAAAAACTCCCGAAACAGTAAAAGTAGCGATTTTATTGATTCTTACCAGTGATGATGAGCTCTCACTTTGATCTTGCATTATTCATTTTATGAGTGAGTCTAAGCATAGAATGGACAGACAGACAGCGGCAAGCTATGTTATCTATACAGATAAATAAAATTGAAGTGTCTGTTTGTAATTCCAAATTAACAGCTTTTCACTAAATGAAAATGATTTATTCAGTTTAGGCCCTGGTAAGGCACTTATCAATGTCGAGGAATTTACCACCGGTTTGGAAACTAGCCTTCTGAGAAGAACCAGCAAGAAACTCAGCTTATGCGTGCAGCAAATGCATATGAAAGTACGGTACTGCCATGAAAAAACCTATTTTAAAAAAACCCCGCCTGTTTGTTTGTTCCGGCTAATCTCCTATACGGCTGGACCGATTTTAACGGGACTTTGGGAGAAACAAGGAGTAACTTAGGCCTTAAGACTTTTATTCAAAAAATTTATAAGCGTTCCGCGGGGCACAGCTAGTGTCAAAAATATAAACATTTTGAATTTTTTTTATGACACAAGTAGTTTGTTTATTTAATTAAAAGTGAAAGTACAATTCACCATAAAAAAGTGCATAATCTTATATAGATACGTTAAAAACCGTTCTTAACGTCAAAAAAACCGGTCACAAAAGAATTGTTTTTTTTCTTCACTGCATCAACAAAAGACGATGCACTACTTGATTTTAGAACTGAAATGCATAAATAAACAACATTCAATCTATTTTCAACCTTAACACAAGTGAATAACGCTGACAATTTCAAAGCCGCCGTGATTTCAATGGTTTTCATTTGATATTCATCTTTATTCAAAGGGTTTAACGTGCAGTTTGGAATGACAGTACTTCGAGTCAGACAATAATACGGCTGTCATTGACAACCGCTATTGATTTTTAACAGGTTCACTTGTTTTTTTTAAGTATTTTGACAGGCCTTTTGGGTATTCATATATTTCTGAACTAACACAAATAATTTGACAGTTCAGGCTTTAAAGTCAAAAGTAGAAAAGGCGCGCTTTTAGCTGTCAACGTTATTTTTTTATTCGTTACATCTATGGTAAATTTTTTTATGTCAATATACTTTACGAAGTAAGATCCTAGCGTAATTTTTTTATAAGCTATGTTTCTTAACTTTTCCTTACAGTGTGATTAACAAAAGCGTTACCGTTACGCAAAAAAAACACCCTCTGATAAGCTTGCAGTTAATGCAGTTCATGTGAAGGGTCGTAGTTGAATGACGAGCGGGGAATGAAGAATACGTTCATTTGGGTCCGTACAACACCAAACAGTTATTACAAACAAAAATCGTATATAACGTTTATTATTATAAATAAAATATGCGCACGCCATCCCAGAAGGGTCCCCGAAGGGGTAAGCAGAGGTGATGTAACAACACACACATTTCACCGAATATGATTAAGTGCCAACGTGACAGATGAGTCCATCGTCGTCTCAGCCACTATACATACGTGTTTGAATTACTTCTCAGACATATGCAGGTTTCCTCACGATGTTTTCCTTCTCCGTAAAGCACGTGGTATGAAATCACTGAACATAAGTTTTTAAGTAAAACTCATTGGTACAGGCCCCGCTGGGATTAGAACTTGCGTCGCTTGCGCTCAAACCCCAAGGCCACCACGGCTCTTCTTTTCTGATTATTTGACAACAAAAACAACTTAAAAATAATTTTACGCCTGAAAAAAGATTAATATTTTTTTGATCATGAAAATCACAAAGATGTTAAACATAATCAGGCGTTATATTTTTAATACTTTTTTTTCAACTTCAAAGTGTAAAAAATACCATTTCCTGCACTGCAGTGCACTGCCCCAACTATTTTTATCTGTTCCGATAACGGCACATAAAACCGTTATTATATTACGTAATGAGCTGATAACAATACGCGAATAATTAAAACAATAACATTGACCGTTATAATTTATAACGGTTACCGATACTGTAATAACATTAGTTATTCTTCGAAGATTTATCCTTCATTTATTCTTTATTGAGAAAGATACGAAAACATCCAAATCTACGTAATTTTAAGTTCTATAGCCACTTTGTTAAAGGTCATTTTATTTATTTATTTGTTGCATTTATCTTGATAACCCTTTGCATAATATTAATATCAGTGAATATATTACGGAAGAAATAATAATTTTAACAATATCGAGAAAAAACAAGGAAAATGTTATATTAAAAATCAACCATACATTTTGTTGTTGGCAAGTCAAACAGCTGATACGCCTAAAGGACCGAGTTTCAAAGCACAGTCTGTGGTGCAATTTTGACAGCGAAAAAAGTTGCAAGCGCGCGAAGCACCGAACGTGAACTGTCTATGAAGTCTTTTTCTACCTGTTATTTGCAATAATTATCATTAAAAATCTGTGTTTTACCTCAAAAATTGCGTTTTAACAATCGCACTACCCGCGTACGTACTTGGATTGTAATAATCGAATTCACACGAGAAATTAGTGTTACAAATTTGACCACGTAAAAGTTCACATACATTTCGGAGCTTTTTTTTACCTTTGTTGGTTTAAATGTTAAATATAAGTTGACAATGTGTAATGTAGGGCTCGGTGAAGGGCGCGGAGGTACGTGGAACCAGTTATTTCGATTTATTTAAGACATGATAGGTTATATTGGGACGGCTTTTTGAACAATAAAAGGGTTCTGTCTAAGACCCCTTCCTTAAAGGTTATTTATTGTTATCTTCATTGTAACGCAACGATTTATTGTAATTCGTGGGACTGGGATGTCAAAGAACTATTTTCGTTGACTTAAGGGTGTTATTTAGGTGTAAATTTTCAACCAATACAGCTGTTTAAATAATAGGTATTAGTAAGTGCTAATAGTCATGAAAGAACTAGTATCTACTAAACTATATATAACTAGCGTACGTCACGCGGTTTAACCCGCGTAGTTCCCGTTCCCGTGGGAGTATGGGGATAAAATATAGCCTATGTTACTCGCTGATGATGTAGCTATACATTGCTGAAAGAATTTTGAAGATTGGTCAAGTAGTTTCGGAGCCTATTCAATGCAAACAAACAATCAAATCTTTCCTCTTTCTAATATTAGTGTGGTTATGTATAAAATTATGCACAAAAATAAAAAAATAATACACTTAGAACACTTATTGAACGTCATTTCTCTTACGCTAACTTAGGTTAATTTACTACCGTTTCCAAATGTAAGCCTGTCAGGAGAAGACACGGCGATACGAACTACCCGGTTTTTTACATGTGTCCCTTCTATATACATAGGGTTGTTTAAGTACATTTTAATGGAAGAGTGAGCAACTCATTGCTATGCTTGGCTATCATCAATATACTCTTACACAAGAGATACACACAGATTATGTTACTATATTGATTACCTACCTATGTACCTATCCGATCCAGTAAATGTAAGCCTAGACGGTGTACCCATACCAGTGTGCTCCGACTTCCGGTACCTCGGTTCACTCATCCAAAGCGATGGCGACTTGGACAGGGCTGTACAGCACAGAATTAACTCAGGATGGATGAAGTGGCGGCAGGTCACGGGGACAATATGCGACTCCCGATTCCCACTTAAGCTTAAGGGGAAAATATACAAGACCATAGTAAGGCCTGCCGTCCTCTATGGATCTGAATGTTGGGCCACAAAGGTGACGGATGAAAGGAAGCTGCATGCAACTGAGATGCGGATGTTGAGATGGATGTGTGGCGTAACGAGATTGGACAAGGTGAGGAATGAGTTTATAAGGGGAAGTCTGAAAGTAGCACCAGTGACTGAGAAGTTGAAGAATAAACATTTGTCGTGGTATGGACATGTTATGCGGAGGGATGAGGAAAATGTTGCCAAAAAAGTTTTGTTTATGAATGTGGATGGTTACAAGGGGAAAGGAAGACCTAAGAAACGATGGATGGATTGTGTGAAAGATGATATGGCTAGAATGGGAGTGAATACAGATATGACGGCTGATAGAGAGAAATGGAAGAGAAGAACACATTGCGCCGACCCCAAATAACATGGGATAAGGGCAGGAAGATGATGATGATGTAAAGACATACGCTCACGCCTGTATCCCCCTTGGGTGCAGGCAGAGGTGTTGTAATAACAACACACACTTTTCACACAAGATTAAGTGCCAACGTGACAGATGAGTCCATCGCCATCTCAGCCACTATACATACGTGTTTGAATTACTTCTCAGACATATGCAGGTTTCCTCACGATGTTCATCACTGCAAATTCGGCATTATTACCGTTATATACTCAAGAAACACGATAAAATTAGGGAACTCAGCTCACTGTGGTAGCTGCCAACTCCAGACTACTTTTTATTCCACTACCCACATATGTCAATACATAACAATTACTGTGGATAATATTATAATAGTATTCATCATCTCCCTGGCCTTATTCCATACATTGTTGGGGTCGGCACTTGATTCAACCCAATGTGGCTGATCACCTGATTTTATACGAAGCGACTGCCATCTGACCTTCGTAACCCCTTTTAGATATTACGTATAATGATAGTATTATAATACTGAATTCTCTTTTCAGATTAATAACCGAGAGCTTCAAGATAAACTCCGGTAACAACGGAACAAAGCGGAAACAAGAAGATGCGCAAGCAACAAACTTCAAAATAAAAATGAAACCACATTCTTTAAACTTTAACACATCCCCCACACCGTTAGCGACTAAGAGACGCATCCTAGGAGAGCTTCAGAACTCATTCACCTCACCAATCAACCGACTAGCTTCCCCGCTGAAGTTCTCACCACAAATAGAACGATTGAAGTCTCCCGTTATGAGTTCGGAACGATTGAAGTCTCCTATGATTCTCCAATCCCCGTTGGCAGAACGATTACGGTCTCCGGTAGATCGACTATCACCGTTAACTATGAGGAATTTTATGAAACGGAGTTCCAAGTTGAGTAGAGTCTTCGAAGAGAGATCCAGGTTTAAGTTGTCTATGGAGAATAAAGAGAATGAGGAGTTGAGTGCCACAATGGTGAAGTTGGATGTTGAGGAGGAGACGAGGGACTGTTCCTTCGGGGAGCAGTTCCAGCTGCATCGGTCCAAGACCATGGCTAGTTGGAGTGAGGCTAAGGTAATATTTTATTCTTTTTTGAATTCCGGATGTCAAAGGGAAAATAAACCTTATGGAATTATCCATCTGTCTGTCTGTTAAGACTTTTAAGGGTTATCGGAAACCCTTGCCCCATGCTCTACATCTACGCAGGCCTTTTCCCATCAGTGGGATAAATCAGTCTCATAATAGTTGCATAAATAGAAATGATTATTAATATTAAATATATGGTACATACATAAAAAATTTAATATTTAAAATAAGTCTGTCTGTCTGTTCTGGGTAATCTCCGAAACTGCTGAACCAATTTTAACAGGACTTTCACTATCAGATAGCTGATGTAACAAGGAGTAACTTAGACATGAAAGCTGATAATTTGAAATTAACAGACACTTCAATTGATATATAAATCTTATCTTATCTTGTTTGTGGCCCTTGGGATCTTTTGTGCCGCCCTTGCCCTTATGCTCTACGTACCTGACTCCTCAAATACTCCCTGAACAAGCCGGCAGATCTTGCCCATGGGGAAGAGCTTGTAGTCCTCTGGTTTCGGATACGCCTTACTCAGTAGGTCCATTCGCCATTTGTCCAGTGCGTCGCAAGTGCATATTAGGTGACTCATGGTCTCGGCTTCTGATTGACAGTACATACATACTAGATCTTTAATTGATATATAAATAATGATACCCCTCATCCTTTCCAGCTGGACTTCACAGACAGCCTTCCAGCTCGCGACTCAGCAGTTCCGGAGAAGGATGAAGCTGTCGAAGACCTGGAAACTCTCCAGGACTTAGAACTGGAGTTCGAGGCTGACAACTTTGACAATTGCACCAACTACGAAATAATATCCACCGACAGCCCAGACATCATATCCCGAGGGAGGAGTTCCAGGAAGATCACCGCTAAGACCTTTGACTTCGGAGCTCCGTTAGCTGATGATGAACAATCCACATCCTTCAACCGACCGACTGCGAACAGAATGCTCAACTTTGATGAAGAAGACTTTGAATTCACATCACCAGCCTTAAAAAAGACAGCATCGGTCAAGAAATCATTGAAATTCAATGAAACACATACGAAGATCACCAAAACAGACTCCGGAATCTCTCTCAGTCCTAAACTAAGGCTATATACATCAGAGTCAACAACCTCAGTGGAAAGTGGCTTCGTTTCTGAATTGGAGGATCAGTTTCTAGATATAGAAGAGTCTAATTCACCAAAAGTGGCTAATTTCAACGAATTACTATCCGGCAAGATCAAAAGCAATATTATAACCGACAAGAACTTCTTAAGAAAGCCTTTGAATAGGAGTTTGAGTTTTAATCCTGAACCAAGGTCGCTACTCTCTATACTAGAGTCTCCTGTGGAGAAGAAGAAGAGGGAGTGTGAGGAAGTGGACGCAGCAGTCAGTAAGAGAAGGAAGGGAGATCGACCGGAGTTGAGAAGACCGGTGCTTCAAAGAGCGTTTTCTGAAAATAACGCCTCTTCTATCATGTCGGCTTTAGCTCGATGTAAGTTATTCAGAATATCATTTGATTAAACTTTTTACAAGGACCTCGTGGCACAGTTGCTATTGCGCATATCATTCGATCAGCGAAGTTAAGCAACCATACGCCTAGCCAGTAGTTGTATGGGTGACCGCGGGAGTTCCCTCCGTGCCTCGGAGAGCACGTTAAGCCGTCGGTCCCGGTTGACTATTTAACATCTTTGGCAATCGTTACAGGTCAGTCGGAGGCCTAAGAATAATCTGACAACTGGTTTAACCCAGATCACAGATTTTCCTCCTAACTGGGGTTGCGAAGGTCAGATGGCAGTCGCTTCGTATATAAATCAGGTGATCAGCCACATCGGGTTGAATCAAGTGCCGACCCCAACAATGTATGGGATAAGGCCAGGGAGATGATAGACTTTTTACAAAGTACTTTCAAATCGTCAGAATGATACAAAAATATATTATACATGATTATAAATGTTACCACCGGGTTCGGAAGGTTGCTTTTGTTGAGAAGAACCCGGCAAGAAACTCAAGAATTACTCTTGCCAGTGAAAGTCCCGTTAAAATCGGTGATTACCCAGAACAAACAGACAGACAGACAGACAGATCTATACATCTATACAGATAAATAAGTGTCTGTTTGTAATTCCAAAATAACAGCTTTTCACTAAATGCATATGAAAGTATACACGATACTGACACTGAAAAACCTAGTTTTAAAAATTTTGTTTGTCTGTCTGTTTGTTCCGGGTAATCTGAAACGGCTGGACCGATTCAAACGGGACTTTCACTGACATATAGCTCATGTTTCAAGGAGTAACTTAGGCTACTTTTGTTTATTAAAAATCTTCCAGTACAGTGGTACAGCTACCAGTAAATATGTTACTGATTCTTTAATTCCTTATCCACAGCGGAGTCAGACCCTGATTTAATAGGAGACTTCAGCCAACCGTTCCTGCTGCCAGCCACTCCGGGACACCACTCTGATCTCCGGAGTGTCTCCTGCGACACCCTGGCCAGCCTACTGCATGGGGAGTACGGTCACCATACTGACTATCAGGTAATTATTGCAATTTTATATTAATTCTGTGGCAAACAGACGTGCCATCCCCAAAGTGGTAGGCAGAGATGTTATCTATACATCTATACAGATAAATACAATTGAAGTGTCTGTTTGTAATTCCAAAATAACAGCTTTTCACTAAATGCATATGAAAGTATACACGATTCTATCATAGAAAAACAATTTTTTATAATCTTTATCTGTCTGTGTCTGTCTGTCTGTCGGTCTGTCTGTCTGTTTGTCTGTCTGTCAGTCTGTGTCTGTCTGTCTCTTTTTGTCTGTGTCTGCTTGCCTGTGTCTGTCTGTCTCTGTTTGTCTGTGTCTGTCTGCCTGTGTCTGCATGCCTGTGTCTGTCTATCTGTCTGTCTGTGTCTGTCTGTTAGTACAGATTCTATTTATTAAAAAAAAGCATAAGTATTCTGCATGACATTAAGTCTACGTCCACTACAAAAGTTGGTTATAAGAAACCAACACAATTCTACGACATTCAAAAGTGCCTTACCAAGGCCTGAGTTCATTTTTATCATTCCCACCAGGTAATAGACTGTCGTTACCCATACGAGTACGAAGGCGGTCACATCCTGGGAGCTGTGAACCTGTACACTCAGGACCAGGTGCTGTCGCTAGTCAACAAGCCATTGGAGCCGAGGGATCACAAGAGGAGCATATTGATCTTCCACTGCGAGTTCTCATTGGAACGAGGACCTAAGCTGTAAGTTTATGTACAGTCTAGAGATTTTGCTATTACGCATATGATGCGATCAGCGAAGTTAAGCAACCATACGCCTAGCCAGTAGTTGGATGGGTGACCGCGGGAGTTCCCTCCGTGCCTCGGAGAGCACGTTAAGCCGTCGGTCCCGGTTGACTATTTAACATCTTTGGCAATCGTTACAGGTCACTCAGAGGCCTAAGAAAGTCTGACAACTGGTTTAACCCAAATTACCGATTTTCCTCGAAAAAGGGGTTACGAAGGTCAGATGGCAGTCGCTTCGTATAAAAATCAGGTGATCAGCCACATCGGGTTGAATCAAGTGCTGACCCCTAATACATGGGATAAGGCCAGGGAGATGATGATTTTCAGAATAAAAGCATTAGTAAAAAAAAAGCGGGGCCTATACCTATGAGTTTTTCTAAGAACCTAAGTGCAGTGATTTCACACATAGCTTTACGGTGAAGGAAAACATCGTGAGGAAACCTGCATATGTCTGAGAAGTAATTCAAACACGTATGTATAGTGGCTGAGACGATGGACTCACCATCTGTCACGTTGGCACTTAATCATCTTGTGTGAAAAGTGTGTGTTGTTATTACAACACCTCTGCCTACACCCGAGGAGAATACAGGCGTGAGCATAAGTATGTTTGTAATATTTTTTTTCCATCGTTCCAGGTCCCGTTTCCTCCGCTCATCCGACCGCGCCAAGAACAAGGAGAACTACCCCTCACTCCACTACCCAGAAGTTTATCTTCTCCACGAGGGGTACAGGGCGTTCTACCAACGTTACCCAGACCTTTGTTCCCCAGTTGGGTACACAGCTATGTTGGATCCTGAACACAAACATTTACTGAGACGACACAGATCTGTATCACAGCCTTCTACTTCCACCCAGCACCGGAGACACCGTTTGTTGATGTAGTTAGATGATATTATCGTTGGTCTTTTCGTAGTAGACCCGATCCTTCCCAGTAGGCTGGGTCGTTTTTAGAGTATACTTGGACTTTTCATAAAAGATCATGTACCAGTAGACCGGGTTTTTTCACAGTAGACCTGGTCTTTTCCCAAAAGGCCTAGTCTTTTAATAGTATACCTGGTCTCTTCCTAGTAAATCCGGTCTTTTCACAGTAGACCTCGTCTTCACAGTAGACCATAGACTAGACAGTATTTAACATTAGACATGGTCTTTTCAGAGTAGACCTTGTCTTTTCATAATAGACCGGGTATTTTCAATATTCCATTTTGGTTTAAGTGTCTTTTTAGGCATCAAATAAAAAGGAAAATTTTCTGTTTAGTTTTAATTATAGAAAAATAATGGATTAAGGCTGGAATTGATCTAATAGATTATGTTCTCAGATAGATGACGTGTATATATTCATGATAACCGGTTTTATTGCATTTCTGTTTTTAATTGTGTAAATTGGGCTACATTGCATATACATATCTCGGCCTGTTAAATAATACTGATGTTTAAAACATGTTAGTCACGTGACGTTGCATATATCAAGTTTTATAAGGATAACCATGGACCAACTGCTATTGACCCACAGTGAGGCCACGAGTAATATTTTCACCCGTAGACCCACTGCTATTGTCTTAAATTATCTTTTTTGATAATCGATACCTTAAGCTAGGGGATACCCGAATCACTCTTGAATGTTTAGATGGAATTGTGGTCCGTGGGCTCACATACACTGACATATTGAAAAGGATAAAACTTAAACTAAAGCAGTGGGTCTACGGATAAAAATGTTACCCGTGGGTTAATAGCAGTGGGACCACGGTTAATATCCCGTTTTATTTCGAAATTTTATGGTCTTTTTGAAAGACCGGTGGTATTTTGAGTAGACCAAGGTACCTTATTCATGATAATACACAAATAATACGCTTTTTGCTTCGGTCTACTCAAAAGACTGCGGTAGTTTGAGTAGACCAAGGTACCTTCTTCATGATAATACACAAATAATACGCTTTTTACTTCGGTCTACTCAAAAGACCGTGGTCTTTTCAATTCTTCTTTTAATTATTATCATTGTCGGCTTAATTTAAGTGTAAATAGTCGAAAAATGCCATATTATTCTATAAAATTAAGTTATAAATGCGAGAAAGTTTAGTTTTTAAAACATTTTATACCCACCTTTATTTGTGTTTAGCTATTTTAGCTCTTAAGTCGTGACTTGCAATGATTATTTTAGTATGACAACACTTATTTAAGACTATTAAACAAATAATTCCATTAACTTTGAATGGAGATTACTTTATTAATAGATTTCTAATAAAACACCTCTCTGTTTGATAAATATCTATATCTATACAGATAAATAAAATTAAAGTGTCTGTTTGTAATTTCTGTCTGATCCGGAAACGCCAGGACCGATTTTAACGGGACTTTCACTGTCACAAAGCAAATTTTGCAAGGAGTAACTTATGCTACTTCTGTCACTTATGTAATTAACTCTACGTGGGTAAAACCGCGGGGCGCAGCTAGTTAATAAATAAAATAATATCTGAAATCAATTCTTACCCCATTCAAAGTTAATAAATATAAGAATTAACTAAAGTTTTTAACTAAAGTATTTTATGAAACTTGATTTGGAAATAGTTGAAATCTTAGTTAATTCTGACTAAAATATACGCTTATTAGAGAAAGTTAAGTTATATAAGTTATATTTAAGAGAATGTCTACGTAATTTTATACTACGTGGTGTTATATACGTGTTTTATTCAATGTTCAATCCTTTTATCAGTGAAATTGCAAAAAATATCAAAAAAATACTATTCACAATTTTTTCGGCTTTCCCAGCGTTTTTTTGACCCAGAGAAAAAAAATTCAACCCCTATTTTACCCTCTAAGGCGAGGGATTTCTAAAAACTAATTCTTACCCGCGTAGTTCCCGTTCCCGTGGGAGTACGGGGATGAAATATAGCCTATATTAATCAGTGATAATGTAGCATTCGAATGGTGAAATAATTTTTTGAATCGGTCCAGTACTTTTTTAGACAATTCGTTACAAACATACATACAAATCTTTCTTTTTCACTAAAAACAGGATAACTTGATTAAAACACGAATAAAGTGTATCCATTGAAAATATATTTTATATCAACGAAAAATGTAATTATAGGATTTTCTTTGCGATTTTAGTTGTTTCAAAGTGTTAGGAAAGTGCCAGTTTTTTTTTTTCAAATAAAATACATTTATTTTTGTAATTATAGTTGAATTTAATAAAATACATTCTGATACAATTAAGGGATAAATATATATTTTTATGTTCATATATTTTCATCTTAATACATTTTCTAATTGATTTACAAGCAATGATATTCAATAAAATATATATTCTATATTAATATACAGGGTGTTGGGGAAACCAGGACAGCTCTTAAAATATGTGATAGGGTATAATTTTAGGAAGCAATTAAAATTATTATGACAAAAATATCTTCTTCCGTTTTCGAGTAATTGACGTTCAAAGTTGACCATATCAAGACCTTATTTTCGCATAAAAATCAGCTGTAACGTAGAGTTATTCACGTGAAATCTAACCACGTTTTTATTTTTTTTCTCCTACTAATAAATCCTGAAATAATCCCATAAAACCATTTTCGAAACCATTAACCTTCGCCTTAATTTAACAAGTGTAATGACCGCGTACGTAATGTAGGTAAACGCGGGCGCGCGTTCATTCAATCGCTTAAGGCCGCGAGCTCTTCGGCCCTTAGCAACCATAGCCTATAACTACGTTATCGTTGGAGCTAGATATTTTACGACTTCAACATAGTGATATATTCATAAAACCCTACAACTTCTAGAAGACAACTGTTCCTTTTTCTCCGACACTCTGTATTTTAATATAGATATAATAAACTCAGTCTATAAAACATATGACATTGCGATTTTTTCATTCGCTTTTATAAATTCTGTTTTGTTTTTTTTTTATACATAATAATGTTTTTCTTCAATATTAATTTTAGTAGTGAAATTGTCATTTCGGAACGGTATTGCCATCGTAAATTTAGTTTTGGTTTAAGTAAAATAATTCTTATTTAGCGTTGGCAATTTTACTGATAAAATTATGTTCACTGTTGGCGCATGGAAGTTGAAATGCAAATCTTATTCGTAAATAACATTAATATATTGTATAAATAACATTAAATATTATTTTAAATATGGTAAAATTGTGGATTCTAGTTTATAATAAGTTAAATAAATTATGGAAATATATATAATATGATTTTTATTACCTAATATTTGTATGCCCTGCATATTTTTAGTTTTTCGACGTAAATTTTTTTTATTGGACAAGAAAAAATTATCGAAGGAAAATTACAATTCAAGAATATACAAGACTTTTGACTAGATATTACAAACCTAATAATTTAAGGAATATTATAGCTAACTAGCTGTGCCCTGCGGTTTCACTCGCGTACAGTTATTTGCATTATCCCGCGAACCCCATTTTTTTTAAATAAAAGCCTAAGTTAATTCTTGAAACATCAGCTACCTAACAGTGAAAGTCCCGTTAAAATCCGTCGAACCGTTTCAGAGATTACCCGGAACAAACAGACAGACAGAGAAAATTTTTAAAACTTGTTTTTATGTGTCAATAGCGTGTATACTTTCATATGCATTTAGTGGAAAGCTATTATTTTGGAATTACAAACAGACACTTCAATTTTATTTATCTGTATAGATGTATAGATTAAGGTCGCCAGTCATACATGGAGGGGAGGAGTGGAGGCGCTGTGCTAGATATAGTGGATAAACTTTTGATCACAGAAATTCATAGGGCGAGTAATTTAATCATGGACAGTGCCCCAAGTAGTTATAACATGTTTTTACGTTAACGATATCGCCTGCGTGTTCTCGTCATTGTGTATGGGAACGTTAAAAGCACCCCAAACTTAGTGCAGGAATTTTTACGTCTCCATACAAAGCAAAACGCAAGGTCAAACTCAAACTCAAACTCAAATATATCTTTATTCGATTAGACTTCATACAAAGTACTTTCAAATCGTCAGAATGACACAATTACACAGGATTATACATGCTACCGCCAAGCAAGCGACGACATTCGAACGTGTCATAACATATACTTGGGACGCTGTACGCTCGGTAGACATCACAGTTTAACTTATTCTTTACTTAGATTAGATTTAGATTTATCATTTTCTTCAACTTTTACTTCAACACCTTCATCGATAGAACTTTTTGACAGCTGTCTAAGAATATTTTCGAAAATAATTGGCGCGCTTCTTGTGTTCGGTAGTGAAATGTCAGTTTGCGTAGTGACAGTCTCGCATCTCCTTTCCTCCTTCACTTCCAGAGGTATAACTGTCTCTTTCAGGTTCAATGTCATTGAGCGTTTTTTTTCTTCGACTTCGGTTTGAATCTCGGTCTTTTGGTGAATTTTTGTTTCTTCACTCGATCTTCGTTCAATAGCTTTCGATAGTACGTTGTTTAGTAAATGAGCGCATTTTATTATGTTTTGTGTTTCTTTTGGTGTTAAGTGTAAGCCTTCGTTGCATATTATGTTGTTTAAATTTCGTATATTCTCTGGCGAACGCTTTCGTAAGTTATCTGTTGAAATATCTATAAAAAACATCTTTTTATTTAATATGGCAATAAAATACTGATGAAGTGAGACTTTTTTTTCTTTAGCTATTCACTGCCATAGCTAAAGAACTGAATCGAAAAACAAAAATAAATATTTTGTCTATGGAATTAGAGAGATGAAACCTCTTATAAGCAAAATCTCTTTGAATCAGTCGCTAGAGATATTTCATATGGACACAAAATATATTATAAGTTTTAAGAACTTGTCCATAGAGGATTTTATTGTTGACTAGCTGTGCCCCGCGGTTTCACCCGCCTAGATTTAGTTTCATCCTTATTGTCGTAGATCCCTAATATTTTTGATAATAAAAGTAGCCTAAGTTACTCCTTGAGACATCAGCTACCTATGAAAGTCCCGTCCAGCCGTTTCAGAGATTACCCGGAACAAACAGACAGACAGACAGACACACAGACAGAGAAAAATTTTAAAAGTTGGTTTTTTACTGTCAGTAGCGTGTATACTTTCATAATATGCATTTAGTGAAAAGCTGTAATTTTGGAATTACAAACAGACACTTAAATTTTATATATCTGTATAGATTATAAATATGTACATACCAAAATCAGCAATATTTTCCGTTCTAAAAGGCGTGGGACATTGATCGTAGTAACTCTTCATCGGTACTTTAGACAATGAATTATTATAATTAGCCCAGAAATCTGTCCATTCGCCGGTTTCATGCCTTTTCTTGCCGTCTGCTTCCGTGTTCGTTATCTCACTACAGTCTTGAAAGTTTGAGACACAGCTACTGAAGAAAATAACAACTTATTGGTACACATAACCTTTTTTTTATAACTGTTAGTTTACTGACGAATGGTTCAGAGAGACAGAAAGTAAACAGTCGAATTTAATACAACTGGCGACCTATTATGTCATGAAATTAGAAGCGAAGAAAGTCGGGGGAAGAGTATGTATAATATAATATTTTTGATCAGGATAATGTTGCCAAAAAAGTTTTGTTTGTGAATGTGGATGGTTACAAGGGGAAAGGAAGACCTAAGAAACGATGGATGGATTGTGTGAAAGATGATATGACTAGAATGGGAGTGAATACAGATATGACGGCTGATAGAGAGAAATGGAAGAGAAGAACACATTGCGCCGACCACAAATAACATGGGATAAGGACAGGAGGATTATGATGGTGAATATTTTTGATTGTACTATTCTATTCTTGCTCCAGAAAGTAAACTTTGGCAGAAGCGTTAGCGCCTGCGGAATTCATCATAGCAATGATGCCAGAGATAATATTATAAGTATCAATACTGTAACAGGCATTTTTATAGTGTGTGTCCATCTGTGATATATCTTTCAAGGTGTTTGTATATACAGGAATAATATTTATATGGTTTTAATATAAACAGATACTTAAAAACAATACATAAAAATACGTACTAGTTTAGACCGTCAAAGCAAAAATAAGCTAAATTGGTATATAATTTCCTTAACAGATGTTTGTGGATATATAAAGTATCCCGTACCCGTGGGAGTACGGAGATAAATACCTATGTTACTCACTGATGATGTAGCTATATATTGCTGAAAGAATCTTCAAGATCGGTCAAGTAGTTTCGGAGCCTATTCAATGCAAACAAACAAACAAATATTTCCTATTTATAATATTAGCGTCGATAAAAAGCGATCGACTACCAATTATTCAGTAGTATTATATCACTTCTCTAGGAAATATTATTAATCTAATATAATTAGTCAAGTCTAGTGCTAAATAGGAATAAAAATTTACCTCGACATTTGCAAGTCTTGGCTCATCGGAGAAGTCATCATTTCCGTTATTGGGTCTCTGGGAGAGAGATCTGCTGAAGATAATCCTGAATACTCTGGAGATACTGATGAGTAATCTAGATCTGTGCCATATCTGAAAGATAATAAGAAAAAGTTAAAAATAAATAATCTGAATTTAGTACAGCGCCATCTATGATCTAATAGCTTAACTAATATAATGAAAAGATAATATTCATAGAAAAATAATGTAGCGCCATCTATGTATTTTTATCTATACTAATATCATATGAAGTGATGTTAAAATCAAAATCAAAATCAAAATCAAATATATCTTTATTCGATTAGACTTCATACAAAGTACTTTCAAATCGTCAGAATGACACAATTACACAGGATTATACATGCTACCGCCAGGTTCGGAAGGTTGATTTTACTGAGAAGAACCTGGCAAGAAACTCAGTAATTACTCTTTTAAAGAATATTATACAGTTTTAAAAATACAAAATAAATTGTTCAAGCAACTATAAGCCCATGGACACAGTTCTAATGCTCAATTGTCAAAAATAAAAACTAAAAATATAGTACAAATATATGTGAGCATGGCAAATTCCAGCCAGTCAAAGCAAGATTAAGATTAATTAATTGTAGCAAAAGTACAGTGCCAATGGGATTATTTACAAACATTATCAGGTACATCCCAGGCTCCCTTATCACAAATATAATCACTTACAGTATAATATCCTTTTTCAAGCAAAACTGATTTAATTGTTTCTTTAAATTTGTTCAAGGGCAAGTTTACAATTTTTGTTGGTAATTTATTATAGAAGCGTGTGCTCTGTCCTAAAAATGAGCCATGCACTTTTTATAGGCGATGCGCAGGCACTACAATTTTATGTTTGTGTCTTGTGTTTACGTTATGCACATCACATTTCCTTTGAAACGATCCAATGTTTTGATGCACAAATAATAAGTTAGCTAAAATATACTGTGAGGCCACTGTCAAAATTCCAATTGATTTAAATTTTTCCCTTAACGATTCTCGCGGTCCCAAATTATATATAGATCGTATAGCCCTTTTCTGTAGTGTAAATATAGAGTCTATATCAGCAGCTTTGCCCCAAATTAAAATAGCATAGGACATAACGCTATGAAAATAAGAAAAATATACAAGTCGAGCTGTTTCTATGTCGGTGAACTGTCTAATTTTTCTAATTGCATAAGCTGCGGAGCTGAGTTTTCCTGATAACTTGGATATATGTGGGCCCCACTGAAGTTTATTATCAAGGGTTACACCTAGAAATACTACAGAATCTACTATTTCCAAAGTTTCACCATTTACCATGACCTTTGTATCAACAGGTTTGACGTTTGGTAAAGTGAATTTAATACATTTAGTTTTTTTGGCATTTAAAACTAAGTTATTTACATTAAACCATTTCAATACCTGATCAAGTGCACTGTTTACATCTTCATAATTCGTTTTGGCTCTGTCGACTTCAAACAAAAGAGATGTGTCATCAGCGAACAGTACAATATCACACGTATTCTTTACTAAATTTGGTAAATCATTAATATATACTAAGAATAGAAATGGT
This sequence comes from Watsonalla cultraria, assembly GCA_964035505.1. Lineage (NCBI taxonomy): Eukaryota > Metazoa > Arthropoda > Insecta > Lepidoptera > Drepanidae > Watsonalla > Watsonalla cultraria. Next base: position 235,424 of record OZ037741.1, on the reverse strand, counting down.
CCTAGGATTGAACCCTGTGGGACGCCCATTAGTACTGGAGAACCGGAAGATCTGACCCCATTTACTTCGACTTTTTGAATCCGTTGACAAAGATATGATTTGATTAGGTCGAGTGCCCTACCTTTGACACCGTAATAGTTTAATTTAACTAATAAGGTTTCGTGTTGTACACAATCGAATGCCTTGGATAGGTCGCAGAATACACCTATCATGTCGTGAGCGTTTTCCCACGCTCTATAAATATGTCTAAGAAGTGCAACACCAGCATCAGTGGTTGAACGACCTTTGGTGAAGCCATATTGCTCACCATGTAGAATATTATTAAGATTAAAGTAAGCGACTATTTGATTCAGCATAATTTTTTCGAAAATTTTGCTGAGGGCTGGCAAGATAGAGATCGGTCTGAAGTTAGTAGGGTCACTAATATCACCACCTTTAAATAATGGAATAACTTTACTATATTTCATGAGATCCGGGAATACACCGCTCTTAATACAACTGTTAAAAATGTCAGCTAAGTAAGGGGCAATTATGTCAATAATATCGTGAAGTACTTTCACTGATATATCCCATAAATCACCAGTCTTTTTGGAATTCAAACTTTTAAATGTCTTAATTATTTCAAAAGGCGTGATAGAACAAAAACTAAAGCTAGTGCCGCACTTAGAAACATTTAATTTCAGTAATAATTCGGCGTCTGTGGGAGATGAATTTAGGGAACTAGTAGTTACTATAGGAACATTTGCAAAGAACTTGTTGAAAGTTTCAGCTATTTCACCATCGTCTTGGATTACTTTGTTATCTATATTTAAAGTTAAACGACAATCGCGACTTTTTGCCTTTCCCGTCTCGGCATTAATAACGTTCCAGGTAGTTTTTATCTTATTATCAGAATTCTTGATTTTCTGGGCAAGATGCAAGGCTTTAGCTTTTATACAAACTTTCTTAAAACATTTAGAGTATCTAGTTACGAATGCTAAGAATTCAGGACTATGATCATTTCGTTTCATACCATAAAGTTCATACAACTTCCTTCTACTTTTATGGATACCTACAGTTGCCCACTCATTGAATTTAGCTTTACTATGTTTCTGAACTGTTTTTAGTTTAAATGTACTATTGAATTCCGTTTGTATAACGTTAAACAAGCTATTGTAAAGAGCATCAGGATCTTCTTGTGGCCCTTGCAGATAAGGTATCTTGCTTGCTAAGTTAGACCTGAAATTTGCTACAAGTTTCTTAGTAATAGGTCTGTAAGTGGTTTTACTTACTACATTATTAGTTTTATTTAATATTGTGATTTTTTGACCACAATGGTCTGACGTTAGATCACTGATAATAGATTTTTCCAGGGCCTCACAATCGCAGAACACATTATCTAGACATGTCGCAGAAGTGGCAGTTATTCTAGTGGGCTCCAGAAATAAATGCTTTAAATTAAAAGAGTTAAACAAACTAATTAAACGCACCGAAAGAGAATTATTTTCTAACAAGTTAACATTAAAATCGCCACACACTACAATGCCTTTATTAAGGCCCGCAACACGTCTAAGGGCATCTTCAAGGATTGATTCAAATGAACAGAAATTGCCAGATGGGGGACGATATACGCATATTATTACATTTCCTTCTAGTTCTATACACGATAGTTCGGCAGTGCGCTCGATTGACAGGTTTACTATATCACTACGCTCTTTACATTTAACATTATTAGATACTAAGATTAACGAGCCTCCATGAATTGCTGATTTTCTGACGAATGCACTACAAAGTCTATAATTACTATTATTGAGCAATAGCTCATGATTTTTAAGCCAGTGTTCGGTTAAACAAAGCACATGAACGTTATGGCTTTCCAAAAATAAATCAATTTCTAATTGTTTGCCAGCCAAGCCTTGTATATTTTGGTGCACTACGTTAAGGCGACAGAGCCGTTTGACGAGGGACTCGGCCGTTGTCTCAGTTACTAGTTTAAAGAACTAGAACAAGAACTAATTTCTGTGTTACTAGAACAATGTAACACCGTTTGATTACTTAACCTATGTTTTGTTATAGTTGCTATAACACCGTTAATATTATATGCTACCAATGTAGCGATCATATTCATGCATTTTTTGGGGATGTAAAACAAGTCCCCAGTTATAATAAATCCACTAATAAATTTATTAGTGTCAAAAAAAATAATATTGTCGCTATGACAACCTGTCCTATAAATTACATTATTTAACCTACCTATATAATCATTTTGCCTGTCAGTGTAGCTCTTACTATAGGGGAAAGCAGTTAACATAATGTTGTGTACATTTAATTGTGACAGATATTCTAAGCCGCTTATTAATTCACTTTTGTGCACCCTAAGTCCCTCACCTATCAAAACAATCACAACAGATTGAGGATCTATTGTTAGCTTTATACTATTCCGTAAATTGTTCTAAATGTGCAAAAGGTTAATATTTTTATAATGGGTTTAGAAGAAATATCATGAGAAATTCAAGAAAAAAAACATATCTAAAGAATATTCAAATATTCTACTCTTAATCATTGTTATTTGTAGTTTGCATAACGCGTTTTTCTCTTTCATTTCTCTATATCAATATTTCTTATGGATTAGGCCATATCATGCTATCAGGCTTTATACACACCTAGAGAATATTAAGTACCTACAATAATTACCCGGATACAAGGATAGGTTATCCTATAAATATTATTATGAGATAAAGATGGTTAAATCTTAATAATTAATAAAACTAAAGCGCCATCTTTGGTCGAAAAGTAAGAACTAATTAAACCTTTAACGATGTTCATAAACTAGTCCACAGATCATCGAAGACTAATATTTTTTCTATTAAAATCTCCTTACTTTATCAAACTAGATGAGATTACTCAAATAAATTGTCAATAGTTTTTTTTAAGTAAAACAAGCTAAACACAGACAATCTTTCTTAATTCTTATAAATATGTTAATTCTAAAATTATAACAATAACCACATACCGATAACTAGCAGAAGATGAGGTCTTATACAAGCTATCTCTGCTAAAAGAACAGCTGTCTTGCTTTGAACCGTCTAAAGACTTCAAATTTCTGCGATTGTCAACTTTGTGAGATACAATATGACTTTGCACGGAGCCACTGCGATGCTTAAGCATTGTCCTTTGACTTTTCGGCGTAGATGTTGCTAAGGCTTTGAATGTATGCTTCAGACCATATTTAGAGTTTGTGTCTTCGAAATCTGAAACCTAAATTCACAGATAAATTGGATAGGGCGCCTGTAATTTATTTCGGAGTTGAAGTGAGTGAATAAATTTTTGCTATTGTTTTTTGTCAGGCGCTAGTTATAAGGTAGTCAACGAGTGTTGGTCTCTTGGTGTTGGTCACGTTCATAGGCTGCAGTAGCTTACCATCAGGTATTAATTATAAGGTAGTCAACGAGTGCCACCCTTGGTGTTGGTCACGTTCATAGGCTGCAGTAGCTTACCATCAGGTATTATTTATAAGGTAGTCAACGAGTGCCACCCTTGGTGTTGGTCACGTTCATAGGCTGCAGTAGCTTACCATCAGGTATTATTTATAAGGTAGTCAACGAGTGCCACCCTTGGTGTTGGTCACGTTCATAGGCTGCAGTAGCTTACCATCAGGTATTATTTATAAGGTAGTCAACGAGTGCCACCCTTGGTGTTGGTCACGTTCATAGGCTGCAGTAGCTTACCATCAGGTATTATTTATAAGGTAGTCAACGAGTGCCACCCTTGGTGTTGGTCACGTTCATAGGCTGCAGTAGCTTACCATCAGGTATTATTTATAAGGTAGTCAACGAGTGCCACCCTTGGTGTTGGTCACGTTCATAGGCTGCAGTAGCTTACCATCAGGTATTATTTATAAGGTAGTCAACGAGTGCCACCCTTGGTGTTGGTCACGTTCATAGGCTGCAGTAGCTTACCATCAGGTATTATTTATAAGGTAGTCAACGAGTGCCACCCTTGGTGTTGGTCACGTTCATAGGCTGCAGTAGTGCACCATCAGGTATTATTTATAAGGTAGTCAACGAGTGCCACCCTTGGTGTTGGTCACGTTCATAGGCTGCAGTAGCTTACCATCAGGTATTATTTATAAGGTAGTCAACGAGTGCCACCCTTGGTGTTGGTCACGTTCATAGGCTGCAGTAGTGCACCATCAGGTATTATTTATAAGGTAGCCAACGAGTGCCACCCTTGGTGTTGGTCACGTTCATAGGCTGCAGTAGCTTACCATCAGGTATTATTTATAAGGTAGTCAACGAGTGCCACCCTTGGTGTTGGTCACGTTCATAGGCTGCAGTAGCTTACCATCAGGTATTATTTATAAGGTAGTCAACGAGTGCCACCCTTGGTGTTGGTCACGTTCATAGGCTGCAGTAGCTTACCATCAGGTATTATTTATAAGGTAGTCAACGAGTGCCACCCTTGGTGTTGGTCACGTTCATAGGCTGCAGTAGCTTACCATCAGGTATTATTTATAAGGTAGTCAACGAGTGCCACCCTTGGTGTTGGTCACGTTCATAGGCTGCAGTAGCTTACCATCAGGTATTATTTATAAGGTAGTCAACGAGTGCCACCCTTGGTGTTGGTCACGTTCATAGGCTGCAGTAGCTTACCAACCAAAAGTTGTATAGTAATAACTGAAATACCTGAGACAAATCTAAGGAGAAGTCATCTTCCAAGGTATCCTGGCTCCTGGTGGCGTGGGAGACATCTCTTCGAGGTGATATCTTGACTGTGGTGTCCTCTAAGGGACGGCGGTACGTCCCTGGGAGGGAATTTGCTCTATCGCTTCTGGAATAGGGATGATTTTATCTTAACTATACTTCATTTGTCTAATTATGATAATTAGATTAAGATTTGTAAAAAAATTCACCCGCGTAGATTTAGTTTGATCCTTATTGTCACGTAACCCTAATATTTTTAATAAATAAAAGTAGCCTAAGTTAATCCTTGAAACATCAGCTACCTGCCAGTGAAAGTCCCGTTAAAATCCGTCCAGCCGTTTCAGAGATTACCCGGAACAAACAGACAGACAGACAGACGGACAGAGAAAATGTTTAAATCTTGGTTTTTTAGTGTCAGTAGCGTGTTAATTTGGGATTACAAACAGACACATCAATTTTATTTATCTGTATAGATGGTAAAGAAAAATACGCATACGAGACGGGCCTCGAACCACGACCTCTGCAATCCGTGCAGTTGCTCTTCCAACTGAGCTACTCGTGATCCTACCCCATGCGGCGAATTTTTCTTCCCCTTGTTCCTGCGGTACAGGGGTGCCAACGTGACAGATGGTGAGTCCATCGCCGTCTCAGCCACTATACATACGTGTTTGAATTACTTCTCAGACATATGCAGGTATCCTCACAATGTTTTCCTTCACCGTAAAGCCTTATTCATAGACAATACTTACTTTTTTAATATCTGTCGTCCTGTCACCATGAAATCCAAGGGTTTGACAAACTTCTTCGGAGTAGAGTGAACAGAGTTAGGAGGAGATTTGTCCTTAACTTCTTTAATACTGCTCCTTCTAGAAGATGCTGAGTTTCTTCTAGAAGTTGGTCTGCTTTTCGGTTGGTCAGGGTCGGTTTCTTGTTTGCGTTGCATTTTATCTGAAACTATAGTTATTTTGGCGTCATTTTAACATGTTGTTTAAAATAATAACGAAAAAAAACACAATCGAATTGATAACATCCTTTTTTGAAGTCAGTTAAAAGACCTAATTAGTCTAGTCGTCGCAAATTTCAGTTCAATCCCCGGGTAGGGTAAGGTGTTATCTATACATGTATACAGATAAATAAAATTGAAGTTCCGAAATAACAGCTTTTCACTAAATGCATATGAAAGTATACACGATACTGACACTAAAACCAAGTTTTAAAATTTTTCTCAGTCTGTCTGTCTGTTTGTTCCGGGTAATCTTTGAAACGGCTGGACCGATCTTAACGGGACATTCACTGGTAGGTAACTGATGTTTTAAGGAGTTACTTAGGCTACTTTTATTTATTAAAAATATTATGATTCCGCGACATGAAGCACTAAACTAAATCAACGCGTGTGAAACCGCGGGGCACAGATAATCAATAATAAATCACAGTACGTAATTATTTATATTATAATATAATAATTATAAAAAGTGTATTCAGGTCGGCTCGCGCTGTTAAACTGGGCATATGAGCAAAAGGGGATGGGGTGGAATTACCCCCGTTATGCCTGGCTAGATCGGGGAGAGATTTTGTTCATAAGCGCAAGCGTATTATTAACTTATAAATACGCTCACGCCATCCCAGTAGGGTCCCCGAAGAGGTAAGCAGAGGTTTTGTGACAGGTGGTGAGTCCATCGCCGTCTCAGCCACTATACATACGTGTTTGAATTACTACTCAGACATAGGCAGGTTAACAGTTGGAGCCGGTGTTCCCCAGACATGACACCCGCCTCAATGGACGATCTTGTCTTTGCTGGGGATGACACTGATCACTCGCTCTCCACACAGTATATATACAAGTGTCCAACTAGAACAGTTGGAGCCGGTGTTCCCCAGACATGACACCCGCCTCAATGGAAGATCTTGTCTTTGCTGGGGATGACACTGATCACTCGCTCTCCACACAGTATATATACAAGTGTCCAACTAGAACAGTTGGAGCCGGTGTTCCCCAGACATGACACCCGCCTCAATGGAAGATCTTGTCTTTGCTGGGGATGACACTGATCACTCGCTCTCCACACAGTATATATACAAGTGTCCAACTAGAACAGTTGGAGCCGGTGTTCCCCAGACATGACACCCGCCTCAATGGAAGATCTTGTCTTTGCTGGGGATGACACTGATCACTCGCTCTCCACACAGTATATATACAAGTGTCCAACTAGAACAGTTGGAGCCGGTGTTCCCCAGACATGACACCCGCCTCAATGGAAGATCTTGTCTTTGCTGGGGATGACACTGATCACTCGCTCTCCACACAGTATATATACAAGTGTCCAACTAGAACAGTTGGAGCCGGTGTTCCCCAGACATGACACCCGCCTCAATGGAAGATCTTGTCTTTGCTGGGGATGGCACTGATCACTCGCTCTCCACACAGTATATATACAAGTGTCCAACTAGAACAGTTGGAGCCGGTGTTCCCCAGACATGACACCCGCCTCAATGGAAGATCTTGTCTTTGCTGGGGATGACACAGATCACTCGCTCTCCACTCGTTAGCCTTTAATATGTAGATCTTAGTTCTCATAATGTAATATTCAAAAGCTTGTCTTTAAACAGCCTTTTTACGCAATAGAAAGTGTGTTTTCGATATCTACACATCCGGCATACTATTTAGATAAAAATAAACTGATATACATAGAATTATACTGAACAATCAGGTTTATAGTGCGTCGGTAACCAATCTAAACATCTTCTATATCTATACAGATAAATAAAATTGAAGTGTCTGTTTGTAATTCCAAAATAACAGCTTTTCATTAAATGCATATGAAAGTATATATTATGATACTGACATAAGGTAACCAATTTTATTATTTTTTCTGCATGTCTGTCTGTCCGTTTGTTTATCTGTCTGTTTGTTCCGGGTAATCTCCGAAACGGGTGGACCTTTTTTAACGGGAATATCACTAAAAGAGAGCTTAATTTACAATAAATAAAAGTATCCTAAGTTACTCCTTGAAACATCAGCTACCTACCAGTGAAAGTCCCGTTAAAATCCATCCAGCCGTTTCAGAGATTACCCGGAACAAACAGACAGACAGACAGACAGAGAAAAAATTTAAAACTTGGTTTTTCAGTGTCAGTAGCGTGTATACTTTCATATGCATTTAGTGAAAAGCTGTTATTTTGGAATTACAAACAGACACTTCAATTTTATTTATCTGTATAGATGTATAGATAGATTTGGTCAAAGTCAAAGTCAAAAATATCTTTATTCGATTAGACTTATTACAAAGTACTTTCAAATCGTCAGAACGACATGGATTATACATGCTACTGCCAGGTTCGGAAGGTTGCTTTTACTGAGAACAACCTGGCAAGGAACTCAGTAATTACTCTTTTCAAAAATATTATACAATTTTAAAAAACAAAGTAAATCACTTGAGCAATGTAAGCCCATGGACACAGTTGCAATGCACAAATGTCGATAAAAATTAACATAAAGAAAAGTCTAGTAGTTGTACTTATATCTAAATGCGTAGCTTGAGATGACCAGCCCCCACAAGTCATAGTAGTTCTTCCTTGGACGCCCTCTACGTGGCCTCTATAAACTCAAAATTCCCCGCTAATCTTATGTAATGTATATGAGGTCCTTATTAAAGGTGTGTTATGGGTGAATGATCGCGCAACAGGTACTGAACCCAACAACCCACGTTACATACATATGCTCACGCCTGTATTCCCCTCGGGTGTAGGCAGAAGTGTTGTAATAACAACACACACTTTTCATACAAGATTAAGTGCCAACGTGACAGATGGTGAGTCCATCGCCGTCTCAGCCACTATACATACGTGTTTGAATTACTTCTCAGACATATGCAGGTTTCCTCACGATGTTTTCCTTCACCGTATGTATATGTGTTCCAAAACCAGTTCATCAGAGAGCTTCCTAGATGAAAAGTGAATTGCCTCGACCAATATTGAGCGGACTTTCACTGTAGAACAGGTTAGGTTGAAGGGCGCGCCGGACACAGACTTTCTCTGAGAAATCTGCTGGGGCGACCATCGTACGGACAGATTGTGGATATTATATATGTACACGGATATTATGAAATATTTGTTTGTTTGTTTGCATTGAATAGGCTCTGAAACTACTTGACTGATCTTGAAAATTCTTTCAGCAATGGATAGCTACATCATCAGCGAGTAACAAAGGCTATGTTTTATCCCCGTACTCCCACGGGAATGGGAACTACGCGGGTGAAACCCTGTGAAGAACGTTGATAAATACAATTTAAGCATCTGTTTGTAATTCTAATTAAACAGCTTTTCACGTTTGTACGGTACTAGCGGACGTCACGCGGTTTCACCCGCGTAGTTCCCGTTCCCGTGGAAGTACTGGGATATAATATAGCCTATGTTACTCGCTGATGATGTAGCTATCCATTGCTGAAAGAATATTCAAGATCAGTTAAGTACTTTCCTCTTAATAACATAGTGTAGGAAGACAAACTGGTCTAAAAAATAACCTTAATTAGTGAAGGGTTGCCATATGTAATATTATAAATGTTGTGTTACCAACAGCAAAAAATACCTCACAATGTCTCAAGAAAGTTAAAAACATATGCAGTGATTTTTGAATGTTACGTAATGAAGTATGTTGGATACACCCACCGCCATCAGCCGCTGATTACATCACAAAGACTGCTAGTGCATTCCTAAGATATATCTTTTAAAATCGATCGATACACATACATACATACATATGCTCACGCCTGTATTCCCCCCGGGTGTAGGCAGAGGTGTTGTAATAACAACAGACAAATCCGTCCAGGCCGTTTCAGAGGTTACCCGGAACAAACAGACAGACAGAGAAAAATTTTAAAACTTGGTTTTTCAGTGTCAGTAGCGTTAATACTTTCATATGCATTTAGTGAAAAGCTGTTATTTTGGAATTACAAACAGACACTTCAATTTTATTAATCTGTATAGATGAATAGTACTCGTATTTATGTATTACAAACCCGGATATACTTAACTATTATTTATAACGTTGTTACGAAGGAATTTCAGATGTTCGCCCGCGGGTAACTTTCAATGTTAGAAGCATTTGACTATAGTTGTATGTGTATGAGATATTGTTAGAACACGCCTATTTCATGTTCAAATGTTTGGCCATACTCGTTCACTCAATCTCTATGCGTTTTGACACAACCCGGGATATTCAATAATCTCATCGAAAATCCCCATCAATGTGAACTAATCCCTACTAATATTATAAATGCGAAAGTAACCCTGTCTGTTATGCTTTCCCGCTTAAACCTCTCAACCGATGTTGATGAAATTTGGCACAGACAATCTTTAGACCCTGAGAAAGGACATAGGCTACCTTTTATTTATTAAAAATATTAGGTTTCTGCGACTATAAGGATGGAACTTAACCTACGCGGCTGAAACCGCGGGGCACAGCTAGATTTCCATAAATCCCCATAATACTAGCGACTGTCACGTGGTTTCACCCGCATAGTTCCCGTTCCCGTGGGAGTACGGGGATAAAATATAGCCTATATTAATCAGTGATAATGTAGCATTCAAATGGTGAAAGAATTTTTAAAATCGGTCCAGTACTTTTTGAGTCAATTCATTACAAACATACTTACAAATCCTTTTTAATATTACTCATTTATTGTTAACTAGCGGACGTCACGCGGTTTTACCTGCGTAGTTCCCGTTCCCGTGGGAGTACGGGGATAAAATATAGCCTATGTTACTCGCTGATGATGTAGCTATCCATTGCTGAAAGAATTTTCAAGATCGGTTAAGTAGTTTCGGAGCCTATTCAATGCAAACAAACGGACAAAAAAACAATCAAATCCATTCTCTTTAAAATATTAGTGTTTATTGACATGACATAGTAAGAAACCAAGTTAAAATTAATTAATTATTCGATGTTTTCTCGACATCTGTGGAAAAGAAAACAAATTAAAACCAATATGGCGGCCATTAAACAGGTGATCACAATAATATTTGAATAAATACCACATTTAATTCGGTTGTATAGATTTCACAACCGAACGACGCTCAGCTTTCGCGTAAGAAAGCTTAAATACATTAAACATATACTCACGTAGAACGTGGCATATCAGCGAAGTTAAGCAACCCTAACCCAAGCCTGTTGGATGGGTGACCGCGGGAGTTCCCTCCGTGCCTCGGAGAGTACGCAAGGAGTTAATAAGTTGATTGCGACTAACATGGAGCCACATCGGGTTGAATCAAGTGCCGACCCCAACAATGTATGGGATAAGGCCAGGGAGATGATGATATGGTTCACGAAGTACCAGGCGCACATAACGGACAAGGAGTTAATAAGTTGATTGTGACTAACATGGAGCCACATCGGGTTGAATCAAGTGCCGACCCCAACAATGTATGGGATAAGGCCAGGGAGATGATGATATGGTACACGAAGTACCAGGCGCACATAGCGGACAAGGAGTTAATAAGTTGATTGTGACTAACATGGAGCCACATCGGGTTGAATCAAGTGCCGACCCCAACAATGTATGGGATAAGGCCAGGGAGATGATGATATGGTACACGAAGTACCAGGCGCACATAACGGACAAGGAGTTAATAAGTTGATTGTGACTAACATGGAGCCACATCGGGTTGAATCAAGTGCCGACCCCAACAATGTATGGGATCAGGCCAGGGAGATGATGATATGGTACACGAAGTACCAGGCGCACATAACGGACAAGGAGTTAATAAGTTGATTGTGACTAACATGGAGCCACATCGGGTTGAATCAAGTGCCGACCCCAACAATGTATGGGATAAGGCCAGGGAGATGATGATATGGTACACGAAGTACCAGGCGCACATAACGGACAAGGAGTTAATAAGTTGATTGTGACTAACATGGAGCCACATCGGGTTGAATCAAGTGCCGACCCCAACAATGTATGGGATAAGGCCAGGGAGATGATGATATGGTACACGAAGTACCAGGCGCACATAACGGACAAGGAGTTAATAAGTTGATTGTGACTAACATGGAGCCACATCGGGTTGAATCAAGTGCCGACCCCAACAATGTATGGGATAAGGCCAGGGAGATGATGATATGGTACACGAAGTACCAGGCGCACATAACGGACAAGGAGTTAATAAGTTGATTGTGACTAACATGGAGCCACATCGGGTTGAATCAAGTGCCGACCCCAACAATGTATGGGATAAGGCCAGGGAGATGATGATATGGTACACGAAGTACCAGGCGCACATAACGGACAAGGAGTTAATAAGTTGATTGTGACTAACATGGAGCCACATCGGGTTGAATCAAGTGCCGACCCCAACAATGTATGGGATAAGGCCAGGGAGATGATGATATGGTTCACGAAGTACCAGGCGCACATAACGGACAAGGAGTTAATAAGTTGATTGTGACTAACATGGAGTCATAAGGTCCACCAACGAGTCAAAAGGGTGTTTATTTCCGTGTAAATATTAAATAATGTGACATTTTATATTGGCAATGTTAATATTGACAATTACGTGATGTTTTGCACTTTGAGACGAAACGAACGATTTCACTTCAGCTGTTTGACATCTTTGTAGGGTTACATCGTATAAGCAAATCTATACAGATAAATAAAATTGAAGTGTCTGTTTGTCGCAGACCCCTAATATTTTAAATATAAATTAAAGTAGCCTAAGTTACTCCTTGAAACATCAGCTACCTGCCAGTGAAAATCCCGTTAAGATCGGTCCAGCCGTTTCAAAGATTACCCGGAACAAACAGACAGACATACAGAGAATTTTAAAAAAAATTGGTGTTTTAGTGTCAGTAGCGTGTATACTTTCATATACATTCAGAGAAAAGCTGTTATTTTGGAATTACAAACAGACACTTCAATTTTATTTATCTGTATAGATTCAAAGTGACATCCCTAGCATGACATGTGGTCATATTTGTGTCATTACGTCACATGTTTCTGTTCCGTGAACATTAAGTACTTGGAAAGCATTGTCGTGTACACGAGTGTATATCTATACATCTATACAGATAAATAAAATTGAAGTGTCTGTTTGTAATTCCAAATTAACAGCTTTTCACTAAATGCATATGAAAGTATACGCGATACTGACACTAAAAAACCAAGTTTTAAAATTTTTCTCTGTCTGTCTGTCTGTCTGTTTGTTCCGGGTAATCTCTGAAACGGCTGGATGGATTTTAACGGGACTTTCACTGGCAGGAAGCTGATGTATCAAGGAGTAACTTAGGCTACTTTTATTTATTAAAAATATTAGGATGAAACTAAATCTACGCGAAACCGCTGGGCACAGCTAGTTTAAAATAATTTTTGTATTAGGTGTGGCCGTGTGTAAAATTGCCAGATTGCCAAAATAAACTCACGGTATCCAAAAGGGGTGTGACATTTCGTAACAGAAAAATCAAAAAGTTTTATTCAACACTAGCCGTGCCCCGCGGTTTCACCCGCGTAGATTTAGTTTCATCCTTATTGTCGCGGAACCCTAATATTTTTGATAAATAAAAGTAGCCTAAGTTACTCCTTGAAACATCAGCTACCTACCAGTGAAAGTCCCGTTAAAATCCGTCCAGCCGTTTCAGATTACCCGGAACAAACAGACAGACAGACAGAGAAAAATTTTTAAACTTGGTTTTTTTGTGTCAGTAGCGTGTATACTTTCATATGCATTTAGTGAAAAGCTGTAATTTTGGAATTACAAACAGACACTTCAATTTTATTTATCTGTATAGATATAGATAAGGGACACTTGGAACACTCATTGAACGTCATTTCTCTTACGCTAACTTAAGTTAATTTACTACCGTTTCCAAAAGTAAGTCTGTCAGGAGAAGACACGGCGAAACAAACTCCCCGGTTGTTTTTTACATGTGTCCCTTCTATATACATAGGGTTGTTTAAGTACATTTTAATGGAAGAGTGAGCAACTCATTGCCATGCTTGGCTATCATCAATATATACAGTTACACTATAATATGCTTTTTCACAAAGTTTCTGTTTGATGCTTGCCTTAAAACTTAAAAATGGTAGTTCACACATTTTTAATGGTAGTTTATTGAAAAGGCGTATACTTTGCCCCACAAAAGAGTTACCAGTTTTGTGCAGTGACAGAAACCGCGGGGCACAGCTAGTACAAGATATGTTCCTTGTATGACGGCATCACTCGTGGCGTCATACAATGTATAACCTACTTTTTCTCATGACGCAATGTGTGACTCAAAAACTCCTGAACTAAACTTTCTTATACTTAAAGATAAAGTGTGGGTTTTTAACACAATAAGTAACAATAATTACAGTTTTTCTTAATATTATTAATTACATACATACATACATATGCTCACGCCTGTATCCCCCTCGGGTGTAGGCAGAGGTGTTGTAATAACAACACACACTTTTCACACAAGATGATTAAGTGCCAACGTGACAGATGGTGAGTCCATCGCCGTCTCAGCCACTATACATACGTGTTTGAATTACTTGTCAGACATATGCAGGTTTCCTCACGATGTTTTCCTTCACCGTAAAGCACGTGGTGTGATATCACTGTATATAAGTTTTTAGAAAAACTCATTGGTACAGGCCCCGCTGGGATTCAAACTTGCGTCGCCACCACGGCTCTCTAAATATTATTAATTATTTTTATAATCCCAGCGGGGCTCACCATCTGTCACGTTGGCACTTAATCATCTTGTGTGTAATGTGTGTTGTTATTACAACACCTCTGCTTACCCCTTCGGGGACCCTTCTGGGATGGCGTGAGCATATTATTTTTATTTTACGAATAATTTTAAACCGCGGGGCACAGCTAGTAAACAATTAGTTTTGAACCACAATCTTCATCCCTCCTCATGTCCGCATATGTCCAAAACAAATTTTTATTTCTTCCTGAAATGTGAGTCTTACAACTTCTGTCTACCCCTTCAGAGACCCTTCTGAGAAACAGTGAAATCATGTCATTCGCGCTCGTAGATCGCATTTTAGTCACACACATGTGAAAAATAATTTATTTAGCTGCTCAAAATGCTAATATCCATTTCAGAAACACACGAGAGTTGTCTATGCTCGAACAAAAGGTGAAACCGGCCAGTGCTTCTGTTTTCAAAACGAGTCATACAAAAATGGCGGTCTTAACCTTACAACGTTAATAACTATCACTTTCTATAAATATTATGCAAAGCTTCGCAAAATTCCGACGAGACCGCACCTAAGAGAAACGAAAACAAGATTTGTTGTAAAGTTCATTACGTTTTAAAACAAAAATGATTTTTAAATACATATGTCTTAAAGAGTATTTCAATATGGCTACTCGAATACCAAACTTTCTTAATCGCACTCTAAAAACAACCTTAAAATCACCGTAATACAATATAAAATCGTCTGAAAATGCCGTAGTGATGAACTTTCATAAGGAAGTAAAGTGAATTCAACTCTATTGCATAGTGAGTAGAAGCGAAAGTTAGTTTGACACGCGTTTTAAGAGCTTCGACGTCTTGTAGGAACTGCGATCCCACTTTCTTCTTGAAGAATCTTGTCCATTCAGTCTCGCGCCACAGTCGGTAAAGTTCGCGCGTTGAAAAAAAATGAACTGTCAATCTGACATGTGAAATAGCGCGAAAAAAGTGCGGTGACATTTGTGTTTTTTTTAATTCAGTGTGGTGTTCTAATTTTCGGTTTGGATACAAATCTTTTTGGAGTTTAAAAATGGTATGTTCTTTTTTTTATTTGTTGAATAAATTTAAGGGCCGGAATAACGTAGGGGAGGAATTTCAAAATAAAAACCTAAGTTTTTGCTGTAATAGGTCAGGTTGCTGTTGTTGACAGTGACATATATATACGTGTCATGTACATCTATACATACAGATAAATAAAATTGAAGTGTCTGTTCTGTAATTCCAAAATAACAGCTTTTCACTAAATGCATATGAAAGTATACACGCTACTGACACTATAAAACCAAGTTCTAAAATTTTTCTTTGTCTGTCTGTCTGTTTGTTCCGGGTAATCTCTGACACAGCTGGACCGATTTTAACGGGACTTTCACTGACAGGCAGCTGATGTTTTAAGAAGTAACTTTGTCTATTTATAAAAAATATTAGGGTTCCGCGACATGAAGCATGAAACTAAATCTACGCGGGGCACAGCTAGTTCTATCTAAACATTCAAGAGTGATTCTGGTATCCCCTAGCATAAGGTATCAATGTTTTCAAAAAAGATGAATTAAGACTATAGCAGTGGGTCTACGGGTAAAATGCATGGCAGGGATCAGAGCGACATCTATATATATAAAAATGAATCCCCATTTCCCTTGGTCACGACATCACTGGTGGACCGATTTCGATAGTAATTTTTTTGTTGTGTTCGTTATTGTCAGGAGATGGTTCTTATTAAAGAAAAAACCTAAGAAAATTGAGTGGAAATTTATAAATTTAAGAATACTTAACCACCATATAAAATTCTATCTTTCTTCTTAAATCTAACCTTAGCTTTGGACAATATAAGCTGTTTGATGTAACCTTATGACGTTTGACATACAATTGACAGAATACGTGCTGCATTCTCATAATTAAGACAGGACAACGTCTGTCGGGTCAGCTAGTAGAAAATAATTATTAACTAGCGGACGTCACGCGGTTTCACCCGCGTAGTTCCCGTTCCCGTGGGGGTACGGGGATAAAATATAGCCTATGTTACTCGCTGATGATGTAGCTATACATTGCTGAAAGAATTTTTAAGATCAGTCAAGTAGTTTCGGAGCCTATTCAATGCAAACAAACAAACAAAAAACAATCAATATCGATGTAGATCTTCAGGTAATCAGGGTTAAACCAGTTGTCAGACTCTTAGGCCTCCGACTGACCTGTAACGATTGCCAAAGATGAATTTTAGAGTGGCTGAATGATATGGGCAATAGAAAATTTACGAAGTTCTTCTCAATTCAGTAAATCTTTAGACATTTTATGTAAATGATGGAGAAAGTATTCTAAATATGTGATATTTACATATTAATATGTATTTGAACAAAAGTCGTTTGAAAAGTAGTCGGCTGCTACTCGTATATAAGCGACTAGATGTCACGCGGTTTTACCCGCGTAGTTCCCGTTCCCGTGGGAGTACGAGGATAAAATATAGCCTATATTAATCAGTGATAATGTAGCATTCAAATGGTGAAAGAATTTTTAAAATCGGTCCAATACTTTTTGAGCTAATTCGTTACAAACATACTAACATACAATACATACTACTACATGTATAGATGAATATTTTTTTTAAATAGCTGAGTGATTATTTTTAAATTAATATGTACAGCTAGGCCTCTGTGGCGAAAATGTACACCTTGTATTTTGGAGGTTACCTACTCTTCAATATGACGTTACCATATCATCATCTCCCTGGCCTTATCCCATACATTGTTGGGGTCGGCACTTGATTCAACCCGAAGTGGCTCCATGTTAGTCGCAATCAACTTATTAACTCCTTGTCCGTTATGTGCGCCTGGTACTTCGTGCACCATATCATCATCTCCCTGGCCTTATCCCATACATTGTTGGGGTCGGCACTTGATTCAACCCGATGTGGCTCCATGTTAGTCGCAATCAACTTATTAACTCTTTGTCCGTTACGTGCGCCTGGTACTTCGTGTACCATATCATCATCTCCCTGACCTTATCCCATACATTGTTGGGGTCGGCACTTGATTCAACCCGATGTGGCTCCATGTTAGTCGCAATCAACTTATTAACTCCTTGTCCGTTATGTGCGCCTGGTACTTCGTGTACCATATCATCATCTCCCTGGCCTTACCCCATACATTGTTGGGGTCGGCACTTGATTCAACCCGATGTGGCTCCATGTTAGTCACAATCAACTTATTAACTCCTTGTCCGTTATGTGCGCCTGGTACTTCGTGTACCATATCATCATCTCCCTGGCCTTATCCCATACATTGTTGGGGTCGGCACTTGATTCAACCCGAAGTGGCTCCATGTTAGTCGCAATCAACTTATTAACTCCTTGTCCGTTATGTGCGCCTGGTACTTCGTGTACCATATCATCATCTCCCTGGCCTTATCCCATACATTGTTGGGGTCGGCACTTGATTCAGCCCGATGTGGCTCCATGTTAGTCGCAATCAACTTATTAACTCCTTGTCCGTTATGTGCGCCTGGTACTTCGTGTACCATATCATCATCTCCCTGGCCTTATCCCATACATTGTTGGGGTCGGCACTTGATTCAACCCGATGTGGCTGATCACCTGACTTTAGGCCTCTGACTGACCTGTAACGATTGCCAAAGATGTTAAATTGTCAACCGAGACCGACGGCTTAACGTGCTCTCCGAGGCACGGAGGGAACTCCCGCGGTCACCCATCCAACTACTGGCTAGGCGTATGGTTTGTTTAACTTCGCTGATCGAATCATACGCGCAATAGCAACTGTGCCACGAGCTCCTCAACCTTACTTACATGCATTGTAAATTGTAGTACTAGGTTAATTCAGGGAAAATGTCCGGAAACCTTCATCCGGCTGATATCCGGCAATTACATGAACATACTGTGTCGTGGGAAGCTTATTTCTACGCAGTATATACACTACATGTATATATATCTATATCTATATAGATAAACTAGCTGTGCCCCGCGGTTTCACCCGCGTAGATTTAGTTTCTTCCTTATTGTCGCGGAACCCTAATATTTTTAATAAATAAAAGTAGCCTAAGTTACTCCTTGAAACATCAGCTACCTGCCAGTGAAAGTCCCGTTAAAATCCGTTCAGAGCAAAATTTTAAAACTTGTTTTTTTAGTGTCATTAGCGTGTATACTTTCATATGCATTTATTGAAAAACTGTTATTTTGGAATTACAAACAGACACTTCAATTTTATTTATCTGTATAGATGTATAGATAAGTGATGTGTACATTAGAAAGCTTAAACCTAGATCTTAGTTTTAAATCCGTTTCAATTAGGAATTGAACGTAGTTCTAATTAGAATTGTTAATTATATTGTAAATACGTGTCTAGAGACGGTAATTTTAACTGTGGAAGTAATTAGTCACTTTCGCAAGCGATGCAAGTTCAAATCCCAGCGGTCTATGCCCCAATTATCTATACATCTATACAGATAAATAAAATTGAAGTGTCTGTTTGTAACTGCAAAATAACGGTTTTTCACTAAATGCATATGAAAGTATACACGCTAATGACACTAAAAAAACAAGTTTTAAAATTTTTCTCTGTCTGTCTGTCTGTTTGTTCCGGGTAATCTCCGAAACGGCTGGACGGATTTAAACGGGACTTTCACTGACGGATAGCTAATGTTACACGGAGTAATTTAGGCTACTTATTTTTAAAACATTAGGGATCCGCGGGCAACCATGAAACTAAAAACTACGCGGGTGAAACCGTCCTCGACGTAAAACGAAAAGTTTTACGTTGTCTCCATACAAAGCAAAACGCAAGGTCAAGCGACGACGTTCGTATCAAAACCTAAACTTAGGGGCACCAATGATTTTTTTCTAAAAACTTGCAGTGATTTCACACATGCTTTACGGTGAAGGAAAACATCGTGAGGAAACCTGCATATATCTGAGAAGTAATTCAAACACGTATGTATAGTGGCTGAGACGGCGATGGACTCACCATCTGTCACGTTGGCACTTAATCATCTTGTGTGAAAAGTGTGTGTTGTTATTACAACACCTCTGCCTACACCCGAGGGGGATACAGACGTGAGCATATTTAAAAAAATATCTAATTTGCTTTAAAATCTATCTTTTGTTTTTCAGTCAAATGTCATATTCTAATGACAGTTCAAATAAAACAATATGACAACTGGTGGCTAACCACAGAATAAATTACACCGTCAACGAACGCGACAGATTATATATATTATAAAAACCACAGTAGAAAAATAGCAGCGACTGCAAGTGAAAGTAAATTATGAAACTATTACGTTATTTTATTATACAAACAAATACCAATTTATATCAGATGACACTGATGGTTTAGTGGCTAGTATTACTGGTCTGTTTTGCTTTGTCGTCGGTTTAATCTATATCTATACAGATAAATAAAATTGAAGTGTCTGTTTGTAATTCCAAAATAACAGCTTTTCACTCAATGCATATGAAAGTATACACGGTACTGACACAGAAAAACCAATTTTTTTAATTTTTCCCTGTCTGTCTGTCTGTCTGTTTGTTCCGGGTAATCTCTGAAACGGCTGGACGGATTTTAACGGGACTTTCACTGGCAGGTAGCTGATGTTTCAAGGAGTAACTTAGGCTACTTTTATCAATCAAAAATATTAGGGATCCGCGACAATAAGGATGAAACTAAATCTACGCGGGTGAAACCGCGGGGCACAGCTAGTAATATTATAAAGAAAAAAGATTTGTTTTTTTGTCCGTTTGTTTGCATTGAATAGGCTCCGAAACCACTTGACTGATCTTGAAAATTATTTCAGCAATGGATAGCTACATCATCAGCCAGTAACATAGGCTATATTTTATCCCCGTACTCCCACGGGAACGGGAACTACGCGGGGGAAACCGCGTGACGTCCGCTAGTATACTGTAATATTGTTCTTCAATAAACGTTCTACAAGTTGACACAGTAATTTCACAGATGTGTGAGTGTGTGTAATTTCAAACGATTTGTTCCTAGTTTCCATACTATATAGTCTCCATTTCATTAAGAATGTTAGTTCTCACGGCATGAACATACAGCATTGTTATTTAAATTATATGTTGAGTGATTGTGAACTGAGGCAGGTTTCTTATGCTTCTATCGTGTCAAACCAGTCCTGATGGCATTCGCTTGACTACCTTATAAGTACCTGATGGTAAGCTACTGCAGCCTATGAACGTGACCAACACCAAGGGTGGCACTCGTTGACTACCTTATAAATAATACCTGATGGTAAGCCCGAGTGCTTGGCAGAACATCTGACACTGCAGTGGTGCCTACCTAGCCGGACTCTTGCAATACGAGGCCTACCACCTAGTAGCCAGTGTCCTATGGCCAGTAATGTTAGCTACAGTGCCCTACACCGGAGCACAGTGTAGTGTACGTACACTAGTGCTTGGCAGAATATCTGACACTCGGTGGTGCCTACCTAGCCGGACTCTTGCAATAAGAGGCCTACCACCTAGTAGCCAGTGTCCTATGGCCAGTAATGTTAGCTACAGTGCCCTTACACCGGAGCACAGTGTAGTGTACGTACACTAGTGCTTGGCAGAATATCTGACACTGCGGTGGTGCCTACCTAGCCGGACTCTTGCAATAAGAGGCCTACCACCTAGTAGCCAGTGTCTTATGGCCAGTAATGTTAGCTACAGTGCCCTTCACACCGGAGCACAGTGTAGTGTACGTACACTAGTGCTTGGCACAATACCTGACACTGTGGTGGTGTCTAGCCGGACAAAATAATGTTGTTTATGACTGAATTTTACGTGAAACCGGTTTGATGTTTAGAAAGTTTGTAACACGCAAATCGTTTTAATACAATATAAATTATATAAGCTATCAATATGGTTATTGGATTGTTATTTTATGTATTGAAAGTTTTGTATATTAATGTTTTTTCACTTAAAAGATGAGTTTTTGCGCATATCGTTCGATCAGCGAAGTTATCCTTACCCAAGCCACTAGTTGGATGGATCCGTGCCTCGGAGAGCACGTTAAGCCGTCGGTCCCGGTTGACTATTAAACATCTTTGGCAATCGTTACAGGTCAGTCAGAGGCCTAAGAGCCTGACAACTGGTTTAACCTAGATTACCGAATTTCCTCGTAACAGGGGTTGCGAAGGTCAGATGGCAGTCGCTTCGTATAAAAATCTGGTGATCAGCCACATCGGGTACTTTTATTATGCATTTAGTCGAAAGCTGTTAATTTTTTAATTACAAACAGACACTTCATTTTTATTAACTGTATATACATATGCTCACGCCTGTATCCCCTCGGGTGTAGGCAGAGGTGTTGTAATAACAACACACACTTTTCACACAAGTTGATTAAGTGCCAACGTGACAGATGGTGAGTCCATCGCCGTCTCAGCCACTATACATACGTCAAAGTCAAAGTCAAAGTCAAAAATACCTTTATTCGATTAGACTTTTTACAAAGTACTTTCAAATCGTCAGAACGACATGGATTATACATGCTACTGCCAGGTTCGGAAGGTTGCTTTTACTGAGAAGAACCTGGCAAGGAACTCAGTAATTACTCTTTTCAAAAATATTATACAATTAAAAAACAAATCACTTGACCAATGTAAGCCCATGGACACAGTTCCAATGCACAAATGTCGATATAAATTAACATAAAGAAAAGTCTAGTAGTTGTACTAATATGTAAATGCGTAGCTTGAGATGACCAGCCCCCACAAGCATCACCTGTTCACAAGTATGACGAGAATGCCAGCCATCGCCCTCCTCAACCATTATAGAGGGAAGTGAGCGACCCGTCATCCTGACGCCGCCGTGCTTCTTATTTCGTTTCTAATTGACTGTTTGTGTCTTTTTGAATAATAAAAACTAAATAAATATACCTATTTATGTTTGTATACGTATAGACTAAATCAAAGCGGAAGTGAAAAAAAAAACAGAGTGCCTAGTGCGAGTTTTCTTAAAATCGCCGTCACAAGTGATCGCGTCGACGTAAACGCAGATTTGTATGGGCTCACAATGTCATGTTTACGCTGACAGAGGCTGTTCCGATCCTATACAAATCTGCGTTTACGTCGACGCGGTCACTTGTGACGGCGGCAGTGAACAACTCGCACTCGCAGTAAGATAACCTTCAACCATAAACTCCTCTCGGTTAGTGTTCAGCGGGCGATGTGAATGCCCTCTGTAAGATGAAGGTCGCTCGTGTGTCGTTGTTCGTCTAATTGCTTGTATGTTGTTCCGCGGGTTCGAGGCGGGCTTTCACGTGATGAAAGTAAAACCGGGTCTATCTGTCAAAGAGTACGACACAGAATGGAACGTAGGTAGTGAATAGAATCAGGTATTACTTCGTGGAATTTCATCTATACATCTATACAGATAAATAAAATTGAAGTGTCTGTTTGTAATTCCAAAATAACAGCTTTTTACTAAATGCATATAAAAGTATACACGCTACTGACACAAAAAAACAATTTTAATTTTTTTTCTCTGTCTGTCTGTTTGTTCCTAGTAATCTCTGGAACGGCTGGATGAATTTTAACGGGACTTTCACTGGTAGGTAGCTGATGTTTCAAGGAGTAACTTAGGCTACTTTTATTTATTAAAAATATTAGGGTTCCGCGACAATAAAGATGAAACTAAATCTATTATTTCATGGACGGCTTGCGGAACTCTAATGTTTTTTTTAAAGTAGCCTATATAATATAACGAGAATGCCAGCCATCGCCCTCAACCATTATACAGGGAAGTGAGCGACCTGTCATCCTCTCAGAGGCGGTCTAGAATAGGCAATGATACTGTGAGTTAATTATTCTATGGCCGGGTCATCTTCCGAGATGTGAGGTATTATTTACTAACTTTCCCTAACTTTCTCAGTCGACACCCGTCTTCCACGATACACGCTTATTGTCGCTTATGTTATCTATACATATATATCCATACATCTATACATCTTCTATACAGATAAATAAAATTGAAGTGTCTGTTTGTAAATTCATAATATCAGCTTTTCACTAAATGCATATGAAAGTATACACGATACTGACACTGAAAAACTATGTTTTAAAATTTGTCTCTGTCTGTCTGTCTGTTGGTTCCGGGTAATCTCTGAAACTGCTGGACTGAATATTAGGGTTCCGCAACATGTAGTATGCAACTTAATCTGCGCGTGTGAAACCGCGGGGCACAACTAGTACTTTCATAAGCATTTAGTGAAAAGCTGTTATTTTGGAATTACAAACAGACAATTTTATTTACCTGAATAGATATATTCATATATCTTCATATCCCTTCGATTTCGAGATAGACTTCTTATCAACTAATATTGTGTTTGTGATCACCGAATAAGCGTTTATATAACTAGCGATCGTGATAAGCGTGGGTGAGGTTTGACGTCACAACAGGTTCAACAACATAGCTCAGGTGAAAGTTATGCATGGAAGGCTTTAAGCGTTGCTTTGAACGCCCTTTATAGTACTTGCGGTTTCACCCGCGTAGTTCCCGACCCAGTGGGAGTACGGGGATAAAATATAGCCTATATTAATCAGTGATAATGTAGCATTCAAATGGTGAAAGAATTTCTAAAATCGGTCCAGTACTTTTTGAGACAATTCGTTACAAACTTAGATACAATTCTTTTCTCTTTATAATGTTCGTATAGATAGGTATTTGAAAACAGGTTTTTTATTAGGCGACAAATAAGCGTCCAGTCCTGATGGTAAGCTCAGGTACAAATCATCACGTCTGTATCCCCCTCGGGTGTAGGCAGAGGTGTTGTAATAACAACACACACTTTTCACACAACATGATTAACTGCCAACGTGACAGATGGTGAGTCCACCGTCTCAGCCACTATACTATAAGTGTTTGAATTACTTCTCAGACATATGCAGGTTTCCTCACGATGTTTTCCTTCACCGTAAAGCACGTGGTGTGAAATCACTGTACATAAGTTCTTAGAAAAACTCATTGGTACAGGCCCCGCTGGGATTAGAACTTGCGTCGCTTGCGTAGCAGGTGACTTTTTATTTTTTATTTTACTGACGAGGGGGAAACCTTCAAAAGGTCCCCGACCGCCCTGGGAGAGGCAGATCGGGGTATTTGGGATTTTTACCGCACTAAAACCCCCCCGGTGGCCATCCTGAGTGCTCAGGGGGGACTCCGGGTACTCTGATAGATCGCACCGGTGTCCCCCCACACTTTGCCGGGGCACATCCCCGGGGCAGCTGTGTCGCCGCCCCTGGAGCCCACGCTGTGGTCGGCACCTCCCCGGGCCCGCGGCTCGGTGGTCAAAGCTCCCACCCCGACCACCGCCAGCAGGCCCTCCGGCTCCTAGTCGCCTCTTACGACAGGCAGGGGATACCATAGCCAAATTCTTAGACCCTGCCTATTGGGTGGTACGTAGTAGGCGACTGGAGGAGGAGGAGCTCGTAGCACAGTTGCTATTGCGCATATGATGCGATCAGCGAAGTTAAGCAACCATACGCCTAGCCAGTAGTTGGATGGGTGACCGCGGGAGTTCCCTCCGTGCCTCGGTGAGCACGTTAAGCCGTCGGTCCCGGTTGACTATTTAACATCTTTGGCAATCGTTACAGGTCAGTCAGAGGCCTAAGAAAGTCTGACAACTGGTTCAACCCAGATTGCCGATTTTCCTCGAAGAAGGGGTTGCGAAGGTCAGATGGCAGTCGCTTCGTATAAAAATCAGGTGATCAGCCACATCGGGTTGAATCAAGTGCTGACCCCAAATACATGGGATAAGGCCAGGGAGATGATGTAGTAGGCGACTGCTCTAACCCACCACGGCTCTTTAATAATATCACACATTTTTAATGGTAGTTTATTGAAAAAGCGTATACCTACTTTGTTATTACAACACCTCTGCCTACCTACATATAATTGTTTGTCTGTAAGGTTGTATTGTCTTACATTAGGCACACTTTTACTTGCCTGTACAAAGACAGGTTTTGAAACTCGCTTAACATAACAAATAGGAATTTCTCTTAGCTTGTATGTTGAAATTGTAGGCTCAGTGATGTTTGTTTGTATGAATACTAACCCCTTTTTTACTAAACATGGTTAAGGCGAAGACTAGATTCAAATTAAAATTCAAAAATATCTTATTTGACTAGACTTTTAACAAAGTACTTTCAAATCGTCAGAACGACACAATTATACAGAGTGCCTAGTGCGAGTTTTCTTAAAATCGCCGTCACAAGTCACCGTGTCGACGTAAACGCAGATTAGTATGGACTCACAATAGTGTCATGTTTAGGCCGACAGAGGCGCTGTTCCGATCCTATACAAATCTGCGTTTACGTCAACGCGGTGACTTGTGACGGCGGCAGTGAAAAACTCGCACTAGGCCCTCAGGATAGCGGACGTCACGCGGTTTCACCCGCGTAGTTCCCGTTCCCGTGGGAGTACGGGGATAAAATATAGCCTATGTTACTCGCTGATGATGTAGCTATCCATTGCTGAAAGAATTTTCAAGATCAGTCAAGTAGTTTCGGAGCCTATTCAATGCAAACAAACAAACAAATCTTTCCTCTTTATATATTAGTGTAGAAATAGTTTCTTGTATTGTATTAATGGTTATGTTATTGTTGCAGGTTCTTCGATGGAGAACGGTAAGAATTTTAAATACTTACTTAATGAATATCCTCACGCCTGTATTCCCCTCGTGTGTAGGCAGAGGTGTTATAATAACAACACACACTTTCCACACAAGATGATTAAGTGCCAACGTGACAGATGGTGAGTCCATCGCCGTCTCAGCCACTATACATACGTGGTTGAATTACTTCTCAGACATATGCAGGTTTCCTCACGACATCTTCCATCAACGTAAAGCACGTGTTACACGAAGTACCAGACGCACATAACGGACAAGGAGTTAATAAGTTGATTGTGACTAACATGGAGCCACATCGGGTTGAATCAAGTGCCGACCCCAACAATGTATGGGATAAGGCCAGGGAGATGATGATATGGTACACGAAGTACCAGGCGCACATAACGGACAAGGAGTTAATAAGTTGATTGTGACTAACATGGAGCCACATCGGGTTGAATCAAGTGCCGACCCCAACAATGTATGGGATAAGGCCAGGGAGATGATGATATGGTACACGAAGTACCAGGCGCACATAACGGACAAGGAGTTAATAAGTTGATTGTGACTAACATGGAGCCACATCGGGTTGAATCAAGTGCCGACCCCAACAATGTATGGGATAAGACCAGGGAGATGATGATATGGTACACGAAGTACCAGGCGCACATAACGGACAAGGAGTTAATAAGTTGATTGCGACTAACATGGAGCCACATCGGGTTGAATCAAGTGCCGACCCCAACAATGTATGGGATAAGGCCAGGGAGATGACACCTCTGCCTACCCCTTCGGGGAATACAGGCGTGAATCCGGAACAATAGCTTCCTATTATAGTTAATACCCTCATAGCTTCCTTCCCATCGTGTATGAGAACCAACAGTTCATACAATGCCTTTAGCAATTAATAACAATAGGTGAAAAAAAATAGGTATATGGGAAATAGTCGTTTCGCTTTTTATTTGTTTAAGTGCTTATTACCGACTTTGTAAAAAATGGGGTATTGATTTCTAGGCCTTGTGTTACTACGGGAGTTTCCTTGTGGCCAAACTGATTGGGCTACGGGGAATAACATGTCCATACTTATGCATGCAAGTATTTACGGCAAGTTCAAATCCAATGAGTTTTTCTAAAAACTTATGTGCAGTGATTTCACACCACGTGCTTTACGGTGAAGGAAAACATCGTGAGGAAACCTGCATATGTCTGAGAAGTAATTCAAACACGTATGTATAGTGGCTGAGACGGTGGACTCACCATCTGTCACTGGCACTGCAGGTTTCCTCACGATGTTTTCCTTCACCGTAAAGCACGTGGTGTGACAACACTGCACATAAGTTTTTAGAAAACTAGCTGTGCCCCGCGGTTTCACCCGCGTAGATTTAGTTTCATCCTTATTGTCGCGGAACCCTAATATTTTTAATAAATAAAAGTAGCCTAAGTTACTCCTTGAAACATCAGCTACCTGCCAGTGAAAGTAAAATCCGTCCAGCCGTTTCGGAGATTACCCGGAACAAACAGACAGACAGAGAAAAATTTTAAAACTTGGTTTTTCAGTGTCAGTATCGTGTATACTTTCATATGCATTTAGTGAAAAGCTGTTATTTTGGAATTACAAACAGACACTTCAATTTTATTTATCTGTATAGACATAGATTTCATTAGAACTGTCGAATACTTACTCAATTCACTCGTAATTAGTGAAACTGAATTAAATCATCATCAGTACATTAAGTAATAGTTTAATTAACTTTTAATGATTAATATTCATACAAAAATTACTTTAAAAATAACCAAAATTATTATACTACTTATACTGTATGTAAAATATTATAATTGGTTGTTACAAGTATGTGTTTTCGTAATAATAGGTTATATAATATAATCCTAATCTTATATATAAAAAAATAAATAATAGTTTAAAAAAACTAAAAAAACACGCTTTCATAAAAAAACCAACTAAAAATCATAAAATAAAATTTAATAAATTTGGATAAAGAATATTGTAAATTAGAAATGAATGTACATTTTTGTAAAAAAGCGTGGGGTGCATAGTGTTAATAATTATAAACATTTTATTGACAGATAATGAGTAGAAGAATCATCACTTTGATAATATAATATCTTAAAAAGCGCATTGAATACACCCCACGCTTTTTTACAAAAATGTACATTCATTTCTAATTTACAATATTCTTTATCCAAATTTATTAAATTTTATTTTCAGATTTTTAGTTGGATTTTTTATGAAAGCGTGTTTTTTTAGTTTTTTTAAACTATTATTTATTTTTCATTTTTTAATTAAATTTTTTAAACTATATATTATTTAGTTCGATTGGCTAACTATCAACCGCCCTCAATACCACAAACCGCCCGCACTAGCTCTATCTCTCTTACTCGCATGCAAAGGATGCGGAAAGAAATTAATTAATCCTGGCGAATCTAATTAGGATAATCGGATGCTTCGATCGGATTATTGCATTGTCATCGACTTTTGACAGGTGTGCAAAGTTTGAATTAAATCTGATCGTACAAAGTAGGACAAAATCGAGCTCAAAGGGGTCGGTTACATACATACATACATACATACAGGTGAAGCTAATAAAAGCGTGTTAAAAATGAATCCCCATTTCCCTTGGTCACGGCATCACGCGTAAACGGCTGGACCGATTCTACCGGGACTTTTACTGGCAGATAGCTGAAGTTTCAAGGAGAGTTTTAGATAATTTAAAAAAAAATACAGTGCTGTGCCACGCGGTCTATCTATCTATATTTATATCTGATACATCTATAACCTACTAGCTGCGCCCCGCGGTTACACCCGCGTAGATTTAGTTTCATCCTTATTGTCGCGGAACCCTCATATTTTTAATAAATAAAAGTAGCCTAAGTTACTCCTTGAAACATCTGCTACCTACCTAAAATCCGTCCAACCGTTTCAGACATTACCCGGAACAAACAGACAGACAGAGAAACATTTTAAAACTTGGTTTTTAGTGTCAGTAGCGTGTATACTTTCATATGCATTTAGTGAAAAGCTGTTATTTTGGAATTACAAACAGACACTTCAATTTTATTTATCCGTTTGTATGGATTAAGTAATACCAAGAGTGCACGGACGCAATCATTACAGACACACGGCGGAAACAACTTTCACGATATATATACCTTTTAATTAATGGTCACGTTTCGGATTGCAGAATGATATCAATCAAACTATATCCGATTCAATCTACTTTCTAAATTTTTCGATAATTTTTATAGATTTCTTTTGGTGTGCTGTTAGTAGGGGCCGTCACGGGGAATGAGCGCTCAGCAATGGTGGCGCCATACAGGCTTAAACTGAATCATAAAGATAAATAAAATTGATGTGTCTGTTTGCATATGAAAGTAGGTATACACGCTAGTGACACTAAAAAAACCAAGTTTAAAAATTTTCTCTGTCTGTCTGTCTGTTTGTTCCGGGTAATCTCTGAAACGGCTGGACCGATTTTAACGGGACTTTCACAGACAGGTAGCTGATGTGTCAAGGAGTAACGTAGGCTACTTTTATTTATTAAAAATATTAGAATTCCGCGACAATAAGGATGAAACTAAATCTACGCGGGTGAAACCGCGAAGCACGTCTAGTAAAAAATAAATAAATACGCTCACGCCATCCGAGAAGGGTCCCCAAAGGGGTAAGCAGAGATGTTTTATTAATATATATTGTTGCGGCGCCTCGCCTGAATGAATGAGGGGAGCATGTTTTCAGCGAGAGGCCGCTTTGCTATTGTTTTTCTAACAGGCGCTTGCGCATGTATTACTTGTACAAAGTGTCGACCTTCGCTTGACAGAAAAACATTGTCAAAGTAACAGCTTATCAAAGTATCTTATTAAATTTTAATACGCACTTAGGACTTCCTTTCGCACCATTACGCCACTAAAACGTAAACAGTATAATCTACAATATAATATTTTTGTTCCAGTCACTCCTCGTATGGTGTGTCCTGGTGTCAGCGGCGTGTGACGACACCCCTCCTGGCCTGGTCTCCAAGGACAGCGATCAGGATCTCATCGCTGAGGCTACATTTATGGGTAAATACCTTATAAATAATACCTGATGGTAAGCTACTGCAGTCTATGAACGTGACCAACACTAAGGGTGGCACTCGTTGACTACCTTATAAATAATACCTGATGGTAAGCTACTGCAGCAGGTTGGATTACCATTAAAGAGTAATAATTAAGCGCCTGGTGTAATATTATAGCAATATATCTAACGTAAACATTGCTCATTGCAGGTGGGCAGGCGCAGAAGCGTGAAGCGACTCTATCAAATTCTTATGGGGAACCGTTACCTGCGGATGCATATGGGCCACCAAGTGAACTAAATGTTGGTGAGTACAAGTCTAAGTATGGAGAAGTCCACGTGCTTTACGGTGAAGGAAAACATCGTGAGGAAACCTGCATGTGTCTGAGAAGACTTTTAAAGAAAATTATTTTAAATATTAGATTAATAGAAAAAATACGAACACGAGGCGAGATGCTTTTGCATTGGTGTAACCATTGTCATGAATAAAAAATCTAACATAAAATATATGTGGGAAGAGGTTTTATGTTAGAATGATAGGCAACGTGTGATCGGAAAGAATAAAAGAGGAAAAAGTAAGAAGTGACGGATGACAGAACGATGGTGGATGACGTGAAAGACGGACGACGAAAGATGCGAAGATTATTTTATTATTTAAAGATGTTTATTTAAGTTGATATTATATTGAGACGAAGTACAGAAGATCCTTTCAAACATTCCTCGTTATATTTTATTCAATCCCACATATATATATATTATAGCTATAAAAGCGTCATCGATTTGATATATAGCTAAATGTAACTTTAGACGTATCATTAGAGTTTGTATACACCGACCAACAGATGGCGCAAGGCGGGCCCTAAACATATATAAATAAACCTAATTAAGTATATAAATGTATCTTATTGCGGTGTAATAAATATAAGATAAACTGTAAATATTATCTATACAGATAAATAAAATTGAAGTGTCTGTTTGTAATTCCAAAATAACAGCTTTTCACTAAATGCATATGAAAGTATGAGGAATACAAGCGTAAGCATAATAATAATATATAATATATACAATCCATCAGTTCCAGATCTCCAGCTGCCAGCACCAGTCTACGGTGTTCCAGAACTGAACCTCTTCCAGGAGACTCCACCAGGAGCCTACGGTCCTCCAGCACCAGTGTTCCCCAGCCAGGTCTACCAAGGGCCTCCACCACCGAAACCCAAGCCTCAATACGGTCCCCCAAAACCATCAAAATCGTACGGCCCCCCCAAATACTACAACGTACCAAAACCATCATATGGTCCTCCGAAAAAGTCTTACGGACCACCAAAACAAACCCTTCCAAAACTAACATACGGCGCTCCGTTCAAACCCCCGAAGTTTACAGCCCCAAAACCAGTTTATGGGCCACCAAAACCTGTGTATGGTCCCCCGAAACCTGTCTACGGTCCTCCGAAAACAGGATTTGGTCTTCCGCAAGTGAATTTCGGAACGCAATTCCACAGTCAGCCTGAATTATCTTTGACTATACCGCAGAATGGTTTTGGGAGCGTCAGTACTAGCATTGGAACTACAATAGGAACTAATGTGGACTTGGGTCTGAGTCTACCTGCTCCGATATATGGAACCCCTTTGGTCTCTCTGCCTGTGGACTTAAAGCCTAATTTCCAACTGCCAGCTGAAACGTACGGGCCTCCAGGGCAGAGTTTACTAGGTCACAGTGAGCAAGTGGTTGTTCAGGATAACAATGTTGGGCATTACGGTCCACCGCAGCCTGATCCCAACCCACAACCTCCTCATCCAGGCATACCAGCTCCGCCAACACCTCCGCACGTGCTTTACGATGGATGGAAACCAATTCCAGGGGTTTCGAAGCCTAATGTCGAGAGCTTAGAAGAATACGGTCCACCACCGCCTCCTCCGGTCGAAAACCTTCAAATCAACTTCGCTGGACAATCCTTACCTAACATCGATCATCATCACCAATTCAACACTCAAATAAATAGTGGATACTCAAGTGTACATCACGACGATTCATTACATCAAGATGCTTTAGCGAATATAGACTTTAATGCTATAGTAGGAGGAGACTCCAATCACATCGACCAATCTAAAACGGTCTTTGAAGCCCATTACACAGACCATCCCCAAGCTGATCTAGCTTTCATCCAATCGACTGTACCTTCAGGGTTAGAAAAGCCAATTGATACCTACAGCGCTCCACCTTTAGACTCACTTTCAAACGGCCCGTATCCATCATCTATAAGGCAGCAAGGTGCTAAAGGCTTAGTTCCACCATCAGGGGTGTATGGAGTACCACCTGGAAGTCAGTATGGAGCTCCGCCGAGACCTCTTCCATCCAATCTACCTATACCTTACGGTTCTGTAAGCGGCGGTGGACATACAGGCGGAAATGCGCCACGAAACCCTATTAAATTCAGAGAATCAGTACCAGAAGGACTGTTAGAACACGTTGGGAAAGTGACACACGGCAAAGACACCCATGGGGTTGAATACAGCCAAGGACCAGCGTACCTACCCCCACCGATCAGAGAAATCAAAGACACGAACACACAGACAGCCGTTCACGGCGTTTCACTGTCTATAGAACCTTCTAATTTATACACACTACCGAATTCACACAACCCAATCAACTTTCAAAACCAACCGAGCAATCTCTACGGATCACCAATAAATTCTTACTCAGTACCTTTGCTAACTGTCGGTGACCACACTGCTTCGGGTTCAAATCAGAACTCTATAACAGCTACTGTAGACGGCACTATACTCGCTAATCTATCTAACTTAGACGCGGCAGCTATTCTGAAACATTGTCCTTACCACGAAGCTATACTTAAAGCTGCTAAATACGGAGAGAATATCCCACAAGATATCGCATCGGATTACGTTGCTAGTTTGAGCACATTAGGATCGACGCTTTCCAAAAACCATCAAACACTTATTTCCCCGCAAAACGACTTTAACATCCCAGTCCCGGGAAGCGAATCAGTATCCTATCATACGAAAGACTTATCCACCGCGTCTCATACGTTAGTGCAATCAATCGTTCCTTCTGATAAAGTACAGAAAGGAAAATTTTTAAGAGATGTTAATAAAGATGAGAGAATACAGTACGTTTCAAATCAAATACAAAAAACTTCAGAGAATATTAAGAATTTAAGCGAAGCGGCGAAAGAGTTACAAGAAAAAATTGTTAAAACTAGCAATAATATCAAAGGATTTAGCTACAATCAGGATATACCAGTGAAAGGTAAACAAGGAAGCTACACGCTACAATTCCAATCGTCGAATAACGATAAGAATCCAACGATACCACACGATCAGCTGCTATCAGAAGGCTTGCTACAGAGCATTCTACAAGCTATCGAAGAACCAGGAAAGAACCAACACAATTCACGATCGCAAAACTTAGATTATGCTAAACAAGTACATCAGCAAAGTCATTTATCTCAAAATGGAAATTTTAGAAACCAACAAG
Source organism: Watsonalla cultraria (assembly GCA_964035505.1). Classification (NCBI taxonomy): domain Eukaryota; kingdom Metazoa; phylum Arthropoda; class Insecta; order Lepidoptera; family Drepanidae; genus Watsonalla; species Watsonalla cultraria. The sequence goes on along the minus strand of OZ037741.1, from coordinate 201,853 downwards.
GTAATTTTGGATCTCAAAACGGAGATTTCCAAAAACAGAGCAATTTTGCTTCTCAAAATGCAGATTTTACAAAAATAAATAATAATTTCGGTCAACTTAGTGACGGAGGTCTTATCCTACCTGATGGTTATGAACCGATTGACAAAACGAAAACAAGTGATGTAGAAATCAAACGTGGGGATATACCGGAATGTGATTTGAAATCTGATCACTCTATAAGACACAGTGTCATAGTCCCTGCTCCTACTGAAGAGACAATTGAAGAAATAGACAATGACGTCGCTATATACTTTGGTCAGAAACCAGAAGACGTTACGGAGATTTCAGTAGCTACAAGCATCAGTGAAGAAGTTGATAAATACGAGAAGAAAAGCAAGAAATACGGAGACAAAACTAAGAAGTCATGATGTGAATTAGTTTTTGGTCAATCTAGTCTATTTACGGGCATCAGATTAACGCAGATATAACATTGGGATTTTTTTTTTGTGTCTACCAAGTATACTCCAAGGTTCATGTTTTTACGTTACCGATATAGTTTGCGTATTTTTCTCATTGTGTATGGGAACGAAAAAGTGCCCCAAGCGACGAGTAAGGGAAGTTTTACGTCTCCATACGAAACGTTGCAATCTGCCAAAATGTAAAATATACTTGGGGTATAATCTAGTATAAATATTAGCACAATTGTAGTATGAATATCTTTAAACCCAAATTAGTCTGAACCAAGCCCAAAAATTGTACTCATTTTCTTTTTTTTTTTTAATTTATTTTTGATTTTGATGCAGTGAATTTTGTCTGACAGAAAATAAATCTTCTTTTTTTTATACCATAGACAAATTCTTATAATTCTTTTTAATTACGTCTATTTTATGACAGCATAAAATTAATCAATAAGTTTTCAATTAATGGTAACACAGGGAAATGAACATTTCAAGAAAAAAAAGTAAATTGAGTATAAATACTTATTTGATTTGTAGTTTAATTAATATTATTCATAGATATAGTTTACTGACGCCATTTTGTTTCGTATTACGTAAACATTATAGATATAATGGAAACTATTCTAATGAAAGCAGTGTGCTTTACGGTGAAGGAAAACATCGTGAGGAAACCTGCATATGTCTGAGAAGTAATTCAAACACGTATGTATAGTGGCTGAGACGGCGATGGACTCACCATCTGTCACGTTGGCACTTAATCTTGTGTAAAAAGTGTGTGTTGTTATTACAACACCTCTGCCTACCCGAGGGGAATACAGGCGTGAGCATATATATACGTATAAGATGCTCATCAACTGTTCAAAGATGCCCGTCTGGTAGAAGCCTCTCGTGCCAAGCGCGCTGGGGTTACCTCGCTCAGAGAATCAGCATTGCTATTCAACGTGGCAATGCCAGCCTTCTTGGCACGATCCCCAGAGATTTAAGCTTTCAATGACAACAAATTCTATTTAAATCTATGTTATAATATGAAAAAAGCGCCATCTTTTGTCGGTTTAGGTAAAGTTTGATCGATCTATGCGTAAATAGATCGTTTGAAACTTATTAATTGTAGTTTTATTAATGTAACTTATTTATACAGTTATTTAAATGTAATTAACAATTAATTAAGCATTCCAGTATTCGGAGATAATTATTATAATGCGAGTGTATGAAACAGGTACAAAAATGTATGATGCTATGTATTTATTGAATGAAATAAATGAACAGACTATATTCTTTTTTATTTTTATCTAGCTGTGGTTTCACCCACGTATATTTTAATTTCATGGTAGCCCGCGGTCCCTAATGTTTTTTAAAAATCCAAGTAGCCTACGTTACTCCTTGTAACATTAACTATCCGTCAGTGAAAGTCCCGTTAAAATCCGCCCAGTCGTTTCGGAACAAACAGACAGAAAGACAGAGAAATTTAAAAAAAAATGGTTTTTCTATATCAGTATCGTGTATACTTTCATATGCGTTTAGTGAAAAACTGTAATTTTGGAATTACAAACAGACACTTCAATTTTATTTATCTGCAAAGATGTATAGACTAGCTGTGCCCCGCGGTTTCACCCGCGTAGATTTTATTTCATAATAGCCCGCGGATCTCTAAGGTTAAAAAAAATCTAAGTAGCCTAAGTTACTCCTTACATAACATTAGCTATCCGTCAGTGAAAGTCCCGTTAAAATCAAGATACTTCAATTTTATTTATCTGTATAGACTACACCAATATTTGAGGAAAGATTTGATTGTTTGTTTGCATTGAATAGGCTCCGAAACTACTTGACTGATCTTGAAAATTCTTTCAGCAATGGATAACTCATCATCAGCAAGTAATATAGGCTATATTTTATCCCCGTACTCCCACGGGAACGGGTACTACGCGGGTGAAACCGCGTGACGGCCGATAGCATTATATATTTGAGTAGTCGCATCCTACGCTAGCTTGAATCCCAGTTTTTCTAAAAGGAAACCTGCATATGTCTGAGAAGTAATTCAAACACGTATGTATAGTGGCTGAGACGGCGATGGACTCACCATCTGTCACGTTGGCACTTAATCATCTTGTGTGAAATGTGGGTGTTGTTATTACAACACCTCTGCCTACCCCATCCACGATTTGAATGCTAAATTATCACTGATTAATATATACTATATTTTATCCCCGTACTCCCACGGGAACGGGAATTACGCGGGTGAAACCGCGTGAAGTCTGATATACTTATAAGAAAAGTTAATTAACGCTTATAATAGTTTGAAGAAAGATTATCTTACGATATACCTCGCTAGCATCTGCCAGCTACCGCGTGGAATAGTTACTTTGAGCGAACTCTGGATTGAACCCGCCATTCTTCTTATATATCCTATTGCCTTCCTCGATAAATGGGCTATCCAAAATAGAAATCATTTCTCAAATAGGACCAGTCGTTCCTGAGATTTGCGTGTCCATACAAACAAACTCTTCAGCTTTATATTTCAGTACTAGCTGTCCCCCGCGGTTTCACCCGCGTAGAGTTAATTTCTAGGGTTTCCTGCGGAACACGAGTGTTTTTTTTTAAAATAATATATATAACTTCTTGTAAAATTAGTTACCTGCCAGTGAAAGTCCCGTTAAAATCCATTCAGTCGTTTTAGAGATTACCCGAAACAAACAGACAGACAGACAGAGAAAACAATTTAAACATGGTATTTCAGTGTCAGTAGCGTGTATACTTTCATATGCATTTAGTAAAAAGCTGTTATTTTGGAATTACAAACAGACACTTCAATTTTATTTATCTGTGTATATATATAGATATTAGATAAAATCCCACACGCGATGGGATATAACAATACTAATGTCATCTAAGTAGTCTTATATATCTAAAGATACTAAGAGATATTGACATTTTGACGTATAATCTTATTTACCGTTTTTTATCATAGCACTCGACGTAAGTTCAAATCCCGTGCACCAAAGGGTTTTTCTAAAAACTTATGAGCAGTGATGTCCCACCACGCGCTTTACGGTGAAGGAAAACATCGTGAGGAAACCTGCATATGTCTGAGAAGTAATTCAAACACGTATGTATAGTGGCTGAGACGGTGGACTCACCATCTGTCACGTTGGCACTTGATCATCTTGTTTGAAATGTGGGTGTTGTTATAACAACACCTCTGCCTACCCCATCCACCATTTGAATGCTACATTATCACTGATTAAGTCTGATATACTTATAAGAAAAGTTACATTAACGCTAATAATAGTTTGAAGAAAGATTATCTTACGATATATTCCTCGCTAGCATCTGCCCGCTACCGCGTGGAATAGTTACTTTGGGCTGACTCTAGGTTGACCCCGCCATTGGTCTTCGCGAGAAGATATATATATCCTATAGCCTTCCTCGATAAATAGGCTATCTTACATTAAAATAATTTCTCAAATAGGACCAGTCGTTCCTGAGATTTGCGCGTCCAAACAAACAAACTCTTCAGCTTTATATTTCAGTACTAGCTGTAACCCGCGTAGAGTTAATATCTAGGTTGTCCCGCGGAACACTAGTGTTTTTTTGTTAAATAAACATAGCCTAAATAACTCCTTGTAAAATTAGCTACCTGCCAGTGAAAGTCCCGTTAAAATAAATTCAGCCGTTTAAGAGATTACCCGAAACAAACAGACAGACAGAGAACAAAATTTAAACATGGTTTTTCAGTGTCAGTGGCGTATTTAGTGAAAAGCTGTTATTTTGGAATTACAAACAGACACTTCAATTTTATTTATCTGTGTATATATATAGATATTAGATAAAATCCCACACGCGATGGGATATAACAATACTAATGTCATCTAAGTAGTCTTATATATCTAAAGATACTAAGAGATATTGACATTTTGACGTATAATCTTATTTACCGTTTTTTATCATAGCACTCGACGTAAGTTCAAATCCCGTGCACCAAAGGGTTTTTCTAAAAACTTATGAGCAGTGATGTCCCACCACGCGCTTTACGGTGAAGGAAAACATCGTGAGGAAACCTGCATATGTCTGAGAAGTAATTCAAACACGTATGTATAGTGGCTGAGACGGTGGACTCACCATCTGTCACGTTGGCACTTGATCATATTCAGTGAAATGTGGGTGTTGTTACAATGCCTCTGCTTACCCCTTCTGGGACCCTTCTGGGATATTTACCTGATGGTAAGCTACTGCAGGCTATGAACGTGACCAACACCAAGGGTGGCACTCGTTGACTACCTTATAAATAATACCTGATGGTAAGCTACTGCAGCCTATGAACGTGACCAACACCAAGGGTGGCACTCGTTGACTACCTTATAAATAATACCTGATGGTAAGCTACTGCAGCCTATGAACGTGACCAACACCAAGGGTGGCACTCGTTGACTACCTTATAAATAATACCTGATGGTAAGCTACTGCAGCCTATGAACGTGACCAACACCAAGGGTGGCACTCGTTGACTACCTTATAAATAATACCTGATGGTAAGCTACTGCAGCCTATGAACGTGACCAACACCAAGGGTGGCACTCGTTGACTACCTTATAAATAATACCTGATGGTAAGCTACTGCAGCCTATGAACGTGACCAACACCAAGGGTGGCACTCGTTGACTACGTTGATCTGTTTCAAAGCCCAAATGCTTAGCAAGACGCACGGGGATTGTTGCATCAGGCTCAACTATAGCCCAGGGCGAGTGCCACGCCCCACTCATTATGATCGCCCTATCAAACACCTTCTCAAAAGGCGATAGAATGTGCAAGTGCGTCGACATCGCTCCAGCGCTGTGTCCGAACAGTGTGATCATATCAGGGTCCCCTCCAAAGCTATGTATGTGTTGTTTGATCCACCTCAGAGCCAGCAGCTGGTCCTTCAGCCCTTGGTTCCCTGGTACTTCCTTAGTCCCCAGACACATGAAGCCGTAGATTTGTACTCTGTAGTTCATAGTGACTAGAACAACCCCTTTCTTGACCAGGTATTCAGGACCGAATGAATTTCTATTTCCACTGCCAAAGGTCCATGCTCCTCCATGGATGAACACCATGACTGGGAGAGGCTGCAAGGGGCTGGCCTCGTAGGGGACGTAGATGTTCAGGTTCAGGCAGTCCAGGGTGCCGGAGGTCACGCCGCTGAAGCTGGATTGTGGGCAAACTGCTGAGTCGTCATCAGCTATAAAGGTCTCGTTGAAGCCAGGGTGAGGTATCCCTCGGTTTTACCCGCGTAGATTCAGTTTCATCCTTATTGTTGCAGAACCCTAATATTTTTGATAAATAAAAGTAGCCTACTCTAAATAAGTTACTCCTTGAAACTTCAGCTACCTACCAGTGAAAGTCCCGTTAAAATCAGTCCAGCCGTTTCAGAGATTACCCGGAACAAACAGACAGACAGACAGACAAACAGACGGACAGACAGACAGAGATAAAATTTAAAACTTATTTTTTTAGTGTCTGTAGCGTGTATACTTTCATATGCATTCAGTGAAAAGCTGTTGTTTTGGAATTACAAACAGACACTTCAATTTTATTTATCTGTATAGATAAACTTAGCCTTAGTTGCTCCTTGTAACATTAGCTATCTGCCAGTGACAATCGGTCCAAACAGACAGACAGAGATTTTTTTTCAATTGTTTTTTTGCATACAACCATGTATACTTTCAAATGATCTATTAATTATATTTAAACACATAATTATAAACTAAAAACCTTAAAAAGAAATACATATATAATGTGATACCTAAAATATATTATTAAAAGGATTCCCTGTAGGCAAGGTTCCGAAGATACTGGCAGCATTCCCCCTTTGGATGGCTACACTTTAGCATTTAGTGAAATCGCAAACTTTGAATTACAAACAGACACTTTAATTTTATTTATCTGGTTAAGTCAAATCAAATCAAATCAAATCAAAAAGTTTTATTCAACATAAGGACACTTGGAACACTTATTGAACGTCATTTCTCTTACGATAACTTAAGTTAATTTACTACCGTTTCCAAAAGTAAGCCTGTCAGGAGAAGAAACGGCGAAACAAACTCCCGGGTTGTTTTTTACATGTGTCCCTTCTATATACATAGGGTTGTTTAAGTACATTTTAATGGAAGAGTGAGCAACTCATTGCCATGCTTGGCTATCATCAATATACTCAGTTACACTATAATATGCTTTTTCACAAAGTTTGTTTGATGATTGCCTTAAAACTTAAAAATGGTAGTTCACACATTTTTAATGGTAGTTTATTGAAAAGGCGTATACTTTGCCCCACAAAAGAGTTACCAGTTTTGTGCAGTCTAGTCACAGGGACACGGAGTTTATCCCTCTTGCGTGTATTTATATTGTGCATATCACTATTTTTCTTAAAACTAAGCAACGACTCATTGCTTAGCCATTCAAAATATTTATGTATCTCACCCCAAAAGGCATTTCCCTGTGGACGGTGGCGTAAGGCAGTCCGAGGAACATGGAGTAGGAGCCGTCTGGACTGGCCAGTCCCTGCAGCAGCCCCGCTCCGCTGGCCACCAGCGGCTGCCCGCCCCCGCTGCCCACACAGCCGAGGACTAGTGCCACTACACACACACACACACTGCCCACGCCCACCATGCTGCTCCAGTGCCTCGCTACAACGCTCCACCTCTACTGATGATCGCTCTCAACGACGCAGATAACAAATATACGCAAGAGATATGGTTGATTGAACATTGTATACTGATTAATGAGTCTAATTAAATATAGTTAATTAAAATTCATCTTGTCACGAAGATAACTTAATGGATTTCGTCATCTTCACAGATATATACAATTGAAACGTCGGTTTGTAATTACAAATCAATAGATTTTCGCTAAAAGCATGTGAAAGTACTTACTTATTAAAAAAAACTATTTTTGAAATTAAAATAAAATTGAGGAGCTCGTGGCACAGTTGCTATTGCGCATATGTTGCGATCAGCGAAGTTAAACAAACCATACGCCTAGCCAGTAGTTGGATGGGTGACCGCGGGAGTTCCCTCCGTGCCTCGGAGAGCACGTTAAGCCGTCGGTCCCGGTTGACTATTTAACATCTTTGGCAATCGTTACAGGTCAGTCGGCCTAAGAGACTGACAACTGGTTTAACCCAGATGGCCGATTTTCCTCGAATGAAAACTGTTTTTGAAATTATTCTCTAACTGTCTGTTTGTTTCTGAGCTATCAATGAAGCGGTTGGACTGATTTTGACGGGACACTTGCAGATAGCTGATGCTAAAAGAAGTAACTTAGGCTACTTTTATTTATCTAATGTTGTGGGAGAAAAGTAAAAGGAGAGCCGTAGTGGCCTCGGGGTTAGAGCAGTCGCCTGCTACGCAAGCGAAGCAAGTTCGAATCCTATGAGTTTTTCTAAAAACTTATGTACAGTGATTTCACACCACGTGCTTTACGGTGAAGGAAAACATCGTGAGGAAACCTGCATATGTCTGAGAAGTAATTCAAACACGTATGTATAGTGGCTGAGACGGCGATAGACTCATCTGTCACGTTGGCACTTAATCATATTCGGTGAAATGTGGGTGTTGAAAATTACAACACCTCTGCCTACACCCGAGGGAAATACTGTCTATGTTTTGTTATAAAGGAATTTTAGTTCTACGTAATCAATTGAAATTATTTATTTAGTTCAAGGGATCATGAATAAAAAATAGGTTCTGAGAAAATACATTTTAATAATATGTCATTTACAGTCTACAAAGTACTATATTCTCGCATCTCTATCTCTTATCTCTTGCCGGTCTCATATTCCCCGTAAGCGGTGTAGAAGAGGTCCCAGAAGGCCATGCGCTCGTGCAGGGGGCCCCGCCTCATGGTCAGTTCCTTGCCCAGCTCCAGGTACCTCTTGCTGGATGACGTCACCGGCTGCCACCGCACTGACTCCACCTCCCTCGTCTCTGGCGACGGACACCTGCACACACACTAATATTATTAACTTGGAACAACAATTGACTTCCTATAATCACTTGCCATTGGCGCAATAGTACTCAAACTCGTCGCCATTAAATAAATAAAAGAAAAACTTCCTCTACTTTGACAACCGCTAGTAAACGAGTTGTTGAGTGGAGACCGCGTCTCGGCAAACGTAGTGTAGGACGTCCTCCGGCCAGGTGGGATGACGGCTGGATGCGGCAAGCAGTAGGTCTAAAAAGGCCACTTTCGGAGAATCATAATGTGATCTGAATATGATTCATCACCGACATGACAAAATGGTCACTTAAGCAATTCATATTTATGATTCACGAATGATTACAATAATTGTAGATGTTCGTCCCTATGTACCTTTTTATGGTTCTGCTATTTGTCACAAAAACAATTCATATTTTGTGGACCATTTTGGGAATCTTCATAGGAAAGTGTCAAACAGGTGAATTGCGAAATATGAATCATTCCTGAATCATATTCGGATTACATTATGATTCTCCCAAAGTGGCTGTTTTATACCTACTGAACACAGGGCGCTATGGCACTCATTAGGGGAGGCCTATGGCCAGCAATGGACTAAGATTGGTTGTAGATAGATAGGCTGCAGTAGCTTACCATCAGATTAGTTGACCTCATAATAATAAAAAACGGTAGTAACTTACCCGAACTTAGCAAAATTAGTCCATAGAGTAGTCATTCTATCAATCATTAACGCGTCATCGGCATAGATTGTTGTTGGTGTTTGCGTGGAGTGGAACAGATACCCCAAATCATCAGCGTGTGTCGCGTATGGTGATGATATGTTCAGCTTCTTCTTCATCAGATTCAGTTCACCATCATACGTGAAAAAATACTGGTACACCTCACCTCCTTGATCTAAATAACTCTTTATAGCTCTCTCTATTGGATAATTCAACAGAAAGTCTGATCCTAAGAATATCAGCGCATCTTTTGTTTTATTAACAGTCGCGTCTTCATCTACATAGAAGCGTCTAATATAATCTACCATATCACTAAAATCGTCGGTATCAAAACCGGATTTCAGCATGTCTTCATCGAAGTAGTTTTGGAAAAACTCATCAGGTTTATTAGCGAACTCGAAAAGTAGTTCATCATTAGTATACCCAATCATAATCGGTATGTTTTTAGCTTTTGTTGGTGTTGCATTGAATGGATAGTTTATTATTATTCTCTCATCATCTCTGTTCTGTGTTTCTACACACGGCTTTGTAAATAGCTGTCCTGTGGAATCAGTATTGATATCTGAAGTAGCTTTAACAAGAATAAGAGGATCAATCGTTGCTATGTAATTCAATGCCTCGTTGTAATCTTCTGTTTCAAAGCCTAAATGCTTAGCAAGACGCACGGGGATTGTTGCATCGGGCTTTACCAAAGCCCAGGGAGAATGAGTAGCACCACTCATTATGATCGCCCTATCAAACACTTTCTCATTCGGAGATAGAATGTGCAAATGCGTCGACATCGCTCCAGCACTGTGTCCGAACAGTGTGATCATATCAGGGTCCCCTCCAAAGCTATGTATATGTTGTTTGATCCACCTCAGAGCCAGCAGCTGGTCCTTCAGCCCTTGGTTCCCCGGTACTTCCTTAGTCCCCAGACACATGAAGCCGTAGATTTGTACTCTGTAGTTCATAGTGACTAGAATAACCCCTTTCTTGACCAGGTATTCAGGGCCAACAGATTCCCGGTTCCCGCTGCCAAATGCCCATGCTCCCCCGTGGATATATACCATAACAGGGAGAGGTGTAGTGCTGGTATTGTTGGGGACGAAGATGTTAAGGTTCAGGCAGTCTAAGGTGCCGGTAGGCAGACCGCTGGGGCTGGGTTGTGGACAGATAGCAGTGTCGTCATCAGCTACGAAGGTCTCGTTGAAGCCAGGGTGAGGTATGGCGGCCTGGAACATACATGCAATAATTCCTCCATTCGAAGACCAGAAATTTTTGATATATATATTTGGTTAGATGGATTTAAAGTTTAGTAACGAAAAGTAGTTTTATTGCTAGAGCGATCTCTTGGGACCATTGAGTTGTACCAGATTTTGGTCCCCGAAATGGTCCTTGTTCAAGTTCGTAGTAACGGATATTAATACCCAACCTATTTCTTGGTACAAATATAAATTCCCAACCTAGTTTTGGTACCCAGTCTAGTCCCAGATAGTTGAGTGATTTATTTTGTATTCTTAAAACTGTATAATATTCTTTAAAAGAGTAATTACTGAGTTTCTTGCCAGGTTGTTCTCAGTAAAAGCAACCTTCCGAACCTTGCGGTAGCATGTATAATACTGTGTAATTATATCATTCTGACGATTTGAAAGTACTTTGTATAAAGTCTAATCGAATAAAGATATATTTGAGTTTGAGTTTGAGTCCTTTGTACCAGATTTTGGTATCAAACCCAAGTTTGAGAGTACCCAAGGTACCCAAGAAAGTCATAAGTACCGGATTTTGGTATCTAACCTAGCTTTGATACCTGATTTTGGTAACAGACCTAGTTTTGAAAACAGATGTTGTTACCCTTTCTAGCTTTGAGAGTAGATATTGGTACCCGAACTGGCTTTGGTATTTAATCTAGTTGTCAGTCGATTTAAGTACCACACCTAGTTATGGTACCAGATTTTGGTAATTAACCTAGTCCTTTGTACCAGAGCAAGTAATTTATCGAACTCATTCGCACAAAGATAACTTTGTGTAATCATTTTGTTTACAATCGTACTAAGTAAGTAATAGTGATTGTATCGTGACCTCGACCCTGCCTTATATACGATTATATTTAGGGTTCCCTAGCAAAAAGGAAAATTGAACCCTTGCTTTGCTTTTTTTTCGTATCTGTGTGGAAAATGAGACATATAATTCTTTCTTTTCTTTCTATATTACCCTTTATGATTCTTCTCTTGGTCCAAGCTTTTTTGCGATCGGTATAATAACTATGTCATAACCTACCTTGTTGCAGAGGAGCTCGTGGCACAGTTGCTATTGCGCATATGATTCGATCAGCGAAGTTAAGCAACCATACGCCTAGCCAGTAGTTGGATGGGTGACCGCGGGAGTTCCCTCCGTGCCTCGGAGAGCACGTTAAGCCGTCGGTCCCGGTTGACTATTTAACATCTTTGGCAATCGTTACAGGTCAGTCAGGGGCCTAAGAAAGTCTGACAACTGGTTTAACCCAGATTGCTCGAAAAAGGGGTTACGAAGGTCAGATGGCAGTCGCTTCGTATTAAAATCATATTAGCCACATCGGGTTGAATCAAGTGCTGACCCCAAATACATGGGATAAGGCCAGGGAGATGATGATAAACTACCTTGTTGGTCTTGTGGTATACGCACAGTAATTTACTTAGAGTTTATAAATTGCTTTTAGAGCGCAGAATCCTCAGTGCGCGAATTCTCGCACTTGACCGGTATTTACGACTTTTAACTTGTAATCTAAATTAATAATTAATTATTACGTCATACACTTGAAGACTTTAAAAAACACTTATATTTATACTTAGGTCGACTGTAGTTACGACGATTGTAAGTAAACACTATTAATAATTCCTTAGGCCTCTTCTTAGTTCCCGAAGGAGACTGTATATTTTTGAAAAGAGTAATGACCGAGTTCCTTGCCAGGTTGTTCTCAGTAAAAGCAACCTTCCGAACCTGGTGGTAGCATGTATAATACTGTGTAATTATGGCAATCTGACGATTGGAAAGTACTTTGTTAAAAGTCTAATCGAATAAAGATATTTATGAGTGAGTTTGCATAGACCGAAAAGTGTTATAATCTCACATTTCACACAAGATGATTAAGTGCCCACGTGACAGATGGTGGTCTATCGCCGTCTCAGCCACTATACATACGTGTTTGAATTACTTCTCAGACATATGCAGGTTTCCTCACGATGTTTTCCTTCACCGTGAGGCTATGAGGTAGTCAACGCGTGAATGCCAGCCTTGGTATGGGCCACGTTCATAGGCAAAGTCTTTCAGATTACCGTGGGCGGTATAATTATATATCTCACCCCAAAAGGCAGTGCCCTGTCGACGGTGGCGTAAGGCAGTCCGAGGAACATGGAGTAGGAGCCGTCTGGACTGGCCAGTCCCTGCAGCAGCCCCGCTCCGCTGGCTACCAGCGGCTGCCCGCCCCCGCTGCCCACACAGCCGAGGACTAGTGCCACTATACACACACATAAAGTCCGTATAATCTTCATTACCACGTGTATAGTGTATGGATGCTTGAGATGAACTAATCTTTCGGTGATTAAGTTGACCCCAGATAGAGAAATAGTGATGTTATGATTTTTCGGATATGAAAAGGTAAACGAATGTAATTAATCATTATTTACTATGTAATGCATGTCTGAGAAGTAATTCAAACACGTATGTCTAGTGGCTGAGACGGCGATGGACTCACCATCTGTCACGTTGGCACTTAATCATCTTGTGTGAAAAGTGTGTGTTAACAACACCTCTGCCTATACCCGAGGGGAATACAGGCGTGAATATATGTATGTATACGATTAGACTTTTTACAAAGTACTTTCAAATCGTCAGTACAACATAATTATACAGTATTATACATGCTACCGCCAGGTTCGGAAGGTTGCTTTTACTGAGAACAACCTTACAAGAAACTCAGTAATTACTCTTTTCAAAAATATTATACAACTAGCTGTACCCCGCGGTTTCACCTGCGTAGATTTAGTTTCATCCTTATTGTCGCGGAACCCTAATATTTTAAATAAATAAAAGTAGCCTAAGTTATTCCTTGAAACATCAGCTACCTGCCAGTTAAAGTCCCGTTAAAATCGGTCTAGCCGTTTCAGAGATTACCCGGAACAAACAGACAGACAGACAGACAGACAGACAGAAAAAAATTTTAAAACTTGGTTTTTCAGCGTCAGTAGCGTGTATACTTTCATATGCATTTAGTGAAAAACTGTTATTTTGCAGTTACAAACAGACACTTCAATTTTATTTATCTGTATAGATTTTAAAAATACTAAAGAAATTACTTTAGAAATGTAAGCCCATGGACACAGTTCGAACTGTGGTTTCGGATATCCAATACATTCGTTCTATAACATCTCTATAGAATAAGTATGTATGTTAATTTCAAATAAACAAATAAAACAGGTTTCACACACCACCATCAAAGGCAAGCATTTTATTTGCCTCTTATTAGGCACTAAAGGCAGTATTTTTTTGCTATAAATACAACCAAAATACCTAACACGAACCATAAACAATTTTGGTACCCGGCCTAGTCCATGGTTCAAGTCATTGGTACCCCACCTAGTCCTTGGTCCAAATTTTTGTATTTAAGTAAGAAAATGTTACAAAACGTTGGTACCCCACGTAGTCTTCGCTCCAAGTTATTGGTACCCCACCTAGTCCTTGGTCCAAAATGTCGGTAACTGACCTAGTCATTGGGTAACTCGTTTAGGTAGCAATAATAAAACGCATGTTAATAATTAGAAAGTGTATTTTATTGATATTATGTAATATCGACCAAGTGCTCCTCAGTGTTAGATATATTCAACTGTAAATGCCAGGTCGGTACATTAGAACTCGTATCTGTTATAGACACACTATTGTTTTTCTGTGAACAAAAAAAAAATTTATAGGACGTTATTCCGAATCCCAGCAGTTGTACCAATGAGTTTTCTAAAACTTATGTGCAGTGATTTCACACCACGTGCTTTACGGTGAAGGAAAACATCGTGAGGAAACCTGCATATGTCTGAGAAGTAATTCAAACACGTATGTATAGTGGCTGAGACGGTGGACTCACCATCTGTCACGTTGGTACTTAATCATCTTGAGTGAAAAGTGTGTTGTTATTACAACACCTCTGCCTACACCCGAGGAGAATACAGGCGTGAGCATATTACAGATTAGCTGTCCCGCGGAACCATTTTTTAAATAAAAGTAGCTTAGGCTACTCCTTGTAAAATTAGGTATCTGCCAGTGAAAATCCCGTGAAATCGGCCCAGCCGTTTCAGAGATTACCCGGAAAAAACAAACAGACAGAGAAAAAATTTAAAACTTGGTTTTGTGTCAGTAGCGTGTATACTATCATATGCATTTAGTGAAAAGCTGTTATTTTGGAAATACAAACAGACACTTCAATTTTATTTATCTGTTTATATAGATATATATTTCGGTGTATATGTAGTGTACAATACCTTATGTACGAGCCTCGTATGATTGTACAGAGCTCCGCGGTACGTGAAGGATGCAGCACACAGTTCACAGGAGTATGGCCGCGAGCCGGAGTGCGCGCGGAGGTGACCTTCTAGTACCTTCTTTGTCTGACACATACATATATTACTGACGGTGGGAGATTAAACTCAGGCGGGGGTGATATGACAGAGTTTGGGGGGAAAATAGCAGTCAGTAGGGGTAATATGAATGGTAGTGGGGGTAGGATGACAGTTACTGGGGGTGATAGGAGAGTAAGTAGGGGTATTCTGAAATGTAGTGGGGGTAATATGACAGTTGGTAGGGGTGATGTGACAGTAAGTAGGGGTAATTTGAAATGTAGTGGGGGTAGGATGGCAGGTACTGGGGGTGATATGAGAGTCAGTAGGGGTAATATGATAGTAAGTAGGTGATATGACAGGTGGTGGGGGGGATGTGACAGATGTGGGGTAATATGACAGACGAAGGGTGTGCTATGACGAACGTTTTCTTTTATCAATTTACTGTTAGGGGGGGACAATACAGGCAGTCGGGGCGATATAACAAGTGTATGTTGTGGGGGGGTGACATGAAAATTAGGGTGGGAGGTACAACAGGCAATAGTTTTAAAGTTTATTCATTACAAATATTTTCTCTTTATCAATATTCATATATTAGTATATATATTGTTGATAATTACCGAGTAGGCTTTGCCGCAAGTGTGGCACACGTGGTTCCTGTGGGCGCGGGCGTTGCGGTGGATCATACGGACGTGGGTTCGAAGCGCGGGCCGCGACGAGAACGACTGTACATACATCGTTGTTGCGCGTTCAAAAGTAGCTATGTGTGTACACACTTTAGGAGACGCAGAAAATGATTTTCTCGAAATATGGCCCGAGTATTCAAAAAGAATATTCTTACTATTGATACATATAACAAATTTACATAGTTTTCTTAGATTAATGTTGGATAAGTATCATTATTAATAATGGCTGGCATTCTCGTCATACTTGTGAACAGGTGCTGCTTGTGGAGGCTGGTCATCTCAAGCTACGCATTTACATATAAGTACAACTACTAGACTTTTCTTTATGTTAATTTTTATTGACATTGGTGCATTGGAACTGTGTCCATGGGCTTACATTGCTCAAGTGATTTATTTTGTTTTTAAAAATTGTATAATATTTTTAAAGGAGTAATTACTGAGTTTCTTGCCAGGTTGTTCTCAGTAAAAGCAACCTTCCGAACCTGGTAGTAGCATGTATAATCCATGTCGTTCTGACGATTTGAAAGTACTTTGTAAAAAGTCTAATCGAATAAAGATATTTTTGACTTTTGACTTTGACTTTGACAAAATTAAACATTACTGGAAATGTTGACACAGAGTTCACGAAATACACATAGCGACTTTTGCACGATATATACATGCGTATAAAAAAATTAAGGCCATTTTAATTTGCTCAATTAGAAGGCGATAAAAATGTACACTGTTTTAGTAAGGTTTTTATCGTAATTACGCTTTTTTAACCTATAAGTGTCAGTAAAAATCGTAACTTACATCAATTCAGAAATATCTTGATCTATAAAGACTAGTAAAATACCGAAGTCGATAAAACCGTTCAAATAAAAAATCGTAGAAAACCTGAAATTTCTGTAAAATTAACAAATTCGATATATCTGTTAAAATCATAATCCTCAAATATCGACATTTTTTTTTAAAAAAAAACCGGTAAAGCATGAAAACTGTGCTCTGCGGTTTCACCCGCGTAGATTTAGTTTCATCCTTATTGTCGCGGAACCCTAATATTTTTAATATATAAAAGTTACTCCATGAAACATCAGCTACCTACCAGTGAAAGTCCCGTTAAAATCCGTCCAGTCGTTTCAGAGATTACCCGGAACAAACAGACAGACAGACAGGCAGAGAAAAAATTATAACTTAGTTTTTTAGTGTCAGTTGCGTGTATACTTTCATATGCATTTAGTGAAAAGCTGTTATTTTGGAATTACAAACAGACACTTCAATTTTATTTATCTGTATAGATAAAAAACATGTAAATATACTCACATATGTGCAGTCTTGTTGTGTGCACTTAAAAGGGGTTAATTTAAGATGCACCCCTAGGTTATGTTCATTGAGTCGCGAGGCTTTTGCGAACTTCTTATCACACAGATGACATGCGTACCTTCAACAAAATATACAGGTGTCGGAGAAAAAGGAACAGTTGTCTTCTAGAAGTTGTAGGGTTTTATGAATATATCACTATGTTGAAGTCGTAAAATATCTAGCTCCAACGATAACGTAGTTATAGGCTATGGTTGCTAAGGGCCGAAGAGCTCGCGGCCTTAAGCGATTGAATGAACGCGCACCCGCGTTTACCTACATTACGTACGCGGTCATTAAACTTGTTAAATTAAGGGGAAGGTTAATGGTTTCGAAAAATTATTTTATGGGATTATTTCAGGATTTATTAGAGGGAGAAAAAAATAAAAACGCAGTTAGATTTCACGTGAATAACTCTACGTTACAGCTGATTTTTATGCGAAAATAAGGTCTTGATATGGTTAACTTTGAACGTCAATTACTCGAAAACGGATGTAGATATTATTGTCATAATAATTTTAATTGCTTCCTAAAATTATACCCTATCACATATGTCCAGCTGTCCTATTTCATATTTCATTTCAAAAATCTTTTTTTTTTTTTTTTTTGAAATGATGAAGAAAGCTTATTATTCAATTTCGGATTACATAAATGATAAAGACATATGGAATTAAAACTCTGCACAAGTAGCTCCTGGCAATGACATGGTATGCAAACATGATATGTAAATCATTTGGTATTGTTTTTACTGCTTTAATTATTACTACCTGTGCCCCGCGGTTTCACCCGCGTAGATTTAGTTTTATTGTAATTATCATTATTTACTGTGTAATGAAATGTACATGATGCCAGCTGAGTTTCTTGCCAGTTGTTCTCAGAAGGCTAGTTTCCGAACCGGTGGTCAATTCTTCGACATTCATTAGTGCCTTACCAGAGGCTGAACTCAATAAATCATTTTCATCATCGCGTTGGCAGTAATTACTTTACGAGTTTGGAGTACAATGTGACTATGGTTGTGCTTTGTCGATATTTAAAAAAAAAATTCTAATTAAAAAAAAAACTTTCGAGTACACATTTGAACATACATTTTTAAGGCCTGTCTATGGTCTTGACTCATTTTCGCAAAATTATCGTTCAAATATCGTTCTGAGGGTGCGAATGCTATCCCCCTCGGGTGTAGGCAGAGGTGTTGTAATAACA
Organism: Watsonalla cultraria; assembly: GCA_964035505.1. Lineage (NCBI taxonomy): Eukaryota > Metazoa > Arthropoda > Insecta > Lepidoptera > Drepanidae > Watsonalla > Watsonalla cultraria. The sequence continues at coordinate 183,947 of OZ037741.1, read as the reverse complement.
ACACACACTTTTCACACAAGATGATTAAGTGCCAACGTGACAGATGGTGAGTCCATCGCCGTCTCAGCCACTATACATACGTGTTTGAATTACTTCTCAGACATATGCAGGTTTCCTCACGATGTTTTCCTTCACCGTAAAGCACGTATGACATAAATATACTTACTTCAGCTTAGCCGGGTCGATATGTTTCAAATTATACTTCATGTGTTGGTAGTAGGACATCTTGTTCTTAAAATTAAGATCGCACTGAAAAAAAAACAATTAACTATAATTTTATAGTAATTACTAATATTGTTTGTAACGAATTGTCTCAAAAAGTACTGGACCGATTTAAAAAATTCTTCCACCATTTGAATGCTACATTATCACTGATTAATATAGGCTATATTTTATCCCCGTACTCCCACGGGAACGGGAACTACGCGGGTGAAACCGTGTGACAACCGCATCCATTATGACGATTTGAAAGTACTTTGTTAAAAGTCTAATCAAATAAGGTATTTTGAATAGCAATGGTGACCGCTTACCTCATGACAATACAAGTTGGCAGATTCGTTGTGAGTCTCCAAATGTATTTCCATAGCTTTCTTGAATAGAAACCGTTTATCACACTTGGGACATACAAATTCTTTTTCACCTTTATGTATACTGAAAACCAAATAAAATTAATTATATAAATAGCTTTCACATGAGGTGTGCTGTTACATGTGGTGTATAATTACATGAGGTGTGTCGTTACAAGAGGTGTGATGTACATGGGGTGTATAGTTACATGAGGTGATTTGTTACACGAGGTGTGTCGTTACATGAGGTTTGTCGTTACATGAAGTTTATCATCACATGGGGTGTGTAGTTACATGAGGTGTGGCGTTACACGAGGTGTGTCGTTACATGGGGTGTATAGTTACATGGGGTGTATAGTTACACGAGGTGTGGCGTTACATGAGGTGTCGTTACATAAGGTGCGCTCGTAACAGGTGTGTTTTCACAAGCGGTGTGTTGATCGCACAAGAGGTGTTAACACTAAAAAGGACGTAGTTTACACAACAGGTATATTCCGACGGCAGGTGTGTGTTCTCACAGCATGTGTGTTATGTTAGAGTGTGTGTGTGTGTGTGTGTTAGAGTGTATGAGTGAGATAGAGAGAGAGAGAGAGAGAGATTGTATGTGAGTGTGTGTGTACTTACAGTATGTGTTATGTTTGCGTGCGCGCGTGTGTGACTGTGTGTGTGTGTGTGTGTGTGTGTGTGTGTGTGTGTGTGTGTGTGTGTACTCACAAGAGGTGTGTCCTCAGCGAGGCGGTATCTCCGAACAGTTTTCCGCAGAGCGAGCATTCCTGCTTGTCGCCGTGGGAGCGGACGTGACGCCGCAGTTGGCTCAGGGAACTATATCCATCAGATTACTATCAAAATGTGAACGAACGTGTTTCATAGTTCAATAGCCCAGGGGCTCATGGCACAGTTGCTATTGCGCATATCATTCGCTCAGCGAAGTTAACCAACCCTAACCCAAGCCAGTTGGATGGGTGACCGCGGGAGCTCCCTCCGTGCCTCGGAGGGCACGTTAGGCCGTCGGTCCCCGTTGACTATTTAACATCTTTGGCAATCGTTACAGGTCAGAGCCTTAAGAGTCTGATTGGCTTAACCCAGATTCACTGGCGCTACTCGATAAAAATTGCAAATTTCAGTTGAAATACTTGAGCACAGAAATACAGTTGCAGAATGCAAAAAAATGTGCTTATTACATATCAAGACACCTCTTTTTCCAAAATAAGAGTCGGCTGGTGCCTGTACCGCCCACTTTACAGAAGATACCACACAAATATTGGTACCTTAGAGTAGTGTTGTGTTCACAAGGTGAGTAAGGTCGCCACTCATACATGGAGGGGAGGGGTGGGAGTGGAGGCACTGTGCTAGATATAGTTGTCATTATAAGGTGCGCGAGTGCCACCCTTGGTGTTGGTCACGTTCATAGGCTGCAGTAGGTCACCATCAGGTATGGTATAATTACGTGTAAGTATGTGTGCACAGCGGGCAGCAGTGCGTGGGGGGCGGCGCGCCGTGCTGGCGCGCGCAGTGGTCGGCCCCCACGGAGGCCCGCGAGAACACCCCGCCGCAACACACACACCGCCATCTGGACACACACATGCACTCACATTACTCACACACTACAATCTGGACACACACACACACACAATACAATCTAGACACACACACACAATACAATCTAGACACACACACTACAATCTGGACACACACACACACACAATACAATCTAGACACACACACACACAATACAATCTAGACACACACACTACAATCTGGACACACACACACACACAATACAATCTAGACACACACACACACAATACAATCTAGACACACACACTACAATCTGGACACACACACACACACAATACAATCTAGACACACACACACACAATACAATCTAGACACACACACTACAATCTGGACACACACACACACACAATACAATCTAGACACACACACACACAATACAATCTAGACACACACACACAATACAATCTAGACACACACACTCACTACAATCTGGAAACACACACGCACACACACTACAATCTGGACACACGCTACAATCTAGACACAAATACACACACACTACAATCTGGACACACGCTACAATCTAGACACAAATACACACACACTACAATCTGGACACAGGACAGTAGTAATAAATAAATATATGTAATATTGACCTGACTCGATGCCTCCGTTTGTGCGCGGAGAGAGCGGCCGCGGAGTGTCCGCAGTGCACCGAGCACACCGGGCAACGCATCGACCCTGACGACTGTACACATCACATTACTTACTAATCACTCGCTTGTCGTTACTAATCAGTACCCCTATCACAGGTTTCTCACCGTTTTGGCAATCTACACTCTATCTCTCTAATCTGCTAGCGTCTCCTCCAAATATTTGTATGAGAACGAGAAGAGAAGAAAAAGAGAAGAACTAAAATATCTCATACAAATATTGCGAGGGACGCTAGTGAGTGTAGGTAACGAAAACGGGGTCAAACTCGTGATAGGGAAAAAGATACACAGAACTATCATTACGTATCAGAATGTTGACATTACTAATCAGAAAGTGTTATTATTAAACAAAAGGTTATCAGTACTAATCAGAAAGCTATAAGCAACGTAAACCTGAACAGATACACCTGGCTGCATTAAGTACACTTATAGTACAAGAGTTACTTAATTAGCAGAGCAAATGCACTAAATGGTTTGCAGGTACTAATCAGAAAGTTATCTTTACTAATCACAATGTAATTTTAACTAATCAATAAACTGTAAAATCCTTACCGGATCATGTTTCTTCATATGATTGTCCAGTTTGAACTTATGACTGAACCCAATGGCGCAGTGGTAGCACTTGTACGTTAGGGTCGTGAAGGGGGGACTCGTCAGAGCCTTCTGTCTCTCTTCCTCCACCTGTTAGAGGGAGAGAGAAAGATAGATAGAGTATGATAGAAACTATTTATATTGGGGTGAAACCTGTACCAATTAGTTTTTTTAATTCTAAAAACTTATGTACAGTGATTTCACACCACGTGCTTTACGGTGAAGGAAAACATCGTGAGGAAACCTGCATATGTCTGAGAAGTAATTCAAACACGTATGTATAGTGGCTGAGACGGCGATGGACTCACCATCTGTCACGTTGGCACTTAATCATCTTGTGTGAAAAGTGTGTGTTGTTATTACAACACCTCTGCCTACACCCGAGGGGGATACAGGGGTTTATGTATATGTATAGATTAGCTGTGCCCCGCGGTTTCACCCGCGTAGATTTTAATTTCATGGTTGCCCGCGAATCCCTAATGTTTTTAAAAATATAAGTAACTCCTTGTAACATTAGCTATCCGTCAGTGAAAGTCCCGTCAAAATCCATCCAGCCGTTTCGGAGATTACCCGGAACAAACAGACAGACAGACAGACAAAGTTTTTTTTTTAAAATTGGTTTTTCTATGTTAGTATCGTGTATACTTTCATATGCATTTAGTGTAATATTATTTATCTGTATACTGTATATAGATATAGATGTATAGATAGGTATATACCTCTTCCCAGCTGAGGACGACCATCTCCAGTTGTCCGGGGGCCACGTTTAACTTCTTCAGTTTGTTCTCCACCCGAGCGTTGGAGATCACTCCACAACGATCTTTTCTCTTGGTCATACTCTTCTCTTGTCTCAGATCTATATACATATAAGGTCTACACAAGACGCACACTTTTTTCATAACAATTTAAAAATTATATCAAAAATTCAATAACTCTTTGAATCATTTAAATTTTTCATATATATATATATATATATACTAGCTGTGCCCTGCGGTTTCACCCGCGTAGATTTAGTTCCATTCTTATTGTCGCGGAACCCTTATATTTTTAATAAATAAAAGTAGCCTAAGTTACTCCTTGAAACATCAGCCACCTGCCAGTGAAAGTCCCGTTAAAATCCGTCCAGCCGTTTCCGAGATTACCCGGAACAAACAGACAGACAGCAAAAAATTTAAAACTTGTTTTTTTTTGTGTCAGTAGCGTGTATACTTTCATATGCATTGAGTGAAAAGCTGTAATTTTGGAATTACAAACAGACACTTCAATTTTATTGACCTGTATAGATAGAGATGTATAAATACCACTCACCTACATCACCCTTCCTGGGTCTCCCTCTCCTCTTCACTCCGGAGTCACTCCTCAGCCTCACCTTCGTCAAAGGCTCATCATCAGACGCGTTGAACTCATCACATTGCTTCACCGATGGTGATACTGCCTGGTGAAAGTGCCCACAATACATATTAATACACTTGTCAGTAAAAGCAACCTTCCGAACCGGGCGGTAGCCGTAATTATGTCATTCTGACGATTTTAAAGTACTTTGTATAAAGTCTAATCGAATAAAACAACTTTTAACCAACTTGAAAAAAGGAGGAAGTTATCAATTCACCTGTTTGTTACCTCAGATCTTTTGACTGGGTGAACAAATTACGATGATTATTTATTTATTTGAAAGGTGAAGCTTCCCAAGTGGTCGCATTTTAATTTGGTTCAGTTCTGATGGTGGCATCCATGAGAAATCGAGGGGAACCTTCGATAATCTTACTGAGTGTCGGAGAAAATAGGACAGCTGTTAAAATATGTGATAGAGTACAATTTTAGGAAGCAAATAAAATTATTACATCAAAAATATCTTCTTCAGTTTTGAAGTAATTGACGTTCAAAGTTGACCATATCAAGACCTTATTTTCGCATAAAAATCAGCTGTAACGTAGAGTTATTCACGTGAAATCTAACTACGCTTTTATTTGTTTCTCCCACTAATAAATCCTGAAATACCAAACCATTAACCTTCCCCTTAATTTAACAAGTTGAATGACCGTGTACGTAATGTAGGTAAACGCGGGCGCGCGTTCACTCAATCGCTTAAGGCCGCGAGCTCTTCGGCCCTTAGCAACCATAGCCTATAACTACGTTATCGTTGGAGCTAGATATTTTACGACTTCAACATAGTGATATATTCATAAAACCCTACAACTTCTAGAAGACAACTGTTCCTTTTTCACCGACACCTTATAATTTAGATATAGTACTCACCTCAATACACGTATCACCAAACTGATCCACAAAATCATCATCATTACTCTCCACTTTGATAAAAGCCACCTCGTTCTGTGCATCCTTTTCGCTCTTCACACTACTGGCTACATCAGACAGGGTCGGCACTATGTCTAGTGTTGATGGTTGGGTTTTATTGAGATTTGACAGCGGATGGATTGATGTTGATTGATTGAGCTGGAATATCATATTACTATATTGGTTGGTCGTACAAGGAAGTCAAAGTGTTAGCGGACAATAGAGAGGGTTGGTGATTGCTTCACCGACAAGAGTCTAGCTCTTAAATAAATGATGGTGAGTGATGATATTGGTTTCACCCGCATAGTCAGTGGTGTGCATTGCATAGAAGCAGGTAAGCAGAAGTTACAATTTGTGATCACTGAATACACACGTGTCGTGTCTGTGTGTTTATGTTCATATGTGTATCTTTACCAAGACGTACGTACCTATGTGGTGTCACATAGGTACGTACTTAACCTGCCTACCTACCTACTTATTGTTTATGCCTACCCTGATGAAAATCCAATGCACGCTCCTGCGCATAGTTCCCGTTCCCGTGGGAGTACGGGGATAAAATATAGCCTATATTAATCAGTGATAATGTAGCATTCAAATGGTGGAAGAATTTTTTAAATTGGTCCAGTACTTTTGGAGGCAATTTGTTACAAACATTGTAGACCGCCTCATTGCTCTAGACCAGCCAGATAGTTCAAGAAATTTCTGAGGACGGCCAGAATCACATACAAAATATAAGCCATAAGCCAAGAGCCATGGTGACCCAGCAGTCACCTGCTACGCAAGCGAGGCAAGTTAAGGAGTTTTTCTAAAACTTATGCTTTACGGTGAAGGAAAACATCGTGAGGAAACCTGCATATGTCTGAGAAGTAATTCAAACACGTATGTATAGTCAATGAGACGGCGATGGACTCACCATCTGTCACGTTGGCACTTAATCTTGTGTGAAAAGTGTGTGTTGTTATTACAACACCTCTGCCTACACCCGAGGGGAATACAGGCGTGAGCATATGTTTGTACTTACGACATATTGGCTGAGGAGCTGATGTGCCTTCTGCACTCGTTTCTTGTATTTCAATGTCTTTTTAATGAGAGCTATGCATTCCCAGCATAATGTGATGGGTTTTTGACTATAATCCTACAAAAAACCGTAAAGATTTTTTTTTTTTTCGTAAACAAAAAAGTCACTTAAATAATAAAATATAAGTTGTTTATTGATAATTAAACATTCATATCATAGAATATAGAGTTTAAAGTTACAATTTATAGTGTAAAAGTGTCTGAATACTTACAAATCTGTCCAAAATACTACGAAAAAAGTTTATAATTTCAACGTCCGATATTAACTTCAATTTTCTATCGGAACTCAAACAGCCTTCGCACAATGTACGTAATTGAACACATTTAAATTCCAAATTCATTATTATGTTTAAAATCTAGTGTTTTATGCGAGTTTGGTACACTTTACTTTCACAAGATATTGTATTGTTATTTTTTTTTGTTTGTGCATATACGACCATAGATAATATTAAGTAGGTAATAGGTATAGAAGGTGACTGAAGATAAAAAATGCTAAAATATTTTATTAAAACAAGATATTCTAACTACTAAAATAATGGAACAATTTGTATTTGAGGAACTTTTTACAGTAATAGTTTAAAGATTCGTCTGTTTTATTTTTAAGTAGGTAGTATTTGGATATTAAAAAAAGAAAGTAGTCTTAAAAAAAATTGTAAGCACTTGACAGCTTATTTATTTTTGTATTCCTGTATATTCAGTAAAATTACAAGCATGAAAAAATTAGACAGTATGAATCTTTATTAGTTTTTAAACAGAGATAGAATACGATGTTGTAAATTTGAGAACATCAGTGACATGGAATACAATGACTCGTTTAGTTTTACCAAGTTGAAATTGTACTTAATAAAAATAAAGCATGAGCAATTTTCTCCGAAGCCGTACCCTATATATTGCACATCGACTATAGGAAGAAGACAAAAATTATGTATAACTAGCTGTGCCCCGCGTAGATTTTAATTTCACGGTTTCCTGTGGATCCCTAATGTTTAAAAAAAAATCCATGTAGCCTTGTGACATTAGCTATCCGTCAGTGAAAGTCCCGTTAAAATCCGTCCAGCCGTTGCGGAGATTACCCGAAACAAACAGACAGACAGAGAAGAAAATTAAAATTGGTTTTTCTATGTCAGTACCGTGTATACTTTCATATGCATTTAGTGAAAAACTGTTATTTAGCAGTTACAAACAGACACTTCAATTTTAATTATCTGTATATATAGATGTATAGATATAAATAATAGAATGTGAAACATTTAAACGATCGGTATCTATAAAGAGCTGCAAATATATTTATTTAAAAAGACATTTTATTCCTAAAAAAAAATGCTGTGTCGTAGGCTTACAGGGTTTATATTACTTATACAGGCAACTCACTTAATGCTATAAATTAAGAATATATGAAAGTGGGACGATGCCTTGCCTGCTAGTTAAAGTGGCACCCTAATGAATACTATTTATTCATTTTAATCAATTCCATCCATTTCACTGTCCGTGCTCTCATTCTGTTCCATCTCACTGTCACTATCAGCAGTTTTGATCACAACTCTATCAGTGTATGCGTCCAAACCATATTGTATTTTTCGATACTCATTCTCATATTTGATTGTATGCTCGCAGACTCTCTTCCACTCTTCATCTCCCGTCGTGTTTACTTTTTCAGTCAATAATTTTGTAACTGTGGTTAAATCCATATTTTTTTCTTTAGAGGCTACAAAGCCTTTCAGTTGAGACCATATATTTTTAATAGGATTAAAATCCGGATGGTAGGGTGGCAATCGCACCACGGTGTGCCCATGCTCAGCAAGTATTTTATCCACGGAGAAGTCTGTTAGCCTCTCCTTATGCTGATTAATAACAGCGTAAATCTGTAGTTTCGTCAATTTAGGATCAACAGGGATTTCTTGTCTGTCCAACCAGTCTAGCATACTCTCTTTAGTGGAATGTGCGTTGGGTGGTTTTTCAACGTAGAATTGATTGTGACAAGGTGCGTTGTCAAGAACTAGAACAGAACCACGTGGTATATTTGGTATTAATTGTTCATTCAGCCATTTTTTGAAGTGATCGTTAGTCATTTTCTTATTATAATCAGCGGTAGTATCCGCGGAGAGTAATAATGCTCCGGGTATAAAACCTTTTTCGTTTCCAGCGTGAAGTATTGTCAATCTTTGACATTTCTTCTTGTCATCATTCGCAGTTTTTCCGTCAATTTTAGATGTCAATGGGTAAGACTCATCCAAAACATAGATAATATTTCTTCCTTCGCCTCGAAATTTGCTTATTATATCGAGATATTCAATTCTTTTGAGACTAACATCATGTTTTTCCATCAGTATTTTACGATTATCTTCAGTTGTATTGAACCGAAATCCCATCTCATGAAGTATGACTCTCAACGTCTTTTCAGACCCATTGTAATTAATAGCTTCGCATAACTTCGACTTTAATGAACTTACAGTTGGTAATTCATTTAGTCGCAAATGAAAATCGTACACCGTTCTTCGAACAACATCGTAGTCAAATTCGTCCAAATTTAAACGATATTGTTTTTTTGGTCTCCCTTTCTTCGGGGTTCTGAACCTAATTGAGGAGGACGGTGCGTCATCTGGCACTTCGTTTAGTAAATTATTCAAAGTTCTTCTTGAAATACCAGTGGCAGTGACCACTCGCTCTTGTACTTTCTTAAAATAATTAAATACGTGAACATTCTCAATTTTTTTAAATCTGACGGATTCGGCACAAAAATATTTATATACGTTGTAGATTATTTCGCGCGACTGACCTTGTATTGGCTTTCCCCTTTTCCCAATAGATGACATCGTCATAAAGGGGGTTTTAACAACTCTATTTTAATATTATATTTAGTAGACACGAATACACTCTCTCGAACATGCAGAACGACTGACATAGGATCAATAGCATTGACAAAATGTCATTAATAGTAGTGTGCGACAGAGCTAGCGCTCTACGAAGCCGAAATTAGCCGATCGTCCCTTTCCTAAGATTGAAGTGCAATATTTTTCGCCGGGTTGGCACTACTGTTCTGTAGATTTACGTTTAGTTCCGTAATTACAATAATTTATGTATCAATCACTTTAGGTGTATTTTTATATATCTATGTAAGAATATTAATTAATATATAAAATAAATATTGAACTATTACATTCAGTTTGCGAGCGATAGTTATGATACGTTACAAGTAAATTTCTTTTCTTCAAGATTTAACACATATAAAAATGACGATTTGCAATCACCAAACGAGTTTTGACAGCTCAGCTGATGCTGTTTTGACATAAAAAACATAACCTAACTTATTTCATTAATTTACACAGCGAACCAAAACAGAGATAAAATGCGTTTGTTAAATATATTAAAGAAAGCCCAAATACTTGCAACATATCAATATGTTCGTTGTTATTCGGAGCTTGCGCCCAAAGCGCTTCGTAGTTTGAAGGGCAAGTCTACAAGGAGTACCGTCCAGTATTACGTAGATTCGGTTAGAGTTAAAACCGTCGGCGGCAACGGAGGAGATGGTTGCATATCGTTTCTTAGTGTCTGGTGTAAAGACCACGCCGGTCCTGATGGCGGGGATGGGGGGAACGGCGGACATGTCATATTCCAAGTAAGTATTTTTTACCCGGCCTAGTGCGAGTTGTTCACTGCCGCCGTCACAAGTCACCGCGTCGACGTAAACGCAGATTTGTATAGGATCGGAACAGCGCCTCTGTCGGCCTAAACATGACATTATTGTGAGCCCATACTAATCTGCGTTTACGTCGCGATTACTTGTGACGGAGATTTTAAGAAAATTCGCTCTAGGGACTGTTTTACGGTGAAAGAAAACATCGTGAGGAAACCTGCATATGTCTGAGAAGTCATTCAAACATGTATGTATAGTGGCTGAGACGGTGGACTCACCATCTGTCATGTTAGTACTTTATCATCTTCCACCACAGCTCTAGAATGGACAATTCTTCATTTTGTTCATAAGTGCCTTACCAGGACCTAAAGTGAATAAATCATTTTCATTTACATTTTATACACTCTCCATGGCTCTCCAAATGTATTAGGAGAGCATTTTCAGATATAAATAACATATAATCTACAATATTTTTTTCTCAAAATTCACTTGAAATTGGCAGAATAATTTTACTAAGTCCAACGCCATTAAATTAAATGATAGAAAGAATATATTCTATTTTTATTTTGTAACTAGCTGTGCCCCGCGTATATTTAGTTTCTTCCTTATTGTCGCGGAATCCTAATATTTTTTATAAATAAAAGTAGCCTAAGTTACTCCTTGAAACATCAGCTACCTACCAGTGAAAGTCCTGTTAAAATCCGTCCAGCCGTTTCAGAGATTACCCGGAACAAACAGACAGACAGACAGAGAAAAAATTTAAATTTGGTTTTTTAGTCTCAGTATCGTGTATACTTTCATATGCATTTAGTGACAAGCTGGTATTTTGGAATTACAAACAGACACTTCAATTTTATTATCTGTATTTATCTGTATAGATGTATAGATACTACAAAAACATAGTAATTGTCCCATGTAACTGATGTGTGGAGGCATCTAGTAAGTAAAGTTTTTTTGTAATTATTATTATTTTACTGTGTAATGAAATGTACATGATGCCAGCTGAGTTTCTTGCCGGTTCTTCTCAGAAGGCTAGTTTCCGAACCGGTGGTAGATTCCTCGACGTTCATAAGTGCCTTACCAGGGCCTAAACTGGATAAATCATTTTCATTTTCATTTTCATTTTCATTAAACATATGTTATTAACTGGTGACCGCTGTCCGCAGGCAACCAACTCAGTGAAGAGCCTGAACCACTGCCGTTCGGTGATCCAAGCAAAGCACGGGGAGCGAGGGTTCAACAAGGACTGTGACGGGAAGAACGCTCAACATGTCATCGTACCGGTACCACTAGGTGAGATATTACACATACACTAGCTATGAAAGTCAAAGTCAAAGTCAAAGTTCTTAGCGGATGCCTACGTCATAACATGTGCCTGCATGCCAAATGACAGCCCGATCCGTCCAGTGGTTTGGGCTGTGCGTTGATAGATCACTATGTCAGTCAGTCACTTTGAGTTATATATATTTAAGATGTAAGTTAGATTAAGGCATGATTTGAGCAATAAACAGGAATTCAAATTAATTTGTAGGTACAATAGTGAAGGACGAGCAAGGTACCATAGTGGGTGACTTGGACCGAGAGGGAGTGATGTTCGTGGCCGCGCGGGGAGGGTGCGGTGGGAGGGGGAACAGGTTCTTTCTCACTGACACCGAACAGGTAATAGTACGAGATCCGGCTGCAGGATTAGTGAGTTCATCGGTTTTTTGCTGAAAATCCAATTTTTATGTATAATTATCAAGTTGCCTATGAAAATTTGGCCGCTAGTATTTTTAATTAAATTATTTTTAATTGATTTTTTGAAAAAAATATTGTTCACTTGTTTTTTAAATAAAATAACGCCTACATCACGGCAAATTATATGAAGATTAAAAAAAATCACGGTTTCCGTTGCGCACTTGGCCGCATATGATTTCGATACATACACGTTCATAACGTTTATTTGATTATATGTCAAATTAAAGCAAATTTGTTTCTATTTATTATCATATATGGTTGCCTAATTAAATCTACGCGCAAATAAGGGTTGCAGGCTTTTAAAAATTATAAATCCTTAAGGTAGAGTGAAAGAGTTAGCGCGTAACATCATTTGTCAGACGAGGATAGCGATTGCCGGCTGTGCGACGCTTTTAAGCCATTGCGCATGCGTCACACAAGATGATTAAGTGCCAACGTGACAGATGGTGAGTCCATCGCCGTCTCAGCCACTATACATACGTGTTTGAATTACTTCCCAGACGTATGCAGGTTTCCTCACTATGTTTTCCTTCACCGTGAAGCACGCGCAGAACCGACAGATAGCGCAAGGCGGTCTCCGTACCGCAGGAACGAGGGAATTAAAATTCGTCAGAGGTAGAATCACGAGGAGCTCAGTCGGAAGAGCGACTGCACGGTTCGCGAAGGTCGTGGGTTCGAGGCTCGTCTCGCGGTCGTATTTAAGAAGTTACCTGGTAGCCTGTGAGATGTCGGTCGGAGGGCCTAGGGCGAGTTTTTCCCTGCCGCCGTCGCAAGCGATCGCGTCGACGTAAACGCAGATTAGTATGGGCTCACAATAGTGTCATGTTTAGGCCGACAGAGGCGCTGTTCCGATCCTATACAAATCTGCGTTTACGTCGACGCGGTCACTGATCGACATCTCACAAGCTGGCAGATAGCTTCTTAAATAGGAACGCGAGCGCGAGCCGTGCAGTCGGTTCTCGTGATCGTCGAACGTGTTTTTTTTTTTTTTTTTTTTATTTAAGTTCACCAACAATTTGTTACATTTATACATACAATTGTTGCATCTGAAACTTATAAACTAAATGTACAAATTACTTATAGGTAAACACAGCTTGCATAATATAAATCGTGTACAACTTAAAAGAAGACTAGTAAATGTTTGAGTGGATATCTGTGTGTGTGAGTGTGTGTATTTGCTATTACGAGCGGGTGGTCCAGGCGCCGAGCGTGGCGGAGGCGGGCGCGCGCGGCGAGCGGCGCGCGTACGGGCTGGCGCTGCGCTCGCTGGCGGCGCTGGGCCTGCTGGGCGCGCCCGGCGCGGGCAAGTCCTCGCTGCTGCGCGCGCTGACCCGCGCCCGCCCGCGCGTCGCGCCGCACGCCTTCACCACGCTGCGCCCGCACATCGGTGCGTCCACACACACACGGACCACTTACACTGGGCTACATAAACATAGCTATAGCCAGGCCATTATATAGGTATAATAGCAATAGCGTTGTTGTCAGGAATGATACCGTACGACGACTACGAGCAGGTGGCCGTGGCCGACCTCCCCGGACTGATCCCCGGCTCGCACAAGAACTACGGCCTGGGTACGGTAACATTATATACTAGCTGTGCCTTGCAGTTTCACCCGCGTAGATTTAGTTTCATCCTCATTGTCGCAGAGCCCTAATATTTTTCTATACAGATAAATAAAATTGAAGTGTCTGTTTGTAATTCCAAAATAACAGCTTTTCACCAAATGCATATGAAAGTGTACACGCTACTGACACCGAAAAACCAAGTTTAAATTTTTTTCTCTGTCTGTCTGTCCGTCTGTCTGTCTGTCTGTCTGTCTGTTTGTTCCGGGTAATCTCTGAAACGGCTAGACCGATTTAAACGGAACTTTCACTGGCACGTAGCTAATGTTTCAAGGAGTAACTTAGGCTACTTTTATTTATTAAAAATAATCTGCGACACGAAGCATGAAACTAAATCTACGCGGGTTAAACTGCGGGGCACATCTAGTAATAAATAAAAGTAGCCAAGTCACTTCTTGATACATCAGCTATCTGCCAGTGAAAGTCCCGTTAAAATCGGTCCAGCCGTTTCAGAGATTACCCGGAACAAACAGACAGACAGACAAACAGAGAAAAAAAAAAAAATTGGTCTTTTCATGTTAGTATCGTATATACTTTCATATGCATTTAGTGAAAAGCTGTTTTTTGGAATTACAAACAGACACTTCAATTTTATTTTATTATTATAAAGCTGCTATATAAATATAGATATGCGCAACTTAAACGATCTCAGTTGTCCAACTAAGCTAATTCTCGTAATGAAAACCGTTACGATATCGTAGCGACTTGTTCGTTTAAAATTACTTGGTAGTAAATAGGATGATGGTACTGTCAACTAATTGAGTAATAACTTAGCTGCGTTCCGATTTTAGCGTTTCGTCGTAGTCCTAACGAAGCACGTGAATACCAAGTCTCGATAGAACTTCGAACGAGGTTGGAACATCAACGATATTTGAATCGAATTACGAGAATTATCCCCCAGGTATCCAGTTCTTGCAGCACATAGAGCGGTGTAAGGGAGTGATCTTCGTGTTGGATGGCTGCAGCGACCCTCGCGGTCAGTACCGCACGCTGCAACACGAACTGACGCACTACAACCCACGGCTCGCTGATATACCACGGTGTGTTGGTGAGTTACATTCATTTTACACTACTATACTATACTGACATCGATACACAAGGTGTCGGAGAAAAAGGAACAGTTGTCTTCTAGAAGTTGTAGGGTTTTATGAATATATCACTATGTTGAAGTCGTAAAATATCTAGCTCCAACGATAACGTAGTTATAGGCTATGGTTGCTAAGGGCCGAAGAGCTCGCGGCCTTAAGCGATTGAATGAACGCGCGCCCGCGTTTACCTACATTACGTACGCGGTCATTACACTTGTTCAATTAAGAGGAAGGTTAATGGTTTCGAGAAATGATTTTATGGGATTATTTCAGGATTTATTAGTGGGAGAAAAAAAATAAAAACGTAGTTAGATTTCACGTGAATAACTCTACGTTACAGCTCATTTTTATGCGTAAGGTCTTGATATGGTGAACTTTGAACGTCAATTACTCGAAAACGGAAGAAGATATTTTTATCACAATAATTTTAATTGCTTCCTAAAATTATACCCCATCAGATATTCTAACAGCTGTCCTATTTTCCCCGACACACTGTAAATTGAAGTGTATGTTTGTAATTCCAAAATAACAGTTTAAGCTAAGCCTAAATAAAAGTCCCATTAAAATCGGTCCAGCCGTTTCGGAGATTAGCGCGAACGAACAGACAGACAGACCGAGAAAAAATTTTAAAATCTTGGTTTTTTAATGTCAGTAGCGTGTATACTTTCATATACATTTAGTGAAAAGCTGTTATTTTGGAATTACAAACAGACACTTCAATTTTATTTATCTGTGTAGATTTAAATATTATTTAATAATATAAATACGTAATATTCCATGCAGTGGTAAACAAGATAGACCTGCCTGAGGCGATGGAGAACTTCAAGCGTCTGAAAGAAACGATGGATGTGATCGGCATCTCAGCCAAGACCGGCGTCAATATCTGTCATCTACTCACTGTCATTAGGGACATGTATGACAGAGACCGACAGGTGTAACACTTGTATGTATGTAAATATAAATATAAGAATTGTTACGTAATTTTGAAGTTTTATTTGATTAACCATTAGCTGTTGATATAATGTGGACGTCACGCGGTTTCACCCGCGTAGTTCCCGTTCCCGTGGGAGTACGGGGATAAAAATATAGCCTATGTTACTCGCTGATGATGTAGCTATCGATTGCTGAAAGAATTTTCAAGATCGGTCAAGTCGTTTCGGAGCCTATTCAATGCTAACAAACAAAAAGAGAATTTAAAAATAAAACATGCTCACGTCTGTATTTTCTCGGGTATAGGCAGAGGTGTTGTAATAACAACACACACTTTTCACACAAGATGATTAAGTGCCAACGTCACAGATGGTGAGTCCATCGCCGTCTCAGCCACTATACATACGTGTTTGAATTACTTCTGACATATGCAGGTTTCCTCACGATGTTTTCCTTCACCGTAAAGCACGTGGTGTGACATCACTTCACATAAGTCTTTAGAAAACTCATTGGTACAGGCCCCGCTGGGATTTGAACTTACGTAGCATGCGTAGCAGGGGACTGCTCTAACCCCAAGGCTACTAATGGTAAATTTTTTCCATTAGTTCTGTGACTTATAAGATAACTAGATGTGCCCCGCGGTTTCACCCGCGTAGATTTCGTTTCATGCTTAATTTCGCGGCATCCTAATATTTTTTTAAAATAAATTATGCATACAAAGACTCAGCCCGATCGGTTTAAAATTGACAAAGTTTCATACAAACTTTCATCCCCTATATTATCCCCTTGGGGGTAGAATTAATCAAAATCCTCTCTTAGTGGATGCCTACGTCATAACATGTACCTGCATGCCAAATGTCAGCCCGATCCGTCCAGTGGTTTGGGCTGTGCGTTGATAGATCACTATGTCAGTCAGTCAGTCACCTTTGAGTTATACGGGGTGTCTGGGAAACCGGGACAGCTCTTAAAATATGTGATAGGGTATAATTTCAGGAAGCAATTAAAATTATATTGACAAAAATAACTTCTTCCGTTTTCGAGTAATTGACGTTCAAAGTTGACCATATCAAGACCTTATTTTCGCACAAAAATCAGCTTTAACGTAGAGTTATTCACGTGAAATCTAACTACGTTTTTATTTTCTTTCTCCCTCTAATAAATCCTGAAATAATCGCATAAAACCATTTTTCGAAACCATTAACCTTCCCCTTAATTTAACAAGTGTAATGACCGCGTACGTAATGTAGGTAAACGCGGGCGCGCGTTCATCCAATCGCTTAAGGCCGCGAGCTCTTCGGCCCTTAGCAACCATAGCCTATAACTACGTTATCGTTGGAGCTAGATATTTTACGACTTCAACATAGTGATATATTCATAAAACCCTACAACTTCTAGAAGACAACTGTTCCTTTTTCTCCGACACCTTGTATAGATAACTATTGTTGCTTCAAATAAATAAACAATTCATATTTAATTACTTTATTCAGTCATTTTACAAAACAGACGACACCATTTAGTTCGTCATCACATCACTCGTTTATATTAACACAATTCCTAAGTCACTAATATTTCTTACAAATTTATCTATACAGATAAATAAAATTGAAGTGTCTGTTTGTAATTCCAAAATAACAGCTTTTCACTAAATGCATATGAAAGTATACACGCTACTGACACTAACAAACCAATTTTGCAAAAAAAATCTGTCTGTTTGTTCCGGGTAATCTCCGAAACGGCTAGACGGATTTTAACGGGACTTTCACTGACGGATAGCTAATGTTACAAGGAGTAACTTAGGCTACTTGAATTAAAAACATTAGGGATCCGCGGGCAACCATGTAATTAAAATCTACGCGGGTGAAACCGCGGGGCACAGCTAGTTTTTATATATATATATATATACAGGGTGTCGGTTAATTCCGGTCAGCTCTTAAAATGTGTGATAGGGTATAATTTTAGGAAGCAATTAAAATAATTACGACAAAAATATCTTCTTCCGTTTTCGAGTAATTGACGTTCAAATTCCATCATACCAAGACCTTATTTTCGCATAAAAGTCAGCTGTAACGTAGAGTTATGCACGTGAAATCTAACTACGTTTTTATTTTTTTTCTCCCACGAATAGTTCCTGAAATAACCCCATGAAAGCAGTTTTCGACACTGTAATTCTACTTCTTTAAATTGTTATGATTTTTGAGGTCAAGGTTACAGTTCATACTCCTGTGAACTCTGATAACCTCGAACGGGTTCAATTGAATTAGGTAAAAGACAGACCGATGATTTACAAAGAAATGCCGCCACAAGAATCAAAGTTACTGCCGGCTTTTCGGTACGATATCAAAGACACCGCGCGGCATCATTAAAAAAGCGCGGTGTCTTTGAGTTCGGGCGGCACGTGCAAATAAACAGATATCGCGGCAACTTTCGGCAGCGCGCGGCGCGCATTGTGTTTATTAGTGTGCGTGTTTATTAGTTTGTGTGTGTTTAATAGTGGTGGGATTATTTTTATCGATCACTCGATTAAAAGAAAAAGTACCTAATGCTTCCATTAGTAGTAAATACCAATTCATTGTTCGCATAGACTAAGTGAAAAACCTAGGTACTTACGTTATTGTAGTAATTGGATAGTTTTGTAGGAAAATAGTGTAGTTAGTGTATTTCTAATCCTCAATACAATTTGTGATTTTCTAGGATTCTGATATTAAATAAACTATTACCTTAATTATTAACCGAGATTAATTTTCACTTCAATACCTACATGAATTAGTCTGTAAGAAAATAGTTAGTTGAAACAGTTTTAGAGAAAACGTACAGATTCAACAATTTACTCTTGTAGTAGAGCACTCACTTAAAGACAACACAATTTTAAACAAGAATACCCAAGATTGTACCTACATAATAACGTAACTTTATTAAATCGGTTCTGTGATTTGTTTTTATCATCAGTATTCAGTAATTTAATTTATGTTTCGATAAGTCTATCGTTAATAGCGTCCCATCCAATCCCATCCCTATTTCGCACGCGCCGCCGCCACACGCCGCGCCGCTATGATAGAACTTTATTAGGGCTGTAGAACATGGTCTATTTACTCTACTTGTTCCACGAACCCTGTTCGTAGGTATAAAATTAATTCACGCTCTTAATTTATTTTAATTTTATTCTTAACGTGAAAACAAAAAAGAAAGAATGAATTTGAAAAATGTTTATTTTTACAAAACATCGTCTAAACCAAGACTACTATTCTACGGATCTTCTCAGAAAGCTAGTTTCCGAACCGGTGGTAAATTATTCGACATTCATAAGTGCCTTACCAGGGCCTAAACAGAATAAATCATTTCCATTTTCATTTTCACTAGACCAAACTCTGACTAAAACTATGTCCATCCCTTTTGATATCTGTATCACAAAAAGAGATAGCACTACTTTTAATTAAACCAAGGGGAAATGGGTAAAGTTTTGATATCGGGATTAGAACCGGCACGTCTACGCTTGATAAGCGATGTCTAATCCACATATTGTGTTACCAGTCGGAGTCAAAACTAATAACTATGTTAAAAGTTGTATCTTGAAAAAAGTGTGTGACACCCCTATTTCATTCGCACTTTTATGATTTAGTACCTATTTATTTGTTTCAAAATCAGTCTAATTCGGATAATGGTCGCGGGCGTGTGCTTCTAAGCAAAGTTTTTTGTTTCCGTCGTGACCTTGTTACTTTCATTTTCTCGTTAGTTTGTTAGGTACTTAGTACCTACTTAATTAGTATTATCATGCCGAACTTTCAGTACTCAGATGTTCAGTATACCGACATGGTTTTGGCCTATGCAATAGCAAGCTGCAAGGGGTAATACTGGTGAAGCGTTGCGTTTTTATTTGGACTTTTACGGTCATCGAAGTGATGAGTGCGTGCCCTCTTCAGGTAGAGTGCTTATGAGAGTTGTGCAACGGCTGAGGGATAACGGAAGTCCATGCTCAGGCTTGTTTGGATGTGCAAGGGCGCAATTTCGAACACTTGCCCATTTAGAAGTTGACTGAACTAGCGGTAATAATGCTTCCAGTGATAACAATGTTTTGTATGTGAGTGAAGTGATATGGTCCAGACTAAGGTGTATCCTGTCATAAATAAGGTCAGTTAACTAATTGATTTGAAGTAGGTACCTACCTATACTTACGTAGATTATCACCGCGTACGTAATGTAGGTGAACGCGGCCGCGCGTAAATGCAACCCGGCTTAAGGCCGCGAGCTCTTCGACTATAGCTTATAACTACGTTATCGTTGGAGCTAGATATTTAAGACTTCAACATAGTGCTATATTCATATAACCCTACAACTTCTATAAGACTACTGTTTCGAATTCTCCGACACCCTGTATATATACTAGTTGTCTCCGGCGGTTTCACACGTGTAGTTTTTTTTAAATATAAGCCAAGTAATTCCTTGTTACAACAGCTATCTGCCAGTGAAAGTCCCGTTCAAATCCGTCCAGCCGTTTCCATGATTACCCGGAACAAAAAGACAGACAGAGACAAATTTTAAAACTTGGTTTTTTAGTGTCAGTATCGTGTATACTTTCATATGCATTTAGTGAATAGCTGTTATTTTGGAATTACAAACAGACACTTCTATTGTATTTATCTGTATAGATGTATAGATATATATAGTCCTATCCATCGCTAGGAGGCAGGTTGGTGGAACTGTGATGCTATGAGAGGAGGGACGACATCTTTCTTCAGTTTCTTACTCTTCTTATTCTGCAGTTTCATCTGAAATATGCACATTTGGTCACCGCTTGCTTACCATCAGATGAGACCTTATTACTAAAGGTCAGTTTCATTGACCCTGGGGTCGGTGTTCGTGTCATTGACCTTAAGGTCAATGAATGTTGGTCAATATTACATTATCTTTTTTAACTTGCGTATAGTGTAATATGATACAAGTCACACACGTGTCGCGGTACTGTGTAGTACAATGAGCGGTACTGTGTAGTGCAGTGCATGGTACTGTGTACTGCAATGCGCGGTACCGTGTAGTGCTGTGCACGGTACTGTATAGTACAATGCGTGGTACCGTGTAGTGCAGTGCGCGGTACTGTGTAGTGCAATGCACGGTACAGTGTAGTGCAGTGCGCGGTACTGTGTAGTGCAATGCATGGTACAGTGTAGTGAAGTGCGCGCTGCTGTGTAGTGCAATGGGCGGTACTGTGTAGTGCAGTGCTTGGTACTGTGTAGTGCATTGCGTGGTACCGTGATTGCAGTGGTTGGTACCTTGTAGTGCACCTCTCGCACGTGTCGGTAGAGGCTGGAGTACCAGCCGAAGGCAGCGGCGCAGTGCGGGCATTGGTAGGGGGTCGCACTCGTGTGCATCGCTACTATGTGATACTTCAACTTGGCTGAGTTCTGTAATTATATATGATTTTTATCAAAGAGGATTTAAATTAAAGACTAGCTGTGCCCCGCGGTTTCACCCGCGGAACTCTAATGTTTTTTTTTTAATAAAAGTAGTCTAAGTTGCTTCTTGTAACATTAGCTATCTGCCAGTGAAAGTCCCGTTAAGATCAGTCCAGCCGTTTCGGAGATCATCCGAAACAAACAGACAGACAGACAGAGAAAAATTAAAAAAATTGGTTTTTCTATGTCTGTACCGTGTATACTTCCATATGCATTTAATGAAAAGCTGTAATTTTGGAATTACAAACAGACACTTCTATTGTATTTATCTGTATAGATGTATATATAGTGACCTGGTAGCTCTTCCCGCAGACATGGCAGAGGTTGTCCTTCTTGTCCTTGTCTCGGTGCACGTTCTGTGTGTGGATGTACAGCGACGGTCGACACTTGAATGGCTGCACACAGACACACACACATATACAGGTGTCGGAGAAAAAGGAACAGTTGTCTTCTAGAAGTTGTAGGGTTTTATGAATATATCACTATGTTGAAGTCGTAAAATATCTAGCGCCAACGATAACGTAGTTATAGGCTATGGTTGCTAAGGGCCGAAGAGCTCGTGGCCTTAAGCGATTGAATGAACGCGCGCCCGCGTTTACCTACATTACGTAGGCGGTCATTACACTTGTTAGATTAAGGGGAAGGTTAATGGTTTCGAAAAATGGTTTTATGGGATTATGTCAGGATTCATTAGTGTGAGAAAAAAAACAACAACGTAGTTAGATTTCACGTGAATAACTCTACGTTACAGTTGATTTTTATGCGAAAATAAGGTCTTGATATGGTCAACTTTGAACGTCAATTACTCGAAAACGGAAGAAGATATTTTTGTCATAATAATTTTATTTGCTTCCTACAATTGTACCCTATCACATATTTTAACAGGTGTCCTATTTTCCCCGCCACCCTGTATAATACCTTGGTGCACAGTTGGCAGCGGAACTTGACTTTCTGTAAATGCTCCCAGTCGATGTGATCCCTCAGACCTGTCTTGTTCACGAACTTCTTGCCACACTCGTTGCACATGAACCTGTAACAATAATCTATATGCTCACGACATCCTACAAGGGTCCCAGAAGGGTCTCCGAAGGGGTGAACAGAAGAACAAAACTATTCACCAAAGATTATCTATACAGATAAATAAAATTGAAGTGTCTGTTTGTAATTAAAAAATAACAGCTTTTCACTAAATGCATATGACACTAAAAAACCAAGTTTTAAAATTTTTCTCTGTCCGTCTGTCTGTCTGTTTGTTCCGAGTAATCTCTGAAACGGCTGGACCGATTTTATTCTGTTTCAAGGAGTAACTTAGGCTACTTTTATTTATTAAAAATATTAGGGTTCCGCGACAATAAGGAAGAAACTAAATCTACGCGGGTGAAACCGCGGGGCACAGCTAGTGTGACAATATAATTAGAAAAACGTAAGTAATTTAAAATTTAAAGTTTTGCATATCTACACTAATATAATAAAGAAGAATGATTTTATTGTTTGTTTGTTTGCATTGAATAGGCTCCGAAACTACTTGACCGATCTTGAGAATTCTTTCACCATTTGAATGCTACATTATCACTGATTAATATAGGCTATATTCTATCCCCGTACTCCCACGGGAACGGGGACTACGCGGGTGAAACCGCGTGACGTTCGCAAGTATATAGATATAGCTAAATAACTCACGTGAAATCAGTTTCGCTGACATGTCGCCGTGATATCCGCAGATGTTGTTTGTAAGTGGCGATGGACGCGAAGCGCTTGTCGCACGTCTCACAATACAACTCGTCCAGATCCACCGCCTACAAGGGTCCCACAAGGGGGCAACAGTCGTACAATTTAGTTATTATACATCAGCTGTCGGTGCACTACTGCAGCCATGAACATGACCAACGCTATATCACTCACGCATGGCACATCTTATAAAGAATGGAATATAACGGCATATATGTATACACACACAAACGGTCATACACAAGAGTGTATACCATGTGTGTGAGTATACCCTGTATGTGCGCATGTGTGAGTGTATGTGGTTATGTTACCTTGTGTGTGTATATGTTACCATGTGAGTGCCCGTGTGTGTATACGATGGTATGTGTGTGTGTATATTTTACTTTATGTGTGCTCATGTGTGTGTGTGTGTGTGTGTGTGTGTATACGACGGTGTGTGTGTATATGTTACCTTGTGTGTGCTCATATGTGTGTGTGTGTGTGTATGTTACCTTGTGTGTGCTCATATGTGTGTGTGTGTGTGTGTGTGTGTATGTTACCTAGTGTGTCCGCATGTGTGTGTGTATGTTACCTTGTGTGTCCGCATGTGTGTGTGTGTGTGTGTGTGTGTGTATGTTACCTTGTGTGTCCGCATGTGTGTGTGTGTGTGTGTGTATGTTACCTTTTGTGTCCGCATGTGTGTGTGTGTGTATGTTACCTTGTGTGTCCGCATGTGTGTGTATATTACCTTGTGTGTCCGCATGTGCCGACCAAGGTTGGACTTCCACTGGTAGACCTTCCCGCACCGACCGCACGGGTACTGGTTCTGGCCCTTGTGGAGGACACTGACGGACAAACATACTTACATATACCCACGCCTGTATCCCCCTCGGGTATAGGCAGAGGTGTTGTAATAACAACACACACTTTTCACACAAGATGATTAAGTGCCAACGTGACAGATGGTGAGTCCATCGCCGTCTCAGCCACTATACATACGTGTTTGAATTACTTCTCAGACATATGCAGGTTTCCTCACGATGTTTTCCTTCACCGTAAAGCACGTGGTGTGACATCACTGCACATAAGTTTTTAGAAAAGCCCATTGGTACAGGCCCCGCTGAGACTTGCGTAGCAGGCGATACTAATTTATAAATTCAATTATAAACGTATATAACTCACTTCCAATGGTATCTGAATGTCTTCTTGGAGCTGAACACCTTCCCGCACTCAAGGCACTGGGGACGCTCCCCTGGACCCCGGGGACACTGGCCTGAATCCTACCAGAACACACACATACTTCATGCCTACATATAACTAAACTAACTGTGGCCCGCGTATTCTATGGTTACCCGCGGATCCCTAATATTTTTAATAAATAAAGGTAGCCTAAGTTACTCCTTGTAACATTAGCTATCCGTCAGTGAAAGTTCCGTCCAGCCGCTTCTGCGATTACCCGGAACAAACAGACAGACAGACTGACAAAATTTTTATAACTTGGTTTATGCATTTAGTGAAAAGCTGTTATTTTGGAATTACAAACAGACACTTCAATTTTATTTATCTGTATAGATGTATAGATATATATATAAGTCAAAGGTGACTGACTGACTGACATAGTGATCTATCGACGCACAGCCCAAACCACTGGACGGATCGGGCTGACATTTGGCATGCAGGTACATGTTATGACGTAGGCATCCGCTAACAAAGGATTTTGATTAATTCTACCCCCAAGGGGATAAAATTGGGGATGAAAGTTTGTATGAAACTAAATTTATGTGGGTGAAACCGCGGGGCACAGCTAGTACTTTTCAATGGAAGATCTTGTCTTTGCTGGGGATGACACTGATCACTCGCTCTCCACACAGTATATATACAAGTGTCCAACTAGAACAGTTGGAGCTGGTGTTCCCCAGACATGACACCCGCCTCAATGGAAGATCTTGTCTTTGCTGGGGATGACACTGATCACTCGCTCTCCACGTAACTTAGAAACATACCTTCTCATCCACCTTGGCCGGTTTCTCATCAATAGTCTTATCAATAATTGCACTATCTCTATCATTCTGTGTGTCCGTCTCATCATTACATGTGTCCACCTCTCCGTAGTCAGTAGGCTCAGTATCGCTGGGCTCCGGAGTTGGTTCTAACTTTTTCACTTTCAACTTTTTCAGTTCTTTCTGTTTCTTTAGCTTCCTTTTGGGTTTTTCTTTGCACTGGAAATTAATATTTATTTATACTTGATTGATTTTTTACTTCTTGTAACATTAGCTATCTGATAAAAATCTTGTTAAGATCTGTTGGCCTTCTCAGATAGTTCCTATAATAAAAAGACAGACAGACACACAGTATCTGCCAGTGAAATCTAGTCATTATGCATGTAGTAGAAAACAGCTTATTTGAAATTACAGACACTTCAATTTAAATTTTCTAATAATTATATATTTTATTCAATTATATAGAGTGGGAGTACAGGGATAAAACATAGCCTTTGTTACTCGCTGATGATGTAGCTATCCATTGCTGAAAGAATATTCAAGATCAGTTAAGTACTTTCGGAACCTATTCAATGCAAACAAACAAACAAATCGTTCCTCTTTATAATATTAAAATATATGAAGTATGATACCTTGACCCTCCCCTTCTTAACAGTTTGTGGCAGATCGTTGACAAATGTCTCCAGCTCGTTGTGGTCCAGGTCAGCACTGACCTCCTCCTTGATGAGGGGCTCCAGAGGAAGGGTGACTCCGTCCAGACGGTGCACCTGGAGGGAAGGCTGCGCGCTCGGACGAGGGGAGTTCTGCTGGGGAGATGGTGACATTTAATGGTATGCAGACGTTTGAGCAGTCCCGTGCTACGCAAGCGACGCAAGTTCGAATCCCAGCGGGGCCTTTACCAATGAGTTTTTCTTAAAACGTATCTGCCGTGATGTCACACCACATGCTTTACGGTGAAGGAAAACATCGTGAGGAAACCTGCATATGTCTGAGAAGTAATTCAAACACGTATGTATAGTGGCTGAGACGGCGATGGACTCACCATCTGTCACGTTGGCACTTGATCATCTTGTGTGAAAAGTGTGTGTTGTTATTACAACACGTCTGCCTACACCCGAGGGGAATACAGGCGTGAGTATATGTATGTATGTATATCTGACCTGCTGAACATAGAGCAATAGTTCAGTGTAGGACCTCTTGACCTGGGCTTTGAATGTGTTGAAGCGCTGCAGCCGAGCCTTGCACTCCCAACACACCCTTATGGTGAACTCTGATAGGCTGTACACCTGCAACATGTGGAATGCATATCTATACAGAGAAATAAAATTGAAGTGTCTGTTTGTAATTCCAAAATAACTGCTTTTCACTAAATGCATATGAAAGTATACACGCTACTGACACTAAAAAAACAAAATAAAAAATTTCACTGTCTGTTTGTTCCGGGTAATCTCTGAAACGGCTGGACCGATTTTAACGGGACTTTGACTTTTATTACTAAGATTTTTACTATAAAAATATTTGTTTCAACGGGCTACCCAAAATATTATGTCAACAGATGAAATTGCAGGGCACAGCTAGTTTAGTATATAGGATAGCAGGTAGTCGAGCTAGATATGAATAAACGAGACTATATCATGTTGATTTGAAAAATTTTATGAGATGATGAACTAAAAAAAATTCTTTTGATTTTATCACAAAACAGATATCTGCCTTATGGAATTTAAATATTTTATGCATAGACATGATTGAAAAGGTCTTAAGAATATAAATCATTAAGTAATTACCGGTATTTCATTCAATATTTGAGCGTAAAGATTAAAAACATCGGTGTCACCAATTAAATTTAATTTCCGTCCCGTACACAGGCAAGAAGCACACAAATCATCCATTTTTGCTCGTTTCATACACTTTGATTAAGAAGTTAATATATAAATATGACTAAATGATTCATTTCAATAAAAAATATATCGATTTTGATAGTTTATGTTTTTACAAAGAATTGTATAGCGTCCTTTTCTGTGAGCAAAATGCCAGACAGACAGAAAATATTTTTTTTCTATAGAATTGTCATTGTCAATTGACTGGCAGTCAATGTCAAAATTAAGCAGACGATAAATTGTTGCAACAAAGAAAAATTTTGCTCCAAAATAAGTATTATGGCGTGTATCTTCGAGCCAATGTCGGATTTACATTTTATGGAAATTATTTGCTTAAAATGAGATTGAAGTACAGAGTGAGTTCAGAACAGGATCGCTCGTAGTTACATACCTACAAAATTGCCATTATGTGTGTTTGCGTGTGTGCGTGTGTATGAATGTGTAACTTGGAGTGAATTACTCAGCTGCTTGCGTTGAATTAATAAAAACAACTAATAATTATTGATTCCTTGGACCTCATGGATGTTCAGTACATATTTTTACTAGTTTCAGCTCAGCCCGTAACTTCATCCGCATTGAGTTTAGAATTGAATCCAGAGAAAATTAAATACGACTAATTCTGTCTCGGGAGGTGTTAATTCAAGTAATGTATGTCTGTCTACATTTATTTTAATTCTATCTTATCTTTGTTGTGTTTAACATTTTATACGTAGAAAAATAAAAATAACGACATTATATTAATGAACAATGATTTATCAGTCAGTACACGTAAACAATTTATATCTGACGCCAATAACGTAACATTTGTCGAGAATATCACAGCAGGCGAGCAGTTCTGGCTCGCTGCGGAACTTGTGCATGCTACGGGAAGTCTTCCACGACGCTTTCAGTTCGGGGCTCGAGAAGAAAGGCTCTGCTGTGTGGATGTCCAGCGGCTCTTCTTTGAGAGGGAGTACCAATCTGGAAATTTATGTTTTAATTAAAAAAAATATTACCTTCGCATAAGTTCGACAGTACATAAGAAGAGGGCCCGTAACCCTATCACAAGTTTGCCACCGTTGTTGTAATCTATACTCGCTAGCGTCTCCGTTGAATACAAACATTTGTATGAGAAATTGTACAGCGGTGACGTGAAGAACTAAAATATGTCATACAAATATTGTCGGAGACGCTAGCAAGTGTAAATTAGGAAAACGGTAGCAAACTCGTGATAGGGGTACTGTACCCTTATCACGAGCTGAAACAATGAGATTTTCAAAATACTTATATGCAGTGATTTCACACCACGTGGTTTACTGTGAAGAAAAACATTGTGAGGAAACCTGCATATATCTGAGAAGTAATTCAAACACGTATGTATAGTGGCTGAGACGGCGATGGACTCACTGTCACGTTGGCACTTAATCATCTTGTGTGAAAAGTGTGTGTTGTTACAACACCTCTGCCTACACCCGAGGGGGATACAGGCGTGAGCATATGTAGATTATAAACATTGATTACTGTTCGCGATGGGAACAAAAGAAAGATTGGATACTTTGGTTTAACAATATAATTTTGTGACAATTTAAAGGTAACAGCAATAGGGTCCGAAAGGGGTAGAAAATAGGCGCTAGGTGGTTGCGTGCGAGTAGTTGCGGGGCGGAAGTGGCTGTGTCGCGTAGACAGCGTGGCGCCGGTGAGAGATCCTCCGGCGGTCGGTCGCGTGATAGGGGGCTCCTTCCATTGGCTGATGCCTGTGGCGGTCTCGTAGCGAGCCGTTATTGGATACTTGCTAAGCAGCAGCGGGGAGCGGCGTAGACAATTACTATCTAGTGTTTCAATATTATGATTGGTAATACCTAATAGCGTGTAAGAACATCCTGTGCGGCGTGGTGTCGACGGCCCCGCTGTACGTGTAGTCCCCGAGGATCGTGAAGCCGATACTCTTGCTGTGCACGCGCAACTGATGGCGACGACCTTCGTGGAAAGGCAACACCAACTATACTTCTATACTAGCGGCCGTCACGCGGTTTCCGCGTAGTTCCCGTTCCCGTGGGAGTACGGGGATTAAATTTAGCCTATGTTACTTGCTAATGATGTAGTCCATTGCAGGAAGATTTTTTTAGATCAGGTAAGTAGTTTCGGAGCCTATTCAATGCACACAAACAAAAAACAATCAAATCTTTCCCCTTTCTAATAAAGCTGAAGAGTTTGTTTGCTAGCTTGTACACGCTAATCTTAGGAACTAATCGCCTGATTTGAAAAAATATTTCTCTGCACGTTTGCAACACAAGATCCAGGGTTCGATTCCCGGGTAGGGCAAAGGTATGTTGGGATTGTCCATCTATAATTTAGTAGCCCGGATTCTGGAAAAGTGCCTGGTTAATGACAGTAGGCTCGTCCCCTATTGCATGGGACTTAAATATTACTCACTTTTTTTAAAATTATTTTTTACACATGCATGCTGTGACCATTTTCACTATTGTGAATAATTCTTGATGATTTTTTTGTAATTATCATTGTTTACTATGTAATGAAATTAACTTGATGCCAGCTGATTTTCTTGCCGGTTGTTTTCAGAAGGCTAGTTTCCGAACCGGTGGGAAATTCCTCGACATTCATAAGTGCCTTATCAGGGCCTAAACTAATTAAAACACTTTCACTTTCATTTTCACTGGCGAAATGTGGGTGTACTCTAAGTACGTGTGCATATATGTATAAATACAAGCTGTGTACCAGTAATAGGCTTCATAAGCATCACAGTCGCTGGGTCCTGGTTGTAATATCCCTTTTCAAGCGCGAGCACGCGTGTGTGTGCCTTCCGGTACTGCACGCCTGGTGTCGAGGGCATGTTGCTGTTGCTCGTCACTGCCAGCATCTTGTGACTCGACTCTGCTGTCGAGGCATCTATACCTGCGATTAATCATATGTGTTATCTATATTCTATACATTCCATACATTTCTATACAGATAAATAACATTTAAGTGTCTGTTTGTAATTCTAAAATAACAGCTTTTTATATACAAATAAATAAAATTGAAGTGTCTGTTTGTAATTCCAATATAACAGCTTTTTACTAAGTGCGTTTGAAAGTATACGCGCTACTGACACAAAAAAACCAAGTTTTTAAATTTCTCTGTCTGTCTGTTTGTCTGTTTGTTCCGGGTAATCTCCGAAACGGCTGGACGCATTTTAACGGGACTTTCACTGGCAGGTAGCTGATATTTCAAGGAGTAACTTAGGCTACTTTTATTTATTAAATATATTAGGGTTCTGCGACAATAAGGATGAAATTAAATCTACGCGGGTGAAACCGCTTGTATACAGGGTGTCGGTTAATTCCGGTCAGCTCTTAAAATGTGTGATAGGGTATAATTTTAGGAAGCATTTAAAATAATTACGACAAAAATATCTTCTTCCGTTTTCGAGTAATTGACGTTCAAACTTCACCATTTCAATACCTTATTTTCGCATAAAAGTCAGCTGTAACGTAAAGTTATTCACCTGAAATCTAACTACGTTTTCATTTTTTTTCTCCCACGAATAGTTCCTGAAATAACCCCATGAAACCTGTTTTCGAAACTATTTATCTACTTCTTAAAATTTTTATGATTTTTGAGGTCATCGTTACAGTTCATACTCCTGTGAACTCTGATAACCTCTAACGGGTTCAATTGAATTAGGTAAAAGACAGACCGATGATTTACAAAGAAATGCCGCCACAAGAATAAAAGTTACTGCCGGCTTTTCGGTACGATATCAAAGACACCGCGCGGCATCATTAAAAGAGCGCGGTGTCTTTGAGTTCAGGCGGCACGTGCAAATAAACAGATATCGCGGCGACTTTCGGCAGCGCGCGGCACGCTTTGTGTTTATTAGTGTGTGTGTGTTTATTCGTGTGTGTGTTTATTAGTGGTGGGATTATTTTTATCGATCACTCGATTAAAAGAAAAAGTACCTAATGCTTCCATTAGTAGTAAATACCAATTCATTGTTCGCATAGACTAAGTGAAAAACCTAGGTACTTGCGTTATTGTAGTAATTGGATAGTAGAACTTTTGTAGGTAAATGTAATGTAGTTAGGTAGAGTATTTCAAATTCTCAATACAATTTGTGATTTTATAGGATTCTGATATTAAATAAACTACTTACCTTAATTATCATCTGACTACAGATTCAATAATTTACTCTTGTAGTAGAGCACTCACTTAAAGACAACACAATTTTAAACAAGAATACCCGAGATATCTTTTAATATCACGTACTATGTAAATTGTACCTACATAATAACGTAACTTTATTAAATCGGTTCTGTAATTTGTTTTTATTATCCGTATTCAGTAATTTAATTTATGTTTCGATAAGTCTATCGATAATAGCGTCCCATCCCATCCCTATTTCGTACGTGCCCTCGCGCCGCGCCGCTATGATAGAACTGTATTAGGGCTGTCGAACATGGTCTATTTACTCTACTTGTTCCACGAACCCTCTTCGGATGTATTAAATTAATTCACGCTCTTAATTTATTTTAATTTTATTCTTAACGTGAATAAATAAAAAGAAAGAATGAATTTGAAAAATGTTTATTTTTACAAAACATCGTCTAAACCATTCTACGGATCTTCTCAGAAAGCTAGTTTCCGAACTGGTGGTAAATTATTCGACATTCATAAGTGCCTTACCAGGGCCTAAACAGAATAAATCATTTTCATTTTCACTAGACCAAACTCTGACTAAAATTATGTCCATCCCTTTTGATATCTGTATCACAAAAAGAGATAGCACTACTTTTAATTAAACCAAGGGGAAATGGGTAATGTTTTGATACCGGGATTAGAACCGGCACGTCTACGCTTGATAAGCGATGTCTAATCCACATATTGTGTTACCAGTCGGAGTCAAAACTAAATCAAAATAATTCGTATGTTAAAAGTTGTATCTTGAAAAAAGTGTGTGACACCCCTATTTCATTCGCACTTTTATGATTTAGTACCTATTTGTTTGTTTCAAAATCAGTCTAATTCGGATAATGGTCGCGGGCGTGTGCTTCTAAGCAAAGTTTTTTGTTTCCGTCGTGACCTTGTTACTTTCATTTTCTCGTTAGTTTGTTAGGTACTTAGTACCTACTTAATTAGTATTATCATGGCGAACTTTCAGTACTCAGATGTTCAGTATACCGACATGGTTTTGGCCTATGCAATAGCAAGCTGCAAGGGGTAATACTGGTGAAGCGTTGCGTTTTTATTTGGACTTTTACGGTCATCGAAGTGATGAGTGCGTGCCCTCTTCAGGTAGAGTGCTTATGAGAGTTGTGCAACGGCTGAGGGATAACGTAAGTCCAAGCTCAGGCTTGTTTGGATGTGCAAGGGCGCAATTTCGAACACTTGCCCATTTAGAAGTTGACTGAACTAGCGGTAATAATGCTTTCAGTGATAACAATGTTTTGTATGTGAGTGAAGTGATATGGTCCAGACTAAGGTGTATCCTGTCATAAATAAGGTCAGTTAACTAATTGATTTGAAGTAGGTACCTACCTATACTTACGTAGATTATCACCGCGTACGTAATGTAGGTGAACGCGGCCGCGCGTAAATGCAACCCGGCTTAAGGCCGCGAGCTCTTCGACTATAGCTTATAACTACGTTATCGTTGGAGCTAGATATTTAAGACTTCAACATAGTGCTATATTCATATAACCCTACAACTTCTATAAGACTACTGTTTCGAATTCTCCGACACCCTGTATACTATAAAGAGGCAAGCTTCATATTTAAGTATGTTTGTAATGGATTGGCTCAAAAAGTACTGGACGGGTTCTAAAAATTCTTTCACCACTTAAATGCTACATTATCACTGATTAATATAGGCTATATTTTATCCCCGTACTCCCACGGGAACGGGAACTACGCGGACGAAACCGCGTGACGTCCGCTAGCACTATATATACAGGGCCTGTATTAATGAAATTTTCTAAAAAAATTAGTACAGTGTTTTCACACCACATGCTTTACGGTGAAGAAAGCCGTGAGGACACCTGCATATGTCTGAGAAGTAATTCAAACACGTATGTATGTCCCATCACACGTACAAGTATATATACTTTTATTATATAAGTATCTTTTTATTTTTATTTTTTGGCCGACGTCGTGCGCCACTCAGTGGGTCACACTGAAAATCAGCTCCGCTAGATTGAACTGGACTCCAGTTAGGTCTGCGGGTATAGTTGAGTTGTGGCCCTTTGATGACAATGTGCGGCAACACCCGATGTACTGGTGCGAACCACTTTGCAAAATAAAAACACTACTTATTTGTTATGTGTATTCTTTTTTGTATATTTTTTTTGTATGAGTTTTATTTGTTTTGTTGCTGCTTATTGAAATCAATAAACGTTTTATTATTATTATTATGTATAGTGGCTGAGACGGCGATGGACTCACCATCTGTCACGTTGGCACTTAATCATCTTGTGTGAAATGTGTGTGTTGTTATTACAACACCTCTGCCTCCTTTAAGTATGTTTGGCTAGCGCAGTTATCACTTAATTTTTTTTAATGAACGCTTGATACTTGTACATTTTATAAAATCAGCATTTACTTACCCACAGGGTATTCAACATCTCCAAGTTCAAAATCCACGTGCCCCCTCACGATTGCTAAGTAATACTTCTTCGCGTGTCTTTTCTCGAATAACTTCCCAGCGTTAGCGGCACTAGACTTGTTCTTGGCTATACACAGCACTCCGCTTGTAGAGTAGTCGAGTCGTTGCACGAAGTGGAGAGGGTTCACTGATGTAGAGAGATGGGAGTCTGGCGATGCTATGTGATATGTTACTGTATTCTGTGGGGAAAGACTCAAATTCAATAACATACAACGGACTTGTCAATACTAATAAATAAGGCTGAAGACTGCTAGCGTTAGCCCAAAGTAACTATTCCACGGGGACGAACTCGCGGGCATGAGTAATAAATATGATAACTTGTGTGGGTACTTTTAAACATGTAGGTGGCAACTTCTTAACTGTCACTTTACTTTGACGGACGTATAGTAAGAGAGAGAGGGAAGACGGCTGTCATTGGATATTAGGATGTAAGACAGAGAGAGAGCATGTAAACAAAACGTTTTAGGACTAAAATATTTTTTTTATTTAAGGTAAAGGGTATTGTTTATTGACTTACCGTTTCTTTCTCATCGTCTGAATTGATGTACATATCAAATGGTTTATTTATTACAATAAAATTCTCACTTTCATACAATTTCTCTACAACCTGTTTCTTTGTTGATGTTGACGACATTTTGGTCGCGTAAAAAAAATTGTCGCGTTCAGAAACTTAAATATTTTTTTATAATAATTCGCCCGTATGTTGGGTTAGAATTCTTTTATTTAGAAGGTTTATTTGTGTTGGTATCATCGGACAAATGTGTAGAAGAAGAGTTACAAATGCGGTTTGTAATGCCCTGTCTACATATACGCTTAATATCTCTTCCAATAGCATTTTGCCCGACGGATATTGAATATAATATCACTTAAACATTTTCTTGAACAGTTTTGCAAATAAATTGTGTAAGGTTGTTTTAGCACCAACATACGTAATAATAATGTCAAAGAAATTCGAGTTCTGTCGCGCAATAAATGAGCATCGTAATATTCTTTTTCTGTTGCATGTAGGTTTATTTCTTAACTTTTATAGTTTAGTATAATTCAAATTAGAATCTTAGCTTGATAAGGGGAGGATAATTATTAAGATGATGGTTTATTTACACACTAAAAATAAAAACGATTAAGCGGCCTTTGGTTCCCCGGCAGAGTAATTTAATTATTGTGCTTTATTTAGCTAGCAACATAAATAGCATCTGTCAGTCCTGTCAACTAAGTAAATAATAACGCGACTAAATTGAGAAGTAATTTTTTAAGTCGTACCCCGTTTTCAGCAGATTACATTTCTATTTAGTATCATTATTCTTATAAGCAAATGCAAAACATCGGGAATAATATTCTTAAAGAATTTCTTGAAAATAAACTAAAATGAATCGATTAAAGAAGCATAAAATGAAAAAAGAGAAGCCGGAGTCTTCGACATCCGTCAACAAGGAACAGGAACACGATTTAGCGTATTACATACACGATAGAGTAGAATTAATGCATCAAGTTTTTTCTGTGCTCAAATCTAAAGAATTAAAGGCTATGGCTCCTGAATGTGTGAGGAATATCGACGCTGATGATCTACAGGAGCTGTGCACTGAGGAGGTTTGTTCACTTAGTCATTTATTAAAACCTTTTTGTGTCCAAATTTTTTTTTTGACTAACATGTTGATACATGATATAAGTCTTTCTGTCGCTTTTATACGACTTCCGATTGTCTATTAGCGCGGCCCCGCGTAACGCAAAATTTGTATGATGATTTCATCTCATATGAGTTTCTTGCCGGTTCTTCTCAGAAGGCAGCCGAACTGATGGTTAATTTTCGACATTCATAAGTCCCTTAACATATTTTTCAGATTCAAAATACAATTGTCTGTACAAACGTCTGACCCGGGAATGGAACCCAGAAACTCATGTTCTGCACCAGCACTTTGCAATCACGAGACTTACGAGGCAATAATGTTGTAATTATCTCCACAGCTGTTAGGTATAAGCTCAAAGCGCCTCTGTGCAATCCTGGATGGTGGTGAGCCTCCGTCGGACACTGAGTCCTCCAGCCCCTCCCCGTCCCCCGAGCTGGAGACCATATCGCTGGACAGCATCTCCTCCGATGAGGATATATTGAGTGAGACCAGTAGCAAGAAGAAAAAGGTATGGTAAACTGAGTAGGTTATTGAACTACAACTACAAAAATACAACTACTAGACTTTTCTTTATGTTAATTTTTATCGACATTTGTGCATTGGAACTGTGTCCATGGGCTTACATTTCTCAAGGGATTTATTTTGTGTTTTTTTTTAATTGTATAATATTTTTGAAAAGAATTATTACCGAGTTCCTTACCATGTTGTCCTCAGTAAAAGCAACCTTCCGAACCTGGCGGTAGCATGTATAATACTGTGTAATTATGTCATTCTGATAAAGATATTTATGAGTTTGAAATAAAACACAAACATTGCAAGTCAAATAAATGAAAATGAAAATGATTTATTCAGTTCAGCCCCTGGTAAGGCACTTATGAATGTCGAGGTATTGACCACCGGTCTGGAATATACCTTCTGAGAACAACCGGCAAGAAACTCAGCTGGCATCATGTACATATCATTACACAGTAAAATAATAATAATTACAAAAAAAAACATCATAAATTATTCACAATAGTGAGAATTGTAGCATGCATGTGTAAAAAATAATAATTAAAAATAAATTAAATATTATTATAAAACGAAATTGCTATAATCCCCAGCACAAACACCGGCGGCGTTCTAAGAGTAAGAAGAAGAGGATGGAGGAGGAGTCAGGCACCTCAGGCACGGGGAGGGCGCGCGGGGGCCTGACTGTGCTGGAGCTGCTGGAGCTGCAGGCTCGGGCCCGCGCCATCCGGGCACAACTGCACAATGAACAAACTAACAGTTAGTATCTTATATCATTTTAATTATTGCTGATTTTGTGTTATCTATACATCTATACAGATAAATAAAATTGAAGTGTCTGTTTGTAATTCCAAAATAACAGCTTTTCACCAAATGCATATGAAAGTATATACAATACTGACAACGAAAAGCAATTTTAAATGTGTTGTCTGTTTGTTCCGGGTAATCTCCGAAACGGCTGGACCAATTTTAACGGGAGTCAGCGGCGTGCATTGGATTTTCAGAGGGGTAGGCATAAACAATAAGTAGGTAGGTAGGCAGGTTAAGTACATGCCTATGTGTCGTAGCGTAGGTATATACGTTTCGGTATTGACCCACACACAAACATAAACACACACACAGACGACACGAGTGTATTCAGTCATCACAAATTGTGAGATCTGCTTATCTGCTTATATGTAATGCACGCCACTGACGGGAGTTACACTGGTAGATAGCTAATCTCGTATCAGGAGAGACTTAGGCTACTTTAATTTAAAAAAAAAAGCATAAGGTTTCCGTGGGACAACCACGAAACTCATTCTACGCGAGTGAAACCGCGGGGCGTAGCTAGTACAACATAACTCAAAAAAAAAAATGGCCTTTTTTTCAAAAGCCCTTAATATAATTAGGGGTAATTTTTGTTTATTTATGCATTCTGTAGAGCAAGCACCGGAGGCAGCGGTGGAGGGTCCGTCCTCAGACAACGAGGTGGAGATCAAGGAGGAAGCCCCGGAGGTGGTGGAGATCAGCAGTGATGATGAGAAGCCTTCTCTACAACTACTCATGCAAGCTGGTATGCTATTATACTGCACTCATCATCTCCCTGGCCTTATCCCATACATTGTTGGGGTCGGCATCTTGATTCAACCCGATGTGGCTGATCACCTGATTTTTATACGAAGCGACTGCCATCTGACCTTCGCAACCCCATTTAGAAGGAAAATCTGTGATCTGGGTTAAACCAGTTGTCAGACTCTTAGGCCTCCGACTGACCTGTAACGATTGCCAAAGATGTTAAATAGTCAACCGGGACCGACGGCTTAACGTGCTCTCCGAGGCACGGAGGGAACTCCGGCGGTCACCCATCCAACTACTGGCTAGGCGTATGGTTGCTTAACTTCGCTGATCGCATCATATGCGCAATAGTAACTGTGCCACGAGCTATTATACTGCACTGACAACACATACAACTATACCAATATAATAAAGAGGAAAGATTTGAATGTATGTTTGTAACGAATTGTTTCAAAAAGTACTGGACCGATTTAAAAAATTCTTTCACTATTAGAATGCTACATTATCACTGATTAATATAGGCTATATTTTATCCCCGTACTCCCACGGGAACGGGAACTACGCGGGTGAAACCACGTGACGTCCGCTAGTTTAAAAATAAAATAACAAAAAGCCAAATGTCTTTATGCATTTTCGTTCTTAGAATTTGATTTTACGACAGAAGTAAACATTGTCTTATGTTCCACATATATATACATCTATACAGATGAATAAAATTGAAGTGTCTGTTTGTAATTCCAAAATAACAGCTTTTCACTAAATGCATATGAAAGTATACACGCTACTGACACTAAAAAAAATTGTTCTCTGCTTGTTCTGGCTAATCCTCTGAAATAGCTGGACCGATTTTAACGGGAATTTCACTGGCAGATTGCAAATTTTACAAGGCGTAACTTAGGCTACTTTTATTTTTGAAAACCTTAGTTACAAATGTTTTTGGGTATTGAATTGATTTTTCTTCTTTCCAGTCCCTCCACCGACAGTCCAAGAGGCAACTACTGACACACAGACACCGACAGTAACCAAACGCATCAACGATCTAATAATAACAGTACCACAGACAAAACAGACGAGGAAAATAAAGCTAAACAGAAATAAAGTCGTAATCACAGTGCCTGTTGAACCTGACAGTGTTGCCACTAACGATAACGTACCAGAGAGAACTGTGCAAGTCAAAGACAAAGCTAAAAAGAAAAAGAATGTGAAGAAACGTAAAGAAGGCAGCGATCATGATGAGATTACTCTACAACTGTCAGATTCTGAGAAGATGGACTTGCTAGAAGATTTTGAGAGAAAACACTATGATTCAGTGTCCAGTTCAGAAGACTCAGACAGCTCTGATTCAGAGAAGAGTAAGAAGAATAAAGAGAAGATAGGTAGAGATGTTAGGATAGAGACTGAAACTAATCCTTCAGTTACTAATGATGACAAAATTCCGGAAACTGTAGATGCTTCTGTTCATGAAACAGAAGGGATTGATCTTGAAAAGGATAAGGATTGTATTGAAACAAACAATGTTGATGAAAATCCAATTGAAAAAACTGTAGAAGTGAATACAACTGAAGATACAAATGCAAAAGAAATTCCAGAAAAATCTGTAATTGATGATTCTTCAGAAATAAACATTGAAAAGACTAGTGATGCTATAGATATATGTTCAATCAATGAAATACCCTTAATGCAAGAATCTAATGACAAACAAACAGATTTACCTGACAATACAGTAGTTAATAAACAAACTGACATAAAATCAGTTGAAATTCCTGAAGTCATGACAGAAAAAAGTGACCCGGAGAGATCTGAAGGTGAAGTGTCAGATGAAGGCTCTGAGATTGAAGCTTTAGACGTACAACCTGAAGTGATATGTATATCAGACGATGAGAAGAAGAGAAAGGAAGAGAAGAGAAAGAAATCCAAGAAGAGAAAAGAAGATATTCAAGAATTATCAGATGATTCCTCGTGTTATGAAGTAGCTGGAACGATACTATCTAAGGAACCAACAGCGGAAGAGATAGAAGCTCTCTCAGCTAAAATAGATGAGATTGAACGAGAAGAAGTTATAACACAAGAAGAGATACGAGAGTATGAGAGTTTGCAAGCTGATAATGTTTCGTGGAAAGACAGGTACTTCAATATTGTTGTGAATAGTTATCAGACGGTGAGTCCACCGTCTCAGCCACTATACATACGTGTTTGAATTACTTCTCAGACATATGCAGGTTTCCTCACGATGTTTTCCTTCACCGTAAAGCACGTGGTGTGAAATCACTGCACATAAGTTTTTTGAAGACCTCATTGCATATGTCTGAGAAGTAATTCAAACACGTATGTATAGTGGCTGAGACGGCGATGGACTCACCATCTGTCACGTTGGCACTTAATCATCTTGTGTGAAAAGTGTGTGTTGTTATTACAACACCTCTGCCTAAACCTTCTGGGATGGCGTAAATCTATATCTATACATACAGATAAATAAGATTGAAGTGTCTGTTTGTAACTTCAAAATAACAGCTTTTCACTAAAGGCATATGAAAGTATACACGCTACTGACACATAAAAACTAAGTTTTAAATTTTTTCTCTGTCTGTCTGTTTGTTCCGGGTAATCTCTGAAACGGCTGGACGGATTTTAACGGGACTTTCACTGGCAGGTAGCTGATGTTTCAAGGAGAAACTTAGGCTACTTTAATTTATTGAAAATATTAGGGTTCCGCAACAATAAGGATGAAACTAAATCTACGCGGATGAAGTATAATAGTATAATAACTTGAATATATTATTCACAGGTACTTAGACAGTAAGAAGGTGAAGCGTGTTCTAAGCACATCCAATATTCTCAACGCGCTAAGAAAAAAGAATAAAGAATTAAAGAAAAGTATTGAAAAAATAAAGGTTACAGTCCCAAATCCTGAACCAGAGACAAATGTAGAGCCTACAGAAGGCACCATAGAGCACTATAACATGCTACAAGGGTCTACCAAATATGTTGATCCTGTGGTTGAAACAGATAAAGACATAAATACAGAAGTGGTTGAGAAAGTTAGAGAGAGTGAAGGAGTGACGAATGAAATGAGAAAAGACGCAAAACAATTATTGAAAATGTATAAAAAGTTGCTGAAATACAATGACATGAACCGCCAGAAAGACCCGAACAAGAAAAAAAAAAAAAAAGCTAAAAAAAGTAAGAGTAAAGATAAAAGTGACGGGAGCAGTGTTGCTGCTACTGAAAAAATATAGGTTTATTGTTGATTGTTTAAAATTATATACAATTGTAATTTTTGTAAATTTATATTATTTAAATACATTCATTTGACTCATTTTCTAAATAAAAGTGCATTTTTTTTCGATTGATTTATCAGTATTAGCTGTGCCCCGCGGTTTCACCCGCGTGGACTTGATTTTATGGATGGCAATTGGTCTATAGCCTTCCTCGATAAATAGGCTATCTAACACTGTAATAATTTATCAAATCTGAAGTTTCTGAGATTAGCTCGTTCTAGCAAACAATCTTCCTTTATTTCCATGCATGTCTACTCAGACATGGTGTGAGTTTTCCCTGCCGCCGTCACAAGTCACCGCGTCGACGTAAACGCACATTTGTAGAAATAGAAATAGAAATAATATTTATTCACATGAAATATGGTACAATATAGGTGTTATAAAGGTCACAAGGATCACATATTTCACCCAATTGTAGGGCATGTAAATATTAACTTAGTTGTCTACTTAGCTACTGCAGTTACATTTTAACCACATATTACATACTAGAACATACTAAGAAATACTAACACATTAAACATACGAGAATATTTTTTTTTTATTAATTATATCAGTATGAGCAAGCATAATATTATATACATTTTTCATTATTATAAATATAGCACATTGTATGGAATCGAAACCGCCTCTGTCGGCCTAAACATGACACTATTGTGAGTCCATACTAATCTGCGTTTACGTCGACGCGATCACTTGTGACGGCGATTTTATGAAAACTCGCACTAGGGACTCTGAAAATCGAAGAAATCGGACATTTTTAAACCCAGCAACCCTACACCCATCTGATTACTGCTGTCAAAGTGACATTACGTCTTTGTTATCAATTTTCAAAATACCACAAAGTGGGTGAAAATATGTTGGATTCAGCGAAATACTTGTATTTAAACTAATAATATGGCTTTCCCTAAAATCGAGGGATTTGTAGTGACTGAAAAGCTTGGGTCTGGAAGTTATTCTACTGTGTATAAGGCGTATACAAAGGTAAAGTTCACGAGTATTCAGCAAAGTAAATATATATAATATTTGTTCAATTTTCCTCTTATCGCCTGTGTTTATACAACTTTCTCGCGAGCAAATACTTGATAGAGTATGTCTAATAGAACCTTATTACGAAATCATGACGATACAACTAATTATTATAGAAATAATTTAGTTTAAAATTGCACTAAAAAACTTAGTAGGTACTAATTTAAACCTAATTATCTATACATCTATACTCTATACATACACTAGATAGTACATACAATACAGATAAATAAAATTGTCTGTTATTCCAAAATTATTAGTATTGTTTAAACATAGGAAAACCTATTTTTGAAATTTTTATTTCTTTCCGTGTGTCTGTTTGTTCCGGCAAACCGGCTGGACCGATTTTAACGGGACATTCACTGGCGGATAGCTAATATTATTGTGAGCCTATTACAGGCTCACAATAATATTTTTTTTGTGTGTAGACCCCCAACGAGGTGGACCAACGATCTGGAGAAGATCGTGGGAACTCACTGGATGTGGGAGGCACTCCATTGGTCGTCATGGAGATCGTTGGGGGCCTATGCCCAGCAGTGGGCGTCTGACAGCTGAAATTAATGAATTAATGTAATGCTGTAATGATAGTGATAGCTTTACGGTGAAGGAAAACATCGTGAGGAAACCTGCATATGTCTGAGAAGTAATTCAAACACGTATGTATAGTGGCTGAGACGGTGATAGACTCATCTGTCACGTTGGCACTTAATCATATTCGGTGAAATGTGGGTGTTGAAAATTACAACACCTCTGCCTACACCTTCGGAGAATACAGGCGTGAGCATATATGTATGTATGTAATGATAGTGTATGTATGTTAATAAATAAATATATGTAGGTGGGTGCCCGCACAGTTGTAGCAATAAAGTGCGTGGACAAGTCCCGTGTGAAGCACTCCGGGGCGGCCGTGGACAACCTCATAACGGAGATACGACTGCTGAAGACACTGGTGCACCCTCACATCGTCAGCTTGCATAACTTCACTTGGGATGACCGGTGAGAACAATATTTGTTTTGAACACGAGGGCTGATAAAAATTTACTTGATAAAGTGAAAAGATTTGACTGTTTTTGAACACTATAATAATTTTAACTCCCCAATAACAGCCCGGAGTCTGGATAAGTGCCTGGTTTAAAATGAAAATGATTTATTCAGTTCAGCCCCTGGTAAGGCACTTATGAATGTCGAAGAATCGACCACCAGTTCGGGAACCAGCCTTCTGAGAACAACCGGCA
The DNA here is from genome assembly GCA_964035505.1 of Watsonalla cultraria. Classification (NCBI taxonomy): domain Eukaryota; kingdom Metazoa; phylum Arthropoda; class Insecta; order Lepidoptera; family Drepanidae; genus Watsonalla; species Watsonalla cultraria. Next base: position 141,276 of record OZ037741.1, on the reverse strand, counting down.
AGAAACATGGTTGATGGCAAAAGACTCGCCATAACATTCCTATGACACCAAATGTAATGAAACTTTATCGACACTAACATAAAGAGGAAAGATTTGATTGTTTGCATTGAATAGGCTCCGAAATACTAATTGCTAATACAATTTGTCACTATTGTGAATATTTATACCTATTATCAAATTTGATTTTGTATTATGATTTCATTATGATTTATATTGTTTCGATGTTATGTACATGATGCCTGGCTGAGTTTCTTGCCGGTTCTTCTCAGAAGGCTAGTTTCCGAACCGGTGGTAAATTCTCGACTTTCATAAGTGCCTTACCAGGGCCTAAACTGAATAAATATTTTTCATTTTCATTTTCATTTTCATTTTCATTCATTTTCATTTTCGAAACTACTTGACCGATCTTGAAAATTCTTTCAGTAATTGATAGCTACATCATCAGCGAGTAACATAGGCTATATTTTATCCCCGTACTCCCACGGGAACGGGAACTACGCGGGTGAAACCGCGTGACGTCCGGTAGTGTTTACATACATACGTATGCTCACGCCTGTATCCTTACATACTTCTAAGTTCTTAAGAATATAAAAATGCGAACACTCTCTCAACTCGAAGCCACGACTTCTGCAAACAATCAAATCTTACCTCTAAATAATATCAGTGTAGATAAAGTTTATTTACATTTGGTGTCATAGGAATCTATAGAGGGTGAACCTATTGCCATTAACCGTGTTTAACGTAGTTTATTCCTAAGCAGTTAGCCATCTTTTCACAAGATGGCGTTGTATTGTTTTACATCTCGATGGTAAGATTCTCCTTTATGTGAATATATATTTCAATGTCAAATGTCAGTAGTGTAGTCAAATCAGTGTCGTCAAGTACTCAAACCAATATCAGTGTCGTCAAGTTAACAAACCAATAGTGGTCGAACCAATAAACCAGGACTGCCCAAGATACGGAGTTTCATTCCAACCACCCAAGGTCTGCTCCGACTGATCCTGGCTCCCAGGCCTAATTTGTGTTATACAAACCGAGTTTCTTGTCGGTTGTTCTAAGAAGGCTAGTTTCTGAACTGGTGGTCAATTCCTCGACATTCATAAGTGCCTTACCAGGGGCTGAACTGAATAAATCATTTTCATTTTAAATCGGGCACTTATCCAGACTCCGGGTAATTATTGGGGAGTTAAAATGATTATAGTTTTTTGATTCTCTCAGGAACATCTACATAATAACTGAATACTGTTGCGGCGGAGACCTCGCTCGGTACATACATCGCTACGGACGAGTGCCTGAGAGACAGGTCAGTCTAATTTTTATTTATTCACCCGCGTAGAGTGGGTGTCCTGCGGAACCCTTTTGCTTTTTTTAAATAAAAGTAGCCTAAGTTACTCCCTGAAATATTAGCTATCTACCAGTGAAAGTCCCGTTAAAATCGGTCCAGCCGTTTCAGAGTTTACCCGGAACAAACAGACAGACAGACAGAGAAAAAATTTAAAACTTGGTTTTTCAGTGTCAGTAGCGTGTATACTTTCATATGCATTTAGTGAAAAGCGGTTATTTTGGAATTACAAACAGACACTACAATTTTATTTATCGGTATGGATATAGATGTATAGATTATATCCCAATTTTCTGATGATTTGAAAGTACTTTGTCAAAAGTGTAATCGAATAAGGAGAGTTTTGAGTTGGTATTATTCTATTATATTTATTCCAGGTGTTGTACTTCCTTCAGCAACTTGCTTCAGCACTGAAATTTCTGAGGGAAAAAGGTAGGTTTAGTTATAGAAGTAATCTAGTGTCGAGTAGTTACATCTATACAGATAAATAGTGTCTGTTTGTAATTCCACATTAACAGCTTTTCACTAAATGCTTATGAAAGTATAGAAATAAGGTATAGTAAAAAAACTATTTAAAAAGAAATCTCTGTCTGTTTGTTCCGGGTAATCTCTGAAACGGCTGGACCGATTTTAACGGGACTTTAACTGGCAGGTAGCTGATGTTTCAAGGAGTAGCTTAGGCTAAAAAATATTGGATAACGTCTGTCACATATGTAATTAAGTCTACGCACATTAAACCGCGGGGCACAGCTATTGTTATTAAAAAGCTATCATAGTTCTATATGTAACTAGCGGACGTCACTTTCACCCGCGTAGTTCCCGTTCCCGTGGGAGTACGGGGATAAAATATAGCCTATATTAATCAGTGATAATGTAGCATTCAAATGGTGAAAGAATTTTCAAGATCGGTCCAGCACTTTTTGAGCCAATTCATTACAAACATACATACAAATCTTTCCTCTTAATATTATTAGTATAGAATAGCTGTGTCCCGCGATTTCGGAAAGTCTCGTTAAAATCGGTCCAGCCGTTTCAGAGATTACCCGGAACAAACAGACAGACAGAGAAAAAATTTAAGACTTGTTTTTTCAGGGTCAGTAGCGTGTATACTTTCATATGCATTTAATGAAAATCTGTTATTTTGGAATTACAAACAGACACTTCAATTTTATTTATCTGTATAGCTATTGGCTATAATGTATGGTTGTATCCTCAGGAGTCGTCCACATGGATTTGAAGCCACACAATTTGTTGCTGCACAAAGGATCTGATGGGAAATACATACTGAAGGTAGCTGACTTTGGGTGAGTATACACTACACAAACAGATATACACACGAATTCCGATTCGATTAGATTGTATTCGATCTGTGGAATCTATTCTCTACAGCCGTGGTGAAATGACGCAAGTTCGAGTCCCAGCGGGGCCTGTATCAATGAGTTTATCTAAAAACTTATGTGCAGTGATGTCACACCACGTGCTTTACGGTGAAGGAAAACATCGTGAGAAAACCTGCATATGTCTGAGAAGTAATTCAAACACGTATGTATAGTGGCTGAGACGGTGATGGACTCACCATCTGTCACGTTGGCACTTAATCATCTTGTGTGAAGTGTGTGTTGTTATTACAACACCTCTGCCTACACCCGAGGGAATACAGGCGTGAGGATATGTATATATTGGTGTACATATTCAAGAGTATATTTCAGAAAGAACTCTAGAGCAATACTTGCTGACATATACGTCAAACAACTGACACAGTTTTGACGTTTCATTCATAAACCTAACAGTATGTACGACAGGGGCGTGTATTGGATTCTCATCAGGGTAGGCATAAACAATAAGTAGGTAGGTAGGCAGGTTAAGTACATACCTATGTGACGCGGCGTAGGTACGTACGTCTTGGTAAAGGTACACATACGAACATAAACACACACGACACGAGTGTATTCAGTGATCACAAATTGTAACTTCTGCTTACCTGCTTATATGCAATGCACGTACATTGTACGGTAGGTTCGCGGGCTACGTGTCATCGGGAGGGTCGGGTGTTCGAGGCTCGCCGCTGTACATGGCGCCCGAAGTGCTCGCCGGACACTACGACGACCGCGTCGACCTCTGGAGCGTCGGTAATACAACGTGCATACTACTGTAATACTCTACCAACCCTAGTTAGTGCTAGTCCAACCCTAGTCTGTGCCAGATGAACCCTATTCAGTGCCAGGTGAACCCTACTCAGTCCTAGTCCAACCCTAATCAGTGCCAGGTGAACCCTAGTCAGTCCTAGTCCAACCCTAACCAGTGCCAGGTGAACCCTAGTCAGTCCTAGTCCAACCCTAACCAGTGCCAGGTGAACCCTAGTCAGTCCTAGTCCAACCCTAATCAGTGCCAGGTGAACCCTAGTCAGTACCAGGTGAACCCTAGTCAGTGCCACGTGAACCCTAGTCAGTGCCAGGTGAACCCTAGTCAGTGCCAGGTGAACCCTAATCAGGGCCAGGTGAACCCTAGTCAGTGCCAGATCAACTTAGTCAGTCCTAGATGAACCCTAGTCAGTGCTAGAGCAACCCTAGTCAGTGCCAGATGAACCCTAGTCAGTGCCAGATCAATATTAATATGTGTCTGATCAACCCTATTGTAAGTTGTAAGTAAGGTAGAATTAATCAAAATCCTTTGTTAGCGGATGGCTACGTCATAACATGTACCTGCATGCCAAATGTCAGCCCGATCCGTCCAGTGGTTTGGGCTGTGCGTTGATAGATCACTATGTCAGTCAGTCAGTCACCTTTGACTTATATATATATATATATTGTTTATGTGTCAGGTGTGATAATGTACGAGTGTCTGTTCGGCAAGGCTCCGTACTCGTCGCGGACGTTTAACGAGCTGGTGGACAAGATTCAAAGCCGGGCGCCTATAGAGGTATGTTGATTATATTCTAACGTTGCAGTAGGTAAAAATTTTTGGCACAGAACATCGGCTGGTCTTAGTCTTCATTTTTTAACCCATGGTGGGGGAGGGTCCCATGGTGGTATGTGGTGATGTTTAAGACTCCCCCCCCCACCAAAAATCACGAGTATTTTTTAGTACCTGTAAAGAATCTTAATCTATATCTATACAGATAAATAAAATTGAAGTGTCTGTTTGTAATTCCAAAATAACAGCTTTTCACTAAATGCATATGAAAGTATACACGGTACTGACACCGAAAAACAAAGTTTTAAAAATTTTCTCTGTCTGTCTGTCTGTTTGTTCCGGGCAATCTCTGAAACGACTGGGCCGATTTTAACGAGACTTTCACTGGCAGGTAGCTGATGTTTCAAGGAGTAATTTAGGCTACTTTTATTTATAAAAAAATATTAGGGTTCCGCGACAATAAGGATGAAACTAAATCTACGCGGGTGAAACCGCGGGGCATAGCTAGTTTTTTATAATATTATTTTTAAGTACCGGTATAAAGTATAATCTAATCCTATTCTAGAAAATTAAGGACCTTGATAAAAATGTCTAGACATAAAGGTTGCTGGCAACACTACACGTCACTTTTCGGTTTAGAAATCATGCGTTAAACGTCAAATTGACGAAATAATAATTACACATGACATCTTACTATACCCCCCCTCCCCTCTTGCGATATGTCGTGATTTTTGCCCTCCCCCCCCTTTCGAACCTCACGTGATTAATGGACAGCCCCTTACATATAATTAAAAAAAAATGAAATAAAAAATTCACGTTGCTTTTTCTTCTTATATTTATTACTTACTAGCTGTGCCCCGTGGTTTCACCCGAGTAGAATGTTTTTAATAAATAAAAGTAGCCTAATTTACTCCTTGAAACAGCAGCTACCTGCCAGTGAAGTCCCGTTAAAATCCATCCAGCCTTTTCAGAGATTACCCGGAACAAACAGACGGACAGACAGGAGAATTTAAAAAAATATATGTTTTAGTGTCAGTAGCGTGTATACTTTCATATGCATTTAGTGAAAAGCTGTTATTTTGGAATTACAAACAGACACTTCAATTTAAAAGTACAACAATTAATGCTATAACATTTTCTATCATATCACCACCTCTGACAGGACACATTTTTTAAAATATTCTACCTTCCCCCCCAGATCCCCCCCAACTCGTCCATCAGTCCTGGCTGCAGGGATCTGCTGAAGGCTCTCCTGCGTCACGACCCTGACGAGAGGATCTCCTACGACCAGTTCTTCGCGCACGAATACCTGGACTTGGAACATATGCCCTCCAAAGAGAATTATGATAAGGTAAGGACGACACCTATATATATACAAATACAGATAAATAAAATTGAAGTGTCTGTTTGTAATTCCAAAATAACAGCTTTTCACTAAATGCATATGAAAGTATACACGATACAGACATTAACTGTCTGTTTGTTCCGGGTAATCTCCGAAGCGGCTCGACAGATTTTAACGGGACTTTCACTGGCAGGTAGCTGATGTTACAAGGAGTAACTTTGGCTACTTTTATATAATAAAACAAACAAAAACTCTACGCGGGTGAAACCGCAGAGCACAGCTGGTATAAGAATATATGTATCACATGTATTTTTTGTCTGTTTGTTCCGGCTAATATCTGAATCTGCTGGACCGATTTTGACTGGACTTTTCCACTGTAAAGAGTAACTTAGGCTACTTTTATCCTACCTCCTACTAATGCTGCCTACCGCGGCGGGCTCAGCAGGGCTTATTATTGTGTGGGTAGGCAGTGTCGTTGATAAAGCGCGCGATCAGCAGCGAGTGCGGCGGGCAGCTGGTCGAGGCGCTGGCTGCCTACCGCGGCGGGCTCAGCAGGGCTTATTATTGTGTGGGTAGGCAGTGTCGTTGATAAAGCGCGCGATCAGCAGCGAGTGCGGCGGGCAGCTGGTCGAGGCGCTGGCTGCCTACCGCGGCGGGCTCAGCAGGGCTTATTATTGTGTGGGTAGGCAGTGTCGTTGATAAAGCGCGCGATCAGCAGCGAGTGCGGCGGGCAGCTGGTCGAGGCGCTGGCTGCCTACCGCGGCGGGCTCAGCAGGGCTTATTATTGTGTGGGTAGGCAGTGTCGTTGATAAAGCGCGCGATCAGCAGCGAGTGCGGCGGGCAGCTGGTCGAGGCGCTGGCTGCCTACCGCGGCGGGCTCAGCAGGGCTTATTATTGTGTGGGTAGGCAGTGTCGTTGATAAAGCGCGCGATCAGCAGCGAGTGCGGCGGGCAGCTGGTCGAGGCGCTGGCTGCCTACCGCGGCGGGCTCAGCAGGGCTTATTATTGTGTGGGTAGGCAGTGTCGTTGATAAAGCGCGCGATCAGCAGCGAGTGCGGCGGGCAGCTGGTCGAGGCGCTGGCTGCCTACCGCGGCGGGCTCAGCAGGGCTTATTATTGTGTGGGTAGGCAGTGTCGTTGATAAAGCGCGCGATCAGCAGCGAGTGCGGCGGGCAGCTGGTCGAGGCGCTGGCTGCCTACCGCGGCGGGCTGCGGTACTTGGTGCCTGCCGCCACGCTCGAGCCCCACCGCGCGCGCCGCGAGGCACTCACTGCCAAACTTACCAGGTACATACATACATACATTACACACATTATGTACGTATACAGGTGTCGGAGAAACAGGAACAGCTGGCTTCTACAAGTTGTAGGGTTTTATGAATATATCACTATGTTGAAGTCGTAAAATATCTAGCTCCAACGATAACGTAGTTATAGGCTATGGTTGCTAAGGGCCGAAGAGCTCGCGGCCTTAAGCGATTGAATGAATGCGCGCCCGCGTTTACCTACATTACGTACGCGGTCATTACACTTGTTCAATTAAGGGGAAGGTTAATGGTTTCGAAAAATGGTTTTATGGGATTATTTCAGGATTTATTAGGGGGCGAAAAAAAATAAAAACGTAGTTAGATTTCACGTTAATAACTCTACGTTACAGCTGTTTTTAATGCGAAAATAATGTCTTGATATGGTCAACTTTGAACGTCAATTACTCGAAAACGGAAGAAGATATTTTTGTCATAATAATTTTAATTGCTTCCTAAAATTATACCCTATCACATATCTTAATAGCTGTCCTAGTTTCCCCGACACCTTGTATACATAAACCAGATATTGTAGTGTCTGGTTGTAGTGCACTACAATGTACATACCAAACTGGCAAATCTACTGAGACTGCATTACATCATGTGGTGAGCCGTATAGAAATGACTCTAGAACAAAAATAATTATGCGTTGGAGCATTCCTCGATATAGAATCCTGCTTGTGGGGGCTGCTCATCTCAAGCTACGCATTTACATATAAGTACAACTACTAGACTTTTCTTTATGTTAATTTTTATCGACATTTGTGCATTGGAACTGTGTCCATGGGCTTACATTTCTCAAGTGATTTATTTTTTAATTGTATAATATTTTTGAAAAGAGTAATGAGTTTCTTGCCAGGTTGTTCTCAGTAAAAGCAACCTTCCGAACCTGGCGGTAGCATGTATTATACTGTAAATTGTGTCATTCTGACGATTTGAAAGTGCTTTGTATAAAGTCTAATCGAATAAAGATTTTTTTGATTTTGACTTTGACTTTGAGAAGGAGCCTTCGACCGCACTACATTCGAATCAATAGAGCAAGCAGCTAGCCATGACATTTTAAACGCAAGAAAAAGTAACTTAGCCACATAAGCACATTAACAGTCTTCAGTTTATCATTTGGTATTATTCATTCATTGTTTTACTTTGAAGCTTAATAATTACATTTTCTTTTGTTTAAAAAATTACATTCGGTCTATCACAGTGCCTCCATCCCTCCCCTCCATGTGTCACTGGCGACCTTACTCACTTTGTGAAGGAAGTCCCGTGCTACGCAAGCGACGCAAGTTCGAATCCCAGCGGGGCCAGTACCAATGAGTTTTTCTAAAAACGAATGTGTTCACACCACGTGCTTTACGGTGAAGGAAAACATCGTGAGGAAACCTGCATATGTCTGAGAAGTAATTCAAACACGTATGTATAGTGGCTGAGACGGCGATGGACTCACCATCTGTCACGTTGGCACTTAATCATCTTGTGAGAAAAGTGTGTGTTTTTATTACAACACCTCTGCCTACACCCGAGGGAGCATGTGTATGTATGTAATTGTGTGGAGAGCGAGTGATCAGTGTCATCCCCAGCAAAGACAAGATGTTCCATTGAGGCGGGTGTCATGTCTGGGGAACACCGGCTCCAACTGTTCTAGTTGGACACTTGTATATATACTGTGTGGAGAGCGAGTGATCAGTGTCATCCCCAGCAAAGACAAGATCTTCCATTGAGGCGGGTGACATGTCTGGGGAACACCGGCTCCAACTGTTCTAGTTGGACACTTGTATATATACTGTGTGGAGAGCGAGTGATCAGTGTCATCCCCAGCAAAGACAAGATCTTCCATTGAGGCGGGTGTCATGTCTGGGGAACACCGGCTCCAACTGTTCTAGTTGGACACTTGTATATATACTGTGTGGAGAGCGAGTGATCAGTGTCATCCCCAGCAAAGACAAGATCTTCCATTGAGGCGGGTGTCATGTCTGGGGAACACCGGCTCCAACTGTTCTAGTTGGACACTTGTATATATACTGCAATGCGCTTGAAAACTCATTGCGCGATTTAGGTTCTCGTGTATTTGTACCCAAACTTCGCATTTGTTAGCGAGTAGCGCCATCTATGGGCGAGTGATGAATAATGATTATAATATCTCTTCAGATACATGGAGAGAGCTGAAGAAATAAAACAATATCTCAAATATTTAGAGAGTGGCCAAGATCCGAAACTAGTTCCCCAACAAGGTTAGTACTGTGTTTATATGTTAGCTGTGCCCCGCGGTTTCACCCGACTAAAGACTAAATTTCATGTGATTTCCTTTCACGGAATTCTAATTAAAATAAAAGTAGTTACCGCTCGTAGCAACAGCTGTCTGTCAGCGAAAACCCTGTTAATTGGTCCAGCCGTTTCAGAGATTACCCAGAACAAACAGACAGACAAAGAAACGTGTTAAAAAATGTTATGTCAGTATCGTATATACTACTTTCATAAGCATTTAGTGAAAGATTTTTATCGATACGATTTCATTTTAATAGATATGATTTGAAGATGACAGTATTTATTCACTTATAAAGGATATAATGTATTGGCTAGCTAAGTTTCTTGCCTGTTCTCAGAAGGCTAGTTTCCGAACCGGTGGTCAATTCCTCGACATTCATAAGTGCCTTACCAGGGCCTAAACTGAATAAGTCATTTTCATTTTCATTGTATCAAATCTTCTTTCAACATTTGTAAGCCGGCAAATCATATGAACAAACACTAATTAATATCTGTTGCATATGATCTGTGTATAATATCTGGATGTCCGTCAGTTGCAGGCCAGTCTCCGAGCGGCCCCCCGCAGGGTCCCTCGGGGCCCTCCGCCCACTCCGAGGGCCCCGGGGGCTCCCGTGAGGAACTAGTGGATAATACCAACATTACGGACTTAGAAGCTGTTGAGGTAACTATTTATCTACACACAAAGATTTGTTTGTTTGTATTGAATAGGCTGCGACACTACTTGACCGATCTTGAAAATTCTTTCAGTAACGGATAGCTACATCATCAGCGAGTAACATAGCCTATGTTTTATCCCCGTACTCCCACGGGAGCGGGAACTACGCGTATTTATTACATTATTTTATTGAGTCGTGTTTTTGAGTGAGCCGTGGTGGCCTTGGGGTTGGAGCAGTCGCCTGCTACACAAGAGACGCAAGTTCGAATCCCAGCGGAGCCTGTACCAATCAGTTTATCTAAAAACTTATGTGCAGTGATGTCACACCACGTGCTTTACGGTGAAGGAAAACATCGTGAGGAAACCTGCATATGTCTGAGAAGTAATTCAAACACGTATGTATAGTGGCTGAGACGGCGATGGACTCACCATCTGTCACGTTGGCACTTAATCATCTTGTGTGAAAAGTGTGTGTTGTTATTACAACACCTCTGCCTACACCCGAGGGGAATACAGACGTCAGTTTATGTATGTATATTGTCCGTAGAGTCCCCCCGAGGTCCCCGAGTGCTCCCAGGGGCCCCGCTCCAGGTTCGCCCTGAGACGATGGTTCTCAAAGAACACACCGCCCTTATTGGACGCTAAGGACACTGGATTGGTAAATACATACATCTATCTTCTTCTTCTATATACAGGGTGTCGGGGAAATCAGGACAGCTGTTAAAATATGTGAGAGGGTATAATTTTAGGAAGCAAATAAAATTATTATGACAAAAATATCTTCCGTTTTCAAGTAATTGACGTTTAAAGTTGACCATATCAAGATCTTATTTTCGCACAAAAATCATCTGTAACGTATAGTTATTCACGTGAAATCTAACTTCGTTTTTATTTTTTTTCTCCCACTAATAAATCCTGAAATAATCCCATAAAACCATTTTTCTAAATCATTAACCTTCCCCTTAATTGAACAAGTTCAATGACCGCGTACGTAATGTAGGTAAACGCGGGCGCGCGTTCATTCAATCGCTTAAGGCCGCGAGCTCTTCGGCCCTTAGCAACCATAGCCTATAACTACGTTATCGTTGGAGCTAGATATTTTACGACTTCAACATAGTGATATATTCATAAAACCCTACAACTTCTAGAAGACAACTGCTCCTTTTTCTCCGACACTCCGTATTGTGTTTAAGTACTAAGCTAAAAAGCAATAAAAAGATCTTTCTTTTTATTTTATTTTAAAAGCGGGTGTTGTTATAGTACCTCTGCCTACCCCTTCGGGGTGCCTTCTGGGATTGTGTGAGCTGGGATTCATTATGTATATTTTATTTTTCAGGAAAACGACTCTACACAAAATGATAAGACTCATAAAATAGGTGAAACAGTGAGCGATGCGTGTCGGATCACTTGATTAGTAAAAGATATCTTCATTTATATCTATGTATGTGCCCCGCGGTCTCACCCGCGTAGATTTAGTTTCATCCATATTGTCGCAGAACCCTAATATTTTTAATAAATAAAAGTAGCCTATTTTACTCCTTGAAACATCAGCTACCTACCAGTGAAAGTCCCGTTAAAATTGGTCCAGCCGTTTCAGAGATTACCCAGAACAAACAGACAGACAGACAGAGAAAAATTTTAAAACTTGGTTTTCAGTATCAGTATCGTGTATACTTTCATATGCATTTAGTGAAAAGCTGTTATTTTGGAATTACAAACAGACACTTCAATTTTATTTATCTTGTAATCTCTGAAACGGCTGGACCGATTTTAACGGGACTTTCACTGGCAGGTAACTGATATATCAAGGAGTAACTTAGGCTACTTTTATTTATTAAAAATATTAGGGTTCCGCGACAATAAGGATGAAACTAAATCTACGCCGGTGAAACTGCGGGGCACAGCTAGTATATACTAAGAACTGTATGTATGTCACTGAACTCCTAAACGGCTGGACCGGTTTGAATCAATGTTTTTGTCTTGTCACTCAGCAAAAGTTTCGCCTCGCACCTTACAGAGAGCCTGATGTCTGAATATTGAGCATTCAATGCCAGCGCTCATATTTCGTGACGGGACCTATACCTTACTAATATTATAAAGAGCAAAGATTTGTATGTATGTATGTTTGTAAAGAATTGGCTAAATAAGTAGTGGACCGATTTAAAAAATTCTTTCACCATTTGAATGCTACATTATCACTGATTAATATAGGCTATATTTTATCCCCGTACTCCCACGGGAACGGGAACTACGCGGGTGAAACCGCGTGACGTCCGCTAGTATTATATACTTTGCGTTAAAAATGTTGTGTTTCAAGCTATTTTCATATGTATTGAAGCGATTGTTATTATTTGGTAGATTTTATAATGCGTAATAAAATGTTATAATATTAAAAATTTAAACATGGTTTTTATTTTATCGTAACTTAAACCTATATTTGTTTTTCCTTCGACATGTACTTATTTTTTTTTTTTTTTTTTTATTATTCAAAAAGACACAAAAAGTCAATAAGAAACAAAATAAGACTTAAGATAGTTAATTATATGACAAACAGTGTCCAAAGATATAAACAAATTTCAAAGACAATAATAAAAGAAAAATTAGGTGCAAAATTATAACTAATTATTTTCTAAATATTTCAACAATAGGTACTCATTAAGTGTATACATAATTAAGAATATGAGACTTAAACTTACTGAGTGAGGTGTGGAATATATCTGTATCAACAAAATATTAGTTAAAAGTGCTACAGGTACGTGGGACAAAACTATTATTACCATAATTGATATTAAATGTAGGTACATGGAATGGCGAGAAAGAGAATCTGTGGCGAGAACCATCTCTAATTTAAAAAAGTATATTTCTTCGTCGACGATATGGCCTGCGTATTTTCCTCATGTTGTATGGGAACGTTAAAAAGCGCCCCAAGCGGCGAGTGTACGAAGTTTTACGTCTACATACAAAGCAAAACGCAAGGTCAAGTGACGAACGTGTCAAAACATATGCTTGAGCACAGGATCATGCACTTAGTATTACTTGGGAGATATCATAATGCGGCAGTGTGTGCAGAAAACCTCACGCGGCGAAAATATGCAGACATCAGTCATAGTTGTATATTTCTGCCGTTTGGGGTTGAGACTTTGGGACCATGGGGGCCAAATGAGAAAGTCCTTTATAAGGAACTCTCCAAACGCTTGGTTGACGTCCGCTGCTGGTTCTTACCGCGGTCAGAGGATCAGTTTAGCAATCCAGCGAGGTAACGCAGCCAGCTTACTGGCCACCATTCCCGCAGACACTAATTTAAATTCTGTTTTTTACTTTTTTTCAATTTGTTTTAGATATAAGTTAAAATTACTGTTTCTTCTGTAAATATAAATATTTCATGTCATATTTCAACTGATGAATATAAAAAACTTTATCTGGTAAAAAATAAAGAATATTTGCGAAAATTCTGTTTTACATACACTAATGTATACAAGTAGCAACTCTTACTCTACTTACTTGACCACTGAACTGATTCAACAGATTGCTTCTCAGATATTTATGAACTCCCTGTTCAGAATTTAGGCTAGACACAATATTATAATTCTGTTATTTTAACTGTTTTATTTCCCGCCAAGAATCTTGTCTATCCTAGAGAAGAGAGTTAGAGGCAGAGACTATGGGTAAGATTTTTAATATTTTATAATCAGCTTTTGATATAAGTCTTTCGGTCATAGTGCTTGCGATAGATAAAGTAAAAGTTTAGTCTGGCAATACACTTGTCACGGACAATACAAAAGGGATTTTCACTCATAGATTTACAAAATATGATAGGTACACGACTTCTTGGAAAATACTCTTATTTGACTTTGACAAGTTAGTCATGTTTCAAATACGGGGTTAAAATGTTTGTGTAATAAATCTAAATTAAACTAAATGAGTAGGTTATAACAATTTAAATTTATAAATCGAAATAGCATAGGTTACGTCTCTACAAAGTTAGGAGACACAATACCAAATGTGTCCAAGATTAATACATTAATATTATTGCGGCGTTGAGTAAGTATATTTTACATGTTCTCTTAGATTATAAAACAGTATATTATGGTGTATTTATGGTACACAGTCAATCCTTTTATGACCGCTTTAAAAAAGGACGAGATTATCAATTCGTTTGAGTTTCTTTTTATGTATTTAACTTTCGAGTGGGTGAACTAGATGATTTTTCTTGATGCGTTACAGTTTTTGGATTTATAACACATTCATAGACTGTCCCTTTCATGAATCATGAATAACTTTGGTTATATGAGAAATCTCTGTACTTTGACCATCGCTGTTATGTTTTCGAAGTGTGTGACACCCTTAAACCGAAACCATAGGCGTTTCATCCATTATGCTTTCTTCCGTTGAGTTTTAAATAATGTAATGAAAATATTTTTGGGATTGTTTGTATTATTTCCATAAAATTATGATGTATTATTTAAATACAAGAGCATTAATTTTTTTGGTACAGAAAAGATAAAATATAACTTTTATGCAATGGCACTAAAAGTGAGCTTACCGGCTATAGTGTGGCGATATGTTATCGGAATATAACAAAGATGGTGAGTGAGCAGTTAAATTTAATTCTGTAAATAAAATACCGCAGTAATACTGCAGTAATTTCATCCCACATGCTTTACCGTTCGGGGAACCTTCTAGGATGGTTTAGTTTCTGTTTGCTCCAGTTTCGGTGTTGCCATTTAAAAAAATGTTGTATACGTGATTGCCCGTCGTCTGGTAGAAGCCTCTCGTGCCAAACGGGCTGGGGTTACCTCGCTCAGAGAATCAGCATTGCTATTCAACGTGGCAATGCTGCCAGCCTTCTTGGCACGATTCTCAGAGACACCGTGAGGGACAAGTTTTCTACTTTAAATTAGTACTGTTCCTTGTATACATAATTAAGTTATTATTCAATAAATGAAATTTTGCTTGTATTGTAAATCTATTTTCGTTTCAGCTGCCAGAGAGTCTATCGAGGAGTACCATACTACTTCCTCGACGCCAGATTACGTCGCAGGATCTGTCACGAAAGAAACCATTATTGTGGATGATTATAATTAGTGTAGTAGGCACCATACTCGCGATATGTGTTGTGGTCGGTGTGTTTTTGAAAAATGAAAAAGTTTTTTGACCGTCACTTGCATTTTTATTTATTAAAACTAGCTGTCACCTGCGTAGACTTAGTTTTTAATAAATGTAATCTAAGTAACTCCTTGTAACATCAACTATCTGCAGACAAAGTAACATCCTCACGCTTCGCTTGTAGAAACGATACAAAATGTACGGGAATGTCATATGTCACGTGACTGAGTTATGTCATTTCCATACATTTTGTATCGTTTCTATTAGCGCAAGCGCGAGGGACTTACTTTGTCTAAGCCTGCATAAGACATACTCTGCATAAGGCAAAGAGAAATGCACATGAACATTTTTTGGAATCGATATTTATTAAAACAGATATAAAATAACGAAAGAACATCGCCGCCGCAACCAAATTTTGTAAACATAGTTTTTTTTTTATGTCTATGGTTTTAAATAACTGTTTCTTTTTTTGTTCCAGTACCGTTATTATGGATAAGTTAAAAGGCCCACCCCCGGGTCAGCAAGCGTTTACAATACGGGGGCCGTTGAGCGGCGAGAATACATGTTTAGGGAAACGTACATTTTTCTTTATTTCTTTCGGGCTAATGAGCGTTTTATTGCTTGTTTTTTTAGGCGTGGCGTTGTGGAAATGTTTTAGCCCTTGATACAAGGGTGTAGCAGCGAATAAATGATAGAAATATTTATTGCGAAAATCTTTTTACTAATTAATAATAATCCGTTGCCTAGCAACCAACAGTCATAGATCTACTAAAGAGAAAAGTAAATAGGTATGTAAACTCTTTACAAAATACAAATTGCACAGATATAAAATACACGTAATGTGGAACACCTATAGTACCCCCCTTCAAGTAAACCGTACTCTTGGTTTAATGACACGGCCGGATCTCGTTGTATAGGAGGTTGGCTTGGCGCATGGTGGTTCCACTGGGCTGACTGGCTGGCGCGGTGTGCAGACTGGCTGACTCGGTGCTTCATCTGTATCCACTTCCTGACAGATGTATGCAGGCTTGAGTCGGTCTAGCGATACGACTGTGACTCGGGTAGGCAACTGTATCTTGAAAAACTTGGAGTGCCGCTGGAGAACTGGATAGGGTCCATCGTAGGGCGGAGTGAGCGGTGCCCGTACTGTGTCGTTGCGTACAAACACATGTGTACACGTAGTTAGGTCCTTGTGTACAAACGGACGACTCGTAGTTCGCGCGCTGCTTTGTACTGGAGACAATGACGTCATTGCTTCGCTGAGACGCCGTACAAATTCTGCATCGTCGATTTTCGGCTTTGACGGCACGAAGAAATCTGATGGAATGCGTAGCGGTGTACCGTAGGTGAGTAGTGCGGGACTGAGATTGTTGTCTTCGCGCAGTGCTGTACGTAGTCCTAGTAGTACTGTAGGTAACTCGTCGCTCCAATGTATTGTGGCGCCTCTGGCCATTAGCGCGGCTTTCAGAGTTCGATGCCAGCGTTCTATCTGTCCATTTGCCTGTGGGTGGTATGCAGTGGTGCGGATGCGTGTTATGCCGAATTTCTTCATTAGTGCGGTGAATAGTGATGATTCAAACTGTCTGCCTTGATCCGTAGATATTCGCAGAGGACAGCCGAATCTGGATATCCACGCTTCGTATAATGCTTTTGCGACGACTTCAGCTGTAATTTCTTGTACTGGAACTGCTTCGGGCCATTTTGTAAATCTGTCGATGATAGTGACGCAGTAGCGGTAGTCGTGTGATAGCCGGAGTGGTCCGACTATGTCAATATGTATGTGCTCGAATCGCTGCGATGGCGGGAAACTTCCGAGCGGTGTAACGACGTGTCGCTGTACTTTTGCACGCTGACAGTTGATGCAATTTCTTGTCCATGTGCTGACGTCTTTATTCATGGATGGCCAGAAATACTTAGATGCAATAAGTTTTCTTGTCGTTCGCACGCCTGGATGGCACAAGTCGTGTTGAGCTTTGTAGGCTTCGTATCGATGTGTCAACGGCAGGTACGGACGCGGTGTTGACGTAGAAAACTCGCACGCTATTAGTTGGCTGCCGTCGGGTGCGGCGATGTCGATAAACTTGAGGTTTGGTCGCAATCGTAGCTGTTGAAGTTCTTCGTCATGTAGTTGATCACTTGCTATCTTGTTGTAGTCGAGATTTGATGGGCAGCTTATTTCTTGAATGCGTGAAAGTGCGTCGGCTACAGGGTTATTTTCGCCTTGAATATAGATGATTTTTGAACAAAACTGGCTGATGAAATGCAGTTGTCTTTCGCGTCGAGGTGTGTCGCTGCTACTGGGCGGTCTTGTCAGTGCAAAGGACAGGGGTTTATGATCTGTGAGCACGGTGACGTCACAGCCCTCGATTAGACGGCGAAAGTGTTTGACAGCAGTGTAGATAGCTAGTAGTTCGCGATCGTACACACTGTATCGGCCTTGCGTGTCGCTCATTGCTCGTGAGAAAAATGCAAGCGGCTTCCAGACGTTGTTGACGCGCTGCTGTAGTACTGCGCCGATGCTGTGGTCTGAAGCGTCTGTCATGATGCTCAGTGGAGCTCCGGAGATGGGATGACTCAACGTCGTGGCTTCTAATATGCTTTGTCGGCAACTTATAAAAGCTTGATCGGCCTCCGGTGTCCAGACAATGGGTGTGTTATCTCGCTTCTTTTTGTTGTGTAGGTATTTATTCAGCTCTTTCTGTAATTCTGCTTGGCGTGGAAGACAGTCTCGGTAGAAGTTAAGAATGCCGAGAAATCGTCGTAACTCGAGAACTGTTTTCGGTTTCGGATAATTTGAAATGGAATCGACTCGTTCTGATGTAGGTTTGATGCCTTCTGATGAAACTTCATAGCCAAGGAAATTTATTGTTTTCTTCGCAAATTCGCACTTTTCAACGCTGAGTGCGACGCCATATTTGTTGAGACGGTCGAGTACTTCATGTAGCAGGGTCTTGTGTTTCTCTTCATCTTCGCTGCATAGAAGTATATCGTCGATGAATGAAAAACAGCCTTCGATGCCTCGTAGTACTTCATGCATAAAACGCTGGAATGTTTGACTTGCGTTGCGTAGGCCGAACGTCATACATTTAAATTCAAAGAGACCGAACGGAGTTATGATGGCTGTCTTTTGAGCGTCTGCTTCTGCCATTGGTATCCAATAGTAAGCGCTTTTGAGGTCGAGCTTGCTGAAAATTTTCTTGTTGTGAAGTAAGTACGTGAAATCCTGGAGTCTCGGTAGTGGGTATCTGTCGGGTAGCGTGACAGCGTTGAGACGGCGGTAGTCTCCGCATACGCGTAAGCTTCCATCTTTTTTCTTTACGACGTGAAGTGGACTTGCCCATGGACTTTTCGAAGGTTGGCATATACCCATTTCCATCATTCGTTCAAACTCTTGCTTCGCCGCTTTGTACTTGTCGGGCGGTAGAGGTCGTGCGCGTGCGAAGAGTGGTGCGCCAGTAGTGTTAATGTGGTGAGTCACGTTGTGTTTGGCTGGGGCTTTGAGTGACATCGGTCTGAGAACATCTGGGTATTGCTTCAGAATGTCGTAGTATGTTTGCTTGTTGCTCAGGACGTGGACGGATTGCTGCATTGACATGATTGTAATGGCGTTTACTGAAAGTTCAGTGATGCTGTCGATGAGTTTCCTGCGGTGTAGATCTACCAGCAATTTGTAGTGCCGAAGGAAATCTGCGCCGAGGATAGAGGTCTTCACATCTGCTATGATGAATGTCCACCTAAATGAACGTCTGAGCCCCAAGTCTAGTTGAATATTTTGTTCACCATATGTATTAATTACTGTACCATTTGCTGCAAAAAGCTTGTAGGAGCAATTCGTAGACTTCTGTTTGTATACTCTTGTGGCGGCGAGGACAGATATATCCGCACCGGTGTCGACGAGGAAACGTTCAGTAGAGTTGCGGTCGAAAACACACAGGCGGTTGCTTGCTATGGGAACACCGACGTCCGCCACGGTCGGTGCTAGTTCTAGTTTTCCTGGTGTTGAGATTGATTGCGTCTTGAACACGGCTGTTCGCATTTCCTAGCTTGATCTCCAAATCTGAAGTGGTATTTGCAGAGTCGATCTTCCTTATTTGAACTGTTATTGTTGTAGTAGTAGTTGTGTCTGTTCGCTGATTTGGATCGCGAGCGGTAACGATGAGGAGTGCGATACCGTTGCATCTGTCTTTCTTGTTTTAATTCCGCCATTTCAAGTGTCAGTTTTTCTATTTGCTTCGACATGACTTGAATTTGTGTATTCATGATGAGTTCGTTTGAGCTGCTGGGAATAGGTCTAGGAAATTGACGTTGATGAGAATCTGTTTTCCTCCAGAGTTTAAGCGTTGGTGCGTTGTTCACTTCTTCGGGGTCACCAGAATGTAGCAGCGAATAAATGATAGAAATATTTATTGCGAAAATCTTTTTACTAATTAATAATAATCCGTTGCCTAGCAACCAACAGTCATAGATCTACTAAAGAGAAAAGTAAATAGGTATGTAAACTCTTTACAAAATACAAATTGCACAGATATAAAATACACGTAATGTGGAACACCTATAAGGGCTTGGGATATCTGTCTTTAGTTTTTGGAATAATAAATTGAGTATACAATGCATGCATATTTAATGTGTATGTGATCAAACTGTGTCTCGCTGAAATATACATTGATTTGTGTTTTTTATTTTATTTTGATGGTTTTCAAGCTATGCCCAGCTTACAAAAACAAACTAAAGCCTGAAATAAAAGTAGTAATTTTACCAATGCTTGGAAATGGCATTATTATAGTTATTGTTTACCAACCTTACCAACACATTAACACTTTAATTTCCACATTTTTGGCATATTTACCACAAACTATTGGCACAGTCATAGACAATCAAAAAAGCTCGATCAAACAAGCGTAATATTTTCTTTATCTATGGGCCAAACAAATTAAAAAGAAAAAAATAAAACAAATGGCGGACAGATTACGACAAGACGACGCGTCGCTAATTTGTTGATAATTCATATTTCTGTCTCGTTATTTATTGTAAGATTGCGTCTACGATACTAAAATATCTAGTGGCAACCTTAATTAACCATTCCCGTTGTTATAAGTTACGTTATTATTAGTTTTAAGTGAATGTTTTTGTATGATGTGCAGCTAAGAAGCGTGATTAATGCAAAATGACTCAGTTTTTACCTCCTAACTTGCTCGCATTGTTCGCGGCGAGGGACCCTATTCCTTATTTGCCGCCGGCAGCGAAGCTCCCGCACGAGAAAAAGCAGAAAGGATACGATGGAGTCGGCAATTTCCTTAATTGTTTTGAGGTTAGTTATATATTCGTGATTATTCTGACATGGTATTTTCTCAGCGGCTTTGAGATCGTGAAAAATTTATAAAATTGAGATATCACTATGTTTAGAATATAATTTTGTTGTTTAAATATGTAATCTATACTTCTACTTCTAATAATTTAACTCCGTTACCTTGGTTATTAGATACTCCTTACGAGCGCTAAGAAAATGGAACTGAATCTATATCTATACAGATAAATAAAATTGAAGTGTCTGTTTGTAATTCCAAAATAACAGCTTTTCACTAAATGCATATGAAAGTATACACGCTACTGACACTAAAAAACCAAGTTTTAATTTTTTTCTGTCTGTTCTGGGTAAACTTTGAAACGGCTGAACCTATTTTAACGGGACTTTCACTGGCAGGTAGCAAATTTTACAAGGATTAACTTAGGCTACTTTTATTTAAAAAAACATTAGGGTTCCGCGGGA
The DNA here is from genome assembly GCA_964035505.1 of Watsonalla cultraria. Classification (NCBI taxonomy): domain Eukaryota; kingdom Metazoa; phylum Arthropoda; class Insecta; order Lepidoptera; family Drepanidae; genus Watsonalla; species Watsonalla cultraria. The sequence goes on along the minus strand of OZ037741.1, from coordinate 120,582 downwards.
CACCCAAGAAATTAACTCTACGCGGGTGAAACCGCAACCACAGCTAGTCTTCAATATATTCTTATTTCTTAGTTACATGTAAAATTTTTATGTAGTATATCATATTGTACGCATCATAACCCCTAAAAATCCCTAAATATTTGATTCTGGTATTTTTTTCTCTCGAACTATGAGATTAGTCACAAATATAGTTTAAAACTAACTGTGCCCCGCGGTTTATAAACTCATTCCTTACTTTGTCCAATTGTTACACCACACATCCATCTCAACATCCGCATCTCAGTTGCATGCAGCTTCCTTTCATCCGTCACCTTTGTGGCCCAACATTCTGATCCATAGAGGAGGGCAGGCACACAAGGAAAGAGTTTATAAGGGGAAGTCTGAAAGTAGCACCAGTGACTGACAAGTTGAAGAATATACATTTGTCGTGGTATGGACATGTTATGCGGAGGGATGAGGATAATGTTGACAAAATAGTTTTGTTTATGAATGTGGATGGTTACAAGGGGAAAGGAAGACCTAAGAAACGATGGATGGATTGTGTGAAAGATGATATGACTAGAATGGGAGTGAATACAGATATGACGGCTGATAGAGAGAAATGGAAGAGAAGAACACATTGCGCCGATGGCAAATAACATGGGATAAGGGCAGGAGGATGATGATAGGACGGGAGACACCTCATCCCACGACCTCTGCAAACCGTGCAGTTGCTATGCCAACCGAGCTACTTATGATCCTACTTCATGCGTAAAATTTTTCTTTCCCTTGTTTTTGAGGCCCTTAGCCATCTGTTGGTTGGTATATCTTTATCGTTTATAAATAGTGGTATGACCTCCGCAGCACCCGTCGGAGACGCCTCCCCCGACGCGCGTGGAGACCCGCGAGGAACGTCTGGAGCGGCGCCGCCGGGAGCGCGCTGAACAGACCGCGTATAAACTAGAGCAAGAGATCGCTCTGTGGGACCCCGCCGCGCAGCCACGACACACAGGAGACCCCTTCAAGACACTGTTCGTCGCTCGAGTGGTGAGTGCACTTCAACATTAGTCCACTGCTGACCATAGGCCTCCCCTAATGCGTGCCATAGAGCATCCAGCATCTGCCTGCAGTGTTTCGCTGATCGTCATCCCACCTGGCCGGAGGGCGTCCTACACTGCGTTTGACACATTTTGGGGCCTCTCCATCAATTAATTTTGATCCAATGATAAGACTTGTCCTGAAGTTGTCATGAAGACCCATAAAATGTATGCTGCATATTTAAAACTCATGACAGCACACTTTAAGTACAGGCAGTCCTCGTACTTACGGCATGTTAGGTTCTCGAAATACGCGACGTAAATCGAAACGACGTAAGTCGAGGACTGCCTGTAATGTGATTCTTATATTTATTATCAACAGAACTACGACACGTCTGAATCTAAGCTGAGGAGAGAGTTCGAAGGATATGGAGCGATCAAAAAGGTATGGCAACTATTAATATTAAATTAAATTTTGATACTGATTTGATTCACTTATGTAAATTCATCATCTCTTATGTGGTGGGGAGAATCCTAAGAAAGTCTCACAACTAGTTTAATCCAGATTAAAGATATTCTTCGTGATAGGGGTTGCGTAGGTCAGATGGCTGTCGCTTTGTTAAAAATCCGGTGATCAACCACATTAGGGTGAATCAAGTACCAACCCCAACAATGTATGGGATGAGGCCAGGGACATGATAATAACAAAATAAATCACAATAAATTTACAAGCCTATGGAGAAGGGGTCAATGCGTTAATGTCGATAAAAATAATATTAAAAACTAATTGTATTTCGTACAATTGTGTAGCGTTATACAAATAGTTTCAACTAGCCCCGTCCGATATAAACTGTCGTCTCCACCCACCCCCCAGATCCACATGGTGTTCAACAAGGAGAACAACAAGCCTCGCGGCTACGCCTTCATTGAGTACGACCACGAGCGCGACATGCACTGTGAGTACCGGACCCTAAGGGGACCCCGCGGGGGCTGCTGTTGGCTTGGTTATACTGGGCTCGGTAGGACTTGTGGGGTGGCTAGGAGTTTTTATGGGGTGAGTAGGATTTATACTGAAAATGAAAATGATTTATTCAGTTTAGGCTTTGGTAAGGCACTTATGAATGTATTTTATGAGGAATCTACCACTTTTGTGACTTTTATGGCTTTTAATGGGGTGAATAGGATTTGTAAAGGGGTGAATAGGATTTGTAATGGGGTGAGTAGGATTTGTAATATGGCGGGTAGAAAACATATTTTGCAAGAGTGTTTAGGATAATGCTGTCATTCTTCATAAGAACGAACAGAAAGTTGTAATTATTCTTAGTTCGCTCACCACTAGGTAACATTTTCCGTATTTTTGTTTCTATTAGCGACTTCGTTGGGTTCTCCCATCTGTTATCAAAGTCAAAAATATATTTATTCGATTAGACTTTATACAAAGCACTTTCAAATCGTCAGAATGACACAATTACACAGTATTATACATGCTACCGCCAGGTTCGGAAGGTTGCTTTTACTGAGAACAACCTGGCAAGGAACTCAGTCATTACTCTTTTCAAAAATATTATATAATTTAAAAAAAAAAACAAAGTAAATCACTTGAGAAATGTAAGCCCATGGACACAGTTGCAATGCACAAATGTCGATAAAAATTAACATAAAGAAAAGTCTAGTAGTTGTACTTATATGTAAATGCGTAGCTTGAGATGACCAGCCCCAGTATCAGCCCGCAGTCTGGATTAGTGGCCGGTTAATGGCAATAGGCTCGCCCTCTATTACATGGGACTTAAAAATAACTGGCGTTCTAGGTATTATAGGGATATTTTTGCCACAACATATGTATGACAGGCAATACACATTGTATGATGTAATTCATGGATGTCGATAGTTTGCCTATGTAATAGTCCCGATAGCCAATCCAACAGCATCGCTCACCGACGTTCCTTCACCTTCGTGTTGTATGGAAACGGTTCATACAACATGATGGTAGCTTCATCCATTCATACATTTAATGGATGAGGCTTGTGAGACATTCTCGGAGGAGATTGTCTCAATGTTTATTTGATAATTGCTCAACTGTTTAAATTTTACGTAGATTAGAACAAATCTTTGAGCATTTTACTCGTAAACGCAATTTATCGTTGAATCATCTCCATGGATTATTGCAGAAAACGGTAACACTCGACTTACGCTTAAATCTAGCTTCTTGCAGTGTAGCTTAAGTCTTGATTTAAATCAACATCACTTTTAAACCAGCTAGTTCGGTTTAAAGTTCATGAATTCCGATTTTAGTAACAGACTGGCTGTGTCCCGCTGTTTCACACGCGTAGACTTAATATCGTAGCTGCAATAAGCCCAAGTTACTCCTTGTAACTTTATATATCTGTCAGGGAAAGTCTCGTTAAAATCGGTCCAAAGGTTTCAGCGATCAGGATAGATAAACAGCAAGACAGATTTCAGTATCAGGTAGTCAACGCGAGTGACACTAGGTCTTAGAAGCTGATGGCTGCAGTAGTGCACCATAAGTGATGTACGTTTGTATGTACCTTTGTTAGTATGTATAACGGAGATGCAAAGCCAGTGGCTTAGCTATCATTTGACAGGTTTGTTAGTAAAAAAATCTTGCCTGAATCCGGATTTTGATTATTCGATAGCAAATCGACATGCAAGACCAGATTGATGTAAAGTCGTATGTATTTCAGTACGTACGCCTCTTTACTAGTTCTGTGCTCTTGCTATTATTCGTGTCGCGCCACAGACAGACTGACTCATAAAAAGACTTCTGCGACAGACATAACCCATGATAAAGTAGGATAGCATCCGCGGTTGGCTATAGTTTTCTGTAATGTCGACTCACTGCATATTGATTTAAGGTTGAATATAGATAGATTAAATCTCCTCCGAGCTAGGTTTGTAGACAAAGTAACATTATCCTCGCGCTTCGCTAGTAGAAACGATACAAAATTTACGGGATTGACATGTCACGTGACTGATTTATGTCATTTTCATAAAATTTGTGTCGCTTCTATTAGCGTAAGCGTGAGGGAATGTCACTCTGTCTAGGCCTCTGTCTCCCGAGGTCGCCGACCTCTAGTGCGATACGCGTCCGTCGATATTAATTCTAACGAGGGTTTTTTTTCTATTTTCATACGCCAGACTACGCCGTTTTGACTCAACAATCGAGATAACCGGCCGTTGTATAGGTTTGTATGTGGTAAGATACCAACATACAACATTTGAAACTTTTTAAAATTTACTTAAAAAAAAATATTAAAAAAAGTAGTGTCGTTTTTTGTGTCTTTGTCAATGTTTGCGCGAACGGAACGTAAGTAATGCGCACCAGGTAAAGGGTTTAATGTCTTGGAAGCGCGCGGGCTCGTGTAAGTGGTAAAATGGTACTTGTGTCCGTACAGAGGTGGTTGGTTTTTACTGTCACACAACTGCAAGTAACTGACTCATTTGAAACTTTGTCAATACTCTATTACAGCTGTAAACATACAAGTTATAGTAAGACAAATAGCGACGAAGGAACTTTGAAATTTTTATTTTAGTTTCCGCGTTTCCCATTCAGGTTATTCGAACCTTTGGAGAAGGATAATAAATAAAAAACCTTTTATTTCTTACAGCTTATAAAACAAGAAATTAGATTAGATTAAATTAGCTTAATTTGCTTATAAACAAATATTAGTTTTATTTCTACTTAAGTTTGGTTCCTAAATTTAATTGTGTTAGTTTTTTCTGAATTCTATACTATTATACTATTAATGTTTATTCTGTAAGAACTCCTCCAAAGATAGCCAGTCATCTCTAGATTGGGCTATTAATAAGATATCAATCCAGTTGGGGCCAGCTGTTTTTTTGATGTCGTCGTCCCAACTAGCTACAGGTCTACCTCTCTTTCTTTTGCCTTGTGGACCCGCCCATGTTGTCACGGAGAAGGATAGATTTCAATAAATTATTATCTGAGTTCAATCCACAGCTCACGTCATTTTTTATCCATTTAACCCATAAAGTTTCACAGCTTCAGCGTTATTTTTTACTCCCAAACATTTTTCCTTTTCACCCCTCTTTTGTCTCCATTTACCCCGTTAAATGTAAATTTCGTCAATGATTTGTTTCTATTTACCCCGCGTAATAGCAGGTAGTTGGTTGACAGTGAAATGAATCCTCTCTGTACGCACTTTTGGAACGGTAGGTATATGACGGTAGGTAATTATCACCCGATACAGGGTGTTTTTAATATTATATATCATAATTATATTGTTGGTACGTCTGACGGCACGGTTCGGTAGGTATGAACAGTAGGTATTTGTTTTTGGTACAACTCTCGTGAAAGTGGACCATTATTTGCAGGTTTGTTGAAGAAATGTTTCAAATTGATACGGTTTTATGATGGATAAAAGATGGCGCACCAAGTATACTGCAACTCAAGTTTTAACAATTGATTTAGACAATGTGTTGTCTCGTGGTTTCCATTAACAGCAACTTACTCGGTGAAAATGTAGCATTCTAAGAGCGTATTTCTTATATCGAACCTTTATTTTTTTAGTTTATTCCATACAAAGAAAAATACCAAACTTTTGTCTGTACGTTTCACCTATTTCAAATTTCAACCTTAATATTCTCAATGAAAATGAAAAAATGAAAATGAAAAATATTTATTCAGTTTAGGCCCTAGTAAGGCACTTATGAAAGTCGAGAATTTACCACCGGTTCGGAAACTAGCCTTCTGAGAAGAACCGGCAAGAAACTTTGGATGGATTTATATAGATGAAAGATAGAAAACAATGGATTTATATACATGTTTATTCAATAAAAACTTAATTATATATACAAGGAACAGTACTTAAAACTAATTAAAGGTAGAAAACTTTTCCCTCACGGTGTCTCTCGGGATCGTGCCAAGAAGGCTGGCAGCATTGCCACGTTGAATAGCAATAACAGCTCTCTTGTCACGAGAGGCTTCTACCAGACGACGTGCAAGCTCTTTGAAAAGCTGATGAGTATCCGGACTCCAAGGCCCCAGATTTAGATTTATAAGTAAAACGTATACATTTCCCCCTAATCCTCTAATTACCCCACGAGACGAAATATTGTTTGTCAAAGGCAAATGGGGTGATTTGAAATTTAATGTATTTTAATGTGTGTATAATTGGTGTGCTTATCTTATCTTTGAAATTATATTTGAAACATTTCAAGCTACTTTTTTGTAAATAAAATATGTCTCCCTTGCGCCAGATGAGTCGAATCAAGGAATATATATTTTATTTATGTAGCAAATGGAAATATGATAATTTTAAGTGCTAGTCTGACTATGAAATGTTTTATTGAAAAGCCCAACGCTACACAGTTTTAGACCAAAAAACGGGCTAGTAGAGAACATTGATAAACGGTTTTTCTACCAACCCCGTAAGTGAGAAAAATATTAGGGATTATTTATACTTACCCCATGTTTGTATCTTTGAAGGTCAGATAATAGAAGTACTCTAGGTAGCATTGAATTTTTATTATACACTAGCTGTGCCCCGCGGTTTCACTCGCGTATATTTAGTTTCATCATTATTGTCGCGGTACCCTAATATTTTTAATAAATAAAAGTAGCCTAAGTTACTCCTTGAATCATCAGCTACCTATCAGTGAAAGTCCCGTAAAAATCCATCCAGCCGTTTCAAAGATTACCCGGAACAAACAGACAGACAGACAGATAGAGAAAATTTTTAACACTTGGTTTTTTAGTGTCAGTAACGCGTATACTTTCATATGAATTTAGTGAAAAGCTGTAATTTTGGAATTACAAACAAACACTTCAATTTTATTTATTTGTATAGTTTGTAAAAAACAAAATAAATCGCTTGAGCAATGTAAGCCCATGGACACAGTTGCAATGCACAAATGTCGATAAAAATTAACATAAAGTAAAGTCTAGTAGATTATAATGTAACGGTATTTCGACTTTACGGGGTGGTAGACATGAGTTAGTCAGACTAGCGCGATGTGCCGTTCGTGGCAGTGATCACCCATCCGTGTTGCAGCCGCGTACAAGCACGCTGACGGTAAGAAGATCGACGGTAAGCGAGTGTTGGTGGACGTCGAGCGAGCTCGCACCGTCAAGGGATGGTTACCGCGGCGGTTGGGTGAGTACACATTGTATTTAAATACTAGTAGTGTCCCGCGGTTTCACTTGCGTAGATTTAGTAGGCAGACGAGGAGTTGGACCATTCGCGAATGGTCCGGCATCAAGAGCGCTGCAGAGTTGTTCCACCTCGCAAGGAATGGCAGAAAATATTCAGAGCTGGTTGCCAACCTTCAGTAATTGGAGAGGCACTTGAAGAAGAAGAAGATTTAGTTTCATCCTTATTGTCGCGGAACCCTAAAATTTTTAAGAAATAAAAGTAGCCTAAGTTACTCCTTGAAACTACCTAGTCAGCTACCTACCAGTGAAAGTCCTGTTAAAATCCGTCCAGCCGTTTCGGAGATTATCCGGAACAAACAGACAGACAGACAGACAGACAGACAGACAGACAGACGGACAGACAGACGGACAGACGGACAGACGGACAGACGGACAGACGGACGGACGGACAGACGGACGGACGGACAGATGGACGGACGAACGGACGGACGGATAGGCGGACAGACGGACAGACGGACAGATGGACAGACGGACAGACGGACAGACGGACAGACGGACAGACGGACGGACGGACAGACGGACGGACAGACGGACAGATGGACAGACGGACAGACGGACGGACGGACAGATGGACAGACGGACAGACGGACGGACGGACAGACGGACGGACGGACAGACTGACAGACGGACAGACGGACAGACGGACGGACAGATGGACAGACGGACAGACGGACGGACGGACAGATGGACAGACGGACAGACGGACGGACGGACAGACGGACGGACGGACAGACTGACAGACGGACAGACGGACAGACGGACGGACGGATGGACAGACAGACACAAAGACAGTTAAAATTTTTAAAACTAGTTTTTTTAGTGTCAGTAGCGTGTATACTTTCATATGCATTTAGTGAAAAGCTGTTATTTTGTAATTACAAACAGACACTTGAATGTTATTTATCTGTATAGATGTATAGTTAGTGTAATGTATGTGTGACAGGCGGCGGACTGGGCGGCACGCGGCGCGGGGGGGCCGACGTCAACATCAAGCACTCCGGCCGCGAGGACAACGAGCGGGAGAGGGAGAGGTACCGCCTCGAACAGAGGGACCGCGACGAGCGCCCAAGGCACGACCGAGGTACTGTGCTGGGGGGGGGAGGTGCCCACTGTACTGTATTATAGGGGGGACAGAGGTGACCACTGTACTGTATTATAGGGGGGACAGAGGTGACCACTGTACTGTATTATAGGGGGGACAGAGGTGACCACTGTACTGTATTATAGGGGGGACAGAGGTGACCAACCACTGTAAAGGAGAGTGGGGGTTCACAGGTGATCATTGTAGTGTACTGTGGGGGAAGGGTGAGAGGGAGAGAGAGGAACTATGTAATAACCGGAATAAACAGACGGACGGGCAATAAAAACAAAGGAAATATGAGTTCCACCGCATACATATACATTCGTTATACAATTAATCAAAAGTTATTAAAATGGAATGAGATACAGAAACTTCTGTTATTTTAGACCGACTTCAAAAAAGGAGGTTATCAATTGTATATTTAGTATACATATAGATGTGTCTTCAACCTAATGATATGTATATGTGTCCCAGGCGCGGCGGGCGGTCGTCGCCGCAGCCGGTCTAGGTCCCGCCGCTCGGCCAGCAGGGTCCGGCGGAGGGACCGGGACCACGAGCGGGACCACGAGCGCGACAAGGAGCGGGACCGCGGGGACCACGAGCGGGACCGACCCAAGGACGATGACAATGATAACACGTGAGTCATACTGAAGATGACAGTGATTTATTCAGTTTAAGCCCTGGTAAGGCACCGGTTCGGAAACTAGTGTGACTTAATGTCTGTAAAGTGAAGTTACTTAGGAGTTAACTAGCTGTGCCGCGAGGTTTCACCTGCGTATATTTAGTTTCATCCTTATTGTCGCGGAACCCTTATATTTTTAATAAATAAAAGTAGCCTAAGTTACTCCTTGAAACATCACCTACCTGCCAGTGAAAGTCCCGTTAAAATCGGTCAAGCCGTTTCAGAGATTACCCGGAACAAACAGACAGACAGACAGAGAAAAATTTTAAAACTTGATTTTTAGTGATAGTAAATTGTATACTTTCATATGCATTTAGTGAAAAGCTGTTATTTTGAAGTTACAAACAGACACTTCAATTTTATTTATCTGTATAGATGTATAGATGTCTGAATGTTAGCCTATCGCTTTTAGAGACCAATCTATCTCATTGTAACAGTGTTTCTCCACTCGCTTCATAGATGGCGCTACTCGCTAACAATTGCAAGTTTCAGTACAAATACACGAGAACCTACATCGCGCTATGAGAGTTTATGAGCGTATTGCAGTATTCAATATATAAAATTACTAGCTGTGCCCCGCGGTTTCACCCGCGTAGATTTAGTTTCTTCCTTATTGTCGCGGAGCCCTAATATTTTTGATAAATAAAAGTTAACCAGTGAAAGTCCCGTTAAAATCCGTCCAGCCGTTTCAGAGATTTACCTATATTTATATTTATAGTAGTCGCCGCCGTCGTCGTTCTCGCAGCCGCTCCCAGCGCCGCCGTCGGGAGAGAGGAGAGAGGGGGGAGAGGGGGGCAGAGGGCAGGGAGGGGAGGGAGGGCAGGGAGAGGGGGGAGAGGTCTCGCTCCAGGAAGAGGTCCAAGAGGGACAAGGAGAGGAAGGAGCATAAGGTCAAGACTGAAGACCTGAAGGTTAAAGTGGAACCTACCGATGGTGAGTGTACTTCTGCCGTTTATACCTGGATGATGATTGTACTGACGTATCCCCCTCGGGTGTAGGCAGAGGTGTTGTAATAACAACACACACTTTTCACACAAGATGATTAAGTGCCAACGTGACAGATGGTGAGTCCATCGCCGTCTCAGCCACTATACATACGTGTTTGAATTACTTCTCAGACATATGCAGGTTTCCTCACTGTAAATTCGAACTCGCTTGGGTTGTGATGTAGGCGACTGGTCCAACCCACGACCACCATGAATTATTTATTTAGTATTAAAAAAAATGTATAATATTCTTGTAAAGAGTAATTACTGAGTTCCTGTCCAGGTTGTTCTCAGTAAAAGCAACCTTCCGAACCTGGCGGTAGCTGTGTAATTATCGCATTCTGACGATTTGAAAGTACTTTGTTAAAAGTCTAATCGAATAAAGATTTTTGCATTTGATAATGACGTGTGTATGTTTGTCTGTAGACTACACGGATCTGTCGGCGCCGCCATTAGTGCAAGTGAAGCAGGAACCCGAGGACAAGTACAGCCCCGGGGGGGACAACAACGGGGACCACTACATGTACTGACACTATACACGACCCCCGCTATATCACTATTTACCTCCATAAGTGTTGTCACTCACCCTGAAATCATTTACATTCACCCCATAAACGTTCACACTTACCCCGAAGACGTTTATACTCACCCCGAAATTATATACATTTACCCCAAGATCGTTAACACTTACCCCAAAAACGTTATAAAGACCAGTGGCAACCATAGTGTCTTAGTCCCCCTTTTGAGACCCAAACATTAACAGTATTTACAATAGCCTTCCAAAACAAATCCCCTCTTCGTCCACTATCTAGTCCCCCCCCTAAATACACCCTATTTGTCATTCATCCCTCAATATCTCCATATAGCAGTATAATTATTGTAATTAATATAGTTTGCTTGAAAATGTATTTGCACAAACAATTAAGATGCGTATTTTTTTGAAAACTAGCTTTCGCTCTCAGCTTCGCCTGCGTAGCGGTAAGATTTCAGAAATCAACTTTCATCCCCCCTTTCACTTCCTTTTCGTACCCTTTGAATTGAAGGAACCTAAACCGCTGGTCCTAGAGACATGACATTTGGGGGGTGTGTTCTTGGTGAGGTGTAGGTATACACTAAGAAATAATTTTAAGAATTTCAACCCCTAAGGGGATGAAAGTTTGTGTGTGAAATCTAACTGCCACGCTGGCGATAGTTTTCAATATGAACATTTTAAATTAATGCAAATTTATTTATATATATAGATCATTAGCTTGTAGTAAATTATGAATTAATACAGAGACGGTAGGCAGCGATTCTGCCTACCCATCCAGCTATCTATCAAACAGGGGCGTGCATTGGATTTTCAGAGGGGTAGGCATAAACAATAAGTAGGTAGGCAGGTTAAGTACATACCAATGTGACGCGGCGTGGGTACGTACGTCTTGGTAAAGATACACATACGTACATAAACACACACACACGACACAAGTGTATTCAGTGATCACAAATTGTAACTTCTGCTTACCTGCTTATATGCAATGCGCGCCACTGCTATCAAAACTATCGGCCGTCACGCGGTTTCACCCGCGTAGTTCCCGTTCCCGTGGCAGTACGGGGATAAAACATAGCCTATGTTAATGAGTGATAATGTAGCATTCAAATAGTGAAAACGATCCTTATACACTGCAGTCGCTTCATCCACATTCATACATCTCTTCATATTATTAATTTGGTCATAGTAGTTCTTCCTTCATAGGAGCTCGTGGCACAGTTGCTATTGCGCATATGATTCGATCAGCAAAGTTAAGCAACCATACGCCTAGCCAGTAGTTGGATGGGTGACCGCGGGAGTTCCCTCCGTGCCTCGGAGAGCACGTTAAGCCGTCGGTCCCGGTTGACTATTTAACATCTTTGGCAATCGTTACAGGTCAGTCAGAGGCCTAAAAATAATCTGACAACTGGTTTAACCCAGATCACAGATTTTCCTCCAAAATGGGGTTGCGAAGGTCAGATGGCAGTCGCTTCGTATAAAAATCAGGTGATCAGTCACATCGGGTTGAATCAAGTGCCGACCCCAACAATGTATGGGATAAGGCCAGGGAGATGATGATATGGTACACGAAGTACCAGGCGCACATAACGGACAAGGAGTTAATAAGTTGATTGTGACTAACATGGAGCCACATCGGGTTGAATCAAGTGCCGACCCCAACAATGTATGGGATAAGGCCAGGGAGATGATGATATGGTACACGAAGTACCAGGCGCACATAACGGACAAGGAGTTAATAAGTTGATTGTGACTAACATGGAGCCACATCGGGTTGAATCAAGTGCCGACCCCAACAATGTATGGGATAAGGCCAGGGAGATGATGATATGGTACACGAAGTACCAGGCGCACATAACGGACAAGGAGTTAATAAGTTGATTGTGACTAACATGGAGCCACATCGGGTTGAATCAAGTGCCGACCCCAACAATGTATGGGATAAGGCCAGGGAGATGATGATATGGTACACGAAGTACCAGGCGCACATAACGGACAAGGAGTTAATAAGTTGATTGTGACTAACATGGAGCCACATCGGGTTGTGTTCCAAATATGTAGTTCCATAAACCAGAACAATTACAACGCGGTCCAAGTCGCGGGTGAAAACTAGCACAGCAATAAATGCTTTTAGATAATGAAATTAGGTTTAAAATGTATTTTTAAGTTGATTTAAGACTACAATAAAGAATAACTAGTGTTTCTGTGTGTGTGTTATTTATTGTACTATTTTTAGTACTATTTTTTGGTATACTCATAATTAGTGCCATCGCCTTTCCCTATGAACAGCGTGTGTACGCTAGCTTGACGATGGGACGAATGTCATTTGAGTTGCTTGCCTATTTGTGAAGCTCTCCGTGGAGCAATCATTCTGAAAACTTGCATTCCGGAGGCACTATTTAGGCACTATTTTTTGGCAGTAAAAGCATCATCCTAGTGCAAGCCGTTATCGAGATCTAGGATGTGTACGCTAGCTTGACGTCAAGCTAGCGTACCAAAAAGAAAGCCCTATATTTCCCTAAATATTGTGGCACTATTTTTTTAAATATGGCACTAATTAGGCACTATTTAGGCACTATTTTTTAAGACTACTCCCGACCCTGGATTCCACCATGTGTACGCTAGCTATACGGACACAAAATAACAGCTTTTCACTAAATGTATATGAAAGTATTAAACTTGACGCTGGCTAGTATCTCTATCACGAGTTAGCCACAATTTTCCTAACCTACACTCGCTATCGTCTCGACAATATTTGTATGACATATTTTAGTTGTTCACGTCACCGCTTGGAGGCGCTGTACAATTTCTCATACGAATATTCGGCGGAGCTTGTTGAAGTCTTGATAGGAGTAGCACTAGTTACTGAGACACAATAGCTGTGAAAATAAAATATTTTAATAAATTAAGACAATGTTTATGTTCATAAAATTAAAATTCAACGATTTATTTCGCCTGAAAAGGGGAATTTAATTTTCATAGACATGTGCTGCCATCTGTGGTCAGATGACAGAACTAGTTTGGTAAAAGTTTCATAGACTCTAACACTAAAATACTTTTAAGTTTAGACAATAGATGGCGCTCTACATTTGTTCTACACTAATATAATAAAGAGGAAAGAATTGATTGTTTTTTTGTTTGTTTGTTTGAATTGAATAGGCTCCGAAAATACTCGACCGATCTTGAAAATTCTTTCAGCAATGGATAGCATCATCATCAGCGAGTAATATAAGCTATATTTTATTCCCGCACTCCTACGGGAACGGGAATTACGCGGGTGAAACCGCGTGACGTCCGCTAGTTTATTATTAAAAATACAGCAATTATTTTTTTTTAAATACTACATATTTGATGTTAAAGTGAATTAATCACTGATCAGTGTATGATAATATTAAGTCTGATATAATATTAAGGTTACGTTCATACTCACGTAAATTTGTCATATTATTATAATCCAAGGGAGCTAGATACGAATTTCGAATTTTGAATATTACACTACACAACCAAATCCTACCAAGTTACACTGCTACCTAGTATACTCAATATGAACCTTATTTCTTGATTCATAAGGTCGATATGCTAGTAAACAGGTGTACAAGTATATTGGTCCAGGATGCTGCAGTAGCGTTCTTACGCGCCAGTATGTATAAAGCGCGCGAACAGACGAGTCCTGCGAAATTCCAAAAACGAATTTCAACTTTTTAATTGTTTTTAGTGTTTTTTTTTGCGAGTGACGTTTGAAAAGAGGTTTTATTTTGTGAAAATTAAATAATTAATTTATGCTATTTTAATAAGGTTTTCGAAATTCTTAGTTTTGAGCCAAATATTGAATGTTAATCTACCTACATTATTTTAATTATTATCAACTAGCTGTGCCCCGCAGTTTTACCCAGATAGAGTTTTTTTTCAAAATAAAAGCAGCCTAAATTACTTCGTGTGTAATTAGCTATCTGCCAGTGAAAGTCCCGTTAAAATCGGTCCAGCCGTTTCGGAGATCAGCCGGAACAAACAGACAGACAGAGAAAAAATAGTTCTTCCATGTCAGTACCGTGTATACTTTCATACGCACTTAGTGAAAAGCTGTTATTTTGGAATTACAAACAGACACTTCAATTTTATTTATCTGTATAGATATAGATATAGATATAGATGAGTTCTTCTAAAAACTTATGTGCAGTGATTTCACACCACGTGCTTTACGGTGAAGGAAAACATCGTGAGGAAACCTGCATATGTCTGAGAAGTAATTCAAACACGTATGTATAGTGGCTGAGACGGTGGACTCACCATCTGTCACGTTGGCACTTAATCATCTTGTGTGAAAAGTGTGTGTTGTTATTACAACACCTCTGCCTACACCCGAGGGGAATACAGACATATGTCACAAATTCTAATAGTATAACAGTGTGTATATAAGATGTACGGAGTGGTGGCTGGTCAGAAGCACCCCAGCAGAGCAAGGGTGGTGCCTGGGACTCCTGCTAAGGAACAACAGGTGAGTACAATGAATAATACCTCATTTCTAAGCACGTTAAGCCGTCGGTCCCCGTTGACAATTTAACATCTTTGGCAATCGTTACAGGTCACTCCTAAAGTCTGACAACTGGTTTAACCCAGATTACAGATTTTCCTCGTATAGTTTACGAAGGTTAGATGATGCGATCAGCCACATCGGGATGAATCAAGTGCCGACCCCAACAATGTATGGGATAAGGCCAGGGAGATGATGATATGGTACACGAAGTACCAGGCGCACATAACGGACAAGGAGTTAATAAGTTGATTGTGACTAACATGGAGTCACATCGGGTTGAATCAAGTGCCGACCCCAACAATGTATGGGATAAGGCCAGGGAGATGATGATATGGTACACGAAGTACCAGGCGCACATAACGGACAAGGAGTTAATAAGTTGATTGTGACTAACATGGAGCCACATCGGGTTGAATCAAGTGCCGACCCCAACAATGTATGGGATAAGGCCAGGGAGATGATGATATGGTACACGAAGTACCAGGCGCACATAACGGACAAGGAGTTAATAAGTTGATTGTGACTAACATGGAGCCACATCGGGTTGAATCAAGTGCCGACCCCAACAATGTATGGGATAAGGCCAGGGAGATGATGATATGGTACACGAAGTACCAGGCGCACATAACGGACAAGGAGTTAATAAGTTGATTGTGACTAACATGGAGCCACATCGGGTTGAATCAAGTGCCGACCCCAACAATGTATGGGATCAGGCCAGGGAGATGATGATATGGTACACGAAGTACCAGGCGCACATAAGTTGATTTCATCAAAGTGCCAACGTGACAGATGGTGAGTCCATCGTCTCAGCCACTATACATACGTGTTTAAATTACTTCTCAGACATATGCAGGTTTCCTCACGATGTTTTCCTTCACCGTTTCATCTTCATAATTCAACGGTTATCTCTATAAGCATATATCGTGAGGTGTAGTGTACCATAACATCCTTCAGAATGTATACTTAACTTAATTAATGTTACCGCTAAAGTCAACAATCGCTCCAGAAAACTGACATCTTGAATTTATGAAATACTAGCAGACGCCACGCAGTTTCACCCGCGTAGTTCCTGTTCCCTCGAGAGTACGAGGATAAAATATAGCTTATATTAATCAGTGATAATGTAGCTATTCGTTGGTGAAAGAATTTTCAAGATCGGTCTAGTAGTTTCGGAGCCAATTCGTTACAAACATGCATACAAACCTTTCCCTTTTATCATATTAGGATAGACTAGCGGACGTCACACGGTTTCGCCCGTGTAGTTCCCATTCCCGTGGGAGTACGGGGATAAAATATAGCTTATATTAATCAATGATAATGTAGCTATACATTGGTGAAAGAATTTCTTAAATTTATCCAGTACTTTTTGAGCCAATGCCTTACAAACATACATACAAATCTTTTTTCTTTAATATTACTAGTATACTAGAATAGAACACCAACCGACTGATTCACTGGGACAAAATATTCGTCTAAGTAGTTTAGACCTTATATACAAATTAAGTCTGAGTTTCTTGTAGGTTGTTCTCAGAAGGTTGCTTTACCAGGGGCTGAACTGAATAAATCATTTCCAAGTTAATAAAAGCGTGTTTAAAATCCATTGCACATAATTTCAGTAAGTATTTC
The DNA here is from genome assembly GCA_964035505.1 of Watsonalla cultraria. NCBI lineage: Eukaryota > Metazoa > Arthropoda > Insecta > Lepidoptera > Drepanidae > Watsonalla > Watsonalla cultraria. The sequence continues at coordinate 103,932 of OZ037741.1, read as the reverse complement.
AAGCGACTAACACGACGCCGTCCACAAATACAATGTGCCGAGAAGAGTCCTCTTAAAACCAGATGGTCGCTTTAAAATATCACACGACGCCTTTCTGGATACAAGCCAAATTGCCATTCTCCACTATTTAATTAATTAATTAACACTTCATCCATACATCTATACAGATGAATAAAATTGTCTGTTTGTAATTCCAAAATAACAGCTTTTCACTAAATTCATATGAAAGTATACACGCTACTGACACTAAAAAACCAAGTTTTAAAAATGTCCTCTGTCTGTCTGTTTGTTTGTTCCGGGTAATCTCTGAAACGACTGAACTCATTTTAACGGGACTTTCACTGGTAGGTAGCTGATGTTTCAAGGTGTAACTTAGGCTACTTTTATTTATTAAAAATATTAGTGTTCCGCGATAATAAGGATGAAACTAAATCTACGCGGGTGAAACCGCGGGGCACAGCTAGTTATCTAATATATTTTAAGTACTAGCTGTGCCCCGTGGTTTCCCCCGCGTAGAATTCAGTGGCCCGTGGAACCCTAATGTTTTTTTAAATCGAAGCAGTCTAAGTTACTCCTTGTAACATTAGCTATCTGACTGAAAGTCCCGTAAAGATCGATCCAGCCGTTTCGGAGATTACCCGGAACAAAGAGAGGGACAAAGAAAATGTTTAAAGACTGGTATTTCTATGTCAATACCGTGTATACTTTCATATGCATTTAGTAAAAAGCTGTAATTTTGGAATTACAAACAGACACTTCATTTTTATTTATTTGTATAGATGGCGGCCTGTACCAATAAGGTTTTCTACAAACGTATGTGCAGTGATTTCACACATGCTTTACGGTGAAGGAAAACATCGTGAGGAAACCTGCATATGTCTGAGAAGTAATTCAAACACGTATGTATAGTGGCTGAGACGGCGATGGACTCACCATCTGTCACGTTGGCACTTAATCATCTTGTGTGAAAAGTGTGTGTTGTTATTAGAACACCTCTGCCTACACCCGAGGCGAAACAGGCGTGTGCGTATGTATGTACATAATATGCAGGTTTCCTCACGATGTTTTCCTTCACCGTAAAGCTGTGTGTGATATCACTGAAGAAGAACCAAAACAGAGTGCCTAGTGCGAGTTGTTCACTGCCGCCGTCACAAGTCACCGCGTCGACGTAAACGCAGATTTGTATAGGATCGGAACAGCGCCTCTGTCGGCCTAAACATGACACTATTGTGAGCCCATACTAATCTGCGTTTACGTCGACGCGATCACTTGTGACGGCGATTTTAAGAAAACTCGCACTAGGGACTCTGACCGCAGTAGTCCTAAACAAAGTGACATTTTCTGATAATGCAATGACATAAATCAGTCACGTGACATATGTCATTCCCGTACATTTTGTATCGTTTTGACTAGCGACGCGTGAGGGTAATGTTACTTTGTCTACAGACCCTGGGATTTCAACTCGTCGCTTGCGTGGCAGACCAAGGTTCTCTTAATGATATCTGCAATGTTACAAAGTTATATAGACCTCAAGGGTCACCTTAAAATTACTCGGAGGTCGACAAAGGGAGCATCAAAAGTCACAAGTTTTAATTGAACCAATGTTTTGAACAATCAGTTTAATTTTTGTTTCACCCAAGAGACGTAGGGCGCAGGGCGTTGCGAAGTCAGTTGTCATTTTGAAAAAGCGTGGACGAGGTTTGACAAATACGTAGAATCTTATACCTTTAAACGAGCAATGCTTTTATATACCTACTAGCTGTGCCCCGCGGTTTCACCCGCGTAAATTTAGTTTTATACTCCATATCGCGGAACCCTAATAATTTTAATAACCAAAATTTGCCTAAGTTACTCCTTGAAAAATCAGCTACCTGCCAGTGAAAGTCCCGTTAAAATCCGTCCAGCCGTTTCGGAGATTACCCGGAACAAACAAACAGACAGAAAGACAGAGAAACATTTTAAAAACTTGGGTTTTTAGTGTCAGTAGCGTGTATACTTTCATATGCGTTTAGTGAAAAGCTGTAATTTTGGAATTACAAACAGACACTTCAATTTTATTTATCTGTATGTTTGTTCCAAAACTACTTGACCGATCTTGAAAATTCTTTTAGCAATGGATAGCTACATCATCAGCGAGTAACATAAGCTATATTTTATCCCCGTACTCTCACGTGAACGGGAACTACGCGGGTGAAACCGCGAGACGTCTGGTAGTGTGGTATACAGTCATTTGATACAATATGAGCATTGGACCGCTAATGCAAGATTACTCTTCCACGGAACATTACATCGGAGAAATAAATGAGAAAACGCGGATGTCGTCCGCAGAACGTGAGCCATGATCAACGATTCTTTCACCGTCAAGATGTTGGTGAGAGATTAAGCGCTTTCACATTGGACGATAACGGTAACGACACGATATCGTCGGACTAGTAGTTTGATGCAATTACTACTGGACGCTTTCACACTGTGTCATTGTAGTCAAGAATCGACGGACGATATCGTGACAGTGGGAAAGCTCAATTGCTGTTTGAGCCTGCTACGCAAGCGATGCAAGGTCGAATCCCAGCGGTGCCTGTACCAATGAGCTTTTGTAAAAAATAAAAGCGAGTAGAGAAACCGTTTCTTCAAGGGATTTCGAATGAAAAATGCGTGTCCTTCCACTGCTCATTCAGTCTATAAGTTTAATAAAATAAATATGTTCACGTCATCCCAAAGGGTCCCCTCGGGTGTAGGCAGAGGTGTTGTAATAACAACACACACTTTTCACACAAGATGATTAAGTGCTAACGTGACAGATGATGAGTCCACCGTCTCAGCCACTATACATACGTGTTTGAATTACTTCTTAGACATATGCAGGTTTCCTCACAATTTTTTCCTTCACCGTAAAGCACGTGACATTACTGCACGGAGCAATTTAAACCCTTATAGCGAGTTAAGCAAATGTAATTATACTTAATGTGTGTAGTTAAGTTCTCGTTAGTTTGACTTACAGTCTCTAAGGAGGTGTGACGGTAGCTTCGTACATAAGTAATGGATAAGAAAGTTTGTTAGTGTGTCCTTTGTTCGCGCTATTAATCTACTTGGGTTTAACCGACGAAATGAAATATGGTATTCATTTTAACTATCTTCTGACAAAACCCGAATATTTCTTAAAATAAAATTAGCTTAAGTTATTCCTTATAATATTAGCTATTTGCCAGTGAGTCTCGTTGCAATCGGTCCAGCAGTTTGTACTGGCTTATCTCCGAAATGGTTGAACCGATTTCAGCGGAACTTTCACTGCCAAATAGGTAATTTTAGTAAGCAAAGTTATTCCTTGAAACATCAGCTACCTGTCAGTGCAAGTCCCGTTAAAATCGGTCCAGCCGTTTCTGAAATTACCCGGAGCAAACAGACAGACACACAGAGAATATTTCTAAAACTTGTTTTTTTTTGTGTCAGTAGCGTGTATACTTTCATATGCATTAAGTGAAAAGCTGTTATTTTGGAATTACAAACAGACACTTCAATTTTATTTATCTGTATAGATTATCGCAGAGTAACAGCAAGATATATATCTTATACAATGCGCTCAGTAGCCGAGTCCCGCGGGTGTGTTCAACATAAATTGTGAATGTGGTCCGAGATTACAGAGTTAATATTAACACCACGCTCTCACGCCGCTGCCTACATAACTGGCTGATACTGTGTGACACACAGACTGATTTATACATGATAGTATCACGCCTGTATCCCCTCGGGTGTTGAAAGTGTGTGTTGTAATAACAACACACACTTTCACACAAGATGATTAAGTGCCAACGTGACAGATGGTGAGTCCATCGTCGTCTCAGACACTATACATACGTGTTTGAATTACTTCTCAGACGTATGCAGGTTTCCTCACGATGTTTTCCTTCACCGTAAATCACGTGGTGTAAAATCACTGCAAGTTTTTAGACCAACTCATTGGTACAGGCCCCGATGGGATCTTGCGTAGCCGGCGACTCATGCCCCATGGCTAAATTAGTGACTTCGAAGATTAGTACATCATGTCCCTGGCCTTATCCCATACATTGTTGGGGTCGGCACTTGATTCAACCCGATGTGGCTCCATGTTAGTCACAATCAACTTATTAACTCCTTGTCCGTTATGTGCGCCTGGTACTTCGTGTACCATATCATCATCTCCCTGGCCTGATCCCATACATTGTTGGGGTCGGCACTTGATTCAACCCGATGTGGCTCCATGTTAGTCACAATCAACTTATTAACTCCTTGTCCGTTATGTGCGCCTGGTACTTCGTGTACCATATCATCATCTCCCTGGCCTTATCCCATACATTGTTGGGGTCGGCACTTGATTCAACCCGATGTGGCTCATCACCTGATTTTTATACGAAGCGACTGCCATCTGACCTTCGCAACCCCATTTAGGAGGAAAATCTGTGATCTGGGTTAAACCAGTTGTCAGATTATTTAAGGCCTCCGACTCGAAGATAAGTACATACATACTTACTTAAATGAATAATATTTGTTTCGTTCCAGGGTGTGGAGGAGCAGAAGAAGCGAGGACTGAGGGATAAGTTGATGGAGTACCTGAAGAGACGCCTCGACCCGCCTCAAGGTATCTTAATACATCTATACAGATAAATACAATTGAAGTGTCTGTTTGTAATTCCAAAATAACAGCTTTTCACTAAATGCATATGAAAGTGTACACGATACTGACACTAAAAAACCAAGTTTTAAAAAAGTGTGGCGAGGTTATCAAATACTAGCGGACGTCACGCGGTTTCACCCGCGTTGTTCCCGTTCCCGTGGGAGTACGGAGATAAAATATAGCCTATATTAATCAGTGATGATGTAGCATTCAAATGGTGGAAGAATTATTTAAATCAGTACGGGACTTTTTGAGCCAATTCGTTACAAACATACATACAAATCTTTCCTCTTTATATTATTACTCGTAATATATAGACAAGGTTTGACCGCGACTGCTCGCGTGGTACATACATACATACTATGTTATAAAATAATAGTTACCATGTTTATTGGGCATAATTTTAGACAGGTTTTTCAAGCGGTTGTTGAATAATAATTGAAGTCTAAAAGCTTTGTTCTAAAACTCCGCGCGAATCTTAAAACGTCTCTCATCTGGAGTACCGATTACTCTTCAATTATCTTTATAATTAAATAATAAAATAGTTTTAAGAGTGTCCCAAGCCCCGATCATATCTAAAAGTAAATTAATTATTTTAAACTAAACTCTATAGGCATACTTATGCGGTAGAAATGTTATAGTGCTTACAGCGCCATCTAGCGTTAGCAGTGAATACTATTATGGCAAATAGTTTGGACAAACTCTATTTTAGTACACTATCTATCCGATAGATGGCTCTGCTAACAAGTTTCAAAAGCATTTTATTTCAAGTAAACGTTTTATCTATACAGTTATATAAAACTGAAGTGTCTGTTTGTAATTACAAATTAACAGCATTTCACTATTACGATTTTAACTGGCAAATAGCTCATGTTATGTTTCAAGGAGTGACTTTACACGCTACATGCGAGGTGACTTGTGACGGCGGCATTACAAACTCACACTAGGCCCTCTGAGGGCCCAGTGCGAGTTGTTCACTGCCGCCGTCACAAGTCACCGCGTCGACGAAAACGCAGATTTGTATAGGATCGGAACAGCGCCTCTGTCAGCCTAAACATGACACTATTGTGAGCCCATACAAATCTGCGTTTACGTCGACGCGATCACTTGTGACGGCGATTTTAAGAAAACTCGCACTAGGCACTCTGTTTTAGCTTTAACCTTAAGTCATGATCTGCGAGTGACTGATATTAATCTTTGTTCAACAAAAAGCTAAGGGTTTAGTATTTAATAACACATTAAAGTAATTTGTTCTCGTAATAAATCACGGCAACGGACGTGTTAAGACGGACACACGTTTCTCATATTTCACCCGCGCTGTTCCCACCCGAGTACGGGGATAAAATATAGCCTTTGTTACTCGCTGATGATGTAGTCTTTTCACATGACTTTCACTATAAGATGGCAACGCACGCCCCGGACCGTCCACCCAATAACCAGGGTCTAAGAATTTGGCTATGGTATCCCCTGCCTGTCGTATGAGGCGACTAAAAGGGGGCCGGAGGGCCTGCTGGCGGTGGTCGGGGTGGGAGCTTTGACCACCGAGCCGCGGGCCCGGGGAGGTGCCGACCACAGCGAGGTCTCCAGGGGCGGCGATACAGCTGCCCCAGGGATGTGCTCCGGCAAAGTGTGGGGGGACACCGGTGCGATCTATCAGAGTACCCGGAGTCCCCCCTGAGCACTGAGGATGGCCACCGGGGCGGTTTTAGTGCGGTAAAAATCCCACATACCCCGATCTGCCCCTCTATGGTTTCGCTATCGTCAATAAAAAAAAAACCTGATCTTTCAAGGAGTGATTCAGGCTATTTTTATTTAAAAAATACATTAGGATTCCGCGAAATAAATCATAAACCTAAATCTACGTGGGTGAAACCGCAGGGCACAGCGAGTAACATACTATGGTAGATGTTGTCTTACGTCACATAGCGTTGCTTGTGGTAATGTGGTTCCACCGTCGGGCGTCATCTGTTCCCGAGAGCTACATTCAATTATAACATTATTCAAATATTATATAATTTATTTAGATTTATTATAATTCAGTTTCTTGCGCCATTGATTTGTGATCGGTTGATAATTCCTGAGAGACTTTATACAAAGTACTTTCAAATCGTCAGAATGACACAATTTACAGTATTATACATGCTACCGCCAGATTCGGAAGGTTGCTTTTACTGAGAACAACCTGGCAAGAGACTCAGTCATTACTTTTTACAAAAATATTATACAACTAGCTGTGCCCCGCGGTTTCACCCGCGTAGATTTAGTTTGATGCTTCATGTCGCGGAACCCTAATGTTTTTAATAAATAAAAGTAGCCTAAGTTACTCCTTGAAACATCAGCTACCTGCCAGTGACAGTCCCGTTAAAATCGGTCCAGCCGTTTCAGAGATTACCCGGAACAAACAGACAGACAGACAGACGGACGGACAGACAGAGAAAAATTTTAATACTTGGTTTTTCAGTGTCAGTAGCGTGTATACTTTCATATGCATTTAGTGAAAAGCTGTTATTTTGGAATTATAAACAGACACTTCAATTTTATTTATCTGTATAGATGTATGGATTTTAAAAATACATAATAAATCCCTTGAGAAATGTAAGCCCATGGACACAGTTGCAATGCACAAATGTCGATAAAAATTAAAATAAAGAAAAGTCTAGTAGTTGTACTTATATCTAATTGTGTAGCTTGAGATGACCAGCCCCCACAAGCAGCACCTGTTCACAAGTATGACGAGAATGCCAGCCATCGCCCTCCTCAACCATTATAGAGGGAAGTGAGCGACCCGTCATCCTGACGCCCAATGGAGACAAAGAGTTTAAGTTTAATAAGTTTTTGGGTTCAGAAACTTGGATCTTGAGCAGTTTAAATGTATTTTGGTAATTTATTGAAGGATTTTAGAGAGATACTTGGTGTTTATTGTCGAACTACACGAATAATATAAAGAGGAAAGTTGTTTGTTTGCATTGAATAGGCTCCGAAACTACTTGACCGATCTTGAGAATTCTTCCACCATTTGAATGCTACATTATCACTGATTAATATAGGCTATATTTTATCTCCGTACTCCCACGGGAACGGGAGCTACGTGGGTGAAACCACGTGACGTCCGCTTATAAATGTTTAAACATATACAAAGCAAATTCCTGATTGACTTATTCTATCACAGAACATCGGCGAATGTGAGTGGAAGTGTCGGTAGAGGGCGTCCAAGGAAGAACTACTCTCTATAAATCAAAATCAAAATCAAAATCAAATATATCTTTATTCGATTAGACTTTATACAAAGTACTTTCAAATCGTCAGAATGACACAATAACACAGGATTATACATGCTACCGCCAGGTTCGGAAGGTTGCTTTTACTGAGAAGAACCTGGCAAGAAACTCAGTAATTACTCTTTTAAAGAATATTATACAGTTTTAAAAATACATAATAAATCGTTCAAGCAACTATAAGCCCATGGACACAGTTCTAATGCTCAATTGTCAAAAATAAAAACTAAAAATGTAGTACAAATATATGTGAGCATGGCAAATTCCAGCCAGTCAAAGCAAAATTAAGATTAATTAATTGTAGCAAAAATACAGTGCCAATGGGATTATTTACAAAAATTATCAGGTAAAGGTACATCCCAGGCTCCCTTATCACAAATATAATCACTTACAGTATAATATCCTTTTTCAAGCAAAACTGATTTAATTGTTTCTTTAAATTTGTTGAAGGGCAAGTTTACAATTTTTGTTGGTAATTTATTATAGAAGCGTGTGCTCTGTCCTAAAAATGAGCCATGCACTTTTTGTAGGCGATGCGCAGGCACTACAATTTTATGTTTGTGTCTTGTGTTTACGTTATGCACATCACATTTCCTTTGAAACGATCCAATGTTTTGATGCACAAATAATAAGTTAGCTAAAATATACTGTGAGGCCACTGTCAAAATTCCAATTGAAATAAATTTTTCCCTTAACGATTCTCGCGGTCCCAAATTATATATAGATCGTATAGCCCTTTTCTGAAGTGTAAATATAGAGTCTATATCAGCAGCTTTGCCCCAAATTAAAATAGCATAGGACATAACGCTATGAAAATAACAAAAATATACAAGTCGAGCTGTTTCTATGTCGGTGAACTGTCTAATTTTTCTAATTGCATAAGCTGCGGAGCTGAGTTTTCCTGATAACTTGGATATATGTGGGACAGAGAAAATTTTTAAAACTTGGTTTTTAGTGTCAGTAGCGTGTATACTTTCATATGCATTTAGTGAAAAGCTGTTATTTTGGAATTACAAACAGACACTTCAATTTTATTTTTCTCTCCACAAAGTATGTCTTTAATAAGACCACAATAACTTAATGAATCGGAAGCCAACATAGAAATATTATTGGTTGGTTCTGACGTGAATAAGTGGCTGTTGTGACCAGACCTCAAGGCTGCGTGGGTACTAACTCAAGGAAGAAATTAATATCGCCGTCTCAGCCACTATACATACGTGTTTGAATTACTTCTCAGACATATGCAGGTTTCCTCACGATGTTTTCCTTCACCGTAAAGCACGTGGTGTGACATCACTGCACATCAGTTTTCAAAAACCTTATTGGTACAGGTCCCGGCACACAATACTGACAAGAAAGCTGGTAATTTGGAAATACAAACAGACACTTAAATTGTATTTATCTGTATAGATAAAACGTTTAGTACAAACTTGCCGTGCCCCGCGGTTTCACCCGCGTAGATTTAGATTCATGCTGTTTTTTTTAATATTTCAGCCTAAAACACTCCTTGATACATCAGCTATCTGCCAGTGAAAGTCCCGTTAAAATCCATCCAGCCGTTTACGCGTGATGCCGTGACCAAGGGACATGGGGATTCATTTTTATATATAAGAGATTATGCATACAAAGTCTCAGCCCGATCGGTTTAAAATTGACAGTTTCATACAAACTTTCATCCCCTATATTATCCCCTTGGGGGTAGAATTAATCAAAATCCTTTGTTAGCGGATGCCTACGTCATAACATGTACCTGCATGCCAAATGTCAGCCCGATCCGTCCAGTGGTTTGGGCTGTGCGTTGATAGATCACTATGTCGGTCAGTCAGTCACCTTTGACTTATATATCTGTAGATAGATGCACAGCTTTTGAACATTGTTAGCAGAGCCATCTACCGGATAAATACTAATGTTTTCCTTCACCGTAAAGCTAATGAAATCGCTAAAGTGTAAAGTGAATCCTCCGAGAGCGTAGATCAATACGGTCACCCATCCGAAGCGAGGCCTCGTTAACAAATGGACCTGAACACAGGGCAAGCAAGCGCACTAAGTAAGTCATTAATAAGTGTCATTTGTGAGCGGAGACGGTTAGGGATCCGTAACATTAGGACCTTAGAACGATAAGTAAGAAAATATATCTAAGTCTATACAGATAAATAAAATTGAAGTGTTTGTTTGTAATTCCGAATTAACAAAATTCTAAAGTCTTTATTATATACTAGCTGTGCCACGCGGTTTCACCCGCGTAGATTTAGTTTCATCCTTATTGTCCCGGAACCCTAATATTTTTAATAAATAAAAGTATTTATTTGATAAATAAAATTGGAGTGTCTGTTTGTTATTCCAAAAATGCATATGAAAGTATACACGCTACTGACACTAAAAAACCAAGTTTTAATTTTTTTCTCTGTCTGTCTGTCTGTTTGTTCCGGGTAATCTCTGAAACGGCTGGACCGATTTTAACGGGAATTTCACTGGCAGGTAGCTGATGTTTCAAGGAGTAACTTAGGCTACTTTTATTTATTAAAAATATTAGGGTTCCGCGACAATAATGATGAAACTAAATCTACGCGGGCGAAAACCGCGGGGCTAGTTGAAAAAAAAATGTATGCAAGTACTTAGCGTATATGCTTTTATATTTATTTAGTGAAATTAATTTGGGATTACAAACAGACACTTCAATTATATTTAGGTGTAATATAATGAATGCTCATCGCCCTTGCAGTGACCTTAAGAAAGTATTGTGATATAATAATGTGGTGTATCGCATCGACGGAGGGACAGGGCCGGCCCGAGGCAGGGACTGTGATTAATGATACCCTACTGCCCTGTGCCCTACATTCCAATACAGGCTCTGCACACCGACTTAGTTCATAAAAACCTTCCGAACCTGGCGGTAGCATGTATAATCCCTACTAATATTATAAATGCGAAAGTAACTCTGTCTGTCTGTTACGCTTTCCCGCTTAAACCTCTCAACCGCTTTTGATGAAATTTGTCACAGACAATCTTTAGACCCTGAGAAAGGACATAGGCTAAGTTTTATTTATTAAAAATATACACAGCTACTACTGTGTAATTGTGTCATTCTGACGATTTGAAAGCACATTGCTACTCATATAAGTCTAATCAAGGCATAAAGGCTCTGCACACCGACTTCTTTTACATAAGTTTAAAAAAAGCCTTAGTTACTCCTTGAAACATCAGCTACCTACCAGTGAAAGTCCCGTTAAAATCCGTCTAGCCGTTTCAGAGATAACCCGGAACAAACAGACAGACAGACAGAGAAAAATTATAAAACTTGGTTTTTTAGTGTCTGTACCGTGTATACTTTCATATGCATTTAGTGAAAAGCTGTTATTTTGGAATTACAAACAGACACTTCAATTTTATTTATCTGTATAGATAATATAGCTAGCCGTGGTGGCGGTGGGTTTCAGCAGTCGATTGCTACGCAAGCGACGCAAGTTCCAATCCCAGCGAGGCCTGTACCAATGAGTTTTTCTAAAAACGTATGTGCAGTGATGTCACACCACGTGCTTTACGGTGAAGGAAAACATCGTGAGGAAACCTGCATATGTCTGAGAAGTAATTCAAACACGTATGTATAGTGGCTGAGACGGCGATGGACTCACCATCTGTCACGTGGGCACTTAATAATTTTGTGTGAAAAGTGTGTGATGTTATTACAACACCTCTGCCTACCCTGTGTAGTATAGATTCATGCTGAATGGATTAATCCGCAAGGCGCAGCTAGTATATAATTTATATAGTATAATATTAGCGCAAGATAATCCCGGATTGTATCCCGCATAACTTGAACTAACAACTAACTTTACAAAGGTTGCCAAGTTGTGTTCAGTAACTTAAGTAAGGCGGCTTAAAGTGGACAAGTCGAGGGCTTCATCTCCCTGGCCTTATCCCATACATTGTTGGGGTCGGCACTTGATTCAACCCGATGTGGCTCCATGTTAGTCACAATCAACTTATTAACTCCTTGTCCGTTATGTGCGCCTGGTACTTCGTGTACCATATCATCATCTCCCTGGCCTTATCCCATACATTGTTGGGGTCGGCACTTGATTCAACCCGATGTGGCTCCATGTTAGTCACAATCAACTTATTAACTCCTTGTCCGTTATGTGCGCCTGGTACTTCGTGTACCATATCATCATCTCCCTGGCCTTATCCCATACATTGTTGGGGTCGGCACTTGATTCAACCCGATGTGACTCCATGTTAGTCACAATCAACTTATTAACTCCTTGTCCGTTATGTGCGCCTGGTACTTCGTGTACCATATCATCATCTCCCTGGCCTTATCCCATGGGGCTGACAGGCCAGGGGTCATGTGGTATAATTAAACCGCCGTGTGGTGAAGTGATGCACAAACAGGTCGGTATTAAGACGCGCTTTGCAAGTTGTATGAGTTCTAGCCGACTGCAGCTAGTGAGGGGACTAGGGCGGTATTAGGTGCAACAACTTTTCACAATTTGTTGTGTGTCACCTGCGGAACATTCAAGTTTTTTTAAATAAAAGTAGCCTAAGTTACTCCTTGAAACATCAGCTACCTGCCAGTGAAAGTCCCGTTAAAATCCGTCCAGCAGTTTCAGAGATTACCCGGAACAAACACACAGAGAAAATTTTCAAAACTTGGTTTTTCTGTGTCAGCGTGTATACTTTCATATGCATTTATTGAAAGCTGTTATTTTGGAATTACAAACAGACACTTCAATTTTATTAAACTGTATAGATGTATTGTTTTTGTTAGGCTAGCCTCTTAAGATGATTTCCATACTTTTGAGTGGGATTTTTCACTATACCATTACACCCGTGTTATCGTATCGTCGTGTGACATCACTACGTTAGGTCAAGTGGTCTCGGTCGCAGTTCGGGAACCATTCACACACGTGTGAGTTAATGAGACCCGCTTTGGGCCACGCTAACACTTTCACTCAGTCAACGGACTTTTAATTTATACATACACTAGCTGTGACCCGCGGTTTAACACGCGGAGAGATACATTTTTAAAATAAAAGTAGCCTAAGTTACTCCTTGTAGCATTAGCTGTCTGCCAGTGAAAGTCCCGTTAAAATCGATCGAGCCTGTTTCAGAGATTACCCGGAACAAACAGACAGACAGAGAAAAAATTAAAATTTGGTTTTTCAGTGTCATTATCGTGTATACTTTCATATGCATTTAGTGAAAAGCTGTTATTTTGGAATTACAAACAGACACTTCAATTTTATTTATCTGTATAGATGATGCCAGCTCAGTTTCTTGCCGGTTCTCAGAAGGTATATTCCGGATAGGTGGTCCTCGACATTAATAAGTGCCTTACCAGGGGCTGAACTGAATAAATCATTTTCATTTTCATAAATTTTCAGTTTAAAATACATTTGTCTGATTTCAAGACGTGACTGCGACATATTGTAAACATAATCGCAAACACGACAAATTAAATAAGTTCAAGAACAGCTTTAGTAATTACAACTTTATTAATAAAACAGAACGGTTCAAAGTTATATGGACTCATTAAGCGTAGAGGTTCGTAGCGGCGTAGCGCGTAGCACTCGTAGCCGCGTAGCAATGCTACGAATTTAATATAAAACTAGCGGTCTTCATGCGGTTTCACCCGCGTTGTTCCCGTTCCCGTGGGAGTACGGGGATAAAATATAGCCTATGTTAATCAGTGATAATGTAGCATTCAAATGGTGGAAGAATTTTTTAAATCGGTCCAGTACTTTGTGAGACAATTCGTTACAAACATACATACAAATCTTTTCTCTTAATATTATTAGTAAAGGCGTTTTCACTTTGAATTTAACGTTAATATTGGGTGCCCAAGAGTTGGGTGTTATAACACCCATATACTAAACGAAAAAAAAATGTTTGAATAATTTAAATGAAAATAAAGAGCCGTGGTGGCCTCAGGGTTAGAGCAGTCTCCTGCTACACAAGCGACGCAAGAATCCCAGCGGTGCCTGCACCAATGAGTTTTTCTAAAAACTGATGTGCAGTGATGTCACACCACGTGCTTTACGGTGAAGGAAAACATCGTGAGAAAACCTGCATATGTCTGAGAAGTAATTCAAACACGTATGTATAGTGGCTGAGACGGCGATGGACTCACCATCTGTCACGTTAGCACTTAATCATCTTGTGTGAAAAGTGTGTGTTGTTATTAGAACACCTCTGCCTACACCCGAGGGGAATACAGACGTGGGGATGTATGTATGTAAAGTGATTGAATGAAAAAAAAAATATCGATGGCCTATGCAGAGGTGTTGTAATAACAACATCTATATCTATAAAATTGAAGTGTCTGTTTGTAATTGTTCGCGATGGGAACAAAAGAAAGATTGGATTCTTTGGTTTAACAATATAATTTAGATAGTAATTAAAGGTAACAGCAATAGGGTCCGAAAGGGGTACAAAATAGGCGCTAGATGGTTGCGTGCGAGTAGTTGCGGGGCGGACGTGGCTGTGTCGCGTAGACAGCGTGGCGCCGGTGAGATCCTCCGGCGGTCGCGTGATAGGGGGCTCCTTCCATTGGCTGCTGCCTGTGGCGGTCTCGTAGCGAGCCGTCATTGGATACTTGCGAAGCAGCAGCGGGGAGCGGCGTAGACAGTAATTCCAAAATAACAGCTTTTCACTAAATGCATATGAAAGTATACACGCTACTGACACCGACAAACCAAGTTTAAAAAAATTTCTCTGTCTGTCTGTTTGTTCCGGGTAATCTCCGAAATGGCTGGACCGATTTTAACGGGACTTTCACTGGTAGGTAGCTGCTGTTTCAAGGAGTAACTAAGGTTACTTTTATTTATTATGAATATTAGGCTTCCGCGACATGAAGCATGAAACTAAATCTACGCGGGTGAAACCGTGGGGCACAGCTAGTGTTCTAATATAATTGTATTGAAACCAAGTCTACGTATATAACGGTAAGGATTGTGTTACAGACAGACAGGTCGTGAAATGTAATATAAAATTACAATGGCTTTATCCCATTCAGGGTTACCAATACCCGGGTAATGGACCCGCTGGCTAGGGCTGCCACACATATCTTTTTTTTTATTGACTAGAGGGAAACCTTCAAAAGGTCCCCGACCGCCCTGGGAGAGGCAGATCGGGGTATGTGGGATTTTTACCTTACTAAAATCCCCCCGGTGGCCATCCTCAGTGCTCAGGGGGAACTCCGGGTACTCTGATAGATCTCACCGGTGTCCCCCCACACTTTCAAAATTCAAAATATCTTTATTCGTTTAGACTTCTTACAAAGCACTTTCAAATCGTCAGAATGACTTAATTACACAGTATTATACATGCTACCGCCAGGTTCGGAAGGTTGCTTTTACTGAGAACAACCTGGCAAGAAACTCAGTCATTACTCTTTACAAAAATATTATATAATTTTTGAGTACTTAATCCCTACTATACAAATTATAAATGCGAAAGTAACTCTGTCTGTCTGTTACGCTTTCCCGCTTAAACCTCTCAACCGATTTTGATGAAATTTGGCACAGACAATCTTAAGACCCTGAGAAAGGACATAGGCTACCTTTTATTTATTAAAATTATTAGGTTTCCGCGACCATAAGGATGAAACTAAAAACTAAAACTACAGCCACTATATATACGTGTTTGAATTACTTCTCAGACATATGCAGGTTTCCTCACGATGTTTTCCTTCACCGTAAAGCACGTGGTGTGACGTCACTGTACATAAGGTTTTAGAAAAACTCATTGGTACAACCGCTGGGATTGGAACTTACGTCGCTTGCGTAGGGGACTCAAATCCAGCTTAATACATACCTCTATTTTTGAAGTCGGTAAACATATAAATCCAGTAGCCAGCCCTACACCTCTCGCACACAATACTTATGTATTGTAAAGACCCTTTCATACCCTAAAGTACACGCTACTATTATCAATACTATACTATAATATAATAAAGAGGAAAGATTTGTATGTATGTTTGTAACGAATTGGCTCAAAAAGTACTGGACCGATTTAAAAAATTCTTCCACCATTTGAATGCTACATTATCACTGATTAATATAGGCTATATTTTATCCCCGTACTCCCACGGGAACGGGAACTACGCGGGTGAAACCGTGTAACGTCCGCTAGTGCTCTATATATTAATACTACTAGTTAGTGCTCCGCGGTTACACCTGCGTAGATATATATCTATACATCTATAAAGATAAATAAAATTGAAGTGTCTGTTTGTAATTCTGAAATAACAGCTTTTCACTAAATGCATATGAAAGTATACATGAGAGTGACATGAAAAAAAAAGTTAAACCCCATTGTAAAAATAAATTTGCTCACGTCATCCCACAAGGGTCCCCTCGGGTGTAGGCAGAGGTGTTGTAATAACAGCACACACTTTTCACACAAGATGATTAAGTGCCAACGTGACAGATGGTGAGTCCATCGCCGTCTCAGCCACTATACATACGTGTTTGAATTACTTCTCAGACATATGCAGGTTTCCTCACGATGTTTTCCTTCACCGTAAAGCTGTGTGTGAATTCGCTGCACGTGCTTTTAGAAAAACTCAGCCATTGTATTACTCATATTGAATGTATTCGGTAACAATGAACGTTACAACAATACCATTATATTTTATGTGTACTAGCTGTGCCCCGCGGTTTCACCCGCGTAGATTTGGTTTCATGTTGTGTGCATTGCAACTGTGTCCATGGGCTGACATTGCTCAAAGGATTTATTTTGTTTTTTTGTTTTTAGGTTGTTGTCAGTAAAAGCAACCTTCCGAACCTGGCGGTAGCATGTATAATACTGTGTAATTGTGCCATTCTGACGATTTGAAAGTGCTTTGTAAAAAGTCTAATCGAATAAAGATATTTTTGACTTTGCCTTTGACTTTGCTTCATGTCGCGAAACCTCAATATTTTTAATAAATAAAAGTAGCCTAAGTTACTCCTTGAAACATCAGCTACCTACCAGTGAAAGTCCCGTTAAAATCCGTCCAGCCGTTTCAGAGATTACCCGGAATAAACAGACAGACAGACAGAGAAAATTTGTAAAACTTGGTGTTTTAGTGTCAGTAGCATGTATACTTTCATATGCATTTAGTGACAAGCTGTAATTGTGGAATTACAAACAGACACTTCAATTTTATTTATCTGATTTAGGTACTGATGGCTGAAAAGAATTCGGGTTCGTGTTGAAAATGTTGTTAGAATTTTGTTTTATGATTCAATTCGCTTTCAATTGGAGAGTTTCTGGTTCAATACAAGAGAGGAAGGAAACATATGAAGAGAAATGGGGATGGGGTGGGACTGACAAGAAAGAAGGCCCTGGGGCCCAACCATGAGCTCTTATTGCAATGTTAATTCAGTTGTGCGACAGTGACAGATGTATGCACGTCACATACATCTGTCTCATAAATGAGTGAAACTATCATGGCAATAAGAGCTCATGGTAAGGCCCCTGTTAGGGATTTCATAAAAAGACACCGCTTTCTAAAAGGGAAGAATAAAATTATTATATATCTATACCTACATACATACATGCACATAGATATAGATATATATAGAATAATAAGATATAGAATAAAATTGAAGTGTCTGTTTGTAATTCCAAAATAACAGCTTTTCACTAAATGCATATGAAAGTATACACGCTACTGACACTAAAAAACAAATTTTTACAAATTTTCTGTCTGTCGTTCTGTCTGTTTGTTCCGATTTTGACGGGATTTTCACTGGCAGGTAGCTGATGTTTCAAGGAGTAACTTAGGCTAATTTTATTTTGAAAAAGACTTTAGGATTCCCGGCCACCCACGAAATGAACTCTAGGCGGATAAAACCGCGGGACACAGCTTGTTCTAAAATATCTTTATTCTATTAGTAAACAAAGTACTATCAAATCGTCAGAACGTTATAATTATACATGCTAATATTGTGAGGGGAAAGATTTGATTGTTTGTTTGTTTGCATTGAATAAGCTCCGAAACTACTTAACCAATCTTGAAAATTCTTTCAGCAATAGATAGCTACATCATCAGCGAGTAACATAGGCTATATTTTATCCCCGTACTCCTACGGGAACGGGAACTACGCGGGTGAAACTGCGTGACGTCCGCTAGTACAGTATATTAAGCGGAGACAAGTGAAGGGAGCAAAGTGAACAGTCGTCAGTCCCTCCCCTCCGTGATGGATGGCCGCTGTGACCTCCGCGGGGCCCTCTGACCGCGGACAAGATCTATACATCTATATCGAGTGTATTTCTGGATAAATTGGTTACAAAATACTTATCCACGCCCGCCAGAGTCCAGCGACTAAGCTTACATGTAGCAAGTTGAATCTCAAACGAAAACTAGGCGATCGTATAAAATGGTACATCTTTTATATTACATTCTTCAAAACACGTACGTACGCGTCGCTGAATTTAAATTTAGTTTGAGCTTAACTTACTCTTTAGTTATTTTATAGGAAAAAGTATATATAATTAGTATTATAATTTAAATTATTACATAAAAAATCCTTATTTGTGACGTGACGCCTTGGTCCTAGCGGAAGATCAGTGATGGTTGTCATCAACGTGGCAGCCAGACTATGCTGAGTTGGGACACATTCGTAACAACTATAACACGCTGTTACTATAACCCTTTTCGCTATTTTGTGTATGTTGTAACGAATAAATTTATTTTCTTTCTTTCTTTCTTTCTTTCTATTTGCTATAGAGGTTGCAGATAGATAAAATTGAAGTGTCTGTTTGTAATTCCAAATAAACACTAAATCTTTCACTTTAGCGTTTCACTTAATTTTATTTAGAGCCGATTGCCTTGGGGTTTGATCAGTCGCCTGTTACACAAGCGAAGTAGGTTCTAATCCCAGCGGCTTGCACAAATTTTACAAGGGAGTTCCCGTTCCCGTGGGAGAACGGGGATAAAATATAGCCTTTATTAATCAGTGATAATGTAGCATTCAAATGGTGAAAGAATTTTCAAGATCGGTCCAGTAGTTTCGGCCTATTCAATGCAAAAAACAAATCTTTCTAATCTATACAGATAAATAAAATTGAAGTGTCTGTTTGTAATTCCCAAAATAACAGCTTTTCACTAAATGCATATGAAATTTGTCTGTTTCTTGTCTTTGGAACGGCTGCACAGATTTTAACGGGACTATCACTGGCAGGTAGCTGATGTTTCAAGGAGTAACTTAGGCTACTTTTATTTATGAAAAATATTAGGGATCCGCTAAATAAAGCACGAAACTAAATGAAATCCCTGCGTAAAATGATAACATCGACCTGATATTATTATGCGCCGGGTACTTTCGCGGTACCCAGCGTATATCTCTAAGTTCCCCGTTCAATGTTCTACGGACCCCGTTCAATGTTCTACGGACCCCGTTCAATGTTCTAAGGACCCCGTTCAATGATCTACGGACCCCGTTCAATGATCCACGCACCCCGTGTTACTTCCATTCCACCCCGCTACTAGTGAGGCCACACCCCGCGCGGGGTGACACAGCACTTCTCAAATAGTTCCATATTGCGAGCATATTGACTTACATAACATACGCGCTGTTATATTATTATACATAATGTATGAGTTGTATGGCGAGCGTGATTAATGTGCGGAGCCAAGCTGAACATATCACGTGATTATTCAAACAAGGAAGTGGAAAATAAACTTCATCCCCCTAATTACCATATATATACGTAATAATATTGAAGTGTCTGTTTGTAATTCCAAAATAACAGCTTTTCACTTAATGCATATGAAAGTACTAGCTGTGCCCCGCGGTTTCACCCGCGTAGATTTAGTTTCATCTTTATTGTCGCGGTAACCTAATCGTTTTAATAAATAAAAGTAGCCTAAGTTACTCCTTGAAACATCTGCTAACTGCCAGTGAAAGTCCCGTTAAAATCGGTCCAGCCGTTTCAGAGATTACCCGGAACAAACAGACAGACAGAGAAAAATTGTAAAACTTGGTTTTTTAGTGTCAGTAGCGTGTATACTTTCATATGCATTTAGTGAAAAGCTATTATTTTGGAATTATAAACAGACACTTCAATATTATTTATCTGTATAGATACACGGTCTGTCTGTCTGTCTGTTTGTTCCGGGTAATCTCTGAAACGGCTGGACCGATTTCAACGGGACTTTCACTGGCAGGTAACTGATGATACAGGGGGTAAATTAGGGTTCTTTGATTTAAAAAAAGGGTCCCCTTGAAATGAACTCTACGCGGGTGAAACCGCGGGGCACAGCTAGTATAGACTAAGCGAGCAGT
This sequence comes from Watsonalla cultraria, assembly GCA_964035505.1. Lineage (NCBI taxonomy): Eukaryota > Metazoa > Arthropoda > Insecta > Lepidoptera > Drepanidae > Watsonalla > Watsonalla cultraria. The sequence goes on along the minus strand of OZ037741.1, from coordinate 83,734 downwards.
CCCCTGCTACACAAGCGACGCAAGTTCCAATCCCAGCGGGGCCTGTACCAATGAGTTTTTCTAAAAACGTATGTGCAGTGATGTCACACCACGTGCTTTACGGTGAAGGAAAACATCGTGAGGAAACCTGCATATGTCTGAGAAGTAATTCAAACACGTATGTATAGTGGCTGAGACGGCGATGGACTCACCATCTGTCACGTTGGCACTTAATCATCTTATGTGAAAAGTGTGTGTTGTTATTACAACACCTCTGCCTACACCCGAGGGAATACAGGCGTGAGCATATATATATCTTTATTCCTGATATTGTCTCAGACAAACAAACGGATACCCACTTTTTATAATTCCATAAACATTCGAAATTCAAACGAAAATATTTTTCTTCTAACAGAATAGGCGCCGCGGCGTCTGCCGTCGACCCACTCATTACGTAAATGACTTATTTACTACAATCATACCATTTAAATATCAACCTTATCCTCTTAGAAATACTATACAATTTCAAATAAAGAAATCACAGTCCATTCTTGCCGACTCAAATTACTCGTTACATACCAATATTATTTTCTTATTCGATTCAAATTGAACTTTAATGCACTAGAAATAAGATTGAAATTAATTCGCAATAGAATGAGTAAATTAGATGTTTTGAAATTCGCAAGGAAATTAGTCACTCAAGTCAGACAAATAAGGAACTAGTTTAATAGAAAATAAGGTGTGATTTGGCGTGACGGTGATCGAGTGACTTCTAAATTTGAAATAGCTTGACGCGTGCGCGTTCTTACGAAGACTAGTGATGTACGATGTTTGTATCGATTGTCAGAATCGAATTAATATCGATAAAATTAAATAGTAGCAGCCGAGTGGTTTACGCAGTCACTTGTTATGCAAACGATTCAAGCTTCAATTTGGATACATGAGCTTTTCTCACATCATGAGTTGTACGATGAAGGAAAACATCGTGAGGAAACCTGCATATATGTGAGAAGTAATTCAAACACGTATGTATAGTAAAATATCTGGAGCTCGTGGCACAGTTGCTATTGCGCATATCATTCGATCAGCGAAGTTAAGCAACCATACGCCTAGCCAGTAGTTGGATGGGTGACCGCGGGAGTTCCCTCCGTACCTCGGAGAGCACGTTAAGCCGTCGGTCCCGGTTGACTATTTAACATCTTTGGCAATCGTTACAGGTCAGTCGGAGGCCTAAAAATAATCTGACAACTGGTTTAACCCAGATCGCAGATTTTCCTCCTAAATGGGGTTGCGAAGGTCAGATGGCAGTCGCTTCGCATAAAAATCATGTGATCAGTCACATCGGGTTGAATCAAGTGCCGACCCCAACAATGTATGGGATAAGGCCAGGGAGATGATGTATAGTAAAATATCTGACAACTGGTATACCCAGATTGTTGATTTTCCTTGTAAAGGTCCAGCCTTCGCAACCCCCTGAAGAAATTTAGATCACCTGACAATCTCTAAAGGGGGCCACATCCAACTGTAAGTAATGTTATGTGTCGTATAACCAGCGGACAATCAAGACGCACCTACGACAGGCTATATTTTATCTCCGTGCTCCCACGGGAACGGGAGCTACGCGGGTGAAACCGCGTGACGTTTGCTAGCTCGAGTAAAGTATAAGTTATTTGATAGTAATCTATCGATTGCCCGTCCGATCAAGTCCTACCCCGTCCCTAGTGGTCCCTCTGTAGTAATCAGTCAGTGTACGGACCGCGCGGCGCGAGGTGGTCGTGTGTCGATCGTCGCTCGGACACCACCTGTTACATTGCATACGATTTCACGTAAAAATAAGACTATATTTACATTATTTCATATCAATATACTATTATTTGAACTGGCAATCATTTTATATTTAAGCAATATATAAAAAAAATACATTTATACATACAGATAAATAAAATTGAAGTGTCCGTTTGTAATTCCAAAATAACAGCTTTTCACTAAATGCATATGAAAGTATACACGCTACTGACACTAAAAAACCAAGTTTAAAATTTTTTCTCTGCCTGTCTGTCTGTTTGTTCCGGGTAAACTCTGAAACGGCTGGACGGATTTTAACGGGACTTTCACTGGTAGGTAGCTGATGTTTACCCGGAACAAACAGACAGACAGGCAGAGAAAAATTTTAAAACTTGGTTTTTTAGTATCAGTAGCGTGTATACTTTCATATGCATTTAGTGAAAAGCTGTTATTTTGGAATTATATCTCTTTTTATTTACACTATATTATATTCCTCTGTATAATAAAAGATTTGTTTGATTGTTTGTTTGTTTGCATTGAATAGGCTCCGAAACTACTTGAGCGATCTTGAAAATTCTTTCAGCAATGGATAGCTACATCATCAGCGAGTAACATAGGCTTATTTTATCTCCATACTCTCACGGGAACGGGAACTACGCGGGTGAAACCGCGTGACGTTCGCTAGTAGATATATAGAATGATAGCTTAAGATGATATTATGATAATACTGTGAGCATAATTTATGATAATTCTCGCAGCAAGATTAGTGTCTAATGGAGGCACGTGGTTCATACACGAATGTGAGCGGAAGTGTCGGTAGAGGGCGTCCAAGGAACTACTATGACACAATCTTCTTATATATAAAAACTAGCATAGCCCCGCGGTTTCACCCGCATAGATTTAGTTTCATCCTTATGGTCGTGGAACCCTAATATTTTTAATAAATAAAAGGTAGCCTATGTCCTTTGTCAGGGTCTAAAGATTGTCTGTGCCAAATTTCATCAAAATCGGTTGAGAGGTTCAAGCGGGAAAGCGTAACAGACAGACAGTTACTTTCGCATTTATAATATTAGTAGGGAATAGTAGGGATGAATCCCTATTTCCCTTGATCACGGCATCACGCGTGAACGGCTGGATGGATTTTAACGGGACTTTCACTGGCAGATAGCTGATGTTTCAAGGAGTGTTTTATTTAGAAAACAGCTTCAAACTAAATCTACGCGAGTGAAACCGCAGGGCACAGCTAGTTAACTATTTCTCAGAAATTTCAAATTCAGAGCACTCGTAACCGCAGGAAGTGTATGAAGAGATGTATGACTGTGGATGAAGTGACAGAAGTATGTAAGGATCGTAGCATGTGGCGAACGGTGGTCTCTGCCTATTATGTATCCCCCTCGGGTGTAGGCAGAGGTGTTGTAATAACAACACACACTTTTCACACAAGATGATTAAGTGCCAACGTGACAGATGGTGAGTCCATCGCCGTCTCAGCCACTATACATACGTGTTTGAATTACTTCTCAGACATATGCAGGTTTCCTCACGATGTTTTCCTTCACCGTAACGCTTTGTGTGACATCACTGCACATAAGTTTTTAAGAAAAACTCATTGGTACAGGCTCCACTGGGATTCGAACTTGCGTCGCTTGCGTAGCAGGGGACTGTCTATATTTCGTTCGTATTTAGCGAAAAGCTGTTCATTTTAAATTACAAACAGACACTTCAATTGTATTTGTCTGTATAGATATAGATTTAAAATATGATAAGCAATGTCACTGGGATCGCTCCAACTTGTTCATAAATAATGATTGTTCGGAGTGTACTTGTATAACAATAATAATTAATGATCAAGGTGGTCCGCTGGTACAATACTTGCAGGTAGGGGTGTCACACGTCCAATATACAATAATATCTAGTATATTAGACTTTTATTTATTTTATTTTAATTAATAAAGTACTTTCAAATCGTCAGAATGACATAATTAAGTACTAGCTGACCCGCCAGACGTTGCCTGTCTTAATTATGAGAATGCAGCACGTATTCTGTCAATTGTATGTCAAACGTCATAAGGTTACATCAAACAGCTTATATTGTCCAAAGCTAAGGTTAGATTTAAGTATTCTTACATTTTCAAATTTTTCACGCAATTTTCTTGGTTTTTCCTTCATAAGAACCATCTCCTGACAATAACAAACACAACAAAAAAAATATTATCGAAATCGGTCCAGTCGTTCACCCGTGATGTCGTGACCAAGGGAAATGGGGATTCATTTTTATAAATAAAGATTATACAGGCCAGGTTCGGAAGGTTGCTTTTACTGAAGAATTTGATTTCTCGTAGCTCTAAACGTGGGTTTAGGCAAATCAACATTTTCTAGCGCTAATAGAAACGGAGAAAGATTTTATTATATTTATTCAATAATACTTAATAATATATACAAGGAACAGTACTTAAAACTAATTAAAGGTAGAAAACTTGTCCCAAGTCGGTGTCTCTCGGGATCGTGCCAAGAAGGCTGGCAGCATTGCCACGAGAAAGAATTAAAAATAGTTTTTTTTTAATGTCAGTATTGTATATCTACACTAATTATAATATTATAAAGCTGCAGAGTTTGTTTGTTTGTTTGAACGCTCTAATCTCAGGAACTACTGGTCCGATTTCAAAAATTCTTTCAGTGTTGGATAGTCCATTTATCGAGGAAGGCTATAGGCTATATTTTATTCTCATAAAAATTAGGGGTCCGTAAGAAAATTGCAATTTGTAACCTAAGGTGTAAAATCAAAAACCTATTTATGCGTGCGCTGCAAAAACTATTGACAATAGAACAAAATTATGTACCACGGGTTTGTAGGTCTTATTAAGACCTACAAAAAAGTATATACTTTTATATATGGTACTAATGATGTCTGGCTGTGTTCTTTCCCGGTTGTTCTCAGAAGGCTAGTTTCCGAACCGGTGGTCACTTCTTCGACATTCATTGGTAAAGCACTTCATAAGTGCTTTACCAGGGGCTGAACTGAATAAATCAATTTTATTTTCATATGCATTTATTGAAAAGCTGTAATTTTTTAAATACAAACAGAAACTTCAGTTGTATTTATCTGTATAGAAGACTAGCCGACGTGATGCGGTTTCATTCGTTCCCGTTCCCGTGGGAGTACGGGGATAAAATATAGCCTATGTAACTCGCTGATGATGTAGCTATCCATTGCTGAAAGAATTTACAAGATCGATCAAGTAGTTTCGGAGCCTATTCAATGCAAACAAACAAACAAACAAATCTTTTCTATTTATATTATTAGTGTAGTTGTATAGATAGTGAAGGCAGTCCGTTCTTTTTGCCTGAATGTCTGGTGGTCCAGTTATTCGTCTTGGCAACGCTACTGGCAGGAATATTACAGACGATAATGAATCATAATCCCTGTTTGATGGGAGACAAAGGACGAGAGCTCCTCAAATATAATACAATACTCCGAAGGGAACTAATTGGCAGGTTATTTGAGGTTTAATAAGTCTTAATATACTTCAATCAAAGAACATAATTAAAAATAATGTCTCCCAAGCGGTCATTTTATCCTCCACTAGCTGTGCCCCACGGTTTCACCCGCGTAAGCTTAATTTCATAGGTGGCCCGAAAACCCTAATTTTTTTTAATAATATTAGCATATGTTACTCCGTGTAACATCAGCTTTATGTCAGTGAAAGTCCCGTTAAAATCGGTTCAGCTGTTTCGATCATTACCTTGAACAAACAAACAGACAGACGGACAGAAAAACATCTTACAAAATCATACTGTATATACTTTCATATGCATTTAGTGAAAAGTTGTTATTTTGGAATTACAAACAGACACTTCAATATTATTTATCTGTATAGATATAGAACGTCTCCTCCTTTGTCTGAGGTCGGTCAAAACGGCCGTAAGTCGTCTAAGAAGGCTGTCCCATCCCTAAAACAAGTTGAAACTTTTCAAATTGTACCATATTGTTCCGCTCTCGAGAGAATTGTGAACAAAATTCATTTTTTAGAGTCCTGAAGTAATGAGTTATATAACTTATCATCCTGTCCCCCGAGGGACGAGGGAAGAGGGACGAGGGACGAGGGACGTGGAATTACTTATTCAGACTTATATTTGCAAACAAATATTTTGCTCTCCCACCAAATGGTTACAAATTCAGCCTGTGAATTCACTCGCACGGACTTGAAGTGACAAAAAACTAAAGACCATCACGCGGTTTCACCCGCGTAGTTCCCGTTCCCGTGGGAGTACGGGGATAAAATATAGCCTATATTAATCGATGATAATGTAGCATTCAAATGGTGAAAGAATTTTCAAGATCGGTCAAGTAGTTTCGGAGCCTATTCAATGCAAACAAACAGACAAACAATCAAATCTTTCCTCTTAATAATATTTGTGTAATGTAGATAAATTAATTACTTTTGAAGTTGGTATTTTTACTTTTAATTTGGTACTAACTTCGAAAGTAAGTATATGTGAAGGTTTACAGAAAATTCAACCTCCCATGAAATGCAAGAGCCTTAGGGTTACGCGCAATTCCTCTCTATCAGCCGTCATATCTGTATTCACTCCCTTAGCCATATGTTCTTCACACAATCCATGCATTAAGTAATATTTGGATGACTTTAATATATAATTGTCATTCTGTTATATTTAAGACCAAGCCTCGTAAAGCCACGTTACGGAGAGATATATGAGTCCGCAGTTGACCGGATAGACAGACTTCCACAGTATAAATGTATGCTCACCTAACAGTATGGAATCTAGGCATATTTTTTGATACGAGAATATCTGCAAGATTTTAAAATCAAAACATGGATTATTGTTTAATCCCTGTCATAATAACAAGAGTAATGGCCGTGGGGCTTATAGCAGTCTCCTGCTACGCAAGCGACGCAATTTCATATCCCAGTCATATCCCGACCACCCTGGGAGAGGCAGATCGGGGTATGTGGGATTGTTACCGCACTAAAACCCCCCCGGGGGCCATCCTCAGTGCTCAGGGGGAACTCCGGGTACTCTGATAGATCTCACCGGTGTCCCCCCACACTTTGCCGGGGCTCATCCCCGGGGCAGCTGTGTCGCCGCCTCTGGAGACCTCGCTGTGCAAGGCACCTTCCGGGCACGAGGCTCGGTGGTCAAAGCTCCCACCCCGACCACCGCCAGCAGGCCCTCCGGCCCCCTTTTAGTCGCCTCTTACGACAGGCAGGGGATACCATAGCCTAATTCTTAGACCCTGGCTATGCGGTGGTCACACCACGTGCCTCAGTTACTCCTTGAAACATCGTCTATTAGCCTGTGGAAGTGCCATTTAAATCGGTTCAGCCGTTTCTGAGATTAGCCGGCAAAAACAGACAGACGGATAATTATTATTTTTTTAATTTGCTGTATTGTATCATTTCATATGCATTTAGTGAAATCTGTTCATTTGGAATTACAAACAGACACTTTAATTTTATTTATCTGTTATTATTGTACATTACTGTTGGTATATACAATATTATTGTAAAGTTTTATTGAAATACTTCAGTAGTTCAACATATATACATTATACTTTATATCATTCCGTACTGTTTATAATATTTATACTGTGTTTCGGTGTCGGGAGTTATTGGGACGCTGCTTGGCCACTACTGTTGGTCGGTGATCGAGGTATACGTGACTTGGATCACTCGAAGTATGAGTTACAAACTCGAATTCTAAACATTTTTGTTTGAAAAGCTGTTATTTTGGATTTACAAACAGACACTTCAGTTTTATTTATCTGCATCGGTTTAGTGAAAATGAAAATGATTTATTCAGTTTAGGCCCTGGTAAGGCACTTATGAATGTCGAGGATTGACCACCGGTTCGGAAACTAGCCTTCTGAGAACAACCGGCAAGAAACTCAGCTGGCATCATGTACATTTCATTACATCAATATACAGTCTATATCTATACAGTGTCTGTTTGTAATTCCAAAATAACAGCTTTTCACTAAATGCATATAAAAGTATACACGCTACTGACACTAAAACACCAAGTTTTCAAATTTTTCTTGCCTGTAGACAGACAGTCTATTTGTTTGTTTCGGGTAATCTCTGAAACTGCTTGACGGATTTTAACGGGACTTTCACTGGCAGGTAGCTGATGTTTCAAGGAGTAGGCTGCTTTTATTTATTAAAAATATTAGGGTTCCGCGACAATAAGGATGAAACTAAATCTACGCGGGTGAAACCGTGGGGCACAGTTATAGTAAATAATAATATTTACAGCTAAATAATTATTATTACACAACAATAATATTACAATTTGCAGCGTTTCTCGACTCTCTCACGACTGTTATTGGACACACAAACAGACATTTCGAATATATTTATTTCTGTAAATGCGACCGTTCGTAGTTGCAGAAAGCATTATGAATAAGAGATAACGTCTTAAAGGGACCTCGGCCCGCAGGGCTGCCACCTGATCTATACACATTAATAAAATTGAAGTGTCTGTTTGTAATTCCAAAATAACAGCTTTTCACTAAATGCATTTGAAAGTATACACGCTACTGACCGTAAAAAAACAATTTTTAAAAATATTCTCTGTCTGTCTGTCTGCTTGTTCCGGGTAATCTCCGAAACCGCTGGACAGATTTTAACAGGACTTTCACTAGAAGATAGCCAATGTGACAAAGAGTAACTTTGGCTAGAAAAGCGGAGAAAAAAAAATGTGTCATATCTGTCCCCAAACTTATAAATGGGGACACATGGGAATCAAAAGTTGTATCTACTATTGACACATTTTTTATAATTACTGACTGTCCCCAGTTGGGGACAGATGGGAATATTATACAGTTTTATTATTTGAATCTGACAGCCCTGGACTCCATCTCCCCGTAGGGCTGCCACGCTTTAGTAAGACGTATAGGGTCATCACACATGAATGGGGGTGTTATACACGTCTTAACATTGACAAAAACTATTTTGTCGTTCGCCCAAACATGAGCCTTTATTATTATGACAGTTTGTGACAGTGACATATGTATACACGTCATAATACATCTGTGTTTAGAGTGGATGGTTGACTTGAGTAGTAGTTTGCAAGCTAAAAGTTCAAATCCCAGCGTTACTGAGGTTCGGACAATTTGAAAGTACTTTCTTAAAAGTGTAGTCAAATCGAGATATTTGTGTTTCAGTTATTCTAAAAACGAAATCGCAGTGACAGTTTCTTTATGCAATACTAGTTATGTTTCGCGGTTTTACCCGCGTAAGATAATATACAATAAAAAACAATACCAATGAGTTTTTCACAGCTTAAAAACTTATGTGCAGTGAATTCACACCACGTACTTTACGGTGAAGGAAAACATCGTGAGGAAACCTGCATATGTCTGAGAAGTAATTCAAACACGTATGTATAGTGGCTGAGACGGCGATGGACTCACCATCTGTCACGTTGGCACTTGATCATCTTCGGTTGTAACACCCACCTATCCTTTTAGAGAACATTTTGGGAAAGTTCATTTTTACCACGCAAATTACGATGTAATATTGGTCGAAATGCATTTATCGATATTTTCCAGCAGTGATGTATGTTTCATCCGGACGTCCGGCTGTGTCCGGATATTGATGCCCGGATTGTTATTGACTAGGCTACCCGGATAGGATTGGACATTATTACATCCGGTGCATGTTTTTCATCGAGATATTGACACGAATTTACATAATTTAATAATAACTCTTGCCCGCGACTTCTAATGCAAACGTAACTCTATAACTAAGACTCCACTGTCTGTCTGTCACCAGGCTGTATCTCATGACAGTACCGTATATCTTATAGATATAAATGAATCCCCATTTCCCTTGGTCACGACATCACGCGTAAACGGCTGGATGGATTTTAACGGGACTTTCACTGGCAGATAGCTGATATTTCAAGGGGTATTTTAGGCTAACAAAAATAGCATGAAACTAAATCTACGCGGGTGAAACCGCGGGGCACAGCTAGTACTTTTATAAACATTTAGTGAAAACTGTTAATTTGAATATAAACAAACACTTACATTTTTATTAATTTAAGCTTTGCCCTGCGGTTTCACCCGTATAGTTAGTAATTTCAGGGTTGCTAAATCCTTGTAACATTAGCTATCTGTCAGTGAAAGTCCCGTTAAAATCGGTCCAGCTATTTCGGAGATTAGCAGGAACAAACCAACAGACAGATTTTTGAATTAATGTTTAAATAGTTTTTTTTATGTCAGTACTGTATATACTTTTATATGCATTTAGTGAAAAGTTGTTATTTTGGAATTACAAACGGACGCTTCAATTTTATTTATCTGTATAGATGTATAGATATAGATGTATAGACGACTAGCTGTGCCCCGCAGTTTCACCCGCGTAAATGTAGTTTCATACAATCTTTCATCCCCTATATTATCCCCTTGGGGGTAGAATTAATCAAAATCCTTTGTTAGCGGATGCCTACGTCATAACATGTACCTGCATGCCAAATGTCAGCCCGATCCGTCCAGTGGTTTGGGCTGTGCGTTGATAGATCACTATGTCAGTCAGTCAGTCACCTTTGACTTATATATATTTAGATTGTATTACAACTACCTCCATATGTATAATCAATATCACCAGTGTAGCCGTGTAAAGGTAACAGACAGACACGTCCCATTTAAATATTAATAATGGATTAGTATAGATCAATGTATAGTGATGTAGCTGGCACGGTTATAAATATCAATGTTACCCGGGCGTGTGATATCCGGCCGGGAGCCGGGCATGGCTGCCAACTGGCGCTAATTAGTGCCCTTTCATTTTATCGGCGATTGTTAACTTTACAACATTAACGGAATTGGATTTATAAATAACTAGCTGTGCTACGGTTTCACCAGCGTACAGTGAATTTTATGGATGATCCACGGAACACTAGAGAATAAAAGTAGCCCAAGTTACTCCTTGTAAAATTAGCTATCTACCAGTCAAAGTCCCGTTAAAATCGGTCCAACCGTTGCGGAGATTAGCCGAAGGACACAGACAGACAGGCAACAGAGATTTTTTTAAAACATTGGTTTTCAATGTCACTACCGTTTATATTATACTTTCATATGCATTTAGTGAAAAGCGGTAATTTTGGAATTACAAACAGACACTTAAATTGTATGTACCTGTATAGACTACCTGTAACCCGCAGTTTCACCCGCGTAGAGTTCTGTCACGGCAATATATGGAATTGGTTGTAATGATAGTGATTCCTGTGGTTACTCAGAAACCTTTACTGAAGATCATCACATGATTAAATACATAGTCTACATCATATAAAGGACTAGCGGACGTCACGCGGTTTCACCCGCGTATTTTCCGTTCCCGTGGGAGTACGGGGATAAAATATAACCTATATTAATCAGTGATAATCGATCGAGTGGTGATCGAGGAGCTCGTGGCACAGTTGCTATTGCGCATATCATTCGATCAGCGAAGTTAAGCAACCATACGCCTAGCCAGTAGTTGGATGGGTGACCGCCCGAGTTCCCTCCGTGCCTCGGAGAGCACGTTAAGCTGTCGGTCCCGGTTGCCAATTTAACATCTTTGGCAATTGTTACAGGTCAGTCAGAGGCCTAAAATAATCTGACAACTGGTTTAACCCAGATCACAGATTCTCCTCATCAATGGGGTTGCGAAGGTCAGATGGCAGTCGCTTCGTATAAAAATCAGGTGATCAGCCACATCGGGTTGAATCAAGTGCCGACCCCAACAATGTATGGGATAAGGCCAGGGAGATGATGATGATTAATCAGTGATAATGTATCATTCAAGTGGTGAAAGAATTTTCAAGATCGGTCAAGTAGTTTCGGAGCCTATTAAATACAAACAAACAAACAATTAAATCTTTCCTCCTTATAATTTTAGTGTCGACACACAGACAAATATACGTTTTTATACTATAATACCTTTACATAACTTTACATTGACTTAGTATCAACAAATATAATACGGATTTTTATGTTCTGAAGCCATCGTATTTCAACTCCTACGTGTTAGTTAAAACCGTATCATGATCCGTAACGTATACTATACATTCTAGAGAGAGTATCATTCCTAGCCGTTTCAGATATTAGCCGGAACAAACAGACAAACAGACAAAATCATTATTTTTTTTTTATTTACGTGCCGTATATAAATGTATATGCATTTAGTTAAAAGCTGTTAATTTGATATTACAGACATATTAATTGTATTTATCTGTATGTGTAGATAAGAATTAAAGTTTACTTTTGTACCCATTATTGCATACCCTGTACCAAACACTTACGTGCGGTGAAGGAAAACATCGTGAGGAAACCTGCATATGTCTGAGAAGTAATTCAAACACGTATGTATAGTGGCTGAGACGGCGATGGACTCACCATCTGTCACGTTGGCACTTAATCATCTTGTGTGAAAAGTGTGTGTTGTTATTACAACACCTCTGCCTACACCCGAGGGGAATACAGACGTGAGCATATGTATTGTAATAGTTATACCCGGATATATTATCGATATCGTATTATCGACAGTGTCCATCCCTAGCTATTCACTGACGCATTAATTTTAATTTCACTTAAAGTAATCAAGGCTTGTTCATTTATTAATTACTCCCTTCTCAATCAAGTGTGAAGTTGAGTGAATAGGGGTGAAGGGGGTGACAGGGGGAGTGGTGAAGACTGCAGACGATGGGTGAGTATATTTATGGTAAATATTTTTATTAACACGCTTTTATTAGCTTCACCTGTATGTATGTATGTATGTATGTATGTAACCGACCCCTTTGAGCTCGATTTTGTCCTACTTTGTACGATCAGATTTAATTCAAACTTTGCACACCTGTCAAAAGTCGATGACAATGCAATAATCCGATCTAAGCATCCGATTATCCTAATTAGATTCGCCAGGATTAATTAATTTCTTTCCGCATCCTTTGCATGCGAGTAAGAGAGATAGAGCTAGTGCGGGCGGTTTGTGGTATTGAGGGCGGTTGATAGTTAGCCAATCGAACTAAATAATATATAGTTTAAAAAATTTAACTAAAAAATGAAAAATAAATAATAGTTTAAAAAAACTAAAAAAACACGCTTTCATAAAAAATCCAACTAAAAATCAGAAAATAAAATTTAATAAATTTGGATAAAGAATATTGTAAATTAGAAATGAATGTACATTTTTGTAAAAAAGCGTGGGGTGTATTCAATGCGCTTTTTAAGATATTATATTATCAAAGTGATGATTCTTCTACTCATTATCTGTCAATAAAATGTTTATAATTATTAACACTATGCACCCCACGCTTTTTTACAAAAATGTACATTCATTTCTAATTTACAATATTCTTTATCCAAATTTATTAAATTTTATTTTATGATTTTTAGTTGGATTTTTTATGAAAGCGTGTTTTTTTAGTTTTTTTAATTTATACTGTATAATAGATTTTCATCTATACATCTATACAGATAAATAAAATTGAAGTGTCTGTTTGTAATTCCAAAATAACAGCTTTTCACTAAATGCATATGAAATGCACGCAACTGACAAACGAAAACCAAGTTTTAAAAATTTTCTGTCTGTCTGTTTGTTCCGGGTAATCTCTGAAACGGCTGGACCGATTTAAACGGGACTTTCACTGGCAGGTAGCTGATGATACAATTCGCAACTTAGGCTACTTTGATTTAAAACAAATATTATAGAAACGAAATGAAATCCGCGTGGGTGAAACCGCGGTAATAAGCTAGTAATAATTATAATTTTATGATTTGTGAAAAGTGTCGTGAGCGCGTGTCCTTGAATACATTAATATAATTGAAAAATAACACATTATTATTGATTAACGGTATTACATTAAAGTTTGTGGGAAATATACTAGCTGTGCCCCGCGGTTCCACCCTTATTGTCGCGGAACCCAAATATTTTTAATAAATTAAAGTAGCCTAAGTGACTCCTTGAAACATCAGCTACCTACCAGTGAAAGTCCCGTTAAAATCGGTCCAGCCGTTTCAGAGATTACCCGGAACAAACAGACAGACAGACAGAGAAAAAATTTAAAACTTGTTTTTTTAGTGTCAGTAGCGTGTATACTTTCATATGCATTTAGTGAAAAGCTGTAATTTGTGAATTACAAACAGACACTTCAATTTTATTTATCTGTATAGATGTATAGATAGAAGATACATTATCCCTTTGTTGATCTTATCTACATAAACTTTCATTATGTAAAGCCCAAGAGAGCTATTCACTAGAACAATGCACTTGTAACTTTATCGTCCACCACACACGGTGGTAATTACATCAGCACTCTATAGTCATCCCTGGTATAGTATCGGGAAAATCCTTTGTTTCAAGATTTACAGACAACTAGTGAACGTCACGCGGTTTCACCCGTGTAGTTCCCGTTCCCGTGGGAGTACGGGGATAAAATATAGCCTATAATACTCAGAGTGAATGTAGCTTTCCAATGGTGAAAGAATTTTTTAAATCGCTACAGTAGTTTTTGAGTTTATTCAATGCAAACAAAAAAAAATATTAATTATATCTTTCCCTTTATGATATAAGTCTAGCAGTGTTTCTCCACTCGCTCATAGATGGCGCTACTCGCTAACGAATGCGAAGTTTGAGTACAAATACACGAGAACCTAAATCGCGCTATGAGAGTTGAGCGTATTGCAGTATATATGTATATGTATACAAGTGTCCAAGTGTTAAAACTTTCAAATCGTCAGAAAACAAAGAGAAATTACATTATATCATGGGGTCCGGATGCTCATGAACTGTTCAAAGATGCCCGTCTGGCAGAAGCCTCTCGTGCCAAGCGGGCAGGGGTTACCTCGCTCAGAGAATCAGCATTGCTATTCAACGTGGCAATTCCAGCCTTCTTGGCACGATCCCGAGAGACACCGTGAGGGACAAGTTTTCTACCTTTCATTAGGTTTAAGTACTGTTCCTTGTATATAAATATATATATAACATAAGTTTTTACCACGCCTTGTATATAAATGAACTAGCTGTGCCCCGCGGTATCACCCGCGTAGATTTAGTTTCATGCTTAATGTCGCGGCACACTAATATTTTTTATAAATAAATCATGTATGCAAAGTCTCAGCCCGATCGGTTTAAATTGACAAAGTTTCATACAAACTTTCATTCCCTATTTTATCCCCTTGGGGGTAGAATTAATCAAAATCCTTTGTTAGCGGATGCCTACGTCATAACATGTACCTGCATGCCAAATGTCAGCCCGATCCGTCCAGTGGTTTGGGCTGTGCGTTGATAGATCACTATGTCAGTCAGTCAGTCACCTTTGACTTATATATATTCAGATTACTTATTTAGTGGAAATTGTGTAGGTATGTCATAGAATGAAATATATGAAATTAAATTATTCGGAGCCGTGGTGGCCTCGGGGTTAGACCAGTCCCCTGCTACACAAGCGACGCAAGATTCCCAGCGGGGCCTGTACCTATGAGTTTTTCTAAAAACTCATGTACAGTGATTTCACACCACGTGCTTTACGGTGAAGGAAAACATCGTGAGGAAACCTGCATATGTCTGAGAAGTAATTCAAACACGTATGTATAGTGGCTGAGACGGCGATGGACTCACCATCTATCACGTTGGCACTTAATCATGTTGTGTGAAAAGTGTGTCTTGTTATTACAACACCTCTGCCTACACCCGAGGGGGATACAGGCGTGAGCATATGTATGTATGTAAATTATTCGGAAGGTTCCATTTACGGATGAACCCGGCAAGAAACAGCTCAAATGAACAAAAATTATTATAGCTATATAAATGTGTAATCAATCTGATTATTGTGTTGACAATAGTGACACCCCATCGATCAGACACCCCCTCAGACCCCCGACGCCCCCGCTCGACCCCCTCTACACCCCCAGCGACCATGTGAGCGAACAATCAAATACCTACATCAAATCAAAATATATTTATAGACACCACCCCGTTGTGTCAAAAGTCAAAAATATCATTATTCGATTAGACTTTTACAAAGTACTTTCAAATCGTCAGAATGCCACAATTACACAGGACTATACATGCTACCGCCAGGTTTGGAAGGTTGCTTTTACTGAGAACAACCTGGCAAGAAACTCAATCATTACTCTTTACAAAAAATTGTTTGACAATCTGATATACATATAGGTACAGATAAATAAAACTGTAGTGTCTGTTTGTAATTCCAAAATAACAGTTGTTCACGAAATGCTTATGAAAGTATACACGGTAGTGTCATAGAAAAACGGCTCGACTGATTTAATGGGACTTTCACTGGCAGATAGCTGATGTATCAAGGAGTAACTTAGGCTACTTTTATTTATTAAAAATATTAGGGTTTCGCGACAATAAGGATGAAACTAAATCAACGCGAGTGACACCGCGGGGCACAGCTAGTCGATACTATGAAAAGAAGAAGTCAAAAGGTGTGTTCTTGATGAGGTGTAGGTATACACTAAGGAAGGATTTTACCGAAATTCATCCCCAAAGGGATTAAACGGAGGCTTAAAGTTTAAAGTTTGCATGTGAACTCCTGCCGCACAGGCGAAGCTGCGAGCGCAAGCTAGTATCATTATATCCATAAGTTAGTAAAAATATCGACAGAATAATTAATTAGAAAGTTATTTCAAGCGAGCGTTTCTATTCATAGAATAGCTAAGTAGGTCGCACCGCAGCGGCGCAATCAGTCGATAGACTTCCTGATCCGGCTTTATCTACATCTGGTTTAAACATTACTAGTTGTGCCCCGCGGTTACACCCGCGTAGATTTAGTTTCATCCTTAATGTCGCGGAACCCTAATATTTTTAAACGGCTGGACCGATTTTAACGGGACTTTCAACAACAAGGAGTAACTCAGACTACTATTTCTTCCTTTAAAATATTAGGGTTCCGCGACATGAAGTATGAAACTAAATCTTCGCGGGTGAAACCGCGTGACGTCCGCTAGTGTTCATTCATATGTAGGTATGTTCTCAATTGGCGTGCTAATGTTTGCTCAGGCTCGGACGTGCCTGAGTCAATATACAAGTTATTATAATTTGACTTAATTGCTTCAAAATGGAGATATAATGTATTTTCAACTGACTTGAACGACTTCTCATTACTAAGTCGTGTAGCTAATAAGTTATTAAGCTCTCGATGGATTTAGATATAATACTAGCTGTGCCCTGAGATTTTAATTTCATGGTTGCCCGCGGATCCCTAAACTTTTTTTAAAATCTAAGTAGCTTATGTTACTCCTTGTAACATTAGCTATCCGTCAGTGAAAATCCCGTTAAAATCCGTCCAGCCGTTTCGGAGATTACCCGGAACAAACACAGACAGACAGACAGACAGTTTTTTTTTTAAACTTGTTTTTTTAGTGTCAGTTGCGTGTATACTTTCGTATGCATTTAGTGAATAGCTGTTATTTTGGAATTACAAACAGACACTTCAATTTTATTTATCTGTATAGATATAGATGTATAGATGATTGTATTACGTCTACCTCCACGGGTTTTGTTTTGGTAAACGAAGAATTGTCACGACATAGTTTGTAGCACTGTAATATTTTAGTGAAAAGTAATAATAGCTGAGTTTCTTGCCAGTTTCTCGTCAGTAAAAGCCTTCAGTTCCCTCAGAGTGCACCGTTTGTCTGTTTGTTGAGCGCACTCGACGGTCTTTGAGACAAAGTAGTGTCGTAGCGCACGGGCCGCCGCGTATGGCTTGATTAATGTTCTTACAGTTACGTAACCTGCATGTAGAGAGTGTACCGAGGGCATAGTGCGAGTTGTTCACTGCCGCCGTCACAAGTCAGCGCGTCGACGTAAACGCAGATTTGTATAGGATCGGAACAGCGCCTCTGTCGGCCTAAACATGACACTATTGTGAGCCCATACTAATCTGCGTTTACGTCGACGCGATCACTTGTGACGGGGATTTTAAGAAGACTCGCACTAGGGACTCTGGGTGGATTATAATAAATACTTACATATGCTCATGAAAACTAAAATTTCGGCAAATGCCTACTTACATACATACATTTATTCACGTCAGTATTCTCCTCGGGTGCAGGCAGAGGTGTTATAATAACAACACACACTTTTCACACAAGATGATTAAGTGCCAACGTGACAGTGAGTCCATCGCCGTCTCAGCCACTATACATACGTGTTTGATTACTTCTCAGACATATGCAGGTTTCCTCACGATGTTTTCCTTCACCGTAAAGCACGTGGTGTGACATCACTGCACATAAGTTTTTAGAAAAACTCATTGGTACAGGCCCCGCTGGGATTCGAACTTACGTCGCTTGTGTAGCAGGAGACTGCTCAAAACCCACGGCCACTTTTGACACATGTCCTGACACAAAAATTTACACCTAAAAACCTACATCTAAATATCTAAATATATATAAGTCAAAGGTGACTGACTGACTGACATAGTGATCTATCAACGCACAGCCCAAACCACTGGACGGATCGGGCTGACATTTGGCATGCAGGTACATGTTATGACGTAGGCATCCGCTAACAAAGGATTTTGATTATTCTACCCCCAAGGGGATAAAATAGGGGATGAAAGTTTGTATGAAACTAAATCTACGGGTAAACCGGTAAAACTAAAAATACCGGGGCACAGCTAGCAGGTAATAAACCTGAACAGGTTAGCAATAAAGTCAGTCCGTAGAATGAGTCTCAAATTTTCTGTAAAACGCAGGTGAAACCGAGGGATTCAGCTAGTTTCCTAATGAAAATGATTATTAATTATAGCAATTTAGTTGAGTATACCTTAATGCGAAAGGGTTAATAGAAATTGGACCGTAAATACTGCGCTTTATGGTTCAAATTACTGCAATTGTAACTTAACGAAGTGAAATGATCCTTAATGCCCTGTGTTAAGAGTTGTTTTAGTTTAACTGTTATATTGTTGGGGCTTATTGGGAATATTACTGGCTGTACCCTACGGCTTCTCCCTTAAGCCCGGGTCCGTGGGTGACTGGCAAAAAACGTCACATTGTCGTAGTATTTTTAAACATATTCTTTTATATTAATAAATAATTTCAAAAATCTATACAGATAAATAAAATTGAAGTGTCTGTTTGTAATTCCAAACTAAAAGCCTTTCACTAAATGCATATGAAAGTGTACACGATACTGACACTTCTGAACTGAATTTTTTTCTTCTGCACTGACATTTTTCTCCGTCTGTCTGTCTGTTTGTTCCGGGTAATCTCTGAAACGGCTGGACCGATATTAACGGGACTTTCACTGACGGGTAGCTGATGTTTCAAGGAGTAACTCAGGCTACTTTTATTCATTAAAAATATTAGGGTTCCGCAACATGAAGCATGAAACTAAATGTCCGCGGGTGAAACCGCAGGGCACAGCTAGTGTAAATATAAAATTACAACAAATTATACATATGCTCACGCCTGTATCCTATTGGGGTAAGCTGAAATGAATACTTCTAACTTTAGATAAAGGTTTTTATGTAAATTAACATTTTTCGGTAGATTATTACAAAGTGTTCTTCACAGAAGCCTTCTTATTCTTCCCTCCATGTATGAGTGGCGACCTTACTCACCTTGTGAACACAACACTACTCTAAGGTACCATTATATGTGTGGTATCTTCTGTAACGTGGACGGTACAGGCACCAGTCGGAGAGCTCCAGATATCGATGGCATGTATTCATTATGAACTTAAACTATAATAACAACGAATAGGGCACGATAAAACCGATACAAATCATCTCCCTGGCCTTATCCCATGTATTTGGGGTCCGCACTTGATTCAACCCGATGTGGCTGATCACCTGATTTTTATACGAAGCGACTGCCATCTGACCTTCGCAACCCCTTTTTCGAGGAAAATCGGCAATCTGGGTTAAGCCAGTTGTCAGACTTTCTTAGGCCTCTGACTGACCTGTAACGATTGCTAAAGATGTTAAATAGTCAACCGGGACCGACGGCTTAACGTGCTCTCCGAGGCACGGAGGGAACTCCCGCGGTCACCCATCCAGCTACTGGCTAGACGTATGGTTGCTTAACTTTGCTGATCGCATCATATGCGCAATAGCAACTGTGCCACGAGCCCCTCGTATATATATAATATAGATAAAATACCCCTTAAATAGCCCCTCACATAGATAAAACCAATACAAATACAATAAACAAATTAAAATCATACTTACAGTCCCGTTAAGGTCTACCTATCTGTCCGAGACCACCGTGCTCCCAGCCTCAGTGTCAAAGCCTCCATTCACTGCTGGCAGCTCTTTCATACATTTCTTTTGAGTGATCTTTTTCATTAACTACTGTAAAACACTGTGAAAGGCTTTGTGGGGTTTCTTTGTGCGGAAAATGTAATGTAAACTTTTGAATGACTGGTTGTTTCCCTTCATTAAAAGAAGCCGAAATATGACAACAGAGTCCCTAGTGCGAGTTTTCTTAAAATCGCCGTCACAAGTGATCGCGTCGACGTAAACGCAGATTAGTATGGGCTCACAATAGTGTCATGTTTAGGGCGACAGAGGCGCTGTTCCGATCCTATACAAATCTGCGTTTACGTCGACGCGGTGACTTGTGATGGCCGCAGTGAAAAACTCGCACTAGGCCCTCAGCTATCACCTTCGTGCGGGATCAACTGGGATGAGGCCCATACAATTACTGAAGAACAGAGAGCAGCAGTGTCTGCTCAACAGCTAATGTGTGTCTTAGACGTCATAATGTAATTACCCACATAATTAGTACCTAATAATATAATTTGCTGTGTGGTGGTTTCTCCCGCGTAGATTTAGTTTCATCCTTGTTGTCGCAGAACCCTAATATTTTTGATAAATAAAAGTAGCCTAAGTTACTCCTTGAAACATCAGCTACCTGCCAGTGAAAGTCCCGTTAAAATCGGTCCAACCGTTTCAGAGATTACCCGGTCAAACAGACAGATATACAGAGAATAATTTAAAAATGTTGTTTTTCAGTGTCTATAGCGTGTATACTTTCATATGCATTTAGTGAAAAGCTGTTATTTTGGAAATACAAACAGACAACTTCAATTTTATTTATCTGTATAGATATAAATGTCTATATAAGTATATCAGGACACCACATAGGCTATTTGAATTACATTTTCGTGGAAGTTAAATTATACACGGGTGTGTATATATTATTATAAATATACTTGAAAGGGTCGTATCATAAGGTAAGGTGATAGTTAGTGTATAGCGCTGTGTACTATATGCCACGTGTGTGTGTGTGTGTATGTATGTGTGGGAGCTCATATCTGTCTCAATAAGATAACTGCGCACAATAGCCACTTGTGGAGGCCCCTACTATGGTGTACAAGTGGATGTGGAATGACTGTGATAGGAAACTTTGTCTTTATATGAGTACAGTGATTGTGATTTCATTGCTATCTGACCTTTGTAACCCCTTTTACGAGGCAAATCGGTAATTTACGAGGTTGTCAGACTTTAGACCTCTGACTGACCTGTAACGATTGCCAAAGATGTTAAATTGGCAATTGGGACCGACGGCTTAACGTGCTCTCCGAGGCACGGAGGGAACTCCCGCGGGTCCCATACAACTACTGGCTAGGGTTGGTGTTGCTTAACTTTGCTGATAGAAAGATACGCGCAGTGGAAACTGTGCCACGAGCTCTTCATATATAATATACTATCGAATGTCACGCGGTTTCACCCGCGTAGTTCCCGTTCCCGTGGGAGTACGGGGATAAAATATAGATTATATTAATCAGTGATAATGTAGCATTCAAATGGTGGAAGAATTTTTAAAATCGGTCCAGTACTGTTTGAGTCAATTCGTTACAAACATACATTCAAATCTTTTTAATATTAGTATATACAGAGAGTGAATTGAACCAAAAACAAATTGCGAGACCCCATAGTAACTCTCTCTAGTATTCGTATTGTATGAAGCCTTTTCACGTGTTCCCAGATACAGAGCCTGCATTGTAATAACAACTCTAGCTACCTTTGAACAGAGCTGCATGTCGCTTGGCTATTCATTCACGATACAATACCGTGTATTTATTTAGTGAAGTGACTAACGGTTATATTATGTTGTTATGTCATATTCATGGCAGTTAATAGTGCTTTTGATATATATTTCGATATATTCGATATAAGAAGCTGTACGTAATGGCTATTTATTCCAAACTAGCTGTTTCACCCGCGTAGATTTAGTTTCATCCTTGTTGTCGCGGAAGCTTAATATTTTTATAAATAATTGTAGCCTAAGTTACTCCTTATAACATCAGCTATGTGCCAGCTTAAATCGGTCCAGCCGTTTCAGAGATTTCCCAGAACAAACAAAGAAAAAAATTCAAATTAAATTTTTTTGTGTCAGTAGCGTGTATACTTTCATATGCATTTAGTGAAAAGCTGTTATTTTAGAATTACAAACAGACACTTCAATTTTATTTATCTGTATATACATATATTGGAAGTAAATTGTGCCCCGCGATTTCACTCGCATATACTCGTAAATCTCAATATGAACGACGAATATTTAATTAATTAAATATTATATAATAACTTTTTATGATGGCAAACGTTTGGGTACGAATGACTATGTGACCCCCTTCTGGCGCCACGGCTGGATCCGACCCTGCATGCTACCGCCAGGTTCGGAAGGTTGCTTTTACTGAGAACAACCTGGCAAGAAACTCAGTCATTACTCTTATCAAAAATATTATACAATTTTGAAAATACAAAATAAATTGCATAAGAAATGTTGGGTTATCCTCTGCGTAAACCTTCTCATTTGTGTATTGTCTTCCGTGCGGTGGACAGTCGGACAGCGGCGATGTTGGAGCTGAGTCCCTAGTGCGAGTTTTCTTAAAATCGCCGTCACATGTCACCGCGTCGACGTAAACGCAGATTTGTATGGGATCACAATAGTGTCATGTTAAGGCCGACAGAAGCGCTGCTCCGATCCTATACAAATCTGCGTTTACGTCGACGCGGTCACTTATGACGGCGGCAGTGAAAAACTCGCACTAGGCACTCTGATCTCTTTATACACACACGGCACGGGGGATCTTATGTAATTGGTTGTATATTGTTCCAGAGGAGGAGTGCGAGGACCTGTGTCCGCTGGCGCGCCACCGGCCGGAGCCGCCGCGAGCGCTCGCGCAGACCACGCGCTTCACTGCTCATGAGATCAAGCTCATGTACCGCGGGTTCAAGCAGGTATTGTACCAATAATATCGAAGAACAAGCGCAGTTATTTAAAGTTTACTCTTCGACCTGCACTACGTCTATAACACATCGAAATATTTGAGTATTACCATCTGTCCCCGTATGGGGATAAATGGGAATGTGGTATCTGTCCCCAAATTAAGTCCAAATTTAAATGGTGGTAATCGAAAGTGTATATCCCAAAAATTGGTTTTTAATTAGTGTCCGTCCTCAAATGGAACCAAATATGACTAATAATAATACGATCCTCTTGTCTTTTATGGTGTTGTCCTCAGTGCGTTGACATCATTGTAATTTGAGCAGATTTGAGTAATAAAAGGAGCCGTGGTGGCCTTGAGGTTTGATCAATTCCCTGCTACACAAGCGACGCAAGCTCGAATCCCAGTGGGGCCTGTAAAAATGAAGTTTTCTCAAAACTTATGTGCAGTGATTTCACACCACGCGCTTTACGGTGAAGGAAAACATCGTGAGGAAACCTGCATAAGTCTGAGAAGTAATTCAACCACGTATGTATAGTGGCTGAGACGGCGATGGACTCACCATCTGTCACGTTGGCACTTAATCATCTTGTGTGAAAAGTGTGTGTTGTTATTACAACACCTCTGCCTACATCCGAGGGGAATACAGGCGTGAGGATATGTATGTAATCTGATGACTGTATGTTTCAGGAGTGTCCCTCCGGCGTGGTGGATGAGGAAGCCTTCAAGAATATATTTTGTCAGTTCTTCCCATTGGGGGGTGAGAATACATCACATCACATTTTAGACAAATCTATACAGATAAATAAAATTGAAGTGTCTGTTTGTAATTCCAAAATAACAGCTTTTCACTAAATATGAAAGTATACACGCTACTGACACAAAAAAAACAAGTTTTAATTTTTTTTTCTGTCTGTCTGTCTGTATGTCTGTTTGTTCCGGGTAATCTCTGCAATGGCTGGACCGATTATAACGGGGCTTTCACATGCAGGTAGCCGATGTTTCCAGGTGTAATTTAGGGTACTTTTGGTTATTAAAAATATTTGGGTGGCGCGACAATAAGGATGAAACTAAATCTACCGCGGAGCACAGCTATAATAACAAAAATATTACAAATATTTGTGAGCATGGCAAATAAGAGACTCTAATTGTGACTTGTGTAAAGATTAAATAAAGGGACCCAATAGTTGGCACCCGATACAATGACTATAATGAAATTGGCCTCCATTCATCTTGGCACGTGCTTCATACAATTGTTATAAGGATATCGGCTGTTTCCAAATTATATATAAGTCTGTAGCTTTAGATAATAAGTTAGGATTGATCGTATTGAATGAAGGCAAGTTAATAAGCAATAGATTTATTATAATGTATTATTCTCCCCAAATTATGACATGCTGGATCAGCCAGTGGCTCTCGTTCTGAATGTTCTATATACAGGATGTCGGGGAAACCGGGACAGCTCTTAAAATATGTGATAGGGTATAATTTTAGGAAGCAATTAAAATTATTATGACAAATATATTTTCTTCCGTTTTCGAGTAATTGATGTTCAAAGTTGACCATATCAAGACCTTATTTTCGCATAAAAATCAGCTGTAATGTAGAGTTATTCACGTGAAATCTAACTACGTTTTTATTTTTTTTCTCCCACTAATAAATCCTGAAATAATCCCATAAAATATTTTTTCGAAACCATTAACCTTCCCCTTAATTGAACAAGTGCAATGACCGCGTACGTAATGTAGGTAAACGCGGGCGCGCTTTCATTCAATCGCTTAAGGCCGCGAGCTCTTCGGCCCTTAGCAACCATAGCCTATAACTACGTTATCGTTGGAGCTAGATATTTTACGACTTCAACATAGTGATATATTCATAAAACCCTACAACTTCTAGAAGACAACTGTTCCTTTTTCTCCGACACCCTGTGTATCTATATAGATAAATAAAATTGAAGTGTCTGCTTGGCAGCCTTTCACTAAGGGCGTACCCTTGTATACAATGTACTGAGGTAGAAAAACCAATTTTCAAAGTAATTACAACATAAGCCTTCCTCTTCGGGGAATACAGACGTGTGCATAATATGTATGTGGATGGATTGATAATTTGTTTATAATGATTGTTCGCAGACGCCACGCAGTACGCTCAGCTCGTGTTCAACTCCATCAAACACAAACAGACGGGCAAGGTCAACTTTGAGGTTAGTATACACATATATTAAAATACAAAAGATACAACAAATACAAATTTAAAAATAAGTGTGTTTGTAATTTCAAATTTACACCTTTGCACTAAATGTTTATCAATATATATAAGGTAAAGACATTCATTTTCTCTGTCTGTCTGTCTGTCTGTTTGATTCTACTAATCTCTGAAACAGGTGGACCGATTTAACGGGAAGTAACTTTGGCTACTTTTATTTTAGAGAAAGTTTTTATTAATTATCCTACGTGTGTTAAACCGAGGGCACAGCTAGTTTCAAAAAATCATTGATGTTTGATTCGGGTTCTCATAACATCGGTGTAACTGATGCAACTCTTTCCATTTGTCTCGGTTCAGTGCCATCTTTTTGACTTCGTTACGACAGACACATTAATGTTCTATCGATGGATCAATCAATCTCAAATATCAATTGTCAGGAGTTCCTGGAGATCCTGTCCCGCGTGGGTCGCGGCTCGGTGCAGGAGAAGGTGTCGTGGGTGTTCGCGTTGTACGACGTCGACGGCGACGGGCGCATCTCGCGCGCGGAGATGGTGCGGGTCGTGCGCGCCATCTACGCTCTGCTCGGGGCCGGCGCCGCGCCGCCCGTGCACAGCGCCGCCGCCGAGGACCACGTCGATCGGATATTCCACGTGAGGCGACGCTCTCTGCTATACTAGTACTCGGGGGTGACGGTAGATGGCGCCACATGACAGTAGATTCTCCGCTCGCTACATAGATGGATACTGTCTAACAAATTCATAGTTGTTTACTGGGTAATTAAATGTACATGACGTAAGCTGAGTTTTTTGCCGGTTCTTCTCGGGTTAGTAGCCAAACCGGTGGTCGATTCCTCGACATTCATAAGTGCCTTACCAGGGCCTAAACTGAATAAATCATTTTCATTTTCAAAGTTTGAGTACAAATACGAGTACACGAGATTTCGATTTATGCTTTCCACGAGGAAGTGAGCGGCTGTTATATTGCTGTAATGTGCGACGCACGTACTCAATCAAGTGCTATTACTTTAATACTTACACTATAGCTTTTAGAGACATTTAGGGCTAATATTTGCATTGATGAGGTTTTCAATGTGTGTGTCTCAGTTGATGGACACGAACAGCGACGGCGTGGTATCGCGCGAGGAGTTGGCGCGGTGGTGCGCGCGCGACCCCGCGCTGCTGCAGTCGCTCGACACGCTCGACACCGTGCTGTGACACAGGTGTGCTGCTCACTGAACTACCTAAGGCTTACACAAGACTGGAGCCTAACAACTCTGCTCTTTTGTTCTAATCTACGTTACAAAGCTATGTCCGAGTATACGACTGTTCGTAAAGTACGTTATGCAGCAGAGATGTGGTATGTAGATGAGATGAAGAATTGAGCTGTGATAGCTCTTTTAGGTGATGTTGACTGACAGACGCATGAATCACAAATGACATTTCTAACTGTGCAAGCGTCTGTCATCTATGTATTTTCTATGCAAATGTCTTATTCTCCTTACAGATCTGACACTGTGCGTGCATCGTGTTCAACGAACACTCCCCCCTCCCCCCCGGCTGCGCCCCCCCGCCCCGAGGGCAGTGTGGGGGAGAGGGTGGTGGCCGCACTGGTGGAGGGGAGGGGGGAGAGGCAGAGGGTGCCCCCTCCCGTGCCTGCCAGGGTCATTGCCTCTGTAAGTGACAGCACTAATATCCATCTGATAACTCCCATTGCAACACTAACTTTTGCAACACCGCTATGGGTGGTCTCACGAAGAAATCTGAAGGGAGGCAGATGAAGACCACACACTTTACATCAAATTAGATATTCATTATACTAAAGTCAGTCGATGGCTCTCACACACAACTCCAGTTGTGTATTCTCAGACTTATGCAGGTTCCTTCACGATGTTTTCCTTCACCACAAAGCTCTAGTTGCTAATATTCATTCACTATATAGTTCAAGCTATAAGAATTGATGTGTTTAAAATGTTCTTGTATTTTGGTTTAGGTCACAGAGGAGACTGCACATCGCAAGTCAAAACGTCACGCTCAACGCTCTCCTACGCACAAGCAGCCGCGGTGAAGCAATATATACCTTAAGATTACTATTTTAAAGTGCAAATCTCTTCCTCCACACATCTAGCTTTAAATTGGCTAAATAATTTTAAATTCTTACAAATAGCACAATATCGTCGAGATAAACAAAATTTTTAATTCTTATTAAATTAATTGGTATTTTACGGTTAATAATACTAAGTGTATTTAAATAATTAAATTTATCTACCCCAAATACTTATATTATGAATATAATGTTTATTATAAAGGTTCGGGTGAAGGCGAGGGTAGTGTTAGCGGTATCTGATAATAATCGACGCTCGAGTCAAACGTGTCTTATGATCTTCGTAATGTTCTAATATTATTAATTGTAATTCATCTACTAGCTGTTCTCTTCTTTACTTATATCATATTAAGTCTGTTCTTTATTTCATGCGATAAATCTTATTTATTTATTTATTGCGTTTATGTTAGTCACATTAATATACAAAATAATCTTAATTATAATGATAACCTTAGCAAGCTAACATAAGCCCTGTTAGGGCACAGCAAAACATGAGACATCTACAAGACAGTACCTACTATTTCAGTCCAGAGTCCCTAGTGCGAGTCTTCTTAAAATCGCCGTCACAAGTCATCGCGTCGACGTAAACGCAGATTTGTATGGGCTCACAATAGTGTAATCTTTAGGCCGACAGAGGCGCTGCTTCGATCCTATACAAATCTACGTTAACTTTGACGCGGTGACTTGTGACGGCGGCAGTAAAAAAAACTCTCACTAGGCACTCAGATAGTCTTTTACCGTGGCTACATCGGAAAAAAATACTCGGTTGGCAATTGTGGATGGCAGTATTTTACTTGCTGGCAAGTCAAAATAATGTATTTGAATTGCTTTTAATTGAAACGTTGCTATTGTAATGAGATCACTATCTTGTCACGCTCTGCTCAAGTTAAAAAAGCGTCTACTGGGGACCAATCGCGAACACTGTTTTAGTTAGAGACTTGTACGCAAATGTGCTGAAGACTCAGAGCGCGATGTAGGTCGACATCTATTTGTTCACAAACGCGGTTGTTAGGTATTAGCGCCATTTATGTATCGAGTGGAGAAGTTCTGCTGCACTTTAGTTTGTTCTGTGTAATCTTGTTGGTAAAATGATTCTTTCATATAAATTAATCTTTATGTTATTAAGTTATAGGATGTCCATAGTAATGTGCTAGCTCAATGACATCTCTATTAACGTTATTATTGTTGAGTAATGAAGAGAACTGTTATGTAGTGTTAGATTAAGGACAAGCAATATTTACTATAACTACGTATTTAATATTTCAAGAGATCTATTTCTACACAATAGATTTAATAGAACCCTGTCGCTTTCACGTGTTAATTCTACACGAGCTATACCTCGGCATTGAATGCTTGTGTTCTGCTGCGACAGGGTTCCTAGTAGATCATTACATACGCTTCAGCTAGCTTGTTTAACTTAAAGCGTGCGGAATTTCCGAGTAACTTTGGACCTTATGTAAGTTAAAATAAGCGTTAACGACGTTATAATGTTATTATCTTTAACTGCCTGATAAAGCCCATGGCTCAAACTATGTAATAGAAAATACATCTTCTAACTTACGCTGTATTGAGGCCGAAGGTGCAAGCAGATGCTACAACACCATTTTTCACCAAACATGATTAGTAGCGAGACAACATAATATGTGGTGGGTCCATCGCCGTCATAGATTAATCCCAAGTTATCAATACATAAATAAATTAATAATCGCCGAAATGTGGTTGTTAACTAAAGATGGCAGTCACTTTGTGTATTAATATCGGGCTTGTTAGGTTTGGGATAGGGCCAGGGTGATGATGTCATCTCATTCTTCTATTGGTAATTGAAATGATTGTAATAATTCCTTTGTTCTTACAATAGCATTAGCACTACATTAAGTCGCCCTCATACTGTAAGCCTTATTATATCTACGTGTATAATATAATTAAGGCTGGACCGATGTACACTGTTCTAGAGATGAATTGAAAAATGTATAATGCATTTTTTGACGCCCCAATTTTGAAAATGTCTGGCGATAGTAATTATTTCGTAGTCCTGTTTCTGTATTATCATATGTTTTTTATCAATTCTTTTCAAAGCGCAGTGTACATTAGTATCCAGACATTATTTGTACTTAAACATGAGCCTGCCAAATAACTGTCTTAGTATCTGAACTCAAAACCAAAATAATATCACAGTTTTGATTGTAACGATGATATAAGGCCGGGGACAACTTCAATACACAAATGTCTACAAAAAAAATTAATATGACCGGTTCCAACTGTCTCCAGCTTGTGGTGAAACAGTATGTGAAGAGGCCGTATGTGTATCACTTCAGTGGTAAAAGAATTCAGCATAATTATTATCATCTAAAAGTTGTTCTGTGGCAAGTACTTACGCTTAGTATATTTCTAAGTCCATTTTAAAACTTGCGACCAATCATTAATGTGTGTGTGCGTGTGTGCTCGCCTGTGGACTGAGCGTAACGGGTATTAGAGAATGGATATACTTAAATACATGTTTTTTTTTTATATATGCATGTGTTCCGCCTTGCTTCAATTGTAATTCATGGATGAAAACAAAATGCACATAACATGTAATATGACAAAAATGTTTGAAAACATTAAACAATAAAACATAGTTTTTTTTATTTTTTTGTTTTGAATGAATTAAGGAAGATTTTCTTATGATCTGTATAAAATATTTAATAAAACTTGCCAGGACAAGTGATCAGAGCACCGCACGCACGAGATCATAAATAAACTATATTTACCAGCTTATTTGTGTTTTATTCAATATGCAATGATGCGACTCGCGCTGTGCTCGCCTCGTGAGACAACTGCCATCAACAAAGAAATAATAAAACAATACTTATCCGTAATAAAACACCCTAATTTTGAAACGTTGTTTTTTTTTTTTTTTTTATTTTTTTTTTTTTATATTTATAATTCACTTGAACAAAACATTATAAGTAATATTGGAAGTTAAAGTATGATGATAAAAAAAAATAAATGCAATCCACCAAAAAATCACGTCAGTGATAATTCAACACCGATGTGTGTTCAAAAAAAAAAAAGATTACATATTGTACTAAGAATAATGTCACGTCACACTTGTAAAAAGTTCTGCTAAAATACACAAAAGTCAATACAATTTCTCGGGTTGGTTGGTTGGTTGGTTGGTTGGTTGGTTGGTTGGTTGGTTGGTTGGTTGGTTGGTTGGTTGGTTGGTTGGTTGGTTGGTTGGTTGGTTGGTTGGTTGGTTGGTTGGTTGGTTGGTTTGTTGGTTGGTTGGTTGGTTGGTTGGTTGGTTGGTTGGTTGGTTGGTTGGTTGGTTTGTTGGTTGGTTGGTTGGTTGGTTAGGTTAGGTTAGGTTAGGTTGGGGTGCAAGGCCAGGAGACCTCCTCGTGTGCCCGATCCATTGTTTGTCCTAAGGATACGTCCGAGGGAACGACAATGGCTTCGGGACGGTGCACCCTGGACGTCGACGACAGCCTCTTCGGGGGCCTTCATCGAGTGACTTAGCTCCTCGATGGCGATCCCTGGGGACACTGTCGTCGATGACCAACACCTGGCACTCGACGCAGGTGGCGGAGGTGGAATTCGCTCCTTGTACGTCTCTGTTCAGCAGAGATGACAATGGATGCGAGCCTGCGTCACCCATTCCCAAGGTTCGGCGTGCCTATGGGAACTAGACCTTCTGTCTAGGACTGGGGGGTAGTACCCAGTCAAACGTCAGGGGGAGGGGAGGCACTCCGAAAGGGGTGCCCGGGGTTGACGCTATCTCGCTCGTCACCCCGTGAATGCCGTAATCACCGACTCTTCCTTCAACAATTCCAGTTAGCGAGGCTGGATACGTCGGGGAGTCGGTGACCGGAGAGGGCTTGCCTTAATTGGCTGGCCTGCGAGGAGAAAACCTCTATAAAAATCCGACAGCGAAGTCGTGAAAACCTGAGAGGCTCTGGGCCACCTCTCAGTATATAAGTCCCCCATTGTCGGAATGGGCGTCACCCGGCAATGGTCTTTAGTTCGACCCATACTCGTGGGAATAGTTATGGAGACAATTAATAAAAACAAAAATAAACCGATGGTGGAAGGAGAAAAAAAAGGAATGGAGGGAGAAAAATCCCTAGAAGGAAAGGGGTCTACGGGGGAGAAGCAGTCGCTTGCCCCCGTTGTTGTTTTGGAGAGCTGCAGTATTGGAGCTGTGGCGACGCGACCGAGGTCACAGAAGAGGAGCAGGACGAACTCCGGCTCCTCCTGCGGCGAGCAGACGACCGCCAAGGTCGGCACGGCGACGCGTGGCCGCACGCGCCCACGTGCCACAGCCCGAATAACGCGTGACGGGTCAGGCCGCTTTATCCGGCCACCCACACCTTGCGCGGGGAGCGAGCGGGACGAGGACAGCGATGCGATGTCGGACATGTCGCTCGTGTCGCTGACCTCAGGGGAGGTTGAAGTGGCGTCAAAGGCGGGTCCCTCAGGCACATGCCGAGCGGCCTTCCTAAAGGAGGACGCGGACGACTTGTTCGGTTCCGAACTGGCCCTGACCAATACCAGGGCCAAAAAGAAGCTGCCCTCGATAGAGGAGCTCAAAAAGAGGATGGGAGAGATGTCCACCGGCGAGTTGGGCACCCTCATAAAGGACCAGCAGACGGCGGTTGAGCGGGTTGCGGACAGGTCGAAGCACCTGAAGGGCAACTTCGTGCACCAGCTTCGTGTGAGTGCACGAAGGACCGAGGCGGCGTCGCTTGTTTTAGCGATGAGAACGTCTGCGGGCGCAAACACGGAAAGGCTGGAGCGTGAAAACGCGGAATTGCGCTCGCAGATGGCGGCTCTCTCCGCCAGGATGGAGAAGCTGACGGAAGAGCTCTCTGTCCTTCGCGGGGTGGGTAGGGGAAAGGCCAGTGATGCCGCCTCGGCACCGCCCTCGGGTGTGGAGGATCTCACGCGCGCTATCATGGTCCAGGTGGGGACCATGATTGGCGCGCGGTTTGAGGCCTTGGAGGA
The DNA here is from genome assembly GCA_964035505.1 of Watsonalla cultraria. Taxonomy (NCBI): domain Eukaryota; kingdom Metazoa; phylum Arthropoda; class Insecta; order Lepidoptera; family Drepanidae; genus Watsonalla; species Watsonalla cultraria. The sequence goes on along the minus strand of OZ037741.1, from coordinate 51,470 downwards.
GAGGCTGCTCCCCGAAAGGCGCATGCGTCCCCAGCTCGCTGCGGATGCCAGGAGAGCGCCCCAGACACCTGCCGGGCCATCTGTTGGGCTGGAAGCCCCAGCTTCTCTGGCACCCGCGCCAGTGATTCCGGGGCGCAAGAAGAAGGGAAGGGGGGGCAGGAAGAATAGGAGGAGGACACCGGCCACTGTGCCAGTGCTGCCGGTTCCTGCTCCTCCCTCAGCTCCTGTCCCTGCTCCGCGAGCTGTGCAGGTCCAGCCCCCTCAGGTGTCCTGGTCCACCGTGGTGGGGCGAAAGGCCCAACCGAGGGCTGGGCCGAGTACGGGGCCCCAACGGTCTCCTCCCGCGGTGTCTCAGCGGCCTGCGCCTGCAAACAGGACCACGCCGCCGCGCAGTTCGGAGAGGGCACCTTCGCGGCTGCCAGCTTCCGCAGCGATCACGGTGACAATCCCAGAGGGATCGAATGTCACGTACGCTGCGGTGATGGCGGCCGCAAGAGAGAGGATCAAGCTCACCGAGCTTGGCATTCCGTCCTTACGGAACAGAAAAGCCATTACCGGTGGGCTGATCTTGGAGGTGTCCGGTCCGGACTGTGCCACCAAGGCCGACGCGCTTGCAAGCCGCATGCGCGAGTCCCTCTCTGACCTGGGCGTGCGTATTGTGCGCCCTGTCAAGATGGGGGACATGAGGGTGATGGATCTCAATGAGGCCATCACCCCCGAGGACGTAGCGGCGGCAATCGCGGAGGCCGGAGGCTGCGCGGCGGCCGATGTTAAAGTGGGGGAAATCAAGCGCGCCTCGCCCTTAACTATGGGGACAGCGTGGGTCCGATGCCCACTCACCGCGGTGCGCAAGCTGTTCGCAGCGGGGCGCATGCAGGTCGGGTGGGTGTCGGTGAGGGTTGAGGCACTGGAGGCAAGGCCTTTGCAGTGCTTCCGGTGCCTCGAAATCGGGCACGTGCGTAGCACATGTCCGAGCGCGACGGACCGGAGCTCCATGTGCTACGCATGTGGCGAGGCGGACCACCGGGCGAGTCAATGCACTCGCCCGCTGAAGTGCCCGCTCTGCGCGGACCTGGGCCGGCCCTCTGGCCACAGGATGGGGGGCAAGAAGTGCTCCGCTCCTCGTGGCAAAAGGGGCCGTAAGCCGGGTCTCGCGAAGCCGAGCGGCACGGGTCCTGTACAGCCGGGCTCGAGCCCAGCTGCGGCGGCAACTGAACCGCCAACACGGACTTAAGGCCCCTACGAGCCTTACAGTGCAACCTCAACCACTGTCGCGCGGCGCAGGACTTGTTCCAGCAGTCCGTCGCGCAGTGGTCGGTTGCACTGGCGGTGGTGGCGGAGCCATATCGCGTCGTCCCAAACCATCCTCGCTGGTTTGGTGACGACATGGACTCCGTCGCCATATATTGGGGTGGCGGTAGCGGCGACCCTCCCTGCTCCCTCATTGAGAGGGGGCTGGGATACGTCGCCGTGAACTGGGGCCGAATAGTCGTTGTGGGCTGCTACGTCTCCCCCAACTGTACCCTCGCCGTCTACGAGGCGTACCTGGACGGGGTGGCCAACTGCATGCGCAGATGTCTGCCTCGTCCCGTGCTTGTCCTGGGCGACTTCAACGCTCACTCTCGTGAGTGGGGGAGCGCCCGGGATGACCAAAAGGGGGAGACAGTGCTGGAATGGGCGGCGGCGCTGGACCTCCGGTTGCTGAACCGGGGGTCTGTCAGCACCTGCGTGCGCTGGCAGGGGGAGTCGATCGTGGATCTTTCGTGGGCGACTCCCCAGGCAGCGCGCATGGTGACGGGGTGGAGAGTGGCAGAGGAGATGGTCACATTATCCGACCATCGCTACATAGCGATGGATGTGGCCATCCGCCTTCCCCGCCCCGACAGCCGCCGCAGTAGCAGCCCGCCGCGACGATGGTCTCTCAAGCGGTTGGACAGAGATCGTCTCTGCGCCGCAGCCATCGTCGCGGCCTGGCCTGAGTGCCAAGAAGATGGGATCCTGCCCGATCCTGAAAGGGAAGCCGCCTGGTTTCGGGACACGATGACGTCCATATGTGACGCGTCGATGCCCCGGACCAGATCTGCCAAGCCCCGGGCCGTGTACTGGTGGTCGGAAAGCATCGCGGAGCTGCGCGAGATTTGCCTCCGCGCCCGACGCCGGTACACGCGTGCCCGGAGAAGAAGGCGAGCCACAGCCGAAGAGTTGGGTGGAGCCTACGTGGCCTATCGAGGCGCCACGAAGGCGCTGCAGGCAGCCATTGCCAGCGCCAAGGCTCGGTCGTGGGATGAGCTCATCGGGGGACTGGAGAGGGATCCATGGGGCCGCCCGTACAGGATGGTACTGGGCAAATTGCGCCCGTGGGTCCCTCCGTTGACGGAAACTCTGGACCCGGAATTCGTGGAGAGGGTTGTAGACACCCTCTTCCCCAGGGTCCAGAGCAGTCCCGTGCCCCCTCCTTCGGAACCGATCATCTGGACCGAAGAGATGGGGGTGACGACCGATGAGCTGGACCGAGCCGTGAGGCGCCTCGGAGCCCGAAACACGGCACCAGGCCCCGACGGAATTCCTGGTCGGGCCTGGGTGTTGGCTCTACCCAACGGGCTGGGGAACAGGCTGCGGCGGCTGTTTAACGACTGCCTACGCTGCGGCGTGTTCCCCTCAGGCTGGAAAGTGGCTGGGTTGGTTCTCCTCCATAAGGATGGTAGACCCGCAGATTCTTCCTCCGCGTATCGTCCTCTCTGCCTACTAGATGAGGCGGGTAAGCTGCTCGAAAGAGTGTTGGCGGACCGCCTCAGTACGCACCTGACGAGCGTCGGGCCGGACCTGTCGGAAGACCAGTTTGGCTTCCGACGCGCGCGGTCGACAGTGGACGCGATCATACGCGTCCGAACACTGTCGACGCAGGCTGTATCCCGGGGCGGAGTGGCGTTGGCTGTCAGCCTTGACATAGTCAACGCCTTCAATAGCCTGCCCTGGGACGCAATAAGGGGGGCCCTGGTGTACCACCGCGTGCCCCCCTACCTGCAGCGCGTGGTCTGTGCCTACTTGCGCGACAGGTGCGTGCAATATGTGGGCGGAGATGGACGAGTTCACCGGAGGGAGGTTTACTGCGGGGTCCCACAGGGATCGGTCCTAGGGCCACTCCTGTGGAACCTCGCGTACGATGCGGTCCTGCGGGTCGACCGCCCCGACGGCGTTAGCATCGTCTGCTACGCGGACGACACGCTGGTGCTAGCCGTCGGGGCCACTTTCGAGGAGACCAACCGGCTCGCCGAGCTTGGCGTGGCATGCGTCGTGGAGAAAATCCACGAGCTGGGCCTTCGGGTAGCGCCGGAAAAGACCGAGGCGCTGTGGTTCCACAAGATCCCGAGGGGAAGGGAACCACCCAGCTCGTCGGTTCGCGTAGGTGACGTGGATGTCCGGGTGGGACGGTACCTCAAGTACCTCGGTCTCACCCTGGACGGTCGCTGGGGCTTTGAGGAGCACTTCAGCCGCATGGTCCCCCGGATCAAGAGGGTAGCGGGTGCATTGCACAGACTGCTGCCCAATCTCGGGGGGCCGAGTGAAGGAGTCCGCCGCCTCTATGCGGGGGTCGTGCGATCCGTGGCTCTCTACGGAGCACCCGTCTGGTCTTCCAGATTGGGTGTTAGGCGCTGCAGAACTATGTACAATAGTATGCAGCGTCCTATGGCCATCCGGGTCGCACGAGGGTACCGGACCCTGTCTTTTGAGGCGGCCACTGTCCTGGCGCGGTTTCCGCCCCTGGACATCCTGGCGGAGATGGATGCTCGTATTTACGACCGTCTCCGCCGGGCGGACGGAACTGCGCCTCCAAATGCGGCTGAAGTGAGAAGGCAGGAGCACCGACATGCGCTCGTAACGTGGCGGGAGCGGCTGTGCGAGCCGCAGAACGCCCGCCAACGCGCTGTCGGTGCAATTTTGCCGAGCCTCGGGCCCTGGCTAAAGAGGAAGGACCACGTCACCTTCCGGCTGACGCAGGTACTCACCGGACACGGGTGTTTCGGAGAGTACCTGAATCGGATCGGTCGCGAACCGACGACGCAATGCCACCATTGCGGCAGTGACCGGGATTCCGCACAGCACACGCTGGAGCAGTGCCCAGCGTGGAGCTCGGAACGGCGAATCTTGGTCACCAGGATCGGGCAGGACCTCTCTCTGCCACGCGTAGTGACGGCTATGCTGGCAGACAGAGAGGCATGGAGGGCCGTAGTCTCCTTCTGCGAGACAGTAATGTCCCAGAAGGAGGCCTCCGAGCGGGATCGGGAGAGAGCCGATCCCTCTCGGAGACGACGGCGACGGCGGGGCGGAGGCAACGCACGCCCCGGACCGTCCACCCAATAGCCAGGGTCTAAGAATTTGGCTATGGTATCCCCTGCCTGTCGTAAGAGGCGACTAAAAGGGGGCCGGAGGGCCTGCTGGCGGTGGTCGGGGTGGGAGCTTTGACCACTGAGCCGCGGGCCCGGGAAGGTGGCAGCGCGACGTGGCTCGCGCTGCCTTGCACAGCGAGGTCTCCAGGGGCGGCGACACAGCTGCCCCGGGGATGTGCCCCGGCAAAGTGTGGGGGGACACCGGTGCGATCTATCAGAGTACCCGGAGTCCCCCCTGAGCACTGAGGATGGCCACCGGGGGGGTTTTTAAAGGTTAGGTTAGGTTGGGGTGCAAGGCCAGGAGACCTCCTCGTGTGCCCGATCCATTGTTTGTCCTAAGGATACGTCCGAGGGAACGACAATGGCTTCGGGACGGTGTACCCTGGACGTCGACGACAGTCTCTTCGGGGGCCTTCATCGAGTGACTTAGCTCCTCGATGGCGATCCCTGGGGACACTGTCGTCGATGACCAACACCTGGCACTCGACGCAGGTGGCGGAGGTGGAATTCGCTCCTTGTACGTCTCTGTTCAGCAGAGATGACAATGGATGCGAGCCTGCGTCACCCATTCCCAAGGTTCGGCGTGCCTATGGGAACTAGACCTTCTGTCTAGGACTGGGGGGTAGTACTCAGTCAAACGTCAGGGGGAGGGGAGGCACTCCGAAAGGGGTGCCCGGGGTTGACGCTATCTCGCTCGTCACCCCGTGAATGCCGTAATCACCGACTCTTCCTTCAACAATTCCAGTTAGCGAGGCTGGATACGTCGGGGAGTTGGTGACCGGAGAGGGCTTGCCTTAATTGGCCGGCCTGCGAGGAGAAAACCTCTATAAAAATCCGACAGCGAAGTCGTGAAAACCTGAGAGACTCTGGGCCACCTCTCAGTATGTAAGTCCCCCATTGTCGGAATGGGCGTCACCCGGCAATGGTCTCTATATCGACCCATACTCGTGGGATCAGATATGGAGAAATTAAATACAAAAGAAATGACGGAGGGAGAAAAACAAAAAAAGGGTGAAAGTGAGGGAGTAAAATCCCAAGAAGAGAAGGAGATTACGGGGGGAAAGCAGTCGCTGACCCCTGTAGTTGTGCTGGAAAGCTGCAGCAGTTTAGCTGCCGCTGCGGTAGCGCGTCCAAGGTCGCAGAAGAGGAGTAGGACGAATTCCGGCTCCTCCTGCGGCGAGCAGACGGCTGCCAAGGTTGGCACGGCGACGCGTGGCCGCACGCGCTCAAGCGCCGCAGCGCGTTTATCGCGCGATAGATCAGGCCGCTTCATCCGGCCTCCCACGCCTTGCGCAGGGAGCGAGCGGGAAGAGGACAGCGACGCGATGTCGGATATGTCGCTCGTGTCGCTGACCTCAGGGGATGCTGATGTGGCGTCCAGGGCGGGTCCCTCTGGCACTTGCCGAGCGGCCTTCCTAAAGGACGATTTAGACGACCTGTTCGGTCCCGACTCGGCCCTGACAAACACCAGGGCCAAAAAGAAGCTGCCCTCGGCTGAGGAGCTCCAAAAGAAGATGGAGGAGATGCCCACCAACGAGTTGGGCACCTTCATTAAGGAGCAGCAGATGGTGGTTGAGCGGGTTGCCGACAGGTCTAAACACCTGAAGGGCAGTTTCGTGCACCAGCTCCGTATGTGTGCACGAAGGACTGAGGCAGCGTCACTGGCGATGGCGGCGCGGACATCTGCGAGCGCAAACACCGAAAGGTTGGAGCGCGAGAACGCGGAATTGCGCTCGCAGATAGCGGCCCTCTCTACAAGGATGGAGCAGCTCACGGAGGAGCTCTCTGTCCTCCGCGGGACAGGCAGGGCAGAGGCCAGTGATGCCGCTTCGACACTGTCCCCGGGTATGGAGGACCTAACGCGCGCAATCATGGTCCAGGTGGGGACCATGATCAGCGCGCGGTTCGAGGCCATGGAGGAGAGGCTGCTCCCTGAGAAGAACATGCGGCCTCCACTTGCCGCAGATGCCAAGAGAGCACCCCTGACACCTCCCGGGCCATCTGTTAGGCTGGAAGCCCCAGCCTCTCAGGCACCCGCGCCTGTGATCCAGGGGCGCAAGAAGAAGGGAAGGGGCGGCAGGAGGAATAAGAAGCGGATACCAGCCACTGCCACAGCGCTGCCGGCCGCCGCTCCCCTCCCAGCTGCTCCAGCTCCGAGAACGGTGCAGGTCCTACCCCCTCAGGTGGCCTGGTCCACCGTGGTGGGTCGAAAGGCCCAACCTAGGGCTGGGCCGAGCACGGGGCCTCAACGGTCTCCTCCCGCGGTGTCCCAGCGGCCTGCGCCTGCATCAAGGCCCCCGCCGCCGCGCAAACCGGAGAGGGCACCTTCGCGGCTGCCAGCTACCGCAGCGATCACGGTGACGATCCCAGAGGGATCGGATGTCACGTACGCTGCGGTGATGGCGGCCGCAAGGGAGAGGATTAAGCTCACCGAGCTTGGCATTCCGAACGTTCGGAACAGGAAGGCCATAACCGGTGGGCTGATCCTGGAGGTGTCTGGCCCGGAGTGTGTCTCGCAAGCCGACGCGCTTGCAAGCCGCATGCGGGAATCCCTCACCGATCTGGGCGTGCGCATTGTACGCCCTGTCAAGATGGGGGACATGAGGGTGCTGGACCTTAATGAGGCCATCACCCCCGAGGACGTAGCGGCTGCAATCGCGGAGGCTGGAGGCTGCGCGGTGGCCGATGTAAAAGTGGGAGAGATTAAGCGCCCCTCGTGCTTGACCTTGGGGACAGCGTGGGTCCGATGCCCACTCACCGCGGTGCGCAAACTGTTTGCAGTTGGGCGCATCCAGGTGGGGTGGGTATCCGTGAGGGTCGAGGCACTGGAGGCAAGGCCCCTGCAGTGCTTCCGGTGCCTCGAAATCGGTCACGTGCGTAGCACATGTCCGAGCACGACGGACCGGAGCTCCATGTGCTACGCATGTGGCGAGGCGGACCACCGGGCGAGTCAGTGCACTCGCCCGCTGAAGTGCCTGCTCTGCGCGGACCTGGGCCGGCCCTCTGGCCACAGGATGGGGGGCAAGAAATGCTCCGCTCCTCGTGGCAAAAGGGGCCGTAAGCCGGGTCCCGCGAAGCCGAGCGGCACGGGTCCCGTACAGCCGGGCTTGAGCCCAGCTGCGGCGGCAACTGAGCCGTCAACACGGACTTAAGGCCCCTACGAGCCTTACAGTGCAACCTCAACCACTGTCGCGCGGCGCAGGACTTGTTCCAGCAGTCCGTCGCGCAGTGGTCGGTTGCACTGGCGGTGGTGGCGGAGCCATATCGCGTCGTCCCAAACCATCCTCGCTGGTTTGGTGACGACATGGACTCCGTCGCCATATATTGGGGTGGCGGTAGCGGCGACCCTCCCTGCTCCCTCATTGAGAGGGGGCTGGGATACGTCGCCGTGAGCTGGGGTCGTGTAGTCGTTGTGGGCTGCTACGTCTCCCCCAACTGTACCCTCGCCGTCTACGAGGCGTACCTGGACGGGGTGGCCAACTGCATTCGCAGATGTCTGCCTCGTCCCGTGCTCGTCCTGGGCGACTTCAACGCTCACTCTCGTGAGTGGGGGAGCGCCCGGGATGACCAAAAGGGGGAGACAGTGTTGGAATGGGCGGCGGCGCTGGACCTCCGGTTGCTGAACCGGGGGTCCGTCAGCACCTGCGTGCGCTGGCAGGGGGAGTCCGTCGTGGATCTTTCGTGGGCGACTCCCCAGGCAGCGCGCATGGTGACGGGGTGGAGAGTGGCAGAGGAGATGGTCACATTATCCGACCATCGCTATATAGCGATGGATGTGGCCATCCGCCTTCCCCGCCCCGACAGCCGCCGCAGTAGCAGCCCGCCGCGACGATGGTCTCTCAAGCGGCTGGACAGAGATCGTCTCTGCGCCGCAGCCATCGTCGCGGCCTGGCCTGAGGGCCAAGAAGATGGGATCCTGCCCGATCCTGAAAGGGAAGCCGCCTGGTTCCGGGACACGATGACGTCCATATGTGACGCGTCGATGCCCCGGACCAGATCTGCCAAGCCCCGGGCCGTGTACTGGTGGTCGGAGAGCATCGCGGAGCTGCGCGAGATATGCCTCCGCGCCCGACGCCAGTACACACGTGCCCGGAGAAGAAGGCGAGCCACAGCCGAAGAGTTGGGTGGAGCCTACGTGGCCTATCGAGGCGCCACGAAGGCGCTGCAGGCAGCTATTGCCAGCGCCAAGGCTCGGTCGTGGGATGAGCTCATCGGGGGACTGGAGAGGGATCCATGGGGCCGCCCGTACAGGATGGTACTGGGCAAATTGCGCCCGTGGGTCCCTCCGTTGACGGAAACTCTGGACCCGGCATTCGTGGAGAGGGTCGTCGACACCCTCTTCCCCAGGGTCCAGAGCAGTCCCGCGCCCCCTCCTTCGGAACCGATCATCTGGACCGAAGAGATGGGGGTGACAACCGATGAGCTGGACCGAGCCGTAAGGCGCCTCGGAGCCCGAAACACGGCGCCAGGCCCCGACGGAATTCCTGGTCGGGCCTGGGTGTTGGCTCTACCCAACGGGCTGGGGAACAGGCTGCGGCGGCTGTTTAACGACTGCCTACGCTGCGGCGTGTTCCCCTCAGGCTGGAAAGTGGCTGGGTTGGTTCTCCTCCATAAGGATGGAAGACCCGCAGATTCTTCCTCCGCGTATCGTCCTCTCTGCCTACTAGATGAGGCGGGTAAGCTGCTCGAAAGAGTGTTGGCGGACCGCCTCAGTACGCACCTGACGAGCGTCGGGCCGGACCTGTCGGAAGACCAGTTTGGCTTCCGACGCGCGCGGTCGACAGTGGACGCGATCATACGCGTCCGAACACTGTCGACGCAGGCTGTATCCCGGGGCGGAGTGGCGTTGGCTGTCAGCCTTGACATAGTCAACGCCTTCAATAGCCTGCCCTGGGACGCAATAAGGGGGGCCCTGGTGTACCACCGCGTGCCCCCCTACCTGCAGCGCGTGGTCTGTGCCTACTTGCGCGACAGGTGCGTGCAATATGTGGGCGGAGATGGACGAGTTCACCGGAGGGAGGTTTACTGCGGGGTCCCACAGGGATCGGTCCTAGGGCCACTCCTGTGGAACCTCGCGTACGATGCGGTCCTGCGGGTCGACCGCCCCGACGGCGTTAGCATCGTCTGCTATGCGGACGACACGCTGGTGCTAGCCGTCGGGGCCACTTTCGAGGAGACCAACCGGCTCGCCGAGCTTGGCGTGGCATGCGTCGTGGAGAAAATCCACGAGCTGGGCCTTCGGGTAGCGCCGGAAAAGACCGAGGCGCTGTGGTTCCACAAGATCCCGAGGGGAAGGGAACCACCCAGCTCGTCGGTTCGCGTAGGTGACGTGGATGTCCGGGTGGGACGGTACCTCAAGTACCTCGGTCTCACCCTGGACGGTCGCTGGGGCTTTGAGGAGCACTTCAGCCGCATGGTCCCCCGGATCAAGAGGGTAGCGGGTGCATTGCACAGACTGCTGCCCAATCTCGGGGGGCCGAGTGAAGGAGTCCGCCGCCTCTATGCGGGGGTCGTGCGATCCGTGGCTCTCTACGGAGCACCCGTCTGGTCTTCCAGACTGGGTGTTAGGCGCTGCAGAACTATGTACAATAGTATGCAGCGTCCTATGGCCATCCGGGTCGCACGGGGGTATCGTACCCTGTCCTTTGAGGCGGCCACTGTCCTGGCGCGGTTTCCGCCCCTGGACATCCTGGCGGAGATGGATGCTCGTATTTACGACCGTCTCCGCCGGGCGGACGGAACTGCGCCTCCAAATGCGGCTGAAGTGAGAAGGCAGGAGCACCGACATGCGCTCGTAACGTGGCGGGAGCGGCTCTGTGAGCCGCAGAACGCCCGCCAACGCGCTGTCGGTGCAATTTTGCCGAGCCTCGGGCCCTGGCTAAAGAGGAAGGACCACGTCACCTTCCGGCTGACGCAGGTACTCACCGGACACGGGTGTTTCGGAGAGTACCTGAATCGGATCGGTCACGAACCGACGACGCAATGCCACCATTGCGGCAGTGACCGGGATTCCGCACAGCACACGCTGGAGCAGTGCCCAGCGTGGAGCTCGGAACGGCGAATCCTGGTCACCAGGATCGGGCAGGACCTCTCTCTGCCACGCGTAGTGACGGCTATGCTGGCAGACAGAGAGGCATGGAGGGCCGTAGTCTCCTTCTGCGAGACAGTAATGTCCCAGAAGGAGGCCTCCGAGCGGGATCGGGAGAGAGCCGATCCCTCTCGGAGACGACGGCGACGGCGGGGCGGAGGCAACGCACGCCCCGGACCGTCCACCCAATAGCCAGGGTCTAAGAATTTGGCTATGGTATCCCCTGCCTGTCGTAAGAGGCGACTAAAAGGGGGCCGGAGGGCCTGCTGGCGGTGGTCGGGGTGGGAGCTTTGACCACCGAGCCGCGGGCCCGGGAAGGTGGCAGCGCGATGTGGCTCGCGCTGCCTTGCACAGCGAGGTCTCTAGGGGCGGCGACTCAGCTGCCCCGGGGATGTGCCCCGGCAAAGTGTGGGGGGACACCGGTGCGATCTATCAGAGTACCCGGAGTCCCCCCTGAACACTGAGGATGGCCACCGGGGGGGTTTTAGTGCGGTAAAAATCCCACATACCCCGATCTGCCTCTCCCAGGGCGGTCGGGGACCTTTTGAAGGTTTCCCCCTCGTCAATAAAAAAAAAAAAAAAAAAAAAAAAAAAGGTTAGGTTAGGTTGGGGTGCAAGGCCAGGAGACCTCCTCGTGTGCCCGATCCATTGTTTGTCCTAAGGATACGTCCGAGGGAACGACAATGGCTTCGGGACGGTGCACCCTGGACGTCGACGACAGTCTCTTCGGGGGCCTTCATCGCGTGACTTAGCTCCTCGATGGCGATCCCTGGGGTCACTGTCGTCGATGACTAACACCTGGCACTCGACGCAGGTGGCGGAGGTGGAATTCGCTCCTTGTACGTCTCTGTTCAGCAGAGATGACAATGGATGCGAGCCTGCGTCACCCATTCCCAAGGTTCGGCGTGCCTATGGGAACTAGACCTTCTGTCTAGGACTGGGGGGTAGTACCCAGTCAAACGTCAGGGGGAGGGGTGGCACTCCGAAAGGGGTGCCCGGGGTTGACGCTATCTCGCTCGTCACCCCGTGAATGCCGTAATCACCGACTCTTCCTTCAACAATTCCAGTTAGCGAGGCTGGATACGTCGGGGAGTTGGTGACCGGAGAGGGCTTGCCTTAATTGGCCGGCCTGCGAGGAGAAAACCTCTATAAAAATCCGACAGCGAAGTCGTGAAAACCTGAGAGACTCTGGGCCACCTCTCAGTATATAAGTCCCCCATTGTCGGGATGGGCGTCACCCGGCAATGGTCTTTAGTTCGACCCATTATCGTGGGAACAGTAATGGAAACTTTAAAAAATAAAAACACAATGATGGCGGAAGAGAAAAAAAAGGACGTAGAGGGTGTAAAATCCCTACAAGGACAGGTAATTACGGGGGGGAGGCAGTCGCTGACCCCTGTAGTAGTACTGGAGAGCTGCAGTGTAGCTGCAGCTGTGGCGGCCCGACCAAGGTCGCAAAAGAGGAGCAGGACCAATTCCGGCTCCTCCTGTGGCGAGCAGACGGTTGCCAAGGTCGGCACGGCGACACGTGGCCGCGCGCGCTCAAGCGCAGCAGCGCGTATAACGCGCGACGGGTCAGGCCGCTTTATCCGGCCGCCCACACCGTGCGCAGGGAGCGAGCGGGACGAGGACAGCGACGCGATGTCGGAGATGTCGCTCGTGTCGCTGACCTCAGAGGAGGCTGAAGTAGCGTCCAGGGCAGGCCCCTCCGGGACTTGCCGTGCGGCCTACTTCAAGGACGATACGGACGACCTGTTCGGTCCTGATTTGGCCCTGACAAATACCAGGGCCAAAAAGAAGCTGCCCTCGGTAGAGGAGTTGAGGAAGAAGTTGGAGGAGATGCCCACACTTGAGTTGGGCACCCTCATTAAAGAGCAGCAGACTGCTGTAGAACGGGTTGCAGACAGGTCGAAGCACCTGAAGGGCAACTTCGTGCACCAGCTTCGTGTGAGTGCACGAAGGACTGAGGCGGCGTCGCTTGTTCTGGCGATGCGTACATCCGCGGGCGCAAACACCGAAAGGTTGGAGCGCGAGAATGCGGAATTGCGCTCGCAGATGGCGGCTCTCTCTGCCAGGATGGAGAAGCTCACGGCGGAGCTCTCTGTCCTCCGCGGGGCGGGCAGGGTAGAGGCCAGTGAAGCCGCCTCGGCACTGCCTTCGGGTGTTGAGGACCTCACGCGCGCTATCATGGTCCAGGTGGGGACCATGATTGGCGCGCGGTTTGAGGCCTTGGAGGAGAGGCTGCTTCCCGAGAGGCGCATGCGTCCCCCACTCGCTGCGGACGCCAGGAGGGCAGCTCAGGCGCCTGTCGTGCCACCTGCCGGACCGCCTGTCGGGCCACCCTCATGCCCGGCAGCCCCGGCCTCTGGGGCACCTGCCCCGGAGACGCCGGGACGTAGGAGGGGAGGGAGGAGGAACAGGAGGAACAAGCGGAGCCCGGCCACTGCCACAGTGCTTCCGACCGCTGCTCCTCCTGCAGCTCCGCGGGCAGTGGGAGTCCGTCGTGGATCTTTCGTGGGCGACTCCCCAGGTAGCGCGCATGGTGACGGGGTGGAGAGTGGCAGAGGAGATGGTCACATTATCCGACCATCGCTATATAGCGATGGATGTGGCCATCCGCCTTCCCCGCCCCGACAGCCGCCGCAGTAGCAGCCCGCCGCGACGATGGTCTCTCAAGCGGCTGGACAGAGATCGTCTCTGCGCCGCAGCCATCGTCGCGGCCTGGCCTGAGGGCCAAGAAGATGGGATCCTGCCCGATCCTGAAAGGGAAGCCGCCTGGTTCCGGGACACGATGACGTCCATATGTGACGCGTCGATGCCCCGGACCAGATCTGCCAAGCCCCGGGCCGTGTACTGGTGGTCGGAGAGCATCGCGGAGCTGCGCGAGATATGCCTCCGCGCCCGACGCCAGTACACACGTGCCCGGAGAAGAAGGCGAGCCACAGCCGAAGAGTTGGGTGGAGCCTACGTGGCCTATCGAGGCGCCACGAAGGCGCTGCAGGCAGCTATTGCCAGCGCCAAGGCTCGGTCGTGGGATGAGCTCATCGGGGGACTGGAGAGGGATCCATGGGGCCGCCCGTACAGGATGGTACTGGGCAAACTGCGCCCGTGGGTCCCTCCGTTGACGGAAACTCTGGACCCGGCATTCGTGGAGAGGGTTGTAGACACCCTCTTCCCCAGGGTCCAGAGCAGTCCCGTGCCCCCTCCTTCGGAACCGATCATCTGGACCGAAGAGATGGGGGTGACGACCGATGAGCTGGACCGAGCCGTGAGGCGCCTCGGAGCCCGAAACACGGCACCAGGCCCCGACGGAATTCCTGGTCGGGCCTGGGTGTTGGCTCTACCCAACGGGCTGGGGAACAGGCTGCGGCGGCTGTTTAACGACTGCCTACGCTGCGGCGTGTTCCCCTCAGGCTGGAAAGTGGCTGGGTTGGTTCTCCTCCATAAGGATGGTAGACCCGCAGATTCTTCCTCCGCGTATCGTCCTCTCTGCCTACTAGATGAGGCGGGTAAGCTGCTCGAAAGAGTGTTGGCGGACCGCCTCAGTACGCACCTGACGAGCGTCGGGCCGGACCTGTCGGAAGACCAGTTTGGCTTCCGACGCGCGCGGTCGACAGTGGACGCGATCACACGCGTCCGGACACTGTCGACGCAGGCTGTATCCCGGGGCGGAGTGGCGTTGGCTGTCAGTCTTGACATTGTCAACGCCTTTAATAGCCTGCCCTGGGACGCAATAAGGGGGGCCCTGGTGTACCACCGCGTGCCCCCCTACCTGCAGCGCGTGGTCTGTGCCTACTTGCGCGACAGGTGCGTGCAATATGTGGGCGGAGATGGACGACTTCACCGGAGGGAGGTGTACTGCGGGGTCCCACAGGGATCGGTCCTAGGGCCACTCCTGTGGAACCTCGCGTACGATGCGGTCCTGCGGGTCGATCGCCCCGACGGCGTTAGCATCGTCTGCTATGCGGACGACACGCTGGTGCTAGCCGTCGGGGCCACTTTCGAGGAGACCAACCGGCTCGCCGAGCTTGGCGTGGCATGCGTCGTGGAGAAAATCCACGAGCTGGGCCTTCGGGTAGCGCCGGAAAAGACCGAGGCGCTGTGGTTCCACAAGATCCCGAGGGGAAGGGAACCACCCAGCTCGTCGGTTCGCGTAGGTGACGTGGATGTCCGGGTGGGACGGTACCTGAAGTACCTTGGTCTCACCCTGGACGGTCGCTGGGGCTTTGAGGAGCACTTCAGCCGCATGGTCCCCCGGATCAAGAGGGTAGCGGGTGCATTGCACAGACTGCTGCCCAATCTCGGGGGGCCGAGTGAAGGAGTCCGCCGCCTCTATGCGGGGGTCGTGCGATCCGTGGCTCTCTACGGAGCACCCGTCTGGTCTTCCAGATTGGGTGTTAGGCGCTGCAGAACTATGTACAATAGTATGCAGCGTCCTATGGCCATCCGGGTCGCACGGGGGTATCGTACCCTGTCCTTTGAGGCGGCCACTGTCCTGGCGCGGTTTCCGCCCCTGGACATCCTGGCGGAGATGGATGCTCGTATCTACGACCGTCTCCGCCGGGCGGACGGAACTGCGCCTCCAAATGCGGCTGAAGTGAGAAGGCAGGAGCACCGACATGCGCTCGTAACGTGGCGGGAGCGGCTCTGTGAGCCGCAGAACGCCCGCCAACGCGCTGTCGGTGCAATTTTGCCGAGCCTCGGGCCCTGGCTAAAGAGGAAGGACCACGTCACCTTCCGGCTGACGCAGGTACTCACCGGACACGGGTGTTTCGGAGAGTACCTGAATCGGATCGGTCGCGAACCGACGACGCAATGCCACCATTGCGGCAGTGACCGGGATTCCGCACAGCACACGCTGGAGCAGTGCCCAGCGTGGAGCTCGGAACGGCGAATCCTGGTCACCAGGATCGGGCAGGACCTCTCTCTGCCACGCGTAGTGACGGCTATGCTGGCAGACAGAGAGGCATGGAGGGCCGTAGTCTCCTTCTGCGAGACAGTAATGTCCCAGAAGGAGGCCTCCGAGCGGGATCGGGAGAGAGCCGATCCCTCTCGGAGACGACGGCGACGGCGGGGCGGAGGCAACGCACGCCCCGGACCGTCCACCCAATAGCCAGGGTCTAAGAATTTGGCTATGGTATCCCCTGCCTGTCGTAAGAGGCGACTAAAAGGGGGCCGGAGGGCCTGCTGGCGGTGGTCGGGGTGGGAGCTTTGACCACTGAGCCGCGGGCCCGGGAAGGTGGCAGCGCGATGTGGCTCGCGCTGCCTTGCACAGCGAGGTCTCTAGGGGCGGCGACTCAGCTGCCCCGGGGATGTGCCCCGGCAAAGTGTGGGGGGACACCGGTGCGATCTATCAGAGTACCCGGAGTCCCCCCAAAGCACTGAGGATGGCCACCGGGGGGGTTTTAGTGCGGTAAAAATCCCACATACCCCGATCTGCCTCTCCCAGGGCGGTCGGGGACCTTTTGAAGGTTTCCCCCTCGTCAATAAAAAAAAAAAAAAAAAAAAAAAAAGGTTAGGTTAGGTTAGGTTAGTACCCGGAGTCCCCCCTGAGCACTGAGGATGGCCACCGGGGGGGTTTTAGTGCGGTAAAAATCCCACATACCCCGATCTGCCTCTCCCAGGGCGGTCGGGGACCTTTTGAAGGTTTCCCCCTCGTCAATAAAAAAAAAAAAAAAAAAAAAGGTTGGGGTGCAAGGCCAGGAGACCTCCTCGTGTGCCCGATCCATTGTTTGTCCTAAGGATACGTCCGAGGGAACGACAATGGCTTCGGGACGGTGCACCCTGGACGTCGACGACAGTCTCTTCGGGGGCCTTCATCGCGTGACTTAGCTCCTCGATGGCGATCCCTGGGGTCACTGTCGTCGATGACTAACACCTGGCACTCGACGCAGGTGGCGGAGGTGGAATTCGCTCCTTGTACGTCTCTGTTCAGCAGAGATGACAATGGATGCGAGCCTGCGTCACCCATTCCCAAGGTTCGGCGTGCCTATGGGAACTAGACCTTCTGTCTAGGACTGGGGGGTAGTACCCAGTCAAACGTCAGGGGGAGGGGAGGCACTCCGAAAGGGGTGCCCGGGGTTGACGCTATCTCGCTCGTCACCCCGTGAATGCTGTAATCACCGACTCTTCCTTCAACAATTCCAGTGAGCGAGGCTGGATACGTCGGGGAGTTGGTGACCGGAGAGGGCTTGCCTTAATTGGCCGGCCTGCGAGGAGAAAACCTCTATAAAAATCCGACAGCGAAGTCGTGAAAACCTGAGAGGCTCTGGGCCACCTCTCAGTATGTAAGTCCCCCATTGTCGGAATGGGCGTCACCCGGCAATGGTTCCTAGTTCGACCCATACTCGTGGGAATAGACATGGAAAAAATAAACAAAACTTTGACGAAGGAAGGAGAGGAGAAACAGGAAGGGGGTGTAAAATCCCTAAACGGGAAGGAGAATACGGGGGGGAAGCAGTCGCTGACCCCTGTAGTGGTGCTGGAGAGCTGCAGTGGTCGAGCTGCAGCTGTGGTAGCGCGTCCAAGGTCGCAGAAGAGGAGTAGGACAAATTCTGGCTCCTCCTGCGGCGAGCAGACCGTTGCCAAGGTCGGCACGGCGACGCGTGGCCGCAAGCGCTCAAGCGCTGCAGCGCGAATAACGCGCGATGGGTCAGGCCGCTTTATCCGGCCGCCCACACCGTGCTGGGCGACTTCAACGCTCACTCTCGTGAGTGGGGGAGCGCCCGGGATGACCAAAAGGGGGAGACAGTGCTGGAATGGGCGGCGGCGCTGGACCTCCGGTTGCTGAACCGGGGGTCTGTCAGCACCTGCGTGCGCTGGCAGGGGGAGTCGATCGTGGATCTTTCGTGGGCGACTCCCCAGGCAGCGCGCATGGTGACGGGGTGGAGAGTGGCAGAGGAGATGGTCACATTATCCGACCATCGCTACATAGCGATGGATGTGGCCATCCGCCTTCCCCGCCCCGACAGCCGCCGCAGTAGCAGCCCGCCGCGACGATGGTCTCTCAAGCGGTTGGACAGAGATCGTCTCTGCGCCGCAGCCATCGTCGCGGCCTGGCCTGAGGGCCAAGAAGATGGGATCCTGCCCGATCCTGAAAGGGAAGCCGCCTGGTTCCGGGACACGATGACGTCCATATGTGACGCGTCGATGCCCCGGACCAGATCTGCCAAGCCCCGGGCCGTGTACTGGTGGTCGGAAAGCATCGCGGAGCTGCGCGAGATATGCCTTCGCGCCCGACGCCAGTACACGCGTGCCCGGAGAAGAAGGCGAGCCACAGCCGAAGAGTTGGGTGGAGCCTACGTGGCCTATCGAGGCGCCACGAAGGCGCTGCAGGCAGCCATTGCCAGCGCCAAGGCTCGGTCGTGGGATGAGCTCATCGGGGGACTGGAGAGGGATCCATGGGGCCGCCCGTACAGGATGGTACTGGGCAAATTGCGCCCGTGGGTCCCTCCGTTGACGGAAACTCTGGACCCGGCATTCGTGGAGAGGGTCGTCGACACCCTCTTCCCCAGGGTCCAGAGCAGTCCCGCGCCCCCTCCTTCGGAACCGATCATCTGGACCGAAGAGATGGGGGTGACGACCGATGAGCTGGACCGAGCCGTGAGGCGCCTCGGAGCCCGAAACACGGCACCAGGCCCAGACGGAATTCCTGGTCAGGCCTGGGTGTTGGCTCTACCCAACGGGCTGGGGAACAAGCTGCGGCGGCTGTTTAACGACTGCCTACGCTGCGGCGTGTTCCCCTCAGGCTGGAAAGTGGCTGGGTTGGTTCTCCTCCATAAGGATGGTAGACCCGCAGATTCTTCCTCCGCGTATCGTCCTCTCTGCCTACTAGATGAGGCGGGTAAGCTGCTCGAAAGAGTGTTGGCGGACCGCCTCAGTACGCACCTGACGAGCGTCGGGCCGGACCTGTCGGAAGACCAGTTTGGCTTCCGACGCGCGCGGTCGACAGTGGACGCGATCATACGCGTCCGAACACTGTCGACGCAGGCTGTATCCCGGGGCGGAGTGGCGTTGGCTGTCAGCCTTGACATAGTCAACGCCTTCAATAGCCTGCCCTGGGACGCAATAAGGGGGGCCCTGGTGTACCACCGCGTGCCCCCCTACCTGCAGCGCGTGGTCTGTGCCTACTTGCGCGACAGGTGCGTGCAATATGTGGGCGGAGATGGACGAGTTCACCGGAGGGAGGTGTACTGCGGGGTCCCACAGGGATCGGTCCTAGGGCCACTCCTGTGGAACCTCGCGTACGATGCGGTCCTGCGGGTCGACCGCCCCGACGGCGTTAGCATCGTCTGCTATGCGGACGACACGCTGGTGCTAGCCGTCGGGGCCACTTTCGAGGAGACCAACCGGCTCGCCGAGCTTGGCGTGGCATGCGTCGTGGAGAAAATCCACGAGCTGGGCCTTCGGGTAGCGCCGGAAAAGACCGAGGCGCTGTGGTTCCACAAGATCCCGAGGGGAAGGGAACCACCCAGCTCGTCGGTTCGCGTAGGTGACGTGGATGTCCGGGTGGGACGGTACCTGAAGTACCTCGGTCTCACCCTGGACGGTCGCTGGGGCTTTGAGGAGCACTTCAGCCGCATGGTCCCCCGGATCAAGAGGGTAGCGGGTGCATTGCACAGACTGCTGCCCAATCTCGGGGGGCCGAGTGAAGGAGTCCGCCGCCTCTATGCGGGGGTCGTGCGATCCGTGGCTCTCTACGGAGCACCCGTCTGGTCTTCCAGATTGGGTGTTAGGCGCTGCAGAACTATGTACAATAGTATGCAGCGTCCTATGGCCATCCGGGTCGCACGGGGGTATCGTACCCTGTCCTTTGAGGCGGCCACTGTCCTGGCGCGGTTTCCGCCCCTGGACATCCTGGCGGAGATGGATGCTCGTATCTACGACCGTCTCCGCCGGGCGGACGGAACTGCGCCTCCAAATGCGGCTGAAGTGAGAAGGCAGGAGCACCGACATGCGCTCGTAACGTGGCGGGAGCGGCTCTGTGAGCCGCAGAACGCCCGCCAACGCGCTGTCGGTGCAATTTTGCCGAGCCTCGGGCCCTGGCTAAAGAGGAAGGACCACGTCACCTTCCGGCTGACGCAGGTACTCACCGGACACGGGTGTTTCGGAGAGTACCTGAATCGGATCGGTCGCGAACCGACGACGCAATGCCACCATTGCGGCAGTGACCGGGATTCCGCACAGCACACGCTGGAGCAGTGCCCAGCGTGGAGCTCGGAACGGCGAATCCTGGTCACCAGGATCGGGCAGGACCTCTCTCTGCCACGCGTAGTGACGGCTATGCTGGCAGACAGAGAGGCATGGAGGGCCGTAGTCTCCTTCTGCGAGACAGTAATGTCCCAGAAGGAGGCCTCCGAGCGGGATCGGGAGAGAGCCGATCCCTCTCGGAGACGACGGCGACGGCGGGGCGGAGGCAACGCACGCCCCGGACCGTCCACCCAATAGCCAGGGTCTAAGAATTTGGCTATGGTATCCCCTGCCTGTCGTAAGAGGCGACTAAAAGGGGGCCGGAGGGCCTGCTGGCGGTGGTCGGGGTGGGAGCTTTGACCACTGAGCCGCGGGCCCGGGAAGGTGGCAGCGCGATGTGGCTCGCGCTGCCTTGCACAGCGAGGTCTCCAGGGGCGGCGACTCAGCTGCCCCGGGGATGTGCCCCGGCAAAGTGTGGGGGGACACCGGTGCGATCTATCAGAGTACCCGGAGTCCCCCCTGAACACTGAGGATGGCCACCGGGGGGGTTTTAGTGCGGTAAAAATCCCACATACCCTGATCTGCCTCTCCCAGGGCGGTCGGGGACCTTTTGAAGGTTTCCCCCTCGTCAATAAAAAAAAAAAAAAAAAAAAAAAAAAAAAGGTTAGGTTAGGTTAGGTTAGTCCCACATAACCCCCCTGCTGCCCCCGTGGCAGGGGTGCGTATCCATAAAGGATTTTACCACGTTAAAAAAAAAAAAAAAAAAAAAAAGGTTAGGTTAGGTTAGGTTAGGTTAGGTTAGGTTAGGTTAGCAGGTTCCAGGAGCAGGGCGACAGCGACTCTTCTTTCGCGTCCGCGGCTTCGGAACGCGAGGCCAGGCGCTGCTCCTTTATTCGCAGCGACAGCAATGGGCCCTCGTCGCCTGCGGTGCAAGCCAACCGCAAGGCGGAGGAAGAACGCAGACGGCGGGGCATTGAGGAGGAGATCCGGCTACGAGACCCGACGGCAGCAGCTTACAGAGATATAATAATCACAGAGGCAAAAAATATCTGCGACGTTGCTGCCAAGTCGGGGCGTCTTAAGGGCACCTGTGTGCGGGCCCTCAAGTCAGCTGCGGCAGCGATCGAAGTGGCGAGCGGCAAACTCTTTGAGAGCACCGCCACTCTCGAGACGCGGAAACTACAGGCGGAGGTGGAGCGCCTACGAGCAGAGGTAGCTCAAGTCGCTGCTCTGCGGGCGGATAACGACCTCCTGCGCGCCGAAGTGGCTGCGTTGCGAGTGGAGCTCACATGCACACGGGCGGCACCATCTAACACCAGGCCGCAGCAGCCTCCACCAGCTCGTGGAACTCCGCCACCACCGGAACAGGACGTGGCCGCCTCAGTAATGGCGGCCATGGAACAGAGGTTCGAGGCTTTGGAGAAGCGCCTCTGCCCCTCTCAAGGCGAACGTGGCAATGAAGCCATTCCCACACAGAAGGCGACCGTGGCCAGGACATCTGGGGTCGAGCCGGCTAAGCGCGGCAGGCGCCGCAAGCGAGGGCGACGAGTGGCACCAGGCCAAGAGCTACCTGGCGCTACAACTGAGCGCCCTTCGGTAGCGCAAGCGGCTTCGACCCCAGTAGAAACCTGGGCCAAAGTGGTAGGGAGGACGGGGGGAAGAAAGAAGGGAGCAAAAGAGAAGACTCCAAAAGTCCCGCTTCTCCCAAACCCACCCAAACCCAGTAGAAAGGGCAAGGTAGCCCAGCCTAGAGAGGCCAAGCTTCGCCCCCCCAAAACGGCTGCAGTGGTGATCACGCTGCAGCCTGCGGCAGAACAGAGGGGGCTCAAGTATGCCTCGGTCATCGCCGACCTCAGGGAAAAGATCTCCCTCCCTGACATAGGGATCCCCCACATCCGCATTAGGAAGGCGGCAACGGGGGCCCGAATACTTGAAGTGGCGGGGTCGGCGAATGACCAGAGGGCAGAGGCCCTGGCCGAGAAGATAAGGCAGACGCTGAGCGCCGATGACGTTCGGGTGTCCAGACCCGAGAGGCGCGCCGAGTTGCGCATCTCCGGGCTGGACGACTCAGTGTCTGCCAGTGACGTGACTGCGGCGATTGCCCGAGCAACGGGCTGTGCAGAGGGGGTCGTCAAGACCGGAGAAGTCCGTGCGACCCCCTCAGGCCTTGGAGCACTGTGGGTGAGCTGCCCGATCGCAACTGCCAAGGCACTCACTGTCTCGGGCCGGCTGCTAGTGGGTTGGGTGAGCGCCCGAGTGACGCTCCTGCTGCGCAAGCCCACCCGCTGCTTCCGGTGTCACCGGAATGGGCACGTGGCACCACAGTGCTCATCGTCTGTGGACCGCAGCGATCTATGCTACCGCTGCGGTAAGCCCGGCCACAAGGCGCGCGAGTGCTCAGCGGCACCGCACTGCGCCCTATGTGCCGAAGCGGGCAGACCGGCGGATCATGTGGCGGGCAGCAAGGCCTGCAAAGCCACGCCGGTCAAGCCGGGCAATCGCCGTAAGCCAGCGCCCACGGGGGGTATAGCCCCCGCCGCTGCCAAACCAGCTCAGCCAGCTGGTCAGGGGAAGGTGACCGCCGATGGCAAATAGTCGCCCTACGAAGGTCCTGCAGGGGAACCTCAACCACTCCGCTCGGGCTCAGGATCTATTCCTGCAGTCCCTGCTGGAGTGGTCGGTGGACGTTGCGGTGGTGGCGGAACCCTACTTCGTTCCGTCCAGGTCAAACTGGGCGGGCGATGCTACGGGAACCGTTGCCATCGCAAGCGCAGGGGACCTCTCCCTCAAGGAGAGGGGCCAGGGTTTCGTCGTCGTGGCCTGGGGGGGGTTCGCCTTCATCGGGGTGTACTTCTCCCCCAACAGACCCCTCATCGAGTTTGAAGCCTTCCTGGACGAGGTTGGGGCGGCGGTGAGACGAGCTTCACCGCTGCCGGTATTCGTCCTGGGAGACTTCAACGCTAAGTCAATGATGTGGGGCTGTCCGGCCACGGACGCTCGCGGCGAAACCCTCGAGGAATGGGCGGCTCTCATCGGAGTCTCCGTCCTAAATCGGGGCTCTGTCAGTACCTGCGTGCGGCAGCAGGGAGAGTCTATCGTGGACATCTCGTTCGCATCTCCTGCTGTCGCGACGCGAGTCCAGGGCTGGCGGGTCCTCGATGGGGTCGAGACGCTGTCGGATCACCGTTATATCCGGTTCAGCGTCTCCCCCACGACGGAGGCAAGAAGCCGTCGTACCGGTGGACGACGGTCACCTTTCCCAAGGTGGGCGCTGGCAAAAATTGACTACGACTTGCTTGAGGAGGCGGCCATTGTAAGGTCTTGGTGCCAGCCTCAGTCGCGCACAGACGACGTGGAAGACCAAGCGGCGTGGTTCCAGGAGACGATGACGGAGGTATGCGACGCGGCAATGCCGCGCGCGCGGCGCCGGCCACCACGTAGAGAGGTGTACTGGTGGTCGGCGGAGATCGCAGACCTCCGTAGGGACTGCGCCGAAGCGCGCCGCGAGTACCAGAGGTGTCGCAGGCGGCGCGCGCGCGACGAGGCAAGCGAGGGCCAGCTGTACGATGCTTACACGTCTTGTAAGAAGACTCTGCAGCTGGCCATCGCACAAGCCAAGACCCGAGGCCGGGAAGAGATGCTGGATGAGCTGAACCGGGATCCGTGGGGCCGCCCCTACCGTCACGCGCGGAAGCAGATGCGCGAGCGGGCCGCCCCACTCACCGAGTCTCTCCAGCCCCGCCTCCTCAGGGAAGTCGTCGCGGCGCTATTCCCCGCCAGTGCTGACTTTCAGCCGCCGGGGATGGCGCCGCCACCCACCGGACGTGACACGGATGCCGCCCCCGTACCCCCCATTTCGGATGGCGAAATGGGGGCGGCGATCCTACGGCTCCGCGCCAAAAAGACCGCACCAGGGCCCGACGGGGTTCCAGGCCGCGCGTTGGTCAAGGCCCTGGACACGCTAGAGGCCCGCTTCAGGGGACTGCTCGACGCGTGTCTTGCGCGTGGACAGTTCCCCTCGATCTGGAAGCAGGGCTTGCTAGTCTTGCTGCCGAAGGAGGGACGTCCTCCGGGCTCGTCGTCAGCGATGCGGCCCATCGTGCTGCTGGATGAGGCGGGCAAGCTATTCGAGCGAATAATAGCTGCCCGCATCACAGACCACTTACGCACGATGGGGCCCGATCTGGCCACCAGCCAATACGGCTTCCGAGAGGGACGCTCCACGGTCGACGCCGTGATGCGCGTGAAGTCCCTCTCGCAAGCAGCTGTCGCAGAGGGCGGGGTGGTGTTGGCGGTGTCCCTCGACATCTCCAACGCATTCAACACCCTGCCCTTCAGCTGCGTGGCTGAGGCGCTCCGGTACCATCGGGTTCCGGAGTACCTCCGACGAGTCCTCGAGGACTACCTGCTGGGCAGGAGTGTCGTGTGCGTAGACGGGGCCGGTGAGCTTCTACGTCGGCGCGTCGCATGCGGTGTTCCACAGGGATCTGTGCTTGGCCCGCTCCTGTGGAACATCGGATATGACTGGGCGCTGCGTGGCGCTCTTCCGGCCGGAGTCGACGTGGTGTGCTACGCAGACGACACTCTTGTCACAGCAAGAGCGGCGAACTATGCCGAGGCGACCCTTCTGTCGGAGACCGGAGTGGCGATCGTCATAGACCGGATCCGGCAGTTGGGCCTAAAGGTAGCCCTCAGCAAGACTGAAGCCCTGTGTTTCCACGGGCCTCGCAGGAAGCCACCAGTGGGGGCGCAGCTAGACGTAGGGGGCGTTGCCGTCGAGGTAGGGGCCGAGATGAAATATCTCGGCCTCGTACTCGACGGCAGGTGGAAGTTCCACGCGCACTTTAAGCGCCTCGCCCCCAAACTCGTCGCTGCGGCTGGTGCGCTTAGCCGGCTCCTGCCGAACACTGGAGGACCACGAACGTGCTGCCGTCGTCTGTACACCGGGGTGGTGAGGTCGATGGCCCTGTACGGCGCGCCGGTGTGGGCGGAAGCCCTGGATCGCCGCAATATGACCCTGCTTCGGAGACCGCAGCGGGTCATGGCGACCAGGGTGATCCGCGGATACCGCACTATCTCGCACGGCGCGGCCTGCGTACTGGCGGGGACCCCACCCTGGGACCTCGAGGCCAAGGTGCTCGCAGCCGTCTATCGGCGGAGTGCTGAGGCCCGAGCAGACGGCGGGGCTGCCGCGCCCGAAGACACGAGGCGCGAGCGGCAGCAGGCGCAAGAACGTGCGCTGGTCGAGTGGCAGGAGCGGCTCGCGGAGCCGGAGGCCGGGCGTCTGACCATTGAGGCCATTCGCCCGGTCCTCAAGGAATGGATGAGCCGCAAGCACGGGTCGCTCACCTACCGCCTCGTGCAGGTACTGTCCGGACACGGATGTTTCGGGAAGTACCTGCACGGAGTGGCGCAGAGGGAAGCGACCCCTAGGTGCCATGAGTGCGGCGGCGACGAGGACACCGCGCAACACACGCTGGAGCAGTGCCCGGCGTGGTCGGTGCAGCGCGATGTCCTCGCCGCCACTATCGGAGGAGACCCCACGCTGCCTTCCTTGGTCAAGGCCATGGTCGGCAGCTCTTTGGCTTGGCATGCGGCCGTGTCATTCTGCGAGAACGTCATCTCGCAGAAGGAGGCGGCGGAGCGGGCAAGGGAGGACGATCCTCTCGCAGCCCCACACCGCCGCCGCAGGACCGGCCGTAGGAGGCGAGCCGAGGAACGGCTCATGCCTCCCTAGAGGGCCGCGGGCGTCGGGACGGGGGTCTCGGCGCCAACGCATGGCCCTCGCGGTTGTAGGACGCTCTCGTGTTCCTGAAGCGTCCTCCCAAGTGTCAAGCCATCCGGCCAGGTGTCTGCCAGTCGCCGGGGGGGGCCACGGGACCGTGCGAAAGCGGTCCTGCGCCCGCCCGGAACGGCGATTGGTAGTGTAAAAGCCAGGAGATGCCAGGTATTTGTCGTTGCTGGGGGGGCCCTCGGGACCGTGCGAATGCGGAACCGCGCCCCCCATAAAGGTGACGGCACTGTAAAAGCCAGGAGATGCCAGATGCCAGGTATTTGTCGTTGCTGGGGGGGCCCTCGGGACCGTGCGAATGCGGAACCGCGCCCCCCCTAAAGGTGACGGCACTGTAAAAGCCAGGTCTCGGTTCCGGAACCGAGAAAGGAGAGAAAAGCCAGGTTCAGCCAGGTACCAGGAGAGGGGTCGAAAAGACCAGTCGCTGGAGGGGGCGTCGGTGCGTGTATCTTGCGGTCCCGAGCCCCCCCGCTCAGGCGATGTGGAGGAACACCGTGGATGTTTAGTGGGTGGGAGTCCCACATAACCCCCCTGCTGCCCCCGTGGCAGGGGTGCGTATCCATAAAGGATTTTACCACGTTAAAAAAAAAAAAAAAAAAAAAAAAAAAAAAGGTTAGGTTAGGTTAGGTTCCCCCCCGGGGGTTCCCACCTTGCCGTGGTGGGGGGGCTCTAGTAGTCGTGGCGGCACCACACGATGAAGCTAAGAGGAACCCGGCGGCCCCGACACTTTAGTGCGGGCTGCCCCAGGAGGGTCGCTCCTGTCAGTGGTGCCTGCTTTGAGTCATCGGCAGGCCCCTTTGAGCGACGACGTCGTAGTCTGGGAAGTGGCGGGCGACGTGCAGGCGGCTCGGGCACTTTGGTGCAAGCTGGCTTGTGGGGGTCGCCCCTAGCGTGATTTGCAGCCCGGCAGATTCACCTAGGGTGCGACGGCGGCGTCGTCTGGGAAGTGGCGGCGTCGTGCAGGGCGGTCTGGGCCACTGGTGCAGGCCGGCCCTGGTGGAGGGTCGCGTAAGCGACAGCGTCGCTGACCGAATGGAAGGGTCGGTGACGCGCGGGCGGGGCTGCGAGGGGTAGTGGTCGGGTGGAGTGTAGGAACACCGCTCTTGCTCTCCCTACCCACCGCAGCCGAGGATCGCGGCGGGAGAGGCGTGCTGGTATGGCGATGCGCCACTCTCCCTATCCGCCGCGACCCGGCGGGGCCACACCGCTGTTGTGGTAATGGTGGGGCTGCGGGGCGAAGGGAGTGGGGGCATTTGCCCCTCCCTTCCCCCATGGCTTGTATATGGAGACGCGGTGGATGTGGTGTGCCGCGTGTCCGGCCGCACAGTTAGTGCGGTGAAGGAGGGGCTGCAGCCTAGGGGAGCGGGGGCGTTTGTCCCTTCCCTATCCTGCGGCCAAAGGTGGTCACCAGACTGCCGTAAGGGGGCCTCCAGGCAGCTGGCTCGGGGGAGTTGGCTAGGTTAGGTTAGGTTAGGTTAGGTTAGGTTAGGTTAGGTTAGGTTAGGTTAGGTTAGGTTAGGTTAGGTTAGGTTAGGTTAGGTTAGGTTAGGTTAGGTTAGGTTAGGTTAGGTTAGGTTAGGTTAGGTTAGGTTAGGTTAGGTTAGGTTAGGTTAGGTTAGGTTAGGTTAGGTTAGGTTAGGTTAGGTTAGGTTAGGTTAGGTTAGGTTAGGTTAGGTTAGGTTAGGTTAGGTTAGGTTAGGTTAGGTTAGGTTAGGTTAGGTTAGGTTAGGTTAGGTTAGGTTAGGTTAGGTTAGGTTAGGTTAGGTTAGGTTAGGTTAGGTTAGGTTAGGTTAGGTTAGGTTAGGTTAGGTTAGGTTAGGTTAGGTTAGGTTAGGTTAGGTTAGGTTAGGTTAGGTTAGGTTAGGTTAGGTTAGGTTAGGTTAGGTTAGGTTAGGTTAGGTTAGGTTAGGTTAGGTTAGGTTAGGTTAGGTTAGGTTAGGTTAGGTTAGGTTAGGTTAGGTTAGGTTAGGTTAGGTTAGGTTAGGTTAGGTTAGGTTAGGTTAGGTTAGGTTAGGTTAGGTTAGGTTAGGTTAGGTTAGGTTAGGTTAGGTTAGGTTAGGTTAGGTTAGGTTAGGTTAGGTTAGGTTAGGTTAGGTTAGGTTAGGTTAGGTTAGGTTAGGTTAGGTTAGGTTAGGTTAGGTTAGGTTAGGTTAGGTTAGGTTAGGTTAGGTTAGGTTAGGTTAGGTTAGGTTAGGTTAGGTTAGGTTAGGTTAGGTTAGGTTAGGTTAGGTTAGGTTAGGTTAGGTTAGGTTAGGTTAGGTTAGGTTAGGTTAGGTTAGGTTAGGTTAGGTTAGGTTAGGTTAGGTTAGGTTAGGTTAGGTTAGGTTAGGTTAGGTTAGGTTTTTTTTTTTTTTTTTTTTTTTTTTTTTTAAATTGCGGCCCTGGAGGCCTTTCTTGTGTCTCCCCTGAACTTACTCAGGGATCTTGTTTAACTTTTATTTATTATTTTTACTATATAACGACGTTGATGTACTTTGTTCTTTACTAATTTCCATGTGTGTGTGTTCCAAAACTTTGTGCGAATTCTAATATTTTACCTATTTATGCTTCTTGCTGTTTCTACTTATAAATGTATTAATTCTTATTTAAATTGTATATATTCTTAAATTGAGCTATTTAATTTTTACTTATTTCTGGTAGCGACAATAGTCGCTACCTTTATACTATAATTTACAAAAATTTTTTGGGTATCCCTTCCTCTTATCAACTTCCCCAATGACTCGTCCACAATACTCTCTCCCATCTCCTGTTCCGCCTCAAAGCGTTCTTTCCCGAAAGCTGGGCACTCGGCGAGGATGTGTCCGACGGTTTGGCTCACGCCCGGCTCACAGAAGCACGATGGGTCCTCTTTACACTTGAATCTGTGCAAGTATTGAGAGAACCCACCGTGCCCAGTGAGCACCTGCGTCAACACGCCCGCTGGGCGGAGCTGTCGGACAATCCTGTACGCCTCCACAGCGTCGGGGAAGAACGCCTTGGTAACCCCGGCCGTATCGCCGGCTTTATACCTCCGGTTCCATTCGTCAAGCGAGTGCTTGCGCAGCTCTCGCTTGACGAACGAAACCGGGCACCCGTCATAGTCCGGCCTCTTCTTAGAGTGCAGGGCAGCTTCTTTGGCCAACTGGTCCGCTCGCTCGTTCCCTTCCAACCCCGCATGTGCTTTTATCCAGAACAGGGAGACTTCCCTGTTCTGGAGTGTGGTTTGGCGGATGTTGTGTCTGGCTTCCACAGCCAGGGGGTGGAGGGAACGTGCGTTGACCACGGTTTCCAGGGCCGAACGCGAGTCGCTGAGGATCGCGCAGCGAGCCTCACCGCATCGGAGGATAAGCCTCGTGGCTTGGCATATGGCCAGGAGTTCCGCCTGGTAGACCGTGCAGTGCGGTGGCAGCTTGAGTTTGAGGGCTCGAGTCTCGGCCCCACTGCTCATCAGAGACAGTGCGGCCCCGACCTTGCCCTCAATCTTGCTGCCATCGGTGTATATTTGGACCGCGTGATCTACGCGGTCCTGCACTTGTTGCTGGTCCACCAGGCTCACGAACTCCAGGCACATATGGACTGCCGGATGCGGGGCTTCGGTGGGGGCAACTCTTCGCTCCATCTCCCGATCGCCTAGAACTGTCTGGGGGACTCCTCTCTTTGCCTCGTACAGGGCGGCTGCCTCCTGTATTCTGAGGTCGAGAGGGAGTATCCCAGCCAGCACCAGTGCCGCGTTCAGGGAGACGGTGCGATAGGCCCCACACAACTTCTGCGCGAATCCTCGCTGGACTGCGTTCAGCTGCCTCTGCACTCCAAGTTTCTTGGTCGCCGCCGACCAGGCGCTGGAGGCATACGAGATCACTGGCTCCACCGCTGCCGTGTAGATCACACGGATGACGTCAGGGTGGAGTCCCCAGCTGATCTTGGCGGCTCGCGACAACTGCTTGTACACGTTCAACGCCTTCCGACAGATGTTCGCGGTATGGGCGTTGAACGTGAGTTTGCTGTCAATCGTGAGCCCCAAGATCTTGATCTCGTCGGACATGCCAATGTCGACCCCTCCCATGTTCAGGAGTGGCGTGTCAAACTTAAGCTTCCGTGTGAGCAACATCGCTTTGGTCTTGTGCGGAGCAAACTTCAGCTTATTTTTGACACCCCACTCCCGGACATATTCGAGGGCGGCATTGGCATGCCTCTGCACCTCCAGCGCCGTGTCAGCGGCGAAGACGAGGACGACATCGTCGGCGAACGCCTGACAATAGTCGCCTCGTCTTTGGAGTTAGGTTAGGTTAGGTTAGGTTAGGTTAGGTTAGGTTAGGTTAGGTTAGGTTAGGTTAGGTTAGGTTAGGTTAGGTTAGGTTAGGTTAGGTTAGGTTAGGTTAGGTTAGGTTAGGTTAGGTTAGGTTAGGTTAGGTTAGGTTAGGTTAGGTTAGGTTAGGTTAGGTTAGGTTAGGTTTTTTTTTTTTTTTTTTTTTTTTTTTTTTTTTTTTTTGCGGCCCTGGAGGCCTTTCTTGTGTCTCCCCTGAACTTACTCAGGGATCTTGTTTAACTTTTATTTATTATTTTTACTATATAACGACGTTGATGTACTTTGTTCTTTACTAATTTCCATGTGTGTGTGTTCCAAAACTTTGTGCGAATTCTAATATTTTACCTATTTATGCTTCTTGCTGTTTCTACTTATAAATGTATTAATTCTTATTTAAATTGTATATATTCTTAAATTGAGTTATTTAATTTTTACTTATTTCTGGTAGCGACAATAGTCGCTACCTTTATACTATAATTTACAAAAATTTTTTGGGTATCCCTTCCTCTTATCAACTTCCCCAATGACTCGTCCACAATACTCTCTCCCATCTCCTGTTCCGCCTCAAAGCGTTCTTTCCCGAAAGCTGGGCACTCGGCGAGGATGTGTCCGACGGTTTGGCTCACGCCCGGCTCACAGAAACACGATGGGTCCTCTTTACACTTGAATCTGTGCAAGTATTGAGAGAACCCACCGTGCCCAGTGAGCACCTGCGTCAACACGCCCGCTGGGCGGAGCTGTCGGACAATCCTGTACGCCTCCACAGCGTCGGGGAAGAACGCCTTGGTAACCCCGGCCGTATCGCCGGCTTTATACCTCCGGTTCCATTCGTCAAGCGAGTGCTTGCGCAGCTCTCGCTTGACGAACGAAACCGGGCACCCGTCATAGTCCGGCCTCTTCTTAGAGTGCAGGGCAGCTTCTTTGGCCAACTGGTCCGCTCGCTCGTTCCCTTCCAACCCCGCATGTGCTTTTATCCAGAACAGGGAGACTTCCCTGTTCTGGAGTGTGGTTTGGCGGATGTTGTGCCTGGCTTCCACAGCCAGGGGGTGGAGGGAACGTGCGTTGACCACGGTTTCCAGGGCCGAACGCGAGTCGCTGAGGATCGCGCAGCGAGCCTCACCGCATCGGAGGATAAGCCTCGTGGCTTGGCATATGGCCAGGAGTTCCGCCTGGTAGACCGTGCAGTGCGGTGGCAGCTTGAGTTTGAGGGCTCGAGTCTCGGCCCCACTGCTCATCAGAGACAGTGCGGCCCCGACCTTGCCCTCAATCTTGCTGCCATCGGTGTATATTTGGACCGCGTGATCTACGCGGTCCTGCACTTGTTGCTGGTCCACCAGGCTCACGAACTCCAGGCACATATGGACTGCCGGATGCGGGGCTTCGGTGGGGGCAACTCTTCGCTCCATCTCCCGATCGCCTAGCACTGTCTGGGGGACTCCTCTCTTTGCCTCGTACAGGGCGGCTGCCTCCTGTATTCTGAGGTCGAGAGGGAGTATCCCAGCCAGCACCAGTGCCGCGTTCAGGGAGACGGTGCGATAGGCCCCACACAACTTCTGCGCGAATCCTCGCTGGACTGCGTTCAGCTGCCTCTGCACTCCAAGTTTCTTGGTCGCCGCCGACCAGGCGCTGGAGGCATACGAGATCACTGGCTCCACCGCTGCCGTGTAGATCACACGGATGACGTCAGGGTGGAGTCCCCAGCTGATCTTGGCGGCTCGCGACAACTGCTTGTACACGTTCAACGCCTTCCGACAGATGTTCGCGGTATGGGCGTTGAACGTGAGTTTGCTGTCAATCGTGAGCCCCAAGATCTTGATCTCGTCGGACATGCCAATGTCGACCCCTCCCATGTTCAGGAGTGGCGTGTCAAACTTAAGCTTCCGTGTGAGCAACATCGCTTTGGTCTTGTGCGGAGCAAACTTCAGCTTATTTTTGACACCCCACTCCCGGACATATTCGAGGGCGGCATTGGCATGCCTCTGCACCTCCAGCGCCGTGTCAGCGGCGAAGACGAGGACGACATCGTCGGCGAACGCCTGACAATAGTCGCCTCGTCTTTGGAGTCCTCTCAGCAATGGGTCAAGAAGGAGGTTCCAGAGGATGGGTCCGCCGATGGAGCCTTGCACGCAACCCTTATGGGTGCCCTTGGCGTGCTCCTCACCGGCGTACCTCACCCTCACCCTCCGGTCCGAAAGATAGCTATCGATGACACGCCTTAGATTCACCGGACACTGTTCCTCAGCCAGACGGACTCGGATCGCAGGCCACCAGGCGCTATCGAAGGCTCCCTCTATGTCCAGCGACACCATGGTAACCAGCCTCTTGTCGGCTAGGTTACCACGGATGTGCTGCATTAGGTCATAGAGGGAGTCCTCGGTGCTCTTCTGGGGCATGAATCCGTACTGGCGAGTACTCATCCGGGGAATCAGGTGCCATTGCATCCTTCGGACCAACATCTTCTCGTAGATCTTACCCATCACTGAGAGGAGTCCAATGGGCCGGTAAGCCTTGGAGTCACGGTAGTCGTCCTTGCCGGGTTTTCGCAGGACGACCACCGTGGCTTCCTTCCAGGCGCGTGGGAAGCAGGACAATTCCAGGCACTTGTTGAGCAGGGCTAAGTGAAGAACGGGGTCTTTGGAGATGACCTGGCTGCAGATGTCGGCGGTTAAACCATCCGACCCGGGGGCCTTCTTAGGGTCAAAGCTTTCCACCGCGGACTTCAGCTCGTGCAACGTAAATGGCGGGTCATGTTGTTCATCATCGGCCCAGCCATTTACGTGCTCGGCCTTTGCTCTGGTCTCGCGGTGGTCGGCATTGTCCTCAGACTCCAGGTCCTCCGGGTAGAAGGTGTCCGCCAACAGCTGCGCGGATTCCGCCTGGGACATCTCCTTCCCGTCCTTCACCAGGGGTGGGTCCTCCTGCCGAGTGGCAGTTTTTCCCAACACCCTGTAGACGCCCTGCCACACCCCTTCCTTGTCCTGCTTCCCACAGAAGTCCTGCCAGCTCGCGACCTGGGCTTTTTTCGCGGCGGCCTCATACTCCTCTTTTGCCTGCAGATACTCAGCGACGACTTTCGCACGACGGACTGGCGCTGCACACCAGGTCCTGCGCTTCCTGGTGGTGACCATCTTCCGCATCTTCTCGAGTTCCTCGGACCACCACGGCAAGGATAGTTTTTCACTACCCTTTTTCTTAGGGATGCTCAGACCACAAGACTCTTCAATAATTTCCAAATATTTCTCTAATTTAATCTCTAGATCTTCTTTGTTTTGAATTTTGAGTATGTTTTCTAAATTTATGTTGTTAAGAATTTTGCGCTGGGCCAGTTCCGAGTGGAACCGGTCCCAGTTTGCCTTTTTAGTATTGAAGAGTCTTGTGGTCCGTTGTACGTGCATCCCTTTCGCCCTCCTCAGGTGGATGTCGAGGGCGATGCCGTTGTGGTCCGAGCTCGAGAGATCCTGGATCACTCTCCAGTTTGCCACCAGGTTGAGCAGGTCCGTCGTGCAGGCAGTCACGTCGACGCAGCTTGTGTAGCGTCGACCACCCCGCCAGGTGTCGAATGTCGGGGTGTTGCCGTTGTTGAGTATCTGCAGGCCAAGGTCTTCCAGAGCGCCCGCAAATTCCTCCCCCCTGTGGTCGACTCGTCCGCTTCCCCACCAGTTGCTCTTTGCGTTGGCATCGCCACCAATCAGGATTGCATCAGGCCCAAGCTCCTCGACAATTGAAGTAAGGTGCTCCAGGTATGGCCCTATGGGTTTGTCGGGCTCGAAGTAATAGGAGACGACTGTGATCTTCCAGGCACTGGTTCGGATCCTCACCACCACGATGTTGTCGGTGGTGAGTTTCGGGCACTGTATGACGTCGAGGTCATGATTGACGACGGCAATCGCCGCCTTTACAGTGCCCTCCCCGTGACCAGTGTTCTGGAAGATCCTAGCGCCCCTGTGATTCTTCATACTTCGAGCCCCGCCCACGTAGGGTTCCTGGAGCAACGCAATGTCGAGGTTTCGCTTCTCCATCTCCAGCAGAAGCTCGCAAGTTGCAAGATTCTTCCGCTGGAGATTAGCCTGAGCTATCCTGAGTGGCTTGCTGCTGGTGGGGTCCGCCGTGGTGCCCTCAGCAATACGCCACACTGGCCCGGGCCAAGGCGTCCCACTTGCGCCTCACCGGACACTCCGAGCTAAAAGCATTGTGCTCAGTTTGGTCCAGCTTGGCGCTGGTGCAGTTACAGCACCGTGGGACAGCCTTGGCGAGCCAGTCGGCGCATTCCGATTTCATGTGGGCCCCCCCGCAGTGGCTACACTTGACGACGGTCTCTTTGCAGAGCCGCCGCCCGTGCCCGTAGCCGAGGCATTGGGAGCACTGCACGAGCGGAGAGTGGTCCTCCGCTTTGACCTTTTGTAGGTCGACGTGCACCGCTCCCGCCTCGACTACTCTGGTCCATACCGCTGGGGAGACCCGTAGCACCACGTGTCCGGCATGGGGGTTCCGCGCTTTCCTCCGAAAGCGGACCTCCAGCCGGACGTCCTCCTTTTTGAGGCCCGCAAACAGGTCCCGATTCTGGTTCTGAAGGGCGTTCACGATGTCCGTGTCGCTGTTGTAGGACAGCACGTCCCTCAAAACCAGAAGCGGGTCCTTGTTTCGGACCTCTTCGACGACGAGTCGACCACTCGCTTCCTTCTGCAGGCGCTCCTTCACCTTATCCCTCTCTTCCACACTGCCGCACCCCACAATCACCTTACGGTCTTTGGCCTTTCGCACTTTTTCTACTTTGACCCACCCATCCTTTGCGTTAATCGCATCGCGGATGTGGGTCAACACCTGGTCGCCAGTCTCGGTGTCATCCCTCGAGGTAACCACAATGGAGTGCAGCGGGGCGTGAGTCGGGACCCCCCTCTGGGGTCCTGCCGCCGCCACACTCGCATATGAGGCTCTCTCGAAGGACGAGACCGAGACTACCAACTGCTCCTTCAATCTCCTCATCTCCTCACTGCTCTCTTTCATTAACCTTGTGTGCTCCTCTATCACTTTGGCCAAATCCCTTTCCTTGTTTCCTAATTCCCTCTCCTTTTCTTTCTCCTTCTCCTTTTCCTGGGCCGGCGGTCGCTCCTCCTTCTTCCTTTTCGCTGGTCCCTCTCCCTTCCCGGCTCCGGCTTCGGCCTCCTTGACCAGCTGGTAGAGCCGCTCGATTGCCTGGGTAACGTTCTCCTTGATATCGGTTTTCAAGTTCCGAGAGTTACCCAGGTTGAGCTTAGCTTTAGTTAGGCACGCTTTAGCCTCGGCGACTCTACCAGCGTAGACAGGCTTCTCCGACGGGCTCCCGAACGCCTGCGTCGGTGCACTTTGGGTCTGTGTCACCTTCGGTTTCGGCTTCGGTGCGCCCGCCGGCACTGCCGGGGCTGCCGAGTTCGGGACCGGGACCGGGGTGAGGGATGCAGCCTCCTCCAAGATGCGCGCGAGGGCGTTGGAGGCTGAATCGGCCGTTTGAGGGGCGTTCGTTGCGTCGCGGAACTCCTCCGAGTCTGAGTCGACGTTAATCCCGGCCAGGGAAGTCTGGGAAGCATGGAGTGACCTGTCTCTCTGCTGGGTGGTCATCCTGGCGTCCGTCCGCGTCGAACGAGACCAAAATCAACTCGCTACGCCGACTTTTGGCGAAGTTGGCTATTTGCCCAAGCGACTTAGCCAGCCTAGCGAATCGAGACCGGGTGGGTGGGCGGGTTTTTTTCGATTTTTTCTCACGGAATCGAAGTGAAAACTTTAGCAATGTTATTCTCTGAGCCAAAGGAAGAGGTCCCTATAAAAATTTGGTCAGATTTTGGAAGATTTGAATTAATAATTTTTCAATGACGTAATTATATTTGAATTTTAACTTTTTGCTGAGGGCTCGGATTCTACTGAAAAGTGTCTTAATGGACTTTGGTGGGTGTATAAACACTAGAATGAGCGTTTCGAACTCGATTCCAGCACCACCTTTATGTTAATTAGCGATAATTAATATAAGTAATTACGCGTCACGCAATTTTACTAATTTCTTTTTTATGTTTCAGGTACGAGCGAGGAGCACTTCGGAGCCAAAGATGGAAGCTGGGAAGCCGCCGGGAGATTTAGAAAACGGATTTTAACGCAACTTTTTTGGTGTATCTACTACCAAAATAAAAAATTTAACTTTATATTTCCGCGTAAAAACTGTTTATATGTATCAACTAGATGTACAAACTAATATGTATGCAATTTAAATTGTGTTTTCTTAAGGTTTTAGTTGTTAATTCTATGAGATAACTCGAATACTGCACCGCTTAGGTAGCCTCGGTATGTAGGTACAAAACGATTTCAGCTGTATTTCGATTTTTTCTCACGGAATCGAAGTGAAAACTTTAGCAATGTTATTCTCTGAGCCAAAGGAAGAGGTCCCTATAAAAATTTGGTCAGATTTTGGAAGATTTGAATTAATAATTTTTCAATGACGTAATTATATTTGAATTTTAACTTTTTGCTGAGGGCTCGGATTCTACTGAAAAGTGTCTTAATGGACTTTGGTGGGTGTATAAACACTAGAATGAGCGTTTCGAACTCGATTCCAGCACCACCTTTATGTTAATTAGCGATAATTAATATAAGTAATTACGCGTCACGCAATTTTACTAATTTCTTTTTTATGTTTCAGGTACGAGCGAGGAGCACTTCGGAGCCAAAGATGGAAGCTGGGAAGCCGCCGGGAGATTTAGAAAACGGATTTTAACGCAACTTTTTTGGTGTATCTACTACCAAAATAAAAAATTTAACTTTATATTTCCGCGTAAAAACTGTTTATATGTATCAACTAGATGTACAAACTAATATGTATGCAATTTAAATTGTGTTTTCTTAAGGTTTTAGTTGTTAATTCTATGAGATAACTCGAATACTGCACCGCTTAGGTAGCCTCGGTATGTAGGTACAAAACGATTTCAGCTGTATTTCGATTTTTTCTCACGGAATCGAAGTGAAAACTTTAGCAATGTTATTCTCTGAGCCAAAGGAAGAGGTCCCTATAAAAATTTGGTCAGATTTTGGAAGATTTGAATTAATAATTTTTCAATGACGTAATTATATTTGAATTTTAACTTTTTGCTGAGGGCTCGGATTCTACTGAAAAGTGTCTTAATGGACTTTGGTGGGTGTATAAACACTAGAATGAGCGTTTCGAACTCGATTCCAGCACCACCTTTATGTTAATTAGCGATAATTAATATAAGTAATTACGCGTCACGCAATTTTACTAATTTCTTTTTTATGTTTCAGGTACGAGCGAGGAGCACTTCGGAGCCAAAGATGGAAGCTGGGAAGCCGCCGGGAGATTTAGAAAACGGATTTTAACGCAACTTTTTTGGTGTATCTACTACCAAAATAAAAAATTTAACTTTATATTTCCGCGTAAAAACTGTTTATATGTATCAACTAGATGTACAAACTAATATGTATGCAATTTAAATTGTGTTTTCTTAAGGTTTTAGTTGTTAATTCTATGAGATAACTCGAATACTGCACCGCTTAGGTAGCCTCGGTATGTAGGTACAAAACGATTTCAGCTGTATTTCGATTTTTTCTCACGGAATCGAAGTGAAAACTTTAGCAATGTTATTCTCTGAGCCAAAGGAAGAGGTCCCTATAAAAATTTGGTCAGATTTTGGAAGATTTGAATTAATAATTTTTCAATGACGTAATTATATTTGAATTTTAACTTTTTGCTGAGGGCTCGGATTCTACTGAAAAGTGTCTTAATGGACTTTGGTGGGTGTATAAACACTAGAATGAGCGTTTCGAACTCGATTCCAGCACCACCTTTATGTTAATTAGCGATAATTAATATAAGTAATTACGCGTCACGCAATTTTACTAATTTCTTTTTTATGTTTCAGGTACGAGCGAGGAGCACTTCGGAGCCAAAGATGGAAGCTGGGAAGCCGCCGGGAGATTTAGAAAACGGATTTTAACGCAACTTTTTTGGTGTATCTACTACCAAAATAAAAAATTTAACTTTATATTTCCGCGTAAAAACTGTTTATATGTATCAACTAGATGTACAAACTAATATGTATGCAATTTAAATTGTGTTTTCTTAAGGTTTTAGTTGTTAATTCTATGAGATAACTCGAATACTGCACCGCTTAGGTAGCCTCGGTATGTAGGTACAAAACGATTTCAGCTGTATTTCGATTTTTTCTCACGGAATCGAAGTGAAAACTTTAGCAATGTTATTCTCTGAGCCAAAGGAAGAGGTCCCTATAAAAATTTGGTCAGATTTTGGAAGATTTGAATTAATAATTTTTCAATGACGTAATTATATTTGAATTTTAACTTTTTGCTGAGGGCTCGGATTCTACTGAAAAGTGTCTTAATGGACTTTGGTGGGTGTATAAACACTAGAATGAGCGTTTCGAACTCGATTCCAGCACCACCTTTATGTTAATTAGCGATAATTAATATAAGTAATTACGCGTCACGCAATTTTACTAATTTCTTTTTTATGTTTCAGGTACGAGCGAGGAGCACTTCGGAGCCAAAGATGGAAGCTGGGAAGCCGCCGGGAGATTTAGAAAACGGATTTTAACGCAACTTTTTTGGTGTATCTACTACCAAAATAAAAAATTTAACTTTATATTTCCGCGTAAAAACTGTTTATATGTATCAACTAGATGTACAAACTAATATGTATGCAATTTAAATTGTGTTTTCTTAAGGTTTTAGTTGTTAATTCTATGAGATAACTCGAATACTGCACCGCTTAGGTAGCCTCGGTATGTAGGTACAAAACGATTTCAGCTGTATTTCGATTTTTTCTCACGGAATCGAAGTGAAAACTTTAGCAATGTTATTCTCTGAGCCAAAGGAAGAGGTCCCTATAAAAATTTGGTCAGATTTTGGAAGATTTGAATTAATAATTTTTCAATGACGTAATTATATTTGAATTTTAACTTTTTGCTGAGGGCTCGGATTCTACTGAAAAGTGTCTTAATGGACTTTGGTGGGTGTATAAACACTAGAATGAGCGTTTCGAACTCGATTCCAGCACCACCTTTATGTTAATTAGCGATAATTAATATAAGTAATTACGCGTCACGCAATTTTACTAATTTCTTTTTTATGTTTCAGGTACGAGCGAGGAGCACTTCGGAGCCAAAGATGGAAGCTGGGAAGCCGCCGGGAGATTTAGAAAACGGATTTTAACGCAACTTTTTTGGTGTATCTACTACCAAAATAAAAAATTTAACTTTATATTTCCGCGTAAAAACTGTTTATATGTATCAACTAGATGTACAAACTAATATGTATGCAATTTAAATTGTGTTTTCTTAAGGTTTTAGTTGTTAATTCTATGAGATAACTCGAATACTGCACCGCTTAGGTAGCCTCGGTATGTAGGTACAAAACGATTTCAGCTGTATTTCGATTTTTTCTCACGGAATCGAAGTGAAAACTTTAGCAATGTTATTCTCTGAGCCAAAGGAAGAGGTCCCTATAAAAATTTGGTCAGATTTTGGAAGATTTGAATTAATAATTTTTCAATGACGTAATTATATTTGAATTTTAACTTTTTGCTGAGGGCTCGGATTCTACTGAAAAGTGTCTTAATGGACTTTGGTGGGTGTATAAACACTAGAATGAGCGTTTCGAACTCGATTCCAGCACCACCTTTATGTTAATTAGCGATAATTAATATAAGTAATTACGCGTCACGCAATTTTACTAATTTCTTTTTTATGTTTCAGGTACGAGCGAGGAGCACTTCGGAGCCAAAGATGGAAGCTGGGAAGCCGCCGGGAGATTTAGAAAACGGATTTTAACGCAACTTTTTTGGTGTATCTACTACCAAAATAAAAAATTTAACTTTATATTTCCGCGTAAAAACTGTTTATATGTATCAACTAGATGTACAAACTAATATGTATGCAATTTAAATTGTGTTTTCTTAAGGTTTTAGTTGTTAATTCTATGAGATAACTCGAATACTGCACCGCTTAGGTAGCCTCGGTATGTAGGTACAAAACGATTTCAGCTGTATTTCGATTTTTTCTCACGGAATCGAAGTGAAAACTTTAGCAATGTTATTCTCTGAGCCAAAGGAAGAGGTCCCTATAAAAATTTGGTCAGATTTTGGAAGATTTGAATTAATAATTTTTCAATGACGTAATTATATTTGAATTTTAACTTTTTGCTGAGGGCTCGGATTCTACTGAAAAGTGTCTTAATGGACTTTGGTGGGTGTATAAACACTAGAATGAGCGTTTCGAACTCGATTCCAGCACCACCTTTATGTTAATTAGCGATAATTAATATAAGTAATTACGCGTCACGCAATTTTACTAATTTCTTTTTTATGTTTCAGGTACGAGCGAGGAGCACTTCGGAGCCAAAGATGGAAGCTGGGAAGCCGCCGGGAGATTTAGAAAACGGATTTTAACGCAACTTTTTTGGTGTATCTACTACCAAAATAAAAAATTTAACTTTATATTTCCGCGTAAAAACTGTTTATATGTATCAACTAGATGTACAAACTAATATGTATGCAATTTAAATTGTGTTTTCTTAAGGTTTTAGTTGTTAATTCTATGAGATAACTCGAATACTGCACCGCTTAGGTAGCCTCGGTATGTAGGTACAAAACGATTTCAGCTGTATTTCGATTTTTTCTCACGGAATCGAAGTGAAAACTTTAGCAATGTTATTCTCTGAGCCAAAGGAAGAGGTCCCTATAAAAATTTGGTCAGATTTTGGAAGATTTGAATTAATAATTTTTCAATGACGTAATTATATTTGAATTTTAACTTTTTGCTGAGGGCTCGGATTCTACTGAAAAGTGTCTTAATGGACTTTGGTGGGTGTATAAACACTAGAATGAGCGTTTCGAACTCGATTCCAGCACCACCTTTATGTTAATTAGCGATAATTAATATAAGTAATTACGCGTCACGCAATTTTACTAATTTCTTTTTTATGTTTCAGGTACGAGCGAGGAGCACTTCGGAGCCAAAGATGGAAGCTGGGAAGCCGCCGGGAGATTTAGAAAACGGATTTTAACGCAACTTTTTTGGTGTATCTACTACCAAAATAAAAAATTTAACTTTATATTTCCGCGTAAAAACTGTTTATATGTATCAACTAGATGTACAAACTAATATGTATGCAATTTAAATTGTGTTTTCTTAAGGTTTTAGTTGTTAATTCTATGAGATAACTCGAATACTGCACCGCTTAGGTAGCCTCGGTATGTAGGTACAAAACGATTTCAGCTGTATTTCGATTTTTTCTCACGGAATCGAAGTGAAAACTTTAGCAATGTTATTCTCTGAGCCAAAGGAAGAGGTCCCTATAAAAATTTGGTCAGATTTTGGAAGATTTGAATTAATAATTTTTCAATGACGTAATTATATTTGAATTTTAACTTTTTGCTGAGGGCTCGGATTCTACTGAAAAGTGTCTTAATGGACTTTGGTGGGTGTATAAACACTAGAATGAGCGTTTCGAACTCGATTCCAGCACCACCTTTATGTTAATTAGCGATAATTAATATAAGTAATTACGCGTCACGCAATTTTACTAATTTCTTTTTTATGTTTCAGGTACGAGCGAGGAGCACTTCGGAGCCAAAGATGGAAGCTGGGAAGCCGCCGGGAGATTTAGAAAACGGATTTTAACGCAACTTTTTTGGTGTATCTACTACCAAAATAAAAAATTTAACTTTATATTTCCGCGTAAAAACTGTTTATATGTATCAACTAGATGTACAAACTAATATGTATGCAATTTAAATTGTGTTTTCTTAAGGTTTTAGTTGTTAATTCTATGAGATAACTCGAATACTGCACCGCTTAGGTAGCCTCGGTATGTAGGTACAAAACGATTTCAGCTGTATTTCGATTTTTTCTCACGGAATCGAAGTGAAAACTTTAGCAATGTTATTCTCTGAGCCAAAGGAAGAGGTCCCTATAAAAATTTGGTCAGATTTTGGAAGATTTGAATTAATAATTTTTCAATGACGTAATTATATTTGAATTTTAACTTTTTGCTGAGGGCTCGGATTCTACTGAAAAGTGTCTTAATGGACTTTGGTGGGTGTATAAACACTAGAATGAGCGTTTCGAACTCGATTCCAGCACCACCTTTATGTTAATTAGCGATAATTAATATAAGTAATTACGCGTCACGCAATTTTACTAATTTCTTTTTTATGTTTCAGGTACGAGCGAGGAGCACTTCGGAGCCAAAGATGGAAGCTGGGAAGCCGCCGGGAGATTTAGAAAACGGATTTTAACGCAACTTTTTTGGTGTATCTACTACCAAAATAAAAAATTTAACTTTATATTTCCGCGTAAAAACTGTTTATATGTATCAACTAGATGTACAAACTAATATGTATGCAATTTAAATTGTGTTTTCTTAAGGTTTTAGTTGTTAATTCTATGAGATAACTCGAATACTGCACCGCTTAGGTAGCCTCGGTATGTAGGTACAAAACGATTTCAGCTGTATTTCGATTTTTTCTCACGGAATCGAAGTGAAAACTTTAGCAATGTTATTCTCTGAGCCAAAGGAAGAGGTCCCTATAAAAATTTGGTCAGATTTTGGAAGATTTGAATTAATAATTTTTCAATGACGTAATTATATTTGAATTTTAACTTTTTGCTGAGGGCTCGGATTCTACTGAAAAGTGTCTTAATGGACTTTGGTGGGTGTATAAACACTAGAATGAGCGTTTCGAACTCGATTCCAGCACCACCTTTATGTTAATTAGCGATAATTAATATAAGTAATTACGCGTCACGCAATTTTACTAATTTCTTTTTTATGTTTCAGGTACGAGCGAGGAGCACTTCGGAGCCAAAGATGGAAGCTGGGAAGCCGCCGGGAGATTTAGAAAACGGATTTTAACGCAACTTTTTTGGTGTATCTACTACCAAAATAAAAAATTTAACTTTATATTTCCGCGTAAAAACTGTTTATATGTATCAACTAGATGTACAAACTAATATGTATGCAATTTAAATTGTGTTTTCTTAAGGTTTTAGTTGTTAATTCTATGAGATAACTCGAATACTGCACCGCTTAGGTAGCCTCGGTATGTAGGTACAAAACGATTTCAGCTGTATTTCGATTTTTTCTCACGGAATCGAAGTGAAAACTTTAGCAATGTTATTCTCTGAGCCAAAGGAAGAGGTCCCTATAAAAATTTGGTCAGATTTTGGAAGATTTGAATTAATAATTTTTCAATGACGTAATTATATTTGAATTTTAACTTTTTGCTGAGGGCTCGGATTCTACTGAAAAGTGTCTTAATGGACTTTGGTGGGTGTATAAACACTAGAATGAGCGTTTCGAACTCGATTCCAGCACCACCTTTATGTTAATTAGCGATAATTAATATAAGTAATTACGCGTCACGCAATTTTACTAATTTCTTTTTTATGTTTCAGGTACGAGCGAGGAGCACTTCGGAGCCAAAGATGGAAGCTGGGAAGCCGCCGGGAGATTTAGAAAACGGATTTTAACGCAACTTTTTTGGTGTATCTACTACCAAAATAAAAAATTTAACTTTATATTTCCGCGTAAAAACTGTTTATATGTATCAACTAGATGTACAAACTAATATGTATGCAATTTAAATTGTGTTTTCTTAAGGTTTTAGTTGTTAATTCTATGAGATAACTCGAATACTGCACCGCTTAGGTAGCCTCGGTATGTAGGTACAAAACGATTTCAGCTGTATTTCGATTTTTTCTCACGGAATCGAAGTGAAAACTTTAGCAATGTTATTCTCTGAGCCAAAGGAAGAGGTCCCTATAAAAATTTGGTCAGATTTTGGAAGATTTGAATTAATAATTTTTCAATGACGTAATTATATTTGAATTTTAACTTTTTGCTGAGGGCTCGGATTCTACTGAAAAGTGTCTTAATGGACTTTGGTGGGTGTATAAACACTAGAATGAGCGTTTCGAACTCGATTCCAGCACCACCTTTATGTTAATTAGCGATAATTAATATAAGTAATTACGCGTCACGCAATTTTACTAATTTCTTTTTTATGTTTCAGGTACGAGCGAGGAGCACTTCGGAGCCAAAGATGGAAGCTGGGAAGCCGCCGGGAGATTTAGAAAACGGATTTTAACGCAACTTTTTTGGTGTATCTACTACCAAAATAAAAAATTTAACTTTATATTTCCGCGTAAAAACTGTTTATATGTATCAACTAGATGTACAAACTAATATGTATGCAATTTAAATTGTGTTTTCTTAAGGTTTTAGTTGTTAATTCTATGAGATAACTCGAATACTGCACCGCTTAGGTAGCCTCGGTATGTAGGTACAAAACGATTTCAGCTGTATTTCGATTTTTTCTCACGGAATCGAAGTGAAAACTTTAGCAATGTTATTCTCTGAGCCAAAGGAAGAGGTCCCTATAAAAATTTGGTCAGATTTTGGAAGATTTGAATTAATAAT
This sequence comes from Watsonalla cultraria, assembly GCA_964035505.1. NCBI lineage: Eukaryota > Metazoa > Arthropoda > Insecta > Lepidoptera > Drepanidae > Watsonalla > Watsonalla cultraria. The sequence continues at coordinate 7,254 of OZ037741.1, read as the reverse complement.
TTTTCAATGACGTAATTATATTTGAATTTTAACTTTTTGCTGAGGGCTCGGATTCTACTGAAAAGTGTCTTAATGGACTTTGGTGGGTGTATAAACACTAGAATGAGCGTTTCGAACTCGATTCCAGCACCACCTTTATGTTAATTAGCGATAATTAATATAAGTAATTACGCGTCACGCAATTTTACTAATTTCTTTTTTATGTTTCAGGTACGAGCGAGGAGCACTTCGGAGCCAAAGATGGAAGCTGGGAAGCCGCCGGGAGATTTAGAAAACGGATTTTAACGCAACTTTTTTGGTGTATCTACTACCAAAATAAAAAATTTAACTTTATATTTCCGCGTAAAAACTGTTTATATGTATCAACTAGATGTACAAACTAATATGTATGCAATTTAAATTGTGTTTTCTTAAGGTTTTAGTTGTTAATTCTATGAGATAACTCGAATACTGCACCGCTTAGGTAGCCTCGGTATGTAGGTACAAAACGATTTCAGCTGTATTTCGATTTTTTCTCACGGAATCGAAGTGAAAACTTTAGCAATGTTATTCTCTGAGCCAAAGGAAGAGGTCCCTATAAAAATTTGGTCAGATTTTGGAAGATTTGAATTAATAATTTTTCAATGACGTAATTATATTTGAATTTTAACTTTTTGCTGAGGGCTCGGATTCTACTGAAAAGTGTCTTAATGGACTTTGGTGGGTGTATAAACACTAGAATGAGCGTTTCGAACTCGATTCCAGCACCACCTTTATGTTAATTAGCGATAATTAATATAAGTAATTACGCGTCACGCAATTTTACTAATTTCTTTTTTATGTTTCAGGTACGAGCGAGGAGCACTTCGGAGCCAAAGATGGAAGCTGGGAAGCCGCCGGGAGATTTAGAAAACGGATTTTAACGCAACTTTTTTGGTGTATCTACTACCAAAATAAAAAATTTAACTTTATATTTCCGCGTAAAAACTGTTTATATGTATCAACTAGATGTACAAACTAATATGTATGCAATTTAAATTGTGTTTTCTTAAGGTTTTAGTTGTTAATTCTATGGTTAGGTTAGGTTAGGTTAGGTTAGGTTAGGTTAGGTTAGGTTAGGTTAGGTTAGGTTAGGTTAGGTTAGGTTAGGTTAGGTTAGGTTAGGTTAGGTTAGGTTAGGTTAGGTTAGGTTAGGTTAGGTTAGGTTAGGTTAGGTTAGGTTAGGTTAGGTTAGGTTAGGTTAGGTTAGGTTAGGTTAGGTTAGGTTAGGTTAGGTTAGGTTAGGTTAGGTTAGGTTAGGTTAGGTTAGGTTAGGTTAGGTTAGGTTAGGTTAGGTTAGGTTAGGTTAGGTTAGGTTAGGTTAGGTTAGGTTAGGTTAGGTTAGGTTAGGTTAGGTTAGGTTAGGTTAGGTTAGGTTAGGTTAGGTTAGGTTAGGTTAGGTTAGGTTAGGTTAGGTTAGGTTAGGTTAGGTTAGGTTAGGTTAGGTTAGGTTAGGTTAGGTTAGGTTAGGTTAGGTTAGGTTAGGTTAGGTTAGGTTAGGTTAGGTTAGGTTAGGTTAGGTTAGGTTAGGTTAGGTTAGGTTAGGTTAGGTTAGGTTAGGTTAGGTTAGGTTAGGTTAGGTTAGGTTAGGTTAGGTTAGGTTAGGTTAGGTTAGGTTAGGTTAGGTTAGGTTAGGTTAGGTTAGGTTAGGTTAGGTTAGGTTAGGTTAGGTTAGGTTAGGTTAGGTTAGGTTAGGTTAGGTTAGGTTAGGTTAGGTTAGGTTAGGTTAGGTTAGGTTAGGTTAGGTTAGGTTAGGTTAGGTTAGGTTAGGTTAGGTTAGGTTAGGTTAGGTTAGGTTAGGTTAGGTTAGGTTAGGTTAGGTTAGGTTAGGTTAGGTTAGGTTAGGTTAGGTTAGGTTAGGTTAGGTTAGGTTAGGTTAGGTTAGGTTAGGTTAGGTTAGGTTAGGTTAGGTTAGGTTAGGTTAGGTTAGGTTAGGTTAGGTTAGGTTAGGTTAGGTTAGGTTAGGTTAGGTTAGGTTAGGTTAGGTTAGGTTAGGTTAGGTTAGGTTAGGTTAGGTTAGGTTAGGTTAGGTTAGGTTAGGTTAGGTTAGGTTAGGTTAGGTTAGGTTAGGTTAGGTTAGGTTAGGTTAGGTTAGGTTAGGTTAGGTTAGGTTAGGTTAGGTTAGGTTAGGTTAGGTTAGGTTAGGTTAGGTTAGGTTAGGTTAGGTTAGGTTAGGTTAGGTTAGGTTAGGTTAGGTTAGGTTAGGTTAGGTTAGGTTAGGTTAGGTTAGGTTAGGTTAGGTTAGGTTAGGTTAGGTTAGGTTAGGTTAGGTTAGGTTAGGTTAGGTTAGGTTAGGTTAGGTTAGGTTAGGTTAGGTTAGGTTAGGTTAGGTTAGGTTAGGTTAGGTTAGGTTAGGTTAGGTTAGGTTAGGTTAGGTTAGGTTAGGTTAGGTTAGGTTAGGTTAGGTTAGGTTAGGTTAGGTTAGGTTAGGTTAGGTTAGGTTAGGTTAGGTTAGGTTAGGTTAGGTTAGGTTAGGTTAGGTTAGGTTAGGTTAGGTTAGGTTAGGTTAGGTTAGGTTAGGTTAGGTTAGGTTAGGTTAGGTTAGGTTAGGTTAGGTTAGGTTAGGTTAGGTTAGGTTAGGTTAGGTTAGGTTAGGTTAGGTTAGGTTAGGTTAGGTTAGGTTAGGTTAGGTTAGGTTAGGTTAGGTTAGGTTAGGTTAGGTTAGGTTAGGTTAGGTTAGGTTAGGTTAGGTTAGGTTAGGTTAGGTTAGGTTAGGTTAGGTTAGGTTAGGTTAGGTTAGGTTAGGTTAGGTTAGGTTAGGTTAGGTTAGGTTAGGTTAGGTTAGGTTAGGTTAGGTTAGGTTAGGTTAGGTTAGGTTAGGTTAGGTTAGGTTAGGTTAGGTTAGGTTAGGTTAGGTTAGGTTAGGTTAGGTTAGGTTAGGTTAGGTTAGGTTAGGTTAGGTTAGGTTAGGTTAGGTTAGGTTAGGTTAGGTTAGGTTAGGTTAGGTTAGGTTAGGTTAGGTTAGGTTAGGTTAGGTTAGGTTAGGTTAGGTTAGGTTAGGTTAGGTTAGGTTAGGTTAGGTTAGGTTAGGTTAGGTTAGGTTAGGTTAGGTTAGGTTAGGTTAGGTTAGGTTAGGTTAGGTTAGGTTAGGTTAGGTTAGGTTAGGTTAGGTTAGGTTAGGTTAGGTTAGGTTAGGTTAGGTTAGGTTAGGTTAGGTTAGGTTAGGTTAGGTTAGGTTAGGTTAGGTTAGGTTAGGTTAGGTTAGGTTAGGTTAGGTTAGGTTAGGTTAGGTTAGGTTAGGTTAGGTTAGGTTAGGTTAGGTTAGGTTAGGTTAGGTTAGGTTAGGTTAGGTTAGGTTAGGTTAGGTTAGGTTAGGTTAGGTTAGGTTAGGTTAGGTTAGGTTAGGTTAGGTTAGGTTAGGTTAGGTTAGGTTAGGTTAGGTTAGGTTAGGTTAGGTTAGGTTAGGTTAGGTTAGGTTAGGTTAGGTTAGGTTAGGTTAGGTTAGGTTAGGTTAGGTTAGGTTAGGTTAGGTTAGGTTAGGTTAGGTTAGGTTAGGTTAGGTTAGGTTAGGTTAGGTTAGGTTAGGTTAGGTTAGGTTAGGTTAGGTTAGGTTAGGTTAGGTTAGGTTAGGTTAGGTTAGGTTAGGTTAGGTTAGGTTAGGTTAGGTTAGGTTAGGTTAGGTTAGGTTAGGTTAGGTTAGGTTAGGTTAGGTTAGGTTAGGTTAGGTTAGGTTAGGTTAGGTTAGGTTAGGTTAGGTTAGGTTAGGTTAGGTTAGGTTAGGTTAGGTTAGGTTAGGTTAGGTTAGGTTAGGTTAGGTTAGGTTAGGTTAGGTTAGGTTAGGTTAGGTTAGGTTAGGTTAGGTTAGGTTAGGTTAGGTTAGGTTAGGTTAGGTTAGGTTAGGTTAGGTTAGGTTAGGTTAGGTTAGGTTAGGTTAGGTTAGGTTAGGTTAGGTTAGGTTAGGTTAGGTTAGGTTAGGTTAGGTTAGGTTAGGTTAGGTTAGGTTAGGTTAGGTTAGGTTAGGTTAGGTTAGGTTAGGTTAGGTTAGGTTAGGTTAGGTTAGGTTAGGTTAGGTTAGGTTAGGTTAGGTTAGGTTAGGTTAGGTTAGGTTAGGTTAGGTTAGGTTAGGTTAGGTTAGGTTAGGTTAGGTTAGGTTAGGTTAGGTTAGGTTAGGTTAGGTTAGGTTAGGTTAGGTTAGGTTAGGTTAGGTTAGGTTAGGTTAGGTTAGGTTAGGTTAGGTTAGGTTAGGTTAGGTTAGGTTAGGTTAGGTTAGGTTAGGTTAGGTTAGGTTAGGTTAGGTTAGGTTAGGTTAGGTTAGGTTAGGTTAGGTTAGGTTAGGTTAGGTTAGGTTAGGTTAGGTTAGGTTAGGTTAGGTTAGGTTAGGTTAGGTTAGGTTAGGTTAGGTTAGGTTAGGTTAGGTTAGGTTAGGTTAGGTTAGGTTAGGTTAGGTTAGGTTAGGTTAGGTTAGGTTAGGTTAGGTTAGGTTAGGTTAGGTTAGGTTAGGTTAGGTTAGGTTAGGTTAGGTTAGGTTAGGTTAGGTTAGGTTAGGTTAGGTTAGGTTAGGTTAGGTTAGGTTAGGTTAGGTTAGGTTAGGTTAGGTTAGGTTAGGTTAGGTTAGGTTAGGTTAGGTTAGGTTAGGTTAGGTTAGGTTAGGTTAGGTTAGGTTAGGTTAGGTTAGGTTAGGTTAGGTTAGGTTAGGTTAGGTTAGGTTAGGTTAGGTTAGGTTAGGTTAGGTTAGGTTAGGTTAGGTTAGGTTAGGTTAGGTTAGGTTAGGTTAGGTTAGGTTAGGTTAGGTTAGG